>BSBK01000529.1:13927500-15127500 GCA_027943335.1 Chamaecyparis obtusa
CAGTGAGCTCTCAGACAGTGTGTCCTCTTCCCTAACAGGGACAATTGTAAAAGACTCCTAATAGGGTCCGACCCTTAACCAGGTCTACTATACTTAATATATTGTAAAGCTACTCCTAACAAGGTAAAGGATCTTCTAACAAGGATCATTATACACTAGTATAGAATATTAGTGGGTATCGAGTCCCACCAGGGTTTTTACCTATTTGGGTTTCCCCATAACCAAAATATAGGTGTTGTGTTCTTGTGTTCTTTCATTGTATTTATGCTTTATGTTTAAGTATACTTAATTAGATAAAGAATTTAATCTTGTAGATAAATGATTCACCCCCCCCCCCCCCCTCATCTAAGTTATCTCTTGGACTATTCCTAACAATTGGTATCAGACCCAAGTGCCTCAGAGAGAAATTTTAACAGCTTGAGGTTGATCAGATGGCTTACTTTAGGAAAGAAAGTCCTAAGTTTGATGGAGAGAATTATCTTGATTGGAAGAACAAGATGGTAACTCATTTGCAGTGCATTGCTTTTAAAGTTTTTGATGTGACTATCAAAGCAGCTAAGATACCTACCCTAGAAGACCTTGCACAAGAAGATTCCACTGACAGACAAAAGGAATTGTTTCATCATAATGATATTGCTAAAGAAGCTCTTATCAGTGCCCTATCTAATGGAGAGTTTTTAGAAATAAAAAGGTGGATACAACCCACAAAATATGGAAGCACCTAGAAGACATATTGGAAGGAGACAAACAAGAAAAGGATGCACATAGAAAGACTTGCAAGAAAAGATACAATGCATTAGAGATGTTGCCTAAGGAAAACATCAGAGCTTACAATCAAAGGATAAATGAAGTAGTTGCTAAAATCAGAAACAATGGTGGAGAGATTTCAGATGATATTATGGACAAATTGATGACTACTCTTACTCCTGAATATGAAAGCAAGATCAACATCATTGATGAGAACATGTAGCTTACATCAAACTTCAAGAGAGAGACTTTGATTAGAAAACTCTTTGCATTTGAGATCTCAAGATTGAAGTCAGAACCAAAGAGTGAAACAGCCTTCAAAGCAACAATCCATGGTAAGAAATCTACAAACACTTCTGGTAATTTTGATGATGATGAAGAAGAGAAAACTCTAGAGGATTTGATTGCTATGATTTCTAAAGGAGAAAAGAAAGGAAAAGGAAAATATGAAGGTCAATTACCATTTAAATGCTTTTCATGTAATAAGATTGGTCACTTTGCATCTAAGTGTCCTACTAGAGCTAGAAAGTTCAAAAAGGATTACAAGCCTAAGTATTCCAAGGAATGCTACTATGCTGGAGATGGTGTATCAGATGATGAATCTGGTGAAGAAGAAATTGGATTCATTGCTATTGTAGATTTTAAAATCAATAATAAGATAGCTCAAGAAGAAAAGAAAGGAAATCAAGAGCTTGCATTGATTTCACAAGTTGACATAAGGATAGATTGGATTATAGATAGTGGTTGTTCACATCACATGACTGGTGATAAAGGCAGGTTTATTCATTTGGATAAATACAATGGAGGTATGGTCAGATTTGGAGACAACACTCCTAAACCAATAGTTGGTAGAGGAGCCATCACTTTGGATGGAAAGAATAGTACTGATGATGTTCTTTATGCTGATGGTTTGAAACATAACCTTCTTAGTGTTGGTTAGTTACTTGGACAAGCCTATCAGTTAGAGTTCAAAGATGACAATTACATCATTAACAAAAAGGATGGTGTTGTGATTGCATCAGGCTAAAAGACAAGAGGTAATGTGTTTCAACTCAATTCAGAAGCAAGTTGTTTTGTTGCTAAAGTTGATGACAGTTGGTTATGGCATAAGAGACTATGTCATATCAATTTTGATAACATAGTAAAGATAAGCAATGTAAAAGAAGTAAGAGATCTACCTAGCATAGTAAAGCCAGTTGATACTATATATAAGGAATGTGTGATGGGGAAGCATGTGAGAAATTCATTCAGGAACAAGCAAAATTCAGTAGAGAATAAGTTGGATCTAATTCATACAAATTTGTGTGGTCCAAATCAAGCAAGATCATACTATGGTGAAAGATACTTCATTTTGTTTGTTGATAATTATACTAGGATGATGTGGGTTGCCTTCTTAAAAGATAAGTTAGAAGCATTTGAGAAGTTCAAAATATTCAAAGCTAAGGTTGAGAATGAATCTGGACTAAAGATAAAGTGTTTGAGATCGAATAGAGGAAGAGAATTCACCTTTGACAGATTCTATGAGTATTGCGAAGAACATGGTATAAAGAGATAGTTAAGTGCACCTAGAACACCTTAGCAAAATGGAATTGTAGAAAGAAGGAATAGAATCATTCTTGATATAGCACACACCATTATGATAGAAGGAAATGTTTCACACACCTATTGGAGAGATGTGGTCAATACATTAGTCTATACCATCAATAAAATTCAATTAAGGCCCAGAACTCACAAAACACCTTATGAGCTATGGTTTGGTAATGTTCCCAAAGTAAAATACTTTAGAATCTTTGGAAGCAAGTGCTACATCAAGAGGGATGAAGTAGTAGGTAAGTTTGATGCAAGAAGTGATGAAGGTATTTTTCTTGGTTACTCTACTAAAAGTAAAGATTATAGATGTTTCAATTTAAGGTTGAAGAAGATCATTGAAAATTCTCATGTAAAGATTGATGAAAATTTTATGATTCAAGAAAGATATCATGATTACTCACCCATGATTGAGGAAGAACCTAGACCCTCCACTAGTGAGACAGTTATTGAAGAAATGTTTGACAGTATTGATGTATTATTCAATAATCCTAAGACAAGTGAAGAAGAAACTCCCAAGGCTGATAAGTTAGCATAACCCAAAGTTCCAAAATTCACATCAAGAAATCATTCCAAGATAGACATCATTGGAGATCAGAGCACCTAAGTCCTAACAAGGTCCCAAGCAAAGAACACAGCTAGCAATGAAGTGGTATGTTTACTATCTCAGATTGAACCTTTAAGTGTTGAAGATGCATGTAATGATTTAGATTGGCATGATGCTATAAAAGAATGACACTTGGGAACTGGTCCCAAGACCTAGTGATAAGAATGTGATTGGAAAAAAATGGATATTCAGAAACAAGATGAATGAAGATGGTACAGTAGTAAGAAACAAAGCAAGATTAGTATGCAAAGGATATGCACAAAGAGAAGGTATTGATTATTCAGACACATTTTCACCTGTGAGTAGATTAGAAGCTATTAAGTTGTTTCTAGCTTATGCTGCAGTTAAAAAATTCAAATTTTATCAGATGGATGTCAATTCAGCATTCCTAAATGGAGGCTTGAAAGAACAAGTATACATTGAGTAGCCGGAAGGATTCACCTTATCAGACAGACCTGATATGGTATGCAGATTAAAGAAGGCCCTCTATGGACTTAAGCAAACCCCTAGAGCATGGTATGAGAGACTAGATGGATACTTAACAAAGATAGGATTCAAGAAAGGAGCAATAGATTGTAATCTATGCATTAGAGAGACATCTGAAGGTTTTCTTCTTGTAGCTATATTTGTTGATGGCATTATCTTTGGAGGTAATGACAAACTAAGAGCTGAATTTGCCAAAGAAATGTAGAATGAGTTTGAGATGAGTATGATTGGTCCTATCAAATATTTTTTGGGACTAAATGTGTAGCAGACAGAAAAAGGAATTTTTATTAATTAGTCAAAATATGTGAAAGAGATACTGAAGAAATTTAAGATGAAAGATTGCAAGCCAATAGGAACACCTATGATCACTGGATACAAGCTTACAAAAGATGATGACTCACCAGCAGTAGATATAACATTGTACAAGTCTATGATCGGTAAAATCTTATACCTTACTCAGAGTAGACTTGATATTTCAAATGTAGTTGGCATAGTTGGAAGATTTGTAGTAGAACCTAAAAAAGGTCATCTCATGGCATTAAAAAGAATATTCAGATACTTGGAGGGAACTATAGATTATGGTCTATGGTATCCTAATTCAGAAAATGTTGAGCTTCATGTGTACACAGATGCAGATTGGGCAAGATGGTTTGATGATAGAAAGAGTACTTTAGGTGGAGTAGTGTTTCTTGGTGATAGACTTGACACTTGGACAAGCAAGAAATAAAATTGTACTTCTCAGTCAACAGTAGAAGCAGAGTATGTTGTACCAGCCCTAAATTGTTCTACAATTGTTTGGATCAAGTAGATGATAAAGGATTTTGGAATTCAAATTGATTATCCTATTGTTATTCACTGTGATAACATTAGCACTATCAATATGTCAAAGAACCCTATGATGCATGCAAAGACAAAACACATTGAGATCAAGTATCTCTTCCTAAGAGAGAAAGTAGCAGAGAAAGAAGTCAAGTTGGACTATGTGAGTACTAAATATCATTTGGTAGATATATTCACAAAGCCCTTTCCTAAGGATACTTTTGAGTATCTCAAGGAGAAGATGGGAGTCATCCCCTTCCCTATTTTTACTTAGAAGAAAGAAGGAAAGGCATCAGTCCTCTAGGACTGGTGGAAGGTCGACTACTCTACCTCAAGAGTAGTACCAGTGCTTAAAATGAATGGCATCCTTCACCATTGATGTCAAAGGGGGAGTAATATACAGAGTCATGAAAAATAGAAACAAAGAGGAGTATTATACTAAGGGGGAGCAAGATTCAAATATGCCAACAATTCAGTTGAGGAAATGGAGAATATTAGAAAATATTGCAGCAGATGGAGGATTCATCTTTGGGGGAGTTTTGAAGAGGAAATGGAGAATGTTATAATAGAAATGTTCATTTGGGTTGGTCGTGGTTTTTCATTCCACATGTTTCCATCAATGCCAAAGGGGGAGATTATTGGAGATTTTCCAGCAGGCTAGTACTGACTGTATGTTTGTCATTGATGACAACATATGGAAAGTATCATGTGTGGAAGTCTTATATAGTAATATTTTTGTATATGTAGCATGGACATGATATCAACATGATATCATGGGTGCAGAGGTTAACTATTAGTACAAACAGTTATATTGCAGTTGGTGTCAGCAGTGTTCCTAATAGAGTTACAGGCAATGTTCTGTGTATGGTTGTCCGTATAGTTATCATGGAGCTTTGCACACTTTCATTTATGTTGAAGACATGTTAGTGATGTTAAGTTCATGGATGCATGGTCTGATGATAAATGCAAGTAAAGTTATGCAGTCATTATTCACTAATAGCAGTTTCTTGTGTTTGTTCAGAAGAGCCGATAGTGATTTTATTGGTTCTTGAGTTGTGCCTATCTTGAGGGTATGTACCCTTGGATTTAAGCCTAGAGAAGTTTTATTGATGTTTGGTTAAGATTACATGAGTTAATTCAGCTTATAGAGAAAGTTTCTGTTGTTTTGGTAGAGCTGACAGTGTGTAGTGTGCGTCTACATTTATTTTATTAGACAGGTCCCAGATTGTGTTGTGTGCATAATAGAGCTGACAGAATGTTTATTGCAGTTTATTATGGTTTCTCTATTATGATTTCAAGGTGGTTCTAGTAGGTCAACTTGATTATATCATTTGGAGGAAATATATTTATAGGCAGTCATTTGTGATTGCTAAAGTGTGGTTCATAGTTGATTGAGCAGAGCAGAGTAGAGTGTGCGAAGTGTTTGAGCCATCAGAAGAAGGCCTATGTGACCAAGTAAAGTAATTATGCTATTCATTGGAATAGATCCATACAGGAGGTCAAAACATGGTTCACAAAGATCCAGATATAGTGTATATATCTTATTTAGAAGGTTGTAGCCTTCGCCCATTTGAGCAGTGAGCTCTCAGACAGTGCGTCCTCTCCCCTAACAAGGGCAATTGTAAAAGAATCCTAATAGGGTCCAACCCTTGACCAGGTCTACTATACTTAATATATTGTAAAGCTACTCCTAACAGGGTAAAGGATCTTCTAACAAGGATCATTATACACTAGTACAGAATATTAGTGGGTATCAAGTCCCACCGGAGCTTTTATCTATTTGGGTTTCCCTGTAACCAAAATATTGGTGTTGTGTTCTTGTGTTCTTTCATTGTGTTTATGATTTATGTTTAAGTATAATTAATTGGATAAAGAATTGAATCTTGTAGATAATTGATTCATCCCCCTATCAGTTATCTCTTGGGACTATTCCTAACAACTACAAGTTCTAAAATGTAAAGAAGTTGAATGTTAAATGTAAGATATATATCTCATCCATAGTAATCAAAAGAAAGGACATGAAACTTATAAGGAGATTTACCAATCCAAAAATATAAGTGAATAGGAAACATGATTGTTATCTTATGAATTGGTTTTTGAGGTGCACAATCTTCATCAATCTCCTCAAAACCATACCCCTCCTCATGAAAAATGCATTTAACACAAAAAAACAAATCTACAAAACTGAACCAATGGCATGTTTAAAACAAAAAAATAGATTGATAATAATATGCTGAAAATTCTATTATGTTTAATACACGCAAAAGGACCAGTCCAGACAATTCTTAAACATACTTTACCTGATATGACAATAACATGCTAATTAAACTGATAAAGGTGTTATCTACATTTAATCTACTAATTACTAATTACACAAAAAACAAATTTACAAAACTGAACCAATGGCATATTCTTCGTATGTGATTTCTTCATCTTTCGAGCATCTGGCATCATATTCGACCACAAATTTCAAATGCATTGCATTTTATTTAATCATGAATGCTCTCTGAAATGACCGCATTCTATTGGTGTTGTGCCCTAGCCCATGCTTTATCTCCATTATTTGATGTTATTGGTGCTTGTGCTCAAGGATATTGATTCACTATTTTAAAATGTTTGGATCATTTTGGTCGTGACTGTTCCTCTAGTACATAGTCAGGAAATGTAACTGTCTAATGATTATATGTAATGTTGAATGGATTAAATGCTTTATTCTTGGTAGACATGAATGGAAGGAATAGTGTTGGTGTTAGGTTTTATTTATTATTGAATTAAATGGTTTCAAAGATGTGTTGAGGAGTTTTCTCCTTGTTTAATGTTAATTGTTCCTACACAATCCACTCATACACCAGTGAAATGCTATGTGATTGACAATTTCATACAACTGATCCTTTGGTGTGTATTAAATACAATCCAGTCATTTATTGAATTCTTTTGAGACTACTGGTTTGACTGTCCATGCATTACCAGTGACTAAGATTCGTTAAAGGATACAAAACCCTTCATTTTGGGGTTATTGTCTATGGATTCAAATGTAGGTTTGATTTGGTTAATGTTTAGAAGAGATCAACAAAGTATTTAAAGAAAATCTTACATGTTTATAGAGGTTTGAGAGGCACTTATCATGACTGTACCCTCACAAATAGCTGCATAGACTGGTTTTACTAAGTTTCCTTTCTCTATTTTGAGGTTTCCTTTCTCTACCACAGGGGTACAGTTAGAGGGTCCATTGACAAAATGATCCTTTGAATGGTTACTATGAATATGAATGATTTGATATAGCATATTTTTCATTTTACTTGAATTTTGGAATAGCTTGCGCAAGGGTGAAAGTAGTTTTGATTGTTTTGGTTGTGACTGTTCCTCTACACAGTCAGAAAATGTAATTATCTACTAATTATATGTAATGTTGAATGGATTAAATGCTTTAATCTTTGTAGAAGTGAATGGAAGGAATAGTGTTGGTGTTAGGTTTCATTTATTATTGAATTCAATGGTTTCCAAGATGTGTTGAAGAGTTTTCTCCTTGTTTAATTTTAATTATTCCTGCACAATCCACTCATACAATAGTGAAGTTACAAAACTAAACCAATGGCATATTTACATCAAATAAATAGAATGATAATAATATACTGAAAATTCTATTCTATTTAATACACACCAAAGGACCAGTCCCAACAATTCTTAAACATACGAGTTATCTGATATGATCAATTGTTAATAAAGGTCTAATTATGTAGACTACTAGCACGAAGGAAGATTTGACCTAGCCAAATCTTCCTTGTACCACAGAAAAAAAAAGTGTGATAAATATGTCTACTCCAACCTTAATTGTCTAAGAATTCATCATATCAGATAAAGTATGTTTAAGAATTGTTGGGAGTTCTATTAGACCTTTGTTGTAAACATGCCATTGATTTTCAAATGTTTGGATTCACATTTGTTGATATTACTGGCACATTTAATGATGCCATTGTATATTGTTGTCACTGAAATGACCACATTTTACTGGTGTCATGCCCTAGCCCATGCTTTAACTCCATTATTTGATGTTATTGGTGCTTGTGCTCAAGGATATCTATTTTTTTGAAATGTTGACTATGGTTATCAAATGGACAGCCCGTGAGCTTCTAGCTAGGTGTCATTTGTATTGATAGCTTACGACATCAAATGTATTGTATCATTGATAGTTGAGACTTTGTTAAAAGGAAATAGGATAATGAATGATTTTGATTTAGTTTCTCTATTTTGATCTCTAGGTGGCTTACAAACCTAGAGAAGCATATGTAGATGTACAGATGCAGTTGCAGGATACATAGCAGCTGATAATTCACAAGAAATCCATGCATCCAATTTTAATAGAAATTAATAAAAATAAATAAGGTCCTCCAATGGCCCAATCATCTGGCTCTTGACTATCCCCTCAACCAGTGACCCTTCAAAACTGGGTTATCATGCAATCAATGAGTGATCCTTCATCCTCCTAGTCTATCCTACATCTAAACATATTGGAAACACACAATACAATGATAACAAGTCTTTAAAAATCCCCCTTCCCTCAAGGAACACTATCAACCATCCCTTCCACATAGCATTTCACTATTGTATGAGTGGATTATGTGGGAATAGTTAACATTAAACAAGGAGCAAACTCCTCAACACATCTTTGTTGTAAACATGCCATTGGTTCAGTTTTGTAAATTTGTTTTTTGTGTTAAATGCATTTAAATGGAACATTAAACAGAGTAATAATATGCTTAATCTATTAGTAATTGTAGATTAAATGCCTATAACACCTTTATCAGTTTAGCATGTTATAATAAGATACTAAAGAAGACCTGCTATTTGTCAGAGAAATCTTCACTGTCCCACACAATGAAGACAATGAAGATTGACCTCCTACCCCACAACAAAGAACATTGTAATAAGAATAAGATATAGTATAGTGTTAGAATAAACTTTGAACAAAGACATGTAATGCTTAAGTTAATGATCTAAAAAGCTACAAATATAGGAATTGAAAAAGAAGATAGTGCCAAGAAACATTTTCACAAATATGAAATGTGAGGAAAAGTAATAACATTAACAATGCCAAGATTCATAGCATTAAATTTCACCTGCAGATGAGTTTCTGTAGTGGGTTTCCCAGCATCAAAAATATGTTGAGTTGCATTTGAGTTGTAACTAAGAGTATCATGTGGAACAGACCCTAAACTTTGAAAGTGTTCTCTAGCCTGGCAATTCAAAATTCAATCTAGGCAAGCATCAGTAAGTGAAATAAATTATAGACATCAACATCAACATCATCATAATCATTAGAAATAAACTTTAAAGACATATTTTCAATAGTACTATGTTTCTTGAAAGTTTTTGTGATGCTTCTAAACTTTAAAGACATATTTTATGGCTTAATGATAACATAGATTAGTGTTTTATTTTCTGATGGAATGTTGTTGATCATTCATGGTCTTGAAGAAACTTTTGATTGTTTTGATTCTTGAGTCTTGACGTTGTTTCTCAATGTGATATAGACTGACCACAAGATGGTTCAGTTGGTCCTCTCTTTATGTTTCATCATTTGTCTTCTTCATGGTGTAAGTGTCAATATGTTATAATCCAACCAGCATGTCATACCCCCACTTCTGACAAACCTCATAGCATGCAAATCACAACTAAAGACTTGGGTGATCAACATACACAAATAGGGATTACCCTTAGGAAACAATGATCATTAAATGAATGAAAGATTTTAATAATGTCCATGAGGCTCAAATAGCCTATGGGACCTACCAGTCAATAACCACCTAATCTAGCTATAACCTTTTGACTAATTTGTCTCTTCTTCAGTGCATTTTGATGATCAAGTTTGTGGTCTTGTCCAGCTATTTTTCTTTGAAGAGTTGGCTCATACTGCTATTTTCTAGCATCTCTGAATACTTGGATTTGAATATTCATTAATGGCAGGTGGTGATTCCTTGGTAATAAAGGCATTAACAACATTCACCATCTTAACCAAGTCATGGGTGGTGATCCTTGAAATAGCACAATTAGTAAAAGGAAATAACAACATAACATAATTTGGAGTGAGGAAGAAGGAAAATTGGGAAAAAAAATGGAATAATCAGGTTGGAATCAGAGAATAATTCAAAAATAAACTTGAATTAGAAAAAATCCAAGTTACCCGGTTCTTTGTTTGAGGCTGGGTTCCAATTCTACTTTTTTTCTCATCTAGGTTTGACTTGGGTTCCTTTGGTAGTAACTTGGGTGCCTGGCCAAATCCTGAGTGCACCTGCAGTATTTTATTCATAATTTAACTCATTATTATGGTAACATGGGTATGACCACACTCCATGCCTTATACTGGTACCTGACATGGAGTGTGGTTCAAATGAAGTTGAACCAAATGTTGACCGTGATGGCTATGATCATGATGAAGATGAATATGAATATTAAATCTAAAATATGGCTTGTAATTTGAATTTTCATTGTGAATGAAGAAACTATAGATTCAAGTTGACTCATTCTATGTTGTAGTATATTTGTTCCCTAGATATACCATATTATATATGTGTAGCCTATAAGGGACATCTTTTGCTCATCCATATATCAGAGCTCGGTGAGAGTTTTTAGAAGAAAGACAAGATGTCGATGAGAGGTGGAGAAACCAATCTCAGAACACCACTTGAAGCTTTGCAATGTTGAGAGTGGGATAAAGGCTACACTTGAGACCCTATATAAGGAACAAACTTATTGAGCTTCACTTTGTTTCGAGAATAGTTTTATATTTTGTACTAAAAAGGGCCAACCACATGAAGGTGGAAGCTCATTTTGCCCCCCCCCCCCCCTAACATCACTCTAAATTCACCATTAACATCTAACATTCATTCACACATTAATAAAATGTGACATTCATTAATTATCACATGATAACATTCATCAAAACATTATAAAATTTATGAACATTCAATACAACATAATTAAATTCATTGGCATATAAAAATCAGTCATTATCAATTAAGGTGCATAGATAACAATCATTTCTTTTTTTTCTTTTGATTTCTAGTTTTTAAGAAGTAATCGTTAAGAGGAGTATCGATATCATCATGATGATCATCTACCCTCTCATTAGATCTCAATGCATGCCTATTTCTCTATTGATGCAAAGGGGGGTCATCTGTAATAACATATAAAAGGGTTAAATTAAAGATATTTTATTATAATTAAAAACATTAAAAACATTTTAAAGTATTTCAGTACTTTGCAGGCCATAATCGTATAGCTCTTTACCTGATCTAGTCACATCATCAACATCAAAGTCAGTTTGTTTGGCCTCGGCCTCAACCTCAACCTACTCACTAACAATGGCCTCTACACTCTCTAAAGCTGCAATACAATTTTTTTCATTAATCCAAGCACAAATTGCAATTAAATTTGTATTACTACACCAATCAATTTAAGATGCTTACTTGTATTACTGTCATGCACATCCTCATTTTCATCAACACGCACAAGTTGTGTGTGGCAAGAATTGGTAGGCTACATTTCAATTTCATACGCATTCATGTTATCATTGTTTTCTTACTTAAAACAAATTTACTCACTTTATGTTGGAACTTAACATCAAATGCTTCTTTATCATTGTCCTAATAGTCTACAAGTGCATGAAGTAGATAAATTTGTGCAATGTCAACTTAAATAATATACGTTTTCATGAAAATATTCTATTAAATTTTTTCAAATCCTCAGATTTGATGAGCTAATGAAAGGTAAAACATTCTTTCAATAATATAGACCGAAGAAAGAGACAACCTATGATGGTCTCTTGAGTTATGTTATCTTTAGTCCTAGCTACCGGGTAAGTCCTGGAAGACTTATACCTGTTGGTCGTCGAGAATAATCACCACCTTGCATTTATGTACACTGCACAAATTGATCCCAGTCTCGCAAAAACATTTTACACTTGTACATCTCATCAATACTAGAGGCCTAAAGTAATTTTATATGATCACTAGAACATTTTATAGATGTAGGTTACTGAATCATCATCTCTACACAGGTACTCAATCTGGCCTCCACTCCATATACGTCTTCTTAGAATCTAAAAATTCTCCATCGTTGATTCCTGTCATTTTTTCAGCATCTTCATGGACTGAGACCTTAAATTATTGGGCTTCTCTTTGTTTTGAGAATAGTTTAACATTCTCTACTTAACAAGGCCAACCACATGAAGGTGGAAGCTCATCTGGCCCCTCCTAGGAGCCTCTTATGACCCTTTACAACATTTTAAGACTTCTAAGATGTATTCTTAGGGATTGTAAATGGTCATAAAGGGTCATAAGGGGTCTTGGGACACAATAGTTGAGAAACATAATTGTAGGCATCATGGTCACATTTTTTTGGAGATAATGTAATTGAGTTGTATACCCAAATGATGGAGAGCAACTCATGCACCTCCGATTCCAAGTTGACTACATCTGTTGCTCATGAAAACAAGGTCCTCCAACAGATGTATTCAACTTGGAATCAGAGGTGCAAAAGTTGCTCTCCATCACTTGGGTACACAACTCAATTACGTTGTCTCCAAAAGATTGTGACTATGATGCCTACAATTATGTTTCTCGACTATTGTGAAATCTACATTTATGTTTCTCAGTTGTCATGTTTATGTGCATGTTTTTTATGTGTTTTGGATAGTAAGTCTAATTTAATTTGTCCATGGACTAAGACCTTAAATCATGTAATGAGAAGGCTTAGAAAGCTAGTATATACAAATTTCATTATTTAATAATAAAAATCTATTAAAATGTTTATACCTTCTTCTCTCATTTGCTGGTGTAATTCCTCTTTGAGTATCCCCTTTCTCCTTTGCATCCAAAATGAACTCGTTCCAATCCCTCATTGGAATAAAGGGAGGACGCTCAAACTTCAGCAAGACTTCATACCATGCAACATTCATAGATTATGTTCAATTCATTATTTACATTCATAAATTAATGTTGCGTATAAATCTATAGATGGTACATGGTACAAAGCCACGCTCAAACTTGAAAATGATAGTCAATCCATAGTCAAGGTCAAGGAACAAATGGAATAACCAAGAAAACACTATATGTTAAATCATGTGATTGATAGCATATTGGGGCTCACCTACGTCATAAACATGAAGAATTATTCTAAAAAAAGATGTAAACCATATATATGCGCACTTGAGGCAAAGAGAAGTTACGTCATATCCATATTAAAATATTAGTTACAATATGAAAATACTAAACTAACTAATTCCTGAGTTCATACTAAACTTAATTAGAAAACTATAATTTATAATTCTAGCAGTCCCAATGGATGCATCAGCAATAATCAATACTAAGGTATTAAGGATTTTCAATCCTTCTTCTCTTTGAGCTTAAAGCTTCAGGTGGGTATTACCTTTCTAGATTGGATTCTTCAAATATCACAACTATGATCTATGCAAATGATACAAATCTAATCATATAACTCATACAGTTTAAAGTAAATCATTTTAATTTGATTGATGGTGAAAACAACTACAAAATAAGCATAGACCAATGCCTAATCCTAGGGCATCAAAGTCAATAAATGAACATCTATAGAAAATCTCTCAAATCAAACACACCCAAACCCCAGATAATATGCCTTAGAAATTACCCTTTTATGCATAAATCATATCATTCTAATTCATGTATGAACACATAAATCTTAGAGACCTCACTCAAGATTTATCCCTCCCTTGAAAGGAACTCAAATTTCAACCCCACTATCTACCTTGTAGAAAGATATGTCTAAAATGCCTTGCAAATTTAAACACACAAAGAAATCAAAACCATACATGAAGACAATAAGAAATATACATGGAAATTTAGTATATTTTATTGATAAACCTCTAGTATCAGTATATTCAAAGAAAATGGATTCCTCAGAATCGAATACTAAATCTATAAACTCCTATGACAATAGATATTTCACCAACCTTTGGTGTGAGATAGAAACAACTATATATAGAGAGACCACCTTGGGATCCTTGAGAAAGGGATGCAACAAGCTATGGGTGGCTCTAATAGTGACTTGCACTAGAATACAAAATTTTTAAAGTATACAATAGAAAAAAGGAAAAATGGTGCCAATTCTTGTTTCTTCTGAGGAGTTTGAACTTCCACTTTGAGTTGCACCTTTGTCTGTAGGTATTCAAATGCAACTACTGAAGTTTTTTGTGCAAAATATGACTGCCTAACCAACTAACTTACATCATCCTATGTATGATCAGTTTCTCTTCCTATGCTCATAGATCAGGTGCACTACTAGAACTCATCCATCATCCAAGTCATCCAAGTCATTTATAGTAGGCCTATTCACCTTAGGCTTTGTCATGTTGTCCCATGTAGTGACCTGGTCCTATGTTGGCCATGGGAATTGTTGGATGCTCTGAAACTACTTCTTTTGTCTTTCCCATCTTGCATCAGCAATTTGTTTTATATTTGTGATGAATTTGCTGATGTCCACTTTTGCTCTGATAGCTTCATCCAAAATTGTGTTGAAATGATCCATATCAACATCATTATTATCTTTAAGAAAAGCCTCTTTCTTAGGCAGCAAGAGGTCAGAATCTGACCTCCATGTATCTAAATCCTTCATTTCTCCCTCCTCTATTTTGATTTTGGGAATGAACCTATTGAATTCAGGTCCAAACATGGCCATTTTTGTCTCTACCTAATTTGCTTTTCCCTTGAAAAAAGATAAAACTACACCAATCTTGGCAATCTCAGTTCCCACTTGTAATACTATCTCTGGGATGTCATTTCTGAAAGACTGTACTGCTGCTAGTCTCTCAAACAATGACTCCTTTGTGGACCAAGTTGTATGATATGTATTCAAAAGAGAAACAAAATTATTCACTTCAATTTGTAAACCAGGAAATTTATTGTATGCAATATAAACTACCTCTACCTTATCTTTCAAAACTTTTATTCTATGCTGCAAGATTATAAAAAGGGACTGTACTATACCCTCAGTATTTTCCTTATTTATTCTCTCTTCTGTAGCAGCAGCTTCTTCTTCACTTATACCTTGAACTGTTGGTAATGCAGGCTGCTCTAGTGGTGTAGGGGCAATTGTAGACATGTTGAGAATTTGTAACTACAAGTCCTCTACACACTTTTCTAATTCTTTCCCTTTCATTATCAAAATCTCTCTCTCCTTGACCAATGCACTGTAATCATTAAATAGTGCTTGATTCCTCTCTAACAATTGTTTGGTCTTATCCTCATTCAATCTGGAAAAATAGGTCAATACCTATGAAATCTCAAGATCTCCAGTGTTGTGGATTGACCAAATCATCTTGTCACCATCCATCTTTTCCTAGATGTTCAATAGGGAAGGCTTTTGATCTCTTGGATATAAGCTCCACATAACCAATGCCTTATTTTTAGGGTTGTACCCAAACCCTCTTATCAAGTTCCCTACCTGGGTTTCTGAAGTCAAATTTATATTCTCCTATTTCCTGATTTGGTCAATAATGAAAGTTGAAGCCAAATCCCACCTAGGTATAAGCAGTATGTTGCTGGCCTTTACTAATTGCCTAGCTTCTTTTGGGGTAATTGTCTCTGACTCTAGATCATAATCCTTCATAATTTGTAAGGCCTCATCTGGTATTTGTCCATCTTCTTTGATTTGTACAATAGAGGCCACCTGTTGTTGCTGGTGCCACAAAAGGAATTCCTTGAATTCATTAGACTTAATGAAATTGTCATCCTTCAAGAAAGCATCCTGCTCCAACATCCTCTTATCCTGTCCTAGAATCAAAGGTACCTCAACTACCTCTATTACTAATTTTTGTTTTCTTCTTTCCCCTCTGATCCTTTGCCTAAGCTGATGATCATGGTCTCTATCACTTGGCAAAAGAGCCTTTACTCTATCTCCCTTCTTTTCTTTGGTCATGGCTTTTGAAGACTCTCCTACCCATAGCTTTTGTTTCTTCTGTGGAGGATCATTGGTGTCTTGAGAGCTAGGAAGCTCTGTCAAGTCCATTATCACATTCTCTTCTCCTTGTTCAGCAGCAAGAGATCCTTGTTCTAGAGTAGGAAGGCTATAAATTGGATAACCTCCATCACTATCCTCATAATCAGATTCTGAATGCTTCACCTTTTCTTGATTCTTGTCATCAATTTGGTCTTCAATAGAATTGACCAGTGTTTGGTAATTATCCATCATCATATCTAATCTCTACAAATAAGGCATAGTGGGATAGAAGCCTCCAAAGGGAATCCCCTATACTTTCAATTTCTTCTCATACCTCATTAATTCAGTGAATCGATATGTTCTCTTCTCTACCACATCATCTTCAACAATGTTCCTAATTAAATCTTCCTCAAGATACTCCTCATGTCTTTTGTTGATAGGGATGGTAGGAGTGTTGTATTTTCTGGCCATCACTATAAAACCCTCTATATCAACATACCTAGGTGATGTAAAAAACTATAAATTGGCCAAGACAATCATTTAATTTGGAAAATGCACTCTTTCTAATTATGAAGTTGCATACACAAAAATATCTAGGGGTAAATGTACCCTTTCTGAGGGAGGACAGATGCTCCTTATCAGTTAATATCAATTGCCAAATAATCTCTAGGAAAGCCACCCTTGGTGGAACAAAAATGGTAATATATGAGGTGGTTGGGGGCATCCATACACTCTTATCATAGTGTAGTGCCTTTCATAATAAAAGTCTCCCTAGTTGTGCCCTTTGGGCAATTTGTCAACAAATTGGAAGGGTTTTAGTAATTGAAGAGCCTTCACTGACAACCTACAAAGATATATCCCTAGTTCTAGCATGATGGGTCTCACCATCCAATTCTAAAAAGCACAGAAGTCACAATTTGGGCAAGTAGGGCTCCAAGCTCCTATCCAAAACTGTACTAGATTAGGTCGACCCTTCCACATCATCTAAGGATTCAAGTATTCTAGATTCATGAAACCATAATTGTAGAACAAAATGAGGTGCATTAACAAAGAGTAATGCAAAAACTTGGGGGAATCCTCCCTATTTTTTATTGCCTCAAATCCCCTATGCATTTTATCAATAACATATCCAATGTAATCATATCCTTTGCTGGTATGCATAGTTTGTGAGTCCAATACCATCATCAAAAGGTTAGAAGTGATCCTCTCTCACCCACCATCTACTCCAAGCACTCTACATAGACCATATGCAATATACTTCACATAAAAAGCTAAATCCTTATAGAAGTAAGGGGTTGATCCAAGGACTGGCGCAATGTAATTCTTGTTGCCTTTGTTACAATGACTTTTAATCTCCCTAGCTACAAGGATAGATTCCTGAGTATATCTATTTTCCAGGGCTTGTAGATTAATTTATGTGGCCATGAGGATATTGATACCAAAGGCCCTCATGAAAGAGCT
The DNA here is from genome assembly GCA_027943335.1 of Chamaecyparis obtusa. NCBI lineage: Eukaryota > Viridiplantae > Streptophyta > Pinopsida > Cupressales > Cupressaceae > Chamaecyparis > Chamaecyparis obtusa. Next base: position 13,945,181 of record BSBK01000529.1, read on the forward strand.
TCTATCCAAAGTGAATAGGCCCGAGCCATCATGCTTTTTGATTTTACTAGACAGGGGGTCATAACGGCTTGCTAATGCAACTATTAGATCAACATCCAGAAAAACATCTGGGACTATTAATTTCACTAACCCTGAGGTCCAAGGGTTTAACACAAGGATTGGACTCTCAGCATTCTTATAGAAATATCTAAAAAGATACATTCCAGAAACCTTAGACATCTTGGCATCTCTTAAATAGCTCAATTTATCAATGAAGCTTTCGTCACTAACATTTTTATTCTGTGACGATCCTGGTAGTAGGGTAAGAAACTCATCTGAATAACTTTCTTTTGAATTTTCTTTAGAGCCCTTGCTGGTAGAAGCCCCACTAGTCGATGGTTGACTCATTTCTGACTACAATTGTATATTCTTCTGTAAACTCTGAAGCTACAAATTCTTTGACTATAGAAAGCTCAAAAACTCTTTGTACTTCAGCATTAGCTCTCCAAAAAACTTGGCAATTTAGCAATGATTGACAGTTAGTTATTTATGCTAGAGAATTGAATGCAACTTGCCCTTTCGAGATTTCAAATTCTGTAAATCCTATCATTTCCATCATTACTTGGCATACCCTAGACTTTAATTCACTAGCTATAGAATAAGATAGTGACAGGTAATAAGATTCAATTTCTAGCGATCTAGCGACTAGCAAGCCAACCCTAATCGCTGAAAGATTTGACACTTTTTTATTTTATTCAGAGATCAAGTGACTAAGGGGAAATCTTTGATCATTATATCATGAAACAATTTCCAACGACTTGGTGACTATTATAGTTAGAAATCATAGTCACTGAATGTTTTGACCTTTAATAATTATATCTCACGATCTGTCAACTACATAAAACTATATTTTCCATTCCGAGATCTTGCAACTATAATTTTTCATAAGTCCTATTCTCTCATTTTCTCATTATGAGACTTAGCGACTATAAAGAAAATCTCATGATTGCAAAAACTTGTTGACTTTTCAAACTTCTTAAGGATATTTCTTGACTTTATCCATCATGAGACTTGGCAACTACCTTTGATCTCTGAATCTCTTGATGTTCTTTCCAACCTTGGGTTTATTCGGCGATCTAGAGAAAAGAGTAGCCTCTGAATATTGGAATCATTTCTTGACCTTGAGTTAAATCTAGTGCTTGGGAGACTAAGGTTAGTCTCCATATCTCTAAGTCTCTAAGTCTCTAAATCTCTTTTGGTGACCTGGCAACAAGCCTTATCACAATCTCCATACTTTTTTCACTTAACCATTTATATTAGGAGATCTCACGACTGGTGATTAGCCTCCAGATCTCTAAACTTTTCATGCTAACTACTATACTTTATGAGATTGGGTGACTGTAGTTTATTTTACATCTAGAGATCTAGCAATCTTTTATTTCTTGATTAGCACTTAACCTTTAGTCATCCTAAGATTGCGTGACTAAGGCTATCTCTTAGTCACTGAATGATTCTCTTAACCTGAGGTTAATCTAGAGACTGAGCGACAAAGTTGTTCTCACAGTTGCTGCAAGATTTCTTAACTCGTAGTTTAATTTGGAGACTGTGCAACCATCGCCCAATTTCAAACACATCAACAGCTCAGATCTGTTCACTGATAATCTTTCCCTTAACCCATGTTCTTTTGGTGATCTCATGACTGAAGACATCTTGCAGTCCCTTAATATTTCTCTTTTCCCTGGTTACATTTAGAGACTGCCTGAACCCTTTATTCGCTAAGTCGCCAGATACTTTTCTTAACCTTAGTCAAATTGTGAGATATAACGCTAACCATAGATTCTTTCTTCATCCTACGGTTATCGCTAAGTCACTGTTTACTATGGCTTAACCACTTTATTGTGAGATTAAGAGACAACCTTGTCGCTGGATCATCGAGTGTTTAGAACATAACCACTAGGAACCTGAGAACACGCGACTATCACACTTGCTAGGTCACTGGATAAAATCCTTAACCACTAGAGAATTAAGAGATTACGAGACTAAAAGAAACATAGCTCTCAACCTTTATTTAGAGATTTGGTGACCAATCAATGAGTCTCCCGATCACCAGAACTTTATAACTTTATCATTCCATAAAGAGATTACCCGATTGCATGTTTTCCACATCTAGAGATCTAGCGACTATAGTTTAGCTATGAAATATTCAACAGTAGTTGTCACTAGATCTCACAAATATTATTGGGAGACTTGGTAACAAAGAACATCGCTGAGTCTCATGATAAAAGGGAATATTCTCTAGGCTTGTAGAGATTGCGTGACAAAGCATTTTCTAAATTATCGAACTAAAAGGAATATTCCAAGTGCGTTCAGAGATTAGCCGACTAAGTGGTTATATAAAGTGCACATTCTTGAAGGATCACTTAAGTCATCTGAGAAAGTAATGGAAAATTAGAACCCAGCCAAGCTTTTGTTGGGTTTTGTGGATTTTTACAAGCATTTTAACCTAGCACCTAGGGTTTTCAAACATTAGGAACATAATTCTGGCACTTTGGACATGAAATTTGCAGGATAAAAGACACAAAGACTTGAAAAACCACTAAAGAAAAAAAGGGAAGAATGCAATCTGGAAAATTTTGAAAATGTGACCAACACATCATTTGGTACTTCTTGGTGTATTCCATTTAATTTTTTTAGTTGTTGTTTTTATGTGCATGTTCTTTATGTATTTGGCTTCTCTCCCTCGCAAGGGATACATCGATAGGTACTTGATTTGAAAGCATAATGATTTCACAGTCTTTTTTCAGGATAGGCGTAATCATCCCGCCAACCTTAATTAGCAACATTTGTGATATATGTCAAGTACTTATAATCAGTATGCCAAACAAATAGAGACTTAGTAGTAAAATTATCTCCTTTGGTTTACTAGTTTACTTATAATCAGTATGTCCTTTGGTTTACTAGTTTAATCTAGTTTAAGAATGGTTTGTTTCATGTTTGAATGTACCATTGAATGAAGCTTGGCTATATTAAGTACAATCTTAAGACTCGTGACTCTTCAAATTCTCTTGTTTCCTTCAGACCTAGCCTCCAAACATGTGTACTATGAGATTTCCTCCAACAAATGGACTTGTGATGATTTTCACAATAGTATATGTGTTGGAGGACTACTCAAAGTATTGCTTAGGCAAATCTGAATGTTCATCACCTGTGCATATAAGAGTTGATCATAGAAGCTATATGCACAAGTGAAAAACATGCATATTTGACCAAGCAATACTAGCAGCTAGACTCAGCAGAAAATAGATTTGTGGTGATTTTCACAATAGTACATGTGTTGTTGGGTAAGCTCCCAATAGCACTCAAGAAAATATGCATGTTCATCACCCGTTCTTATGAAGTGGCTCTAATGGAAGATACAATCACTAAATTCTGCATACTCCTTATTTTGTTCTGCGTTGATATTATCAGACATGGTCTTTCTTGAATGGAATGACTCGTTACTTGTATAGTGACTAGAATGTTGGTGGAAGAAGGATGATTTGTTTGCAACCATTTTTTCAACTCTAATTTTCTCAACACAAAGGGACATTTATCATAGCCATAGAAACATGATTATTTTTAAATGAAATACACCAAGGAGTACCATTAGAAATATTGACATTTACAATCATGAATAGTTAACCTTAATCAAATAGCTCATTTTTTTATTAGTATGTGCAATCTCTGTGTACATGAAAAATGAATGAAATATCAAGATGAAATAAAACAATGAACATAAATTTAGATTCAAGGCCTAATTTATCAAGAGCAACAAACATTAGGATGAAAGAAAAATCATTAAGAGTATAGAAAAATCATTAGGACTATAGAAAAATCATTAAGACTAGAAAATCAAGTTCTAGAAAAATCATTAAGAGTACTATAGAAAAATCATTAGGACTACAGAAAAATCATCAAGACTAGAAAATCAAATTCTAGAAAAATCATTAAGAGTACTATAGAAAAATCATTAGGACTATAGAAAAATCATTAAGACTAGAAAATCAAGTTCTAGAAAAATCATTTAGACTACAAAATCAAGTTCTAGAAATGGACGGTTCTGATGCTTTGCCATTACAACAATTGAGCATTCATCATTTGGTACTTCTTGGTGTATTCCATTTAAGTTTTTCAGCCACCATGTTTATGTGCATGTTTTTTATGTGTTTAGCTTCTCTCCCTTGCAAGGGATATGTTGATAGGTAATTGATTTGAAAGCATAATGATTTGACTGTTCCAAGTAATGTTTTTAATCCTTTGAAGTTTCTCATGATCCTGATGTAAGTTGATTGGATTAATCGATTTGGGGGTCCAATAGGACTTTAGGGGAGTTCAATAAATGTTTTGGAAGACTTAGAGGAACTATTAGCATGATTGTTCCTTCATCTATAACGAGTTAGTCTGAATTTGCTAAGTTTTTCCTTTGTTTTGAAGTGTATTTTGTAATCTATTTCCTTTTCGTGGACCCAAAGACCTAGGACCCATGGAAAAAGGATACTAACAATGTATTATACAACTCTAATGTTCTTGACTTGCAGATATTTGAGAAAGTAAAGAGAACACTGGCTATGTTTAATGTTAACTGTTCTTGCACAATCCACTCATACAACAGTGAAATGCTATGTGATTGACAATTTCATACAACTGGCCCTTTGGCGTGTATTCAACATAATAGAATTTTTAGCATATTATTATCATTTTATTTCTTTGTTGTAAACATGTCATTGGTTCAGTTTTAATCTACTGGTGTCATGCCCTAGCCCATGCTTTATCTCCATTATTTGATGTTATTCACTATTTTGAAATGTTGACTGTAATTATCAAATGGAAAAAATAGAAAAAAAAATTGTACAAGAAATTTTTTTTACAAAACTGAACCAATGGCATGTTTACAACAAAGAAATATAATGAAAATTCTATTTTGTTTAATACACGCCAAAGGACCAGTTGTATGAAATTGTCAATCACATAGCATTTCACTGTTGTATGAGTGGATTGTGCAGGAACAATTAACATTAAACAAGGATCAAACTCCTCAACACATCTTGGAAACCATTGAATTCAATAATAAATGAAAGCTAACACCAACACTATTCCTCCCATTCACTTCTACCAAGAATTCTAGCACAAGCACAAGCTATTCCCTACTTCAAGTAAAATGATAAATATGCTATATCAAATCATTCATATTTATATTAACCATTCAAAGGATCATTTTGTCAATGAACCCTATGATTGTACCCCTGCGATAAAGAAAGGAAACCTCAAAATAGAGAAAGGAAACTTAGTAAAACCAGTCTATCCAGCTGTTTGTGAGGGTACAGTCATTATAAGTGCCTCTCAAACCTCTCCAAACATGTAAGATTGTCTTTAAATACTTTATTGATCTCTTTTAAACATTAACCAAATCAAACCTACATTTGAATCCACACACAATAACCCCAAAATGAAGGGTTTTGTATCCTTTAATGAATCTCAGACACTGGTAATGCATGGACAGTTGAAGCAGTAGTCTCCAAAGAATTCAATAAGTGATTGGATTGTATTTAATACATGTCAAAGGACCAGTGGTATGAAATTGTCAATCACATAGCATTTCACTGTTGTATGAATGGATTGTGTAGGAACAGTTAACATTAAACAAGGAGAAAACTCCTCAACACATCTTGGAAACCATTGAATTCAATAATAAATGAAACCTAACACCAACACTATTCCTTCCATTCACTTCTACCAAGAATAAAGCATTTAATCCATTCAACATTACATATAATCATTAGATAGTTACATTTTCTGACTGTGTAGAGGAACAGTCACGACAAAAATGATCAAAAATAATTTCAACCTTGCACAAGAAATTCCAAAATTCAAGTAAAATGAGAAATATGCTATATCAAATCATTCATATTCATAGTAACCATTCAAAGGATAATTTTTTCAATGAACCCTCTGACTGTACCCTTGTGGCAGAGAAAAGAAACCTCAAAATAGAGAAAGGAAACTTAGTAAAACCAGTCTATGTCATTGTTTGTGAGGGTAAAATCATGATAAGTGCCTCTTAAACCTCTCCAAACATGTAAGAATGTCTTTAAATACTTTATTGATCTCTTCTAAACATTAACGCATGGACAGTCAAACTAGTAGTCTCCAAAGCATTCAATAAGTGAATATGAATGTTTGAAATCTTTCCTCTCAACTTCCCCAACCACTCCTAATCGGTTAGAGGGATTAGTGGAGTGTTTAGACACTAAAACTTCTTAAACATACTTTATCTGATATGATGAATTATAATATCAACAAATGTAAATCCAAACATTTGAAAACAATGAATCGATATCCTTGAGCACAAGCACCAATAACATCAAATAATGGAGATAAAGCATGGGCTAGGGCATGACACCAATAGAATGCAGTCATTTCAGTGAGCATTCATGATCAAATAAAATGCAATTCATTTGAAATTTGTAGTCAAATATGATGCCAGAGGCTCAAAAGATGTTTCCCGTCAAAGATACCAATCAAAGATGAAGAAATCACATACCTTCTTTCACTCTCAGCTTGCACGAAGGAAGATTCGATAGCCAAATCTTCCTTGTACCACATGAAGAACATGCCATTGGTTCAGTTTAGCATGTTATTATCATATTAGATAAAGTATGTTTGGATTCACATTTTTTGATATTACAATTCATCATATCAGATAAAGTATGCTTAAGAAGTTTTAGTGTCTAAACACTCAACTAATCTCTCTAACCGATTAGGAGTGGTTGGGGAAGTTGAGAGGAAAGTTTTCAAACATTCATATTCACTTATTGAATGCTTTAGAGACTACTCATTTGAATTTCCATGTGTTACCAGTGACTGAGATTCATTAAAGGATACAAAACACTTCATTTTGGGTTATTGTGTGGATTCATCTGCTTTAGCTAGGAAGATCAAGAAGATGGGGCAGGAGGACATTGTGGTAGAAGAAGTATTTAAAGAAGCAACAATAAGAAATAGAAAAGTTTTCAAGAGTTGGGAACAACATTTAAGAATCCATGAATGGTATGGGTAAGGTGACCTTCATTCTTGGTCATAAATTCAATGAAACATTGGATATGGCTGATAAGAAGAAGGATCACTTGTTGATTGTGTTCCTTGAGGGAAGGGGGATTGTTAAAGACTTCTTATCATTGTATTGTGTATTTCCAATATGTTTGGATGTAGGGCAGACCAGGAGAATGAAGGATCACTCACTGATTGCATGATAACCCAATTTTGAAGGGTCACTACTTGAGGGGATAGTCAAGGTCCAGATGTTGATAGTAATTCATTGAGGGAAGGGGGATTGTAAAAGACTTGTTATCATTGTATTGTGTATTTCCAATATATTTGGATGTAGGATAGACCAGGAGAATGAAGGATCACTCATTGATTGCATGATAACCTAGTTTTGAAGGGTCACTAGTTGAGGGGACAGTCAAGGTCTGCATGTTGATAGTGTTCCTTGAGGGAAGGGGGATTGTGAAAGGCTTGTTATCATTGTATTGCATATTTCCAATATGTTTGGATGCAGGGTAGACCAGGAGAATGAAGGATCACTCACTGATTGCATGATAACCCAGTTTTGAAGGGTCACTGGAAGAGGGGGGAATGAAGGATCACTCACTGATTGCATGATAACCCCACCAAGCATTCTTTCCTTTAAGTTTCCACAATATCTCAAAATATGATCATTATTCTTTACTTTCTTCTATATGCTATTCTTTATATAGTTTTTTTATCTTAGAAATATATCAAAAACATTGCAGATGTGCATATAAAAGTAAAATATTTTCCTTCAATTATTCCACATTAAAGCATTTCCTCTTGGGAGTATTCTCTTCATTTGTACAATATCTATCAAAAATGATTCCCATATTTCTTCAAGATCTATTTTAACCTTTATACTACAATTTTGATTAGATTTGACCAATAGTTGATTTCATTAGTATTTTATAGCATATAATCCTAATGTGAAATATGGAGAGAAAGAAAGAGACACACTAGGTATGAATTACATGATATACCCATCATCACTTAGCACTTAAATAATAAATTATGGATAGGAAACAACCCCCTAACTTTTGAATGTTTGTTTCATGTTGGCCTCTTATTATATGTGTATACTAAGAAAAGTATCTTCATAGAATTAAGGTTGAGCAATAAATGAAATAGTAACTAAATACAACCACTATAGAACAACTCTTTAGAAAATAATGATCAATTAAGCATCCTATGGCTCTCTAACTAAGATTGTTAATGAATAGCTCTCAGCAAGCTTCCATTAATGACATTCTTAGAATGAGAATGATAAAGATAAACAAGCTATTTCTAACAATTATCAAAGTAAATGCTAATTATGCTCTCAAATGCCTTTCTAAGCTCAAATTTCAAGAGGTTCAATGCAATTCTCATATGTGTGGTTGATAATTATGAAGGAATTTAGGCCTTCCTTTTATAGATTTTCCAATGGTAGGGGGTGTAGTTGTGTTTGATCATGATTAAGCCTTGGTTGAGTCTTTGGTTCCACCCTTTGAAGACAATGCAAAGTTTGTGTCCTCAAAGCTTGGGACAAGTAGCCAAGATCAATGGTCAAAATTCTCTTTCACTTTGAGTGATTGAGATTCAATTTGGCTTGATCCATGTGAAAGCCTTTCCTCAAATCTCATTGGTTGCCCGAATTTCCTCTCCTTTTGGGTTGTTGAAATTAATTGAGATTTATTAATTGATTTATTTTAGCCATGTACCCCTTGAATGGGTTGAATTTGATTTAATCCAAGACTATACAATTATTTGATTTAATTGTATTTTGATTTGATTACACTTGATTAAAATGCTCTCAATTTTGATTTATCTTGATTTTAATTTTGATTGGCTAATTATGCATTGTGACTCAATTACTTCAATTATGTCCTTGATTTTCCTTGATTTGACTTGATTTTCTTTAATTTGATCTTTGTCGATTTTTAGGTGATTACAAATGCCCCTCTTTGAGTTGATGTGCGAAGCATGTAAATTCAAAGAATACTCTAATCTTTCTTGATGATAGGTCCTGATTCATTGAACGCCGATCTTCGATGTTCATTTGATGTCTTTTAATGGTCGATCTTTGATTTCTAATATAGGATTGAGGTAGATATGATTGATATTAAACTCTCAATTGATATGGTTTTGATGATCATTCTGATATGATAGTTATTCTAATGAAAAAGGCTTGATATGATGCTTGATCTTGATTAAACTCCGGATTTGATGATTGATTTTGATGTGATGCCCCATTCATTTGATTACAAAAAAAATTTTGATAAAAGCTTTCACTTTGATTTGATGGTCGGTCTCTCGATTGTTGATGATGATCTTGCTAATGTTGATTTATCCGATGGTATGCCCCCTCGAAAATGAAATAAAATTCATATAAATTTGACCATTGATTGATTTGTTTTGGTAATGTTGATCATTTTGTGAATATATATGATGAATTTTATTTAAATTTTTGATATCGATGTTTAGCCTGTTCAATTTCAAATGCCCTAGTTGTAATTATTCTGATTATAGCATCACTTTATTCAGTCAATTTTGATAAAAATGTACTTTCATAGGTCAAATTACCTCCTTTTAGTTCAAAACCTATATAAAGGGGTCAAAATCCCTTTTTACTGTTCATTTTACCATTGACTTTTGACTTTTAATCTCTATTTTCTCTTTTCACTTTCGATGATGTTTGTCCCTATCCGCGAGCATCGGTTCGAGAAATGCCACTGATACCATTGTTTGCCTAGCTCAGGACCTCCTGTGAGTACTTGTACCTTTTCATTTTTCCATTTATAGCCTTTTTTTCAAATTTTTCAAATTTTTCCCAATTAAATAGCTAGGTTTTTCCCTTTTTTCGATAAATGGGCACTTTTGCCAATTTAAAGGGCACTTTTGCCTCTAAATGTGTGCTTCCGCACTTTTCCCCTGCACTTCTGCAATTCATTTTGGCACTTTCACTCACCAAATTTAAGCCCTTTTGCGCTTTTAACATTTTTTTATGCACGTTTTCTTAGGTTTAGCACCTTCACACCTTCTTTGTGTGCTTTTCATCAAATTTCATGCTTTTGCATCATTTAAGAGCGCTTTTGATGTACATTTGGGTGCTTTCAAAATTTTCACCACTTTTACAATATATATGTGCGCTTTCACTCCTTTAGGTAGCGCTTTTGATGTTTGTTGCTTTTGCTTAATAAACTAGTGCTTTTGCTCTACAAAATTCAATTTTTTGGATTTTTGACCAAGTTGCAATTTTGTCAACATCATTGATTGATTGTCAGGTTTATGCTCCCAATTTTGATCTTTTGTAACAAGTTGTAATATGTCAATTAGGGTTTAGTTATAGTTAGGATATATGTCACCCACCGAGATTCAAATGATGAGTGAAGATAAAATTTATGTTCTATTTGAGTAGAAACATGAAATCTGTTGTGATTTTGATACGTGTTGATAAATTTTTGATTGACTTAGAATAATCCCAATAATTTCTAATTTCCTTTTTGATGTGTTTGAACTTATTTCTTGTAATAGGAGCTTAGTTCTTTACATATTCATGGTACTTATCCATTATCCTAGGATATGATACCCGCTCTAAGTGTTGTTGACTATCATCACATTGCTTGTTGCGGCCTTTCCTTCTTGTTATATCTTCCTTGATTCTGAGTGAATTGGGGTCTCATTACTGCTATGGCTGAGCGTTGGCACTCAGACCATAACACATTCCATCTTCCTATGGGTGAGATGACCATCACCCCTAAGGATGTGTATCATCTTCTCCAGTTGCCGACTCATGGAGAGCTTATATATTATGACACTATTTATGATGGTTCAAATTTTCGTCAAGTGTTTGGTGATCCTTCTATCGGTGATCAGCATATTTAGTGGGCTCAGTTCATCTTGTTCCCTATGTTACCAGCTATCCTTGGTACTTTGATTGGTGGTTTCCTACTTCCTGACTGACGTGGTCATGGTTTTTCCATTGGTTGGGGTCCTATCATAAAGGATTTGATGGTAGATCCTTATCACTTTGATTGGGGTTCTTGCTTGCTAGCACAGTTAGAGCTGCATACTGTCATGTACAGATGTTCTACTACATTGACTGCTAGAGCTATCTTATTACAACTTTGGACTTGGGAGCACCTCCTAGTGTCACATCATGTCATAGCACAAGACCATCTAGCTAGTTGGCCTTTTGCATGGATGTATAGTGGTATTATCAAGAAGGCCCATATGGGTAAGCTAGATTACTAGTGTCGTCAGATAGATGACATGGATACTATTGTTTGGAGGCCTTATCTTGGATGTAATCCTTGGCTAGAGGATGATGGAGATCTTTCATATATGTTTTTTCCTTATTGGATGATTGGTCGGTCCACTTTTGTTATTGAGAGATTTTGCTTCCACCATGTTTTCCTTTAGTATGGGTGTATCCAGGATATGCCACAAGGCATAGTGATGTATGCTTGTGTATAGGCTAAGAGATCATTATGGGGCCCTTATGTCTATTATGATATAGTTGTTCAAGAGATTCAGGATCTGGGGTATCATCCCTAGAATCCTAGGTCACAGGTGATGGATGTTGGTATTACAGATGAGTATGGTTCCTAGCTACATAGGTATCCTTTTCCCAGGTTTACTAATCCTACTGAGAGGATTCCTAGCATTGAGGAGTTATCAAATGGTGAGGATGAGGGTGATGATGATGATGGAGATGATGATGGAGGTGGTGATCATTGTAGGATTAGGGGTCAACGTGGACAATAGGGTCGTCATGGAGCTAGAGTAGGTCGCATATAGATACCAATGTTAGATGCTGCTCCTATTCCTCCTAGAGCTAGTGATCAGGATGGAGGTGGATGGGTTGATAGAATTTTACATTAGGTTGCTAGAGTTCCTACACAGAGGCCTCCTACTAAATGATAGAGAGTTGTTGATGCAGATATTGTGCAGGTGTTTCTTGATCAAGCACAAGGTCCTCCTGCTCAGTAGGTCATTCCTCCTATTATTCCTCATGTTGTTCCTCCTATTGTTCCTTCTGTTGTTCCTACAGCTTAGGCCCATGCTTCTACCTTGATGTCTTCATCTTCATCACATCATTCTTCTTCTCGATATGTTTCAATTTTGGCTGATCTCTCTTCATCTATTCCATCTTCTTATACTCCACTTTCATAGTCTTCTACAGCTCAAGGTTTTGCCCCAGCCTCAGCATTGGATGTTGCTGCTTTACAGTCTCAAATATTCTATTCAGAAACAAGTTGCACAAATGAGCTTAGTGATGACTTCCTTTATGGCTGCTATGAGTTAGCATGGGTTACAGGCTAGTTCAAGCCATCGACTAGATAGTGCACCTGGTCGTGAGGATGATGATGATGCTGGTGACTCTTGAGTCTTCCTCTATGCTCATGAGATTTCTTTTCCTTGTTATTATCAAGAAATTAGACTCATGTTGTATCATTTTTTATTAATTGATGTTATTTTATGTTGATACTTTGATATCTGATGGATACTGATTTCTAGATATTTCTCTTTTATGATCATGTGATAGTCTTTGATTTTTGGTGATGGTACTATGATCTCTAATACTTTCTTTGATTAATTTGATTATATATGACATCATCATGCATTGGATTTCTTTCTAGATGTTTCAGATGATATGCATCTATATGATTGTATATTCTATATGCTTTGATTTATGCTTTCCAGAATGCAATTTTCAATGTATGCATATGTCCTAATAATGGTTAATGATTTGTCTTATGTATGACATAAAATAGATGAATGCAATATGGAATGATTTTATTTTATTGATGGATATATGGGATAACAAATCTATTGAATGTATTTCCTTGGATATGTAAATGTGATGCAATAACGCTCTTTCAATGATATATGTATGAATGTTACTATTATGAATGAGATGCTTTTAATGTTTAATGGCTAAAATGATTTCTAACTAATGTAATGCACTTTGATGGATGCAAATTAATGCTTCTAATCAACTTTCCAATGTATTTCAATTAATGATAATGATAAACCTAATAATGTATGATCCTAATAACTCAAATGTTGGACACATCTAAATCAATGCAAGACTTAATATGGTTTAATCAATGTAAGACTTAACAATAATGGTTTAATGAATGCAATTAACCTAATGCAATGCACTTTGTTTTTTATTTCCAACACACTCAATCCTATATAATTGGTTTTTTATCATCTTTTGATTCTTTGATTTGTGTACACCCCCCCTTTTTGTTTTGATTTCCCCTCTTGCAATTTCAAACTAAGGCAAAACAAAATATACAATGCACTTAATCTAAAATGAATGCAGCTAATTGTCATTATTCAAGATTTGGAGCTTATTATGATCATTGAGCATTTTTTTTGGAATCCCATTGTAGTACAACCATCACTAGTTCCACTATGATGATATGAATACTTTTTGCACCTCTTTCTCTACTTTCCCTTCTCTCTTCAGTATGACTATCACTAATTGAAGCCAATCATGAGAGTGTGAATACTGATTTTGTCAGATTCTATGTTGCAAGTGGACTTTGGTATTATAATATTGAAGATCATAATAGCCAATGTATCTATTTTTGTAAACAAGCAGAAATATCAGTTTTATCCTATATACAAGTCCTCGATGATTCTTAGATGATCACATCTTTAGACAAATAATACATGATTTAAAACTTTAATTTTAAGATAGTCATTCAAAAATCATGAAAATATCATCCTTTCATCATAGCTTGTCTAGTCTAAGACTTTCATCAACCTGCTAGAAATACATGATTTCATCAATTGAGTAAACACTTAGAAAAAAAAATTTGCAATGTTTTTCAAATCCATATGTCAAGTGTAGTTCCATCCATTTCAAATTTTTAATCCTAATAAAAGGTAAGGTTGTTTCAGTTTCTTGGATCAAATTTTGCATTTTAGACTCAATTTGGATTGGGATGTAGATTTGATTAAGTGTTCCTCTTTCGAGTGTGATGAATTGATTCTCTGATCGAATACAACTTGTTTTGATGAATCCTTTCTCCTCATGAGTAGATTGCCCCCGGTTTGAGATAATTTCATTTGTGGGACTTAGGGCAATTTGTTGATTAAATGACCAAAATCATGAGGTACTCACAAATGCAACTGTGGGGTTTTATTATGCAATATATACACATGCTGGCGAATGCAATATTTACAAGGTGACCTTCTAAGTATGCAACTGACTTGGACTTTCAATGGTGCCTGTTTACCAATTTTTCACTGATTGAATGGATCTAGCTCTTTTTTTTTTGTTTTTAAAGCTTTTCCCTTTTTTTTCTACCAAGGTGCCTATTTGCTAGGTTTTCACCAAGGCACTTTTCTTCTTTTTTTATTTTTTTGCATTTTTATTTTTTTCAAATTTTTTTTCTTTCTGAGGATCATATATGAATGTTTTTTCTTTCTTCAGGTTCAATTTTCCACTATTTTTTATCTTTTCTACTTTTCAAATGTTTTTGGTATTTTTAGAATCTCTTTTCACTATGTACAATAAATATGATTCTCCTCATCTAATACTCTTTATACTCTTTCGTCTACCTCATGTATAGAACTTCTTGAGATGTATACTATTGATTGGCTCTTGCAGTTCTTCACCATCACAATTTTCTATTTTCTACATGTCAGTCCCAAAATTTTCAACAATGAGAAATGGTCCTAACCAGTTTACTTCCCATTTTCCTTTCTTTTCTTGCTCTGCTTGGTTCTTAGGATTTTCTCTCAAAACTAAATCCCCTATTTGGAATTTTCTTGGCTTGATATGTTTATTGTATGCCTTTAACATCCTATTCTGGTATACCTTCAAATGATCAAATGCTTGCTTCTATTTTTCATCCAAGAGCTCTAATTCTTGCAACCTTGCAACCCTATAGTCTTCCTCATTTACCAATCCATGCATAGATATCCTCAAAGATGGAAGTTCTACCTCTAAAGGCAAAACCGCTTATGTTCCAAAGACTAATGAAAAAGGTGTAGCCCTTGTTGGCATTCTTATGCTCATTCTATAAGCCCATAAGGTCGGATTTATCTTGATGTGCCAATCTCTCCCTGAGTTGTCCACCATTCTCTTCAAAATATTCAAGATGTTTTTATTTGTTGCTTTGGCTTTCCCATTACCTTGAGGGTAATAGATTGAAGAAGAATGATGAATCATGTGAAACTTGGTGCACAATTCCGTTAAGTCTTTATTCTTAAAATGCTTGGCATTATCCATTATAATAGCATGAGGTATACCATATCTACAAATAATATGATTGAGGATAAATAAAGAAATATGCTTTCCTGTTGCAGTTGATAGGGGTACATCTTCCACCCACTTAGTAAAGTATTCAGTTGTAGTGATAATGAATTTGTGACCATTTGAGGATGGAAAATAAATCATTCCTATTAGGTCTAAACCCCATTGATAGAATGGCCAAGGTGTTTTCATTGGGTGAAGCTCTTGTGTAGGCGCGTGTATCAAATTTCCATGGAATTGACACTTTCTACAAGTTTTGGAAAAGTTACAAGTGTCTTTCTCCATTGTGGGCCAAAAAAATCCTATCCTTAAAAGTTTCTTGTCTAAGGATAATCTGTTTGAGTGTGATCCACAAATTCCTTTGTGGACTTCTCTCAAGGCTAAGTTTGATTCTTCCTCTTCTAAACATTTAAGGAGCATTTCATCTAGACTTTTTTGATACAATGTTTCAGAAATTATGGTGTATCGGGCGGCTTGGTGAATGAAGCTTTTATTTTGATTCCTAGTTTGATTTATGGGAAGGATTTGATCTTTCAAGTAAGTATAAATTGGTCCATACCAAGGTGATTTATTTGTAGTTAACAAGAAAATGGTGTAAGGGTGGGTAGGGTCAAACATAGGTTGAATCACTTCTTCTACCAAGAACTCGTATCTAGCACTTTGATCAGGCATCTGCAAAAGTGAGGCCAAAGTTGCCATTGCATCCGCTGCCTTGTTCTTTTCCCTCGGAACTTGTTCAAATGTCACGAGTATGAAATACTTCTTGAGGCTTTGTACCATTTTTTTCTGGGGTATCAATTTGTCATCTTTCATTTGATATTCCTCATTGACTTGATTTATTACTAATTGTGAATCTCCATAAACCTTTAATTTTGTCACTTTACACTCTAATGCTAGCTTGATTCCAATAACCAATGCTTCATACTCTGGTATATTGTTGGTGCATGGAAATAGAAATTTGTAAGACTTAGGGATAGTAGAACCTTGAGGTGTGATGAGAACTATGCCTACTTTTGATCCATGGTGAGTGTAAGAACCATCAAAATAAAGCTACCATGTTTTTGCTTCCACCTTCACAATCTCTAAATCTAGGAATTCCACTTGGATGGGATGATCATCATGAAGTGGTGCTTCTACTAATTGGTCTAAAATTACTTTCCCTTTGATTGATTTTCTATCAACATATTCTATGTCAAATTCACTAAGTACCATTACCCACTTTGCTAGCCTTCCATTTAATGTTGTTTTGCTAAGTAAATACTTCAAGGGGTCAATTTTGGCAATGAGCCTTATCTTGTGGGCTAGCATATAGTGGCATAATTTTTGGGAAGCAAAAACTACAGCCAAGCATGCCCTTTCCATAAATGTATAGTTCAGCTTGTTTTTGACTAAGGTTCTACTAATGTAGTAAATTGCCTTCTCTTTTCCTATTTCATCCTCTTGTGCTAAAAGTGCCCCCAATGAATTCTTCATTGCTGAAATGTATAGGATCAAGGGCTTGCCTCTAATCAGTGGCATCAAGATTGGTGGATTCATAAGATATTTCTTTAATAGATTAAAGGCTTCTTTACACTTTTCATCCCATTTGAAGATTGTATCCTTATGCAAAAGTTGGGTGAAGTTATGACATTTTTCAGCTAATTGGGAGATAAATCTCCTAATGGATTGGATCCTTCCTTGTAAAGATCTCATCTGACTAATGTTTTTAGGTGCTTCCATTTCCATGATAGCCTTTACTTTAGCAGGATCCACCTCTATCCCTTTTGTAGATACAATATAACCCAATATTTTACCAAATTGGACTCTGAATGCATATTTCTTTGGGTTAAGTCTCACTTTCAATTCTTCTAGCCTTTCAAAAAAATTTGCCAAAATTGGAAGGTGTTCTTTTCTTAAATGAGATTTGGCTAGTATGTTGTCCACATAATCCTCCATGAACTTATGCATCATACAATGAAATATTGTGGTCATTTCTCTTTGATAGGTCGCTCCTGCATTCTTTAGCCCAAATGGCATGACATTCCATCAAAATGTACCCCATGCACATGTAAAAGTAGTTTTATCTTGGTCTTCTAGGGCTATCTTTATCTAATTATACCCACTAAATCCATCCATGAGTGATAACATAGAGTGTCCCACTGTTAAATCTATAATGGCATCAATACTCAAAAGTGGGAAATCATCCTTAGGACATGCCAAGTTTAAGTCTCTAAAGTCCATGCAGATTCTGATGGATTTGTCTACTTTTGATACTGGTACTATATTGGAGATCCATTGTGCATAATCAATGGCCCTTATGAATCCCACCTTCAATAGTTTTTCTAACTCCACTTTAATCAATGGCCCTTTATGAGGATGCATCTTCCTTATCTTTTGTTTAACAGGTTTTGGTCATTCCTTCATGTTTAGGTGATGCATTATCAAATTGGGATCTAAACCCAACATATCATCATAAGACCATGCGAAATTGTGATACAGGAGCATCTAGGGTGTAAGAGCAATCTTGCATCACCCAAAACTATTTCTAGTTTTCTTTTCAATAAGGGCTATCTTGTGTAGAGCTGTTATTTATGGAAACTTGCTATTTTTAGTAAGTTGGTCATACGATCTCAGAATGTTCTGATTTTACATGTGGAGGTTCATCTCAGTCGTATCAGCCTGCCAACAAAGTTTCATGGCTAGATCAGGTCTAGTTTTGAAGATATTGAAGATTTTTGATATTGGCAATAGGGTATAGAAACTTTGAACTTAGTTTTGAAGGCTTTAGAGGCCCCGGATGAGGTTGAATTTTCAGCTAAATGAAGCTTGCTTAATTTAGGCTTTGTAGAGCTTGTCGTGCCCTTTCTGAAATGGGGTTATAATAGTCAATTGGGTCAACTGGTGATGACTTATGGTCTCCGGAAGTCGAGCCGCCTGAAATGGTGGAAAATAATTTTCCTTCAAAATTTCTATTTGGGTTTCAAAAGTTATTTTGAGCCGACTTTGATGTAATAAATTGAAAAATAAAATAATTCTAAGTTTGGTCAGCCCTTAGGGCTAAATTTTTGGAACCTTCTCGAGTGGTGGAAAATGCCTATATAAAGAAGGCCCGTAGTGTTGTCTAGGGTAGCTCAGGGTATTGATTCGAGGCTTTTTCCTACAGAATATTGTAAGGGAATGCCTATGTGGCTTTGCATATTGTAATTCTAAAAGTTTGTAATTCTACATTTATGGAGATAATAAGAAGCCAATTTTCTATTCTTGCATATTGTTGTTGTTGTTTCTCTATTTCTGTTATGTGTTTGTGGTATTAAGGGGAGCATCCTTCATCAAGTGGTATCAGAGTAGGAGTTCCTGAGTGTGTAAATAGATCGCCGACTGTGAGCCAGTTTGCACCAGGACCGTGGTTAGGGTTTAGCAAGAATCATGAAAATGCCTCCATGAAGGGAACATGGTGGAAGAGCTGGTGTTGTAACACCTGAGGTTAGAGCGCTCCAGAGACAAGTGTGAGCATTGCAAGAAGAGATTCGTAAAGGAATGAATCTTAATGTCAGAGATGAAAGCGAGGATGAAGCTGAAGAAGAAGATCGAGAAGGAGAAGTCAAAGTTGTGAACCCGGAGGAAGAAAGACTTTTTCAAGCCATTTCCAAGATCAGGAAAAGACCTAAGATCGAGGTTCCTACATTTTCAGGGAATCTTAACCCAGAAGAATTGATCGACTGGATCAATGAATGTGAAGAATATTTTGAGTATGAAGATATTGAGGATCCTGATAGGGTCAAATTCACGAAGGTCAGACTGAAAGGTCATGCAAAGATCTGGTGGCAAGAGATTCAATTGGAGTGAAATAGAAGAGGGAAAGATAAAATCACAAGATGGGATCAGATGGTGGATAAATTGAAGTGACAGTTCATTCCTGTTGATTATGAGCTTGACCTACTGAAGAAAATGCAAAGTTTGAAGAAAGCGAGGTGATCTATTCAGGAGCATACAGAGGAGTTCTATCGAAAAGGTCATGGTGGATGATTTGGTGGATGATCATATGGAGGCTGAAATGAATATCTGAAAAAGAAAGATGAGGCCAGTAGCAGTTAGAATCAAAGAGGAAACAATTCCAATCATTTTCAAGATCAAAATAATAGAGATCAGAGAGGAAGAGGAAGAGGAAAAGGTTCAGGAAGAGGAGGCTTGTATGGAACATGTTTTCACTATGGAGAAGAAGGTCATAGGGCATTTGAATGTCCTCAACGCCAAGGAAAGATAGATAGGAAGAATGAAGGCTAGGCCAGAGTTGCACATGTAGATGAAGATGCCAGATCATCAAATTTTGAAAATGCTGAAAGAGGAGAAACGCTGATTAACAGAAGAGTCCTGTTGAGTTGTGATTGTAGACACCTAAAAATCTTTTAGAAAATAAAGTATTTTTATTTTTTGAAAAATCCCCGATGACATCATCATTTATTAATTAATTATTTATTTATTTAATTAATTAATTAATTTTTATGTCATTAAATCCCTTTTTCTTAAATAAAAATATTTAATTAAGAAATCCCTTCCAAAAATGTTTAAATCTTATTTAAACATTATCTCCTTATTTATTAATTATTTTAATTAATAAATTGACCAAAAATCCCAAAATAAATAATTAATTTATTTTTTGCCCAAAACTTGGCCAATTTCCTTTAGACCACTAACCTCTTCCAAAATCTTCTAATTCTTTCTTAATCTCGATTAAAAAGCTAATCCCATCTTTTCTAACCCTAATCCCAAGGCCAAATATTTAATTAAGATTAAATATTTAAATTTTATATTTATTGAAAATATTTCAATAAATATTCTCAAAACTTAAGCTTTTGAAATGAATAAACTTTTATTCCATAAAACCAAGGAGAATTCTAGACTCTTCTAGAATCTTCTCAAACCCAACCTCTTCACCCATCCTAATCCTAAGATTATCCTAATTCCTCCCTTAACCTTGTCACATTCCCTAAACAAGGTTAGCCAACTCTTAAGCTTACCCCAAAGTCAACAAAGAGGGCTTCCCTTTTTGAAATGCATTGAAGGCATTTAAGACCTCCTTATCCCTCTTACATGCACTTATGGTGCATTTAAGAAGCCCCTCACCCCTTTCTTACACCCTTTGACCTTAGGCACATTTCCCAAATTGTGCACATTCCTTCCATCTTTCAATCCAATGCCCTTGTGACACTTGTCACAAGGAGGTGATCCCTAAACTAGCACAGTCCATATGCTCCCCTTTGAATGAATTTTGGCCTCTCTTAAGGATTTCAATCCGGGCCACTCATTCTTCCTTCCCAAATTCTATAAATACCCCTCCTTTCAAGAGCAAAATCAATTAGCTTACTTTCATTCTCATGCATTGTTATAATGCCATTTTCATATTAGATCTTAGCAAATCATTCTAATTTAGTTTACTTTCAAGCATTTTTAACTCATCATAGCTTAGTAATAATGGATTAATATAGTTTTTATTGTTGTTTTGCATAGCATAGCATCATATCACATCTTTATTTGGTCTAAAATCAATCCTAGATTACTCATCATGTAGCTTAAATCTTCATTTAAAGTATTTTTGGATCCTTGAGGCCTTAGGGGCAAATCAGGTGTTCTATACCTATTTTTGTGTCATTTTGGGGTTTTCATGGATTTCAATCCATCCTAAATACATTTAGAGTATGCTCCAAGTGCTTAGAGAGAACACCCACATCCCTCTTATCAGAGCAAATCAAACAGTGCTTGGGTGCACCTATTTTTTGCTCAATCTAAGGTGGCTAGCTTAGAGTTTCCTTGTTTTTGTTTTGATTGCATGCTAGATCAAACTCTTAATGTTTGATTGATTTGAGCCTTTCAAAATAGATAACAGGTACCCTCGAAAGCCTTGCACACATTCTGGCACGCCCGGTGGGACCAAAACCACAATCATTTTGATGAGATTATACTTTATATTCTTGTATTTGCAGGAAACAAATGAAATGTCGCCTTCAAGCAATTAAATATCGCCTTTAGCAATTAAATGTCACCTTCATGAAAAGAAATGTCGCCTACACAAAATATAGTCATGCCTTCAAGCAATTAAATCATGCCTTCAAGAAATCAAATTGCACCTAAAGACACTGTTTTCACGCCTGGTTACTGGCAGATTTCCGCCAGCCATAACTTCTATTCTGCCTCTACTTCTTCTTATGTCGCCTGCAAGTAATTAAATCACACCTTGGAAGAAAGAAATCATGCCTTTGAAGAAAGAAATCACACCTTTGCATAGTTATCTGTCACCTATAATGGTACAGAATGTCACCTGTAAGAATGAAATGTCACCTCTGAATTTTCCAGCGTCGTCTATAAGCTGGACAGTGTCACTTTTTGGTGTTTTTCTGTCTGGCACTGGATTTATTTTTTATTTTTCAAAAGGTCAAACTCAATCTTGAATGAAACTAAAGAAAAGAACTTAGGTCCTAAAGTGTCATTGTCATTTTGAAAATCAAACCCAATCTCGAATGCACTAAAGGGAACGAACACTCTATTCCCTCTCTTGTTTCAGAATTCAAAAGCAAGTAAACGAACACAATCTTGAATGATCTAAGGATAAAACAAAGCACATTTTCAAAGTTCCTAAATCAACTTGCAAATATCAATCTTGAATGCCCAAAAGGAAAGAACTTGCAAACACTCAAATCATTTACGTTTTGAAGAAAAGAACAAATCAAAATCTAAACACGTGTGTCTTCATTTTCAAAAGTTCAAACATCACTTAATCAATTTGGAAAAATGAACAAACTTGCTTGATGTGCATCTAGGAGCTTTCATTTTCTGTAAATCCTTGTTAAAGTAAGCAACGTAGAACATTTGGACTCAGACAAGTTCACTTGTTCTACTTTTAGTGAGGCCTGTCCGGGGAGAAAAGCGCTTCCTCCTTGGAGAACAACCTCAAACCAGTATCCCCCCGGCCGGTATATAAATAAAGTGAAGGCAAAAAGTACTCACTTATATCTCCTAATCGCCGGGCGTCTTGTGCCAAATACAAATGTCTGGGGAAAGGTAAATATTCCTCCCCCAGCATTGTTGGCTAGGCTCTTAAGTGAGTCACAAGTAGTCAGCATAATCAGGTATGGAGACTCCACGAAACTATTAAAAACTTGATAAAATAGAGGCTACCTTATCTACATCTGAAAGTATCAAAATCCTTGTGCAAGGACTGATTCCAAGGGGTTTACTGGGTCACCTCAAGATTACTCACCATTTGTATTCCCTTCTTGGGGATACCAAGCTGTGGGCAAGTGATTTTGATACTCACCTTCCTTAGGTAGATCTGTTTGAAGTGCTTGACAGTCAAAGACTCTGTGAAAACACTTGTTGAAACATACACTTTCAAAGCTTTATCAGAGTTAGTCATCCTGTTTGTATCCCGCAAGGTTGCTTTGCCCTTTGCGGAGATTGCTTTGTCAGAAGTCTTTTTAATTTATCCTTTGCCACTTGAGAAAATCAAACCAATCAACAAACTTGGTACTCAGAAAATCTTGCAGAAATAAGATATCCAAAGAGCTTTTTGTTCTCAAACCAAACCTATCAGAATTTTCCCAAAGATATGCCCAATTTGATCAAACATCCGAAAGCCAAGTTGCCCAAATCCAAAGATTATCAAGAGAAGAAAGTTGCAGAGAGGAACCTTAAAAGCCATCAATCCTTTGTCCAAGCAACCCAAGCAGAAGAAAAATATCAAGAAAGGCTTGATAATATTGGCTATAATGCAAGAGTCAAACAGTTTACCTACCATTTCTGAGTAAACCATCGCTACATCAACCTTGAAAGAGAAGATTAGCTAGATCCATAACATGTCCATTCTACCTTCAGATCTCACAATCTTATCTCAGCAGTCCGTCATCCTAGCTTCATCTTAGTTTCACCCTTGCATCATCACCAAAACCTTAGTTACATCCTAGAAATCCTTCTTAGTTGCATGCACCATCATCCTCTTAGCAGCATCATAGATCATCCATCCCAGTCGCATCTACATCATCCCTTTAGAAAGAGCATTATTCCATCATCCTCCACCATCTTTTCATCAGCAATCCACCATCAGAATCCCATATCCTTCATCCAAAATCTAGCATCCATCACCTAAATCAGAACCCACCATCTTTTGTACCAAATCTAGAGATCCAAAATCCATAAACACTTAGTGTTCAAAACCTTTGAGTTGTTTCCATCCCTTATCCTAAATCAAAAAGCATCCCCTTTTTTACAGAGCATTGTCTAAAGGAAATCCAACTTGTCCTTACACAGCCTCATCATCTCGAGCAAGAGATTGGCTTGTATTGATAAGCATCCAATTAACCGAAGATCATCAGTCTATCCTAGGTTGGCCCAAATCCTATCACTGATCCTCCATCAGGGAAAAATAACAACTCATTGTTGACACTTAGTAATCTTCCACCAGCATCCCACCAATCCTCCACCCAATCTTGACCCAAATCAGAGCATCCACCAATCCTCCATCATCACCAAGCTTTTTTTACCAATTTTCCACCATCTCCCACCAATCTTCCACCATCCTTGATCCAAATCCAAGCAGTTCATCCATCCTTGCATCACATTCTATAAATTCATCATCCTTAGAAGTTCCTTAAGCTTGCATCCACCATCCTTTAGGGTCCTTTAGGAAACATCTTGCATCCATCTAAGCATCTGCATCTCCATGCCTGTCGAGACAAGATCTAGATCTAGGAAGTGAAGGCACATGAATCCTTATCCAATCACCAGCTCATTTGATCCCAACATTTTTACCAGTGCAATGGTAGCCTATGATCCCCAAATACAAACTGGAAATACATGGGATGATCCCAATATCCCCTCAGCTCCTCTAGCAATAGAAACATTTGTGAATCACCCAGAGAATCCACCAGCAGTCAATACACTCATAGCCCAAAACCAGCAGAGCATGTTCACTAATTTGGCACAAAGGCATACTCCTATTCTGCCATATCTCCATCCTCGTATTCCCATAAGCACTATCCAAATCCTAGCACAAGTATACTCTCCATTCATCCAACCATTCCCTAATCCCACCTTGCAAACATCTCAAGCAACCTCCACCATTCCCCTTCTTCTGCAAGGAAGCTTTGCAAGCCCCATAAAACAAGCTATCACACCATCTGCTCCATTCCCTATCATAGGTACTTCATCATCTGCCATGGCCTCCCAAGCTCTTGCACAAATCCAACACTTGTCACAAAATCAACTCCCACCTCTTACACATCCATTTACACAAGCAGCTCCATCTCCTTCCACACCATTTTTTTCAGGAGGGATGCAATAATCCTTCCCCCTTGCTCCACAAGCTTCAACATCCATACCATCTTTCCCAAGGTCAACACAATCATTTCCCCCTTTCACCCAACAAACGCCAGCATCATCTATTCCGGGGGTAGTGCAATCACTCCCCTTTCCTCCTCAGCAAGCTTCCGCATCAACATCACCCTTTTCATGGGGAGCGCAAACGTTCCCTTCCTTTCCCCCCCAACAAGCATCTACCCAGGCACAAGCCCATCAAAATGCCTTCACCACAGGGATGCCTTCCATGGGCTTTTCCAATCCACCATTCATATCCCAAACTCCCATCACATCCACCTTCCCGGCGTCCACTGCTACACAATTCCCACCACACACTGGCTCTTGTTGGGGCCTCACTCAAGAAGAAATGAAAGCTTGGGGCATACCAACCCATTCTCCTACATCTATGTTTGGAAACCAACAAGCCACCTCCTCACAAGCAGCACAGCAACCATCACAACTTCCACCAGCTTCATCCTTTGCAAACTATCCATTCACAACACCTAATGCCTTTCAGCAAGTTCCTCCACCTAAGCAGAAAAGTTCATCCCATTTCACAAGTTATCTTGCCCAGCCACCCTTTGCTTCAAGCTTCCCCACATCAAATTCACTCTTAAGCAATGCAAGAATGCACCCAACCTACATTGGTCAACCACAGAGCCAAGTTCAGCAAGGACCACCTTACCAGCAAGCGGTGTCATTCCACCAACCTCCCCCACAACAAACCCCTATCATCCCCCAGCAATAGCAAGCTTCCTCCTACCAGGCGCAGCAACAAAATCCCATCATCCCACAACACCAGCAAGAAATCCCATATCCATCACCATAATATCCCCCTATGCCACATCAGCAGTATCCTCCCTAGCAAGCATCACTCCAAGATCCACTCCAATATACCTATCCCACTGGGCCATCTCCATATCTCGCTCCACAATACCCACTTCAAATGGGAGTACCTGCTCAAACACCAATCAATGCCGAGTGGGAAGCTATGAAGAACACTCTTAAAGAGCTCCAAACTGGTACTAAGAGCAAAACCTACAAGTTTGAAGAGGTGTGTCCTTACCCATTTGACCGATCCATTGCCGCTATTCCTTTTCCCAAGCAATTTGAGACACCTAAGTTTGATAAATATCAGGGGAAAGGATATCTAGTCAATCATGTTAAGGAATTCTATATGGCATGCCAAGAAGTGGTTTATAGTGATAACTATCTCTTGCGTTTATTCCCCAAAAGCTTGGGAGGAACAGTTGTTGAGTGGTTCTATAAAATACCCAGTGGGACCATCACAACCTTTGCTGAACTCTCTGAGAAGTTCATCAACCACTATACCCACAATGTTGAGAATGAGTTGACCTTGTTAGATCTCTGCAACTCAAAATAGAAAGATGGAGAAAGCCTAGCAAAATACTTGCAACGATGGCAGAACCTTACCACCAGGTTATCATACCAACCGCCAGAAAAGCATTTGACCAAAATCTTCATTGATAACCTGCATCCTAAGCTATCCCACTTCATGTGAATGAATTGTCTCCAAACATATCAAGATATCAAGAGAAAGGGGATAGGTATTGAAAAGGCCCTCCTAGATGAAGGCACAATCCGGCACTTCAAAAATGATGCCCAAAAACCCAACAATGATAAATCCCGTTACTGGAATCGTAACAAAAATGTTGTTACTGATGGAACCACTGATACCAAGCATGTCCAATTTGTTGTAGCTAGTCCTCCATCAACTCCTACATACCAACAACAACAAGCACCCATCCATCAGCAACCTCCTCAAGTCCATCAACAACCCATGCAGCAATATCCTTCTCAGAATAATCAGCAGAATTATCAGCAGCAAGCCCATCAAGCTTATCAAGGTAACCCAAACAATCAAGTTAATACCGTCAATATTTCTCCCAAGCAGAACAAACCCAGAGCTCAAAACTATCCAAAGAAGACCTTCACACCACTAGGTGAACCTCTGGATGTTATCTTTCATCGGATGGCCAAGGCCAACTTAATTACATATCCACCAATTCAGCCAGTTGATGATACCACCCCCAAGCCTGATTGGTACAAAGATCATGAGTACTATGATTATCATCGTGTCAAAGGACATACTACCCTGAAGTGTATGAGACTCAAAAACTATATCCAAGATCTCATTGATCAAAAAGAGGTTCAAGTAGATACACCTGCTCAAGCCTCACCAAATGCCAATTTACAAATTTATCAGAATGTGTTCCCACAACACAATGCTGGGAAGAATCAAGCTAATACCAATCATCCCCAGAATCATGGTAAAGGCAAGCAAGAAGATCACACTACTGCCTACATCAACTATGATAAATTTGTTGGATGTATAACCCAAGTTGAGCCCACAGTCAATACCATCCATGTCAGAGGAGCAGACAGTCAATGTGTTGTTACCACCCGTAGGGGTTGAATAACTGTTGCTGGTGCCCACCAAGGCCAGTACAAAATGCACACAATGCATAGTACAACCTCATAGAACATCTTGGGAATACACCAGCCCAAATATCCATCTTGGACCTTCTCCGCACTTCACCTCTCCATCAGGAGATCCTCGACCAAGCTCTCAAAGAAGGACATGTCCCCACAGACATTA
This sequence comes from Chamaecyparis obtusa, assembly GCA_027943335.1. Taxonomy (NCBI): domain Eukaryota; kingdom Viridiplantae; phylum Streptophyta; class Pinopsida; order Cupressales; family Cupressaceae; genus Chamaecyparis; species Chamaecyparis obtusa. The sequence continues at coordinate 13,972,474 of BSBK01000529.1, forward strand.
ACACCACCCAGTTTGAGACCCTTGTGGGACATCTTTTCGTAGCTTGTGCTTTATCCTTCAAACCATCCGACATGCCATCCATTGCACCTGACCATACTCTTCCTCTCCGCATTGCCATCATGGTTAGAGACTTTGCCATCAAACAGGTCTTAATAGATAATAGCTCAGCTCTAAACTTGTGTACTTTAAAATTCATTCAGTAGATTGGGTTCACCCAGGCTGATATAGAACATGAAGTGATCACTATCAAAGCCTATGATATTTTGGAGTGTACCTCAGAAGGTACCATTACTTTTCCCATTCAGCTGGGCCCAGCAACACAAGATACTATTTTCCATGTTGTTGATCTTGACCTACCATTTAATATCCTCCTAGGCCGACCGTGGATTCATTCCATTAAGGCTGTACCATCTACTTACCATCAGTGCATCAAATTTCTGCATCAAGGCACTGAGGTTACCATCCATGCTGACCCCCAACCCTTCACATACTGTCGTGCAATGGAAGCATCATTCCCTCACTCCACTCATTGTCCTGGAACTGACATTGGTACTTCTATTGCCAGCTCATCCCGATCCCATTGCGATCCAGAAACCATTCTCACCTCCACCCTCTCTTCTGTCAAGATCAATAACCAGGGTTGTGGTGAATATAGCCTACCTGATGCATTTTGCATAGGGGCCCTTCCGCTTGATCCACATACTCAAGGGTGCCCAGATCACCAAAGCAAGCCTATTGAAGAGCATCATGAAATCAAGAAAATCGGATCTATGACTTTTGAATCCCATGGCAACATAAACAGTCAAGAGATGGATCCTGACATAAATAGGTGGTTGTATAAAGATCCCCCATCCCCTGACACTCAACTTCTTGGCTATTTCAAAGATAAGTATCCAAAACAATATAAGTATACCACTGAACAATGGCATTATCAAGGCGGTGGTCTAGGGCCACAAGAAGGCGGCAACCAATATCCCATCACACCATCAAAGAATCCTGAACATCAGGGTCTTGGTTTTAATACCCCTCACTTGTTTATACAGGGGCCCAATACCGCAACTGGGGGCACCAACATGACTAGCGTTCCCCTCTTAAATAGCCAGGATGACCTCATAACGATCGAAGACATCCCTAAAGAGAAAGAAATCAGATCCTACGATGATATCTTTGACGATGACACCCTCCTGGGGACTTCTGTCCTCTGACAACTCACCATAAATCTCATAGAACTTCCCCTCACCCACCCTGAACTCATAGACTAGGACCAACCAAGCATTACACACATCGATGAGTTCCAAAGCATGGAAGCACTCCTAGAATCCATGGGGGCATCAAGCCCACAATCAGTTCAAGATTCAGAATCATCTCACATCTACAAGCTTGACCCAGAGGGATACTTTGGGGAAGAGGCAAGCTTTAGCTGCAAAAGAGAAATAGAAAGAGTAAAACATGAGTCCTTATGTGAAAACCCTTCTAGGGCACATTCTGATTCTAAAAAAGTAAAAATAAAGAGCGTATCTTCTAGTGAAAACTTGGCAATTCAAGCGCTAGAAGATGAAGACTTGCCTCTTCCTCCCATCCAGGATTACAGACCTGAGCAATCACCTATCATCATAGAAGAAACCAAGCCAGTCAACTTAGGTACAGAGGAATGTCCGAGGATCACCTACATTGCATCCAACATGACTGAAGGTGAGGAAATGGCTTTCATTGCGCTACTTCAAGAAGCTACTACGAACTTTGCATGGTCATATGCACACATGCCTGGGCTTGATCCTAATCTTTTCATTCATCATCTAGCAGTGGATCCTAATGTCAAGCCAGTAAAGCAGAAGCTACGCAAAATGCATCCCAAAGTAGCTCTATTGGTAAAATCAGAACTAAAAAAGCTCCTAGATGCAAAGATTATCAGAGCTATAGATTACTCAGATTGGATCTCCAACATGGTACCTGTCACAAAGCCTTCAGGAGACATCAGAATATGCACAGATTTTAGGGACTTGAACAAGGCATGTCCTAAAGATGATTTCCCACTACCTAACATAGACATGATCGTAGACCTTATAGCGGGCCATGAAATGTTGTCACTAATGGATGGATTTTCAGGCTACAATCAAATTCGTATCGCAGAAGCAGATCAACATAAAACAACATTCACTACTCCATGGGGCACCTTCTGCTACAACATGATGCCATTCGAGTTAAAGAATGCAGGAGCCACATATCAGAGAGCGATGACAGCAATCTTCCATGACATGATCCACAAGATCCTAGAGGACTATGTGGATGATATTCTTGCAAAATCAAAGACACACCATGGACACCTTGACATTCTTGAGAGTGTGTTTGATCGCCTGCAGCACTATGGGTTACGGCTCAATCCAAAGAAATGTGTCTTTGGTGTTACATCTAGAAAGCTCCTACGTTTCATAGTATCACAACGAGGCATAGAGATAGACCCCAAGAAGGTCAAAGCAATAACAGAGATGCCTCCACAAAGAACACTCAAATAGCTCAGAATCCTACAAGGAAAGCTTCAATCAGTGTGTCCGTTCATTTCTCAGTTAGCAGACAAGTGCCAACCTTTTATGCATCTCCTATGCAAAGACACAAGCTTCAAATGGGATCCCATATGTCAAAGAAGCTTTGATAAGCTCAAGGAGTATCTTGCCAATTCTCCAATCTTAGTACCACCAATTCCAGGACCGCAAAAATTGCGAAAATGCCTCCATGAAGGGAACATGGTGGAAGAGCTGGTGTTGTAACACCTGAGGTTAGAGCGCTCCAGAGACAAGTGTGAGCATTGCAAGAAGAGATTCGCAAAGGAATGAATCTTAATGTCAGAGATGAAAGCGAGGATGAAGCTGAAGAAGAAGATCGAGAAGGAGAAGTCAAAGTTGTGAACCCAAAGGAAGAAAGACTTTTTCTAGCCATTTCCAAGATCGGGAAAAGACCTAAGATCGAGGTTCCTACATTTTCAGGGAATCTTAACCCAGAAGAATTGATCAACTGGATCAATGAATGTGAAGAATATTTTGAGTATGAAGATATTGAGGATCCTGATAGGGTCAAATTCACGAAGGCCAGACTAAAATGTCATGCAAAGATCTGGTGGCAAGAGATTCAATTGGAGCAAAATAGAAGAGGGAAAGATAAAATCACAAGATGGGATCGGATGGTGGATAAATTGAAGTGACAGTTCATCCCTGTTGATTATGAGCTTGACCTACTGAAGAAAATGCAAAGTTTGAAGCAAGCAAGGTGATCTATTCAGGAGCATACAGAGGAGTTCTATCGAATCCTCATCAAAACAAGCCATGTGGAAGCTAATAAGGAGAAAGTTTCTCATTACCTTCATGGTTTGAGGCCTCGCATTCAGGAGGAGCTGAATCTAGTTTGAATGAATAGTATTGAACAGGCATCCCAGTTTTCCCTAAAAGTGGAGGAAAAGCTGAACAAGAAGTTTGAGAGCAGACAAAATGGAAGAGGTCGTGGTGGATGATCTGGTGGACGGTCATATTGAGGCTGAAATGAATATCCGAAAAAGAAAGATGAGGCTAGTAGTAGTCAGAATCAAAGAGGAAACAATTCCAATCATTTCCAAGATCAAAATAATAGAGATCAGAGAGGAAGAGGAAGAGGACAAGGTTCAGGAAGAGGAGGTTTCTATGGAACATGTTTTCACTGTGGAGAAGAAGGTCATAGGGCATTTGAATGTCCTCAATGCCAAGGAAGGATAGATAGGAAGAATGAAGGCTAGGCCAGAGTTGCACATGTAGATGAAGATGCCAGATCATCAAATTCTGAAGATGCTGAAAGAGGAGAAACGCTGATTAACAGAAGAAACCTATTGAGTTGTGATTGTAGACACCTAAAAATCCTTTAGAAAATAAAGTATTTTTATTTTCTAAAAAATCCCCGATGACATCATCATTTATTAATTAATTATTTATTTAATTAATTAATTAATTTTTATGTCATTAAATCCTTTTTTCTTAATTAAAAATATTTAATTAAGAAATCCCTTCCAAAAATGTTTAAATCTTATTTAAACATTATCTCCTTATTTATTAATTATTTTAATTAATAAATTGACCAAAAATCCCAAAATAAATAATTTATTTATTTTTTGCCCAAAACTTGGCCAATTTCCTTTAGACCTCTAACCTCTTCCAAAATCTTCTAATTCCTTCTTAATCTCGATTAAAAAGCTAATCCCATCTTTTCTAACTCTAATCCCAAGGCCAAATATTTAATTAAGATTAAATATTTAAATTTCATATTTATTGAAAATATTTCAATAAATATTCTCAAAACTTAAGCTTTTGGAATGAATAAACTTTTATTCCATAAAACCAAGGAGAATTCTAGACTCTTCTAGAATCTTCTCAAACCCAACCTCTTCACCCATCCTAATCCTAAGATTATCCTAATTCCTCCCTTAACCTTGTCACATTCCCTAAACAAGGTTAGCCAACTCTTAAGCTTACCCCAAAGTCAACAAAGAGGACTTCCCTTTTTGAAATGCATTGAAGGCATTTAAGACCTCCTTATCCCTCTTACATGCACTTATGGTGCATTTAAGAAGCCCCTCACCCCTTTCTTACACCCTTTGACTTTAGGCACATTTCCCAAATTGTGCACATTCCTTCCATCTTTCAATCCAATGCCCTTGTGACACTTGTCACAAGGAGGTGATCCATAAACTAGCACAATCCATGTGCTCCCCTTTGAATGAATCTTGGCCTCTCTTAAGGATTTCAATCCGGGCCACTCATTCTTCCTTCCCAAATTCTATAAATACCCCTCCTTTCAAGAGCAAAATCAATTAGCTTACTTTCATTCTCATGCATTGTTATAATGCCATTTTTATGTTAGATCTTAGCAAATCATTCTAATTTAGTTTACTTTCAAGCATTTTTAACTCATCATAGCTTAGTAATAATGGATTAATATAGTTTTTATTGTTGCTTTGCATAGAATAGCATCATATCACATCTTTATTTGGTCTAAAATCAATCCTAGATTACTCATCATGTAGCTTAAAACTCTATTTAAAGCATTTTTGGATCCTTGAGGCCTTAGGGGCAAATCAGGTGTTCTATACCTATTTTTGTGCCATTTTGGGGTTTTGATGGATTTCAATCCATCCTAAATGCATTTAGAGTATGCTCCAAGTGCTTAGAGAGCACACTCACATCCCTCTTATCAGAGCAAATCAAACAGTGCTTGGGTGCACTTATTTTTGGCTCAATCTGAGGTGGCTAGCTTAGAGTTTCCTTGTTTTTGTTTTGATTGTATGCTAGATTAAACTCTTAATATTTGATTGATTTGAGCCTTTCAAAATAGATAACAGGTACCCTCGAAAGCCTTGCACACAGTGATAATGAATCTGAACAAAGGAGGAGCCTATTTCGCACTAGATGCAAGTGTGAGGGTAAATGTTGTGATGTGATTATCGATAGTGGAAGCACTGACAATTTGGTGTCAGAAGAGATGGTGACAAAGTTGAAGCTCAAGAGATAGAAACACCCACATCCATATCGGATTGCCTGGGTGCAGGATGACCACAAGGTCATGGTCACTGAATAGTGCCTAGTAAAGTTCAAGATCAGTGGGTACCAAGATGAGGTACTATGTGATATCATATCTATGGATGCATGTCATATGTTGTTGGGTAGACTATGGCAGTTTGACAGATGTGTTGTACATGATGGTCATGCGAATACCTATTTCTTGACAATGGATGGAGTGCGACATAAGCTAAAGCCACTGAAGGAGACCGAAGAAAAAGTATGTGGTAATGAAAGAATAACATTTGTTGATGGAAGAAAATTCCTAGATGGTATGAGGCATGAGCATGTGTTTTTTGCTTTAATTCTGAAAGCTGGTAAAGAAGAAGTAGAGGATGTACCTGTAGAGGTTGCAGATTTGTTGAATGAGTTTCAAGATATTGTATCTGATAATGTACCTGATGGATTACCACTAGTAAGGAAGATCAATCATCAAATAGATTTGATTCCAGGAGCCAGTTTTCCAAACAAGGCAGCGCACAGAATGATACCAGTAGAAAGTGAAGAGTTGAACAGACAAGTACATGAGTTATTGCAGAGGGGGTTGATTCGAGAGAGTTTGAGACCTTGTGTTATACCAGCGGTATTAGCACCAAAGAAGAATAGAGAATGGAGGATGTGTATAGATTCCAGAGCAATAAACAATATCACAATCAAGTATAGGTTTCCATTGCCATGAATGGATGATATTATGGATTATTTGAGTGGAGCTGTGTATTTCTCAAAGATAGATCTGAAGAGTGGATATCACCAGATTTGGATCAGAGAAGGAGACGAATGCAAGACTGCCTTCAAGATAAAGGAAGGACTATATGAGTGGTTAGTCATGTCTTTTGGGCTAACCAATGCACCGAGCACTTTCATGCGGCTCATGAAGGAGGTTCTAAAAGAATTTTTGGGTAAGTTTGTCATTGTTTACTTAGATGATATTTTGATCTTTAGTAAGACATTGGAAGAGCATATGATGCATATTCATATGGTGTTTGAGAAGCTTAGAGATGAGAAATTATTGATTAATTTGAAGAAGTGCAGTTTTGTGAAGAAAGAGTTGGTGTATTTGGGATTTGTAGTTTCAACAAAAGGTCTAAAAATGGACCCAGAGAAGGTATAGGCTCCTTGAATGGCCTACTCCAAGGAGTGCTACTGAGGTAAGATCTTTTCATGGTCTAGCTAGTTTTTACAGAAAGTTTATCAGAAATTTTAGCAGTATTTGCGGTCCCTTGACTGAAACAATGAGAGGGGATAGAAAAGACTTTAAGTGGACTAATGGGGCAGAAAAGAGTTTTCAATTATTGAAACAAAAAGTTATAGAACAACCTATTTTAGCACTTCCAGAATTTAATAAGGTGTTTCAAGTAGACTGTGATGCTAGTGGTACTGCAATAGGAGCTGTTATGAGCCAAGAAGGTAAACCTATTGCTTATTTCAGTGAGAAGTTAAATGATGCCAACAGAAAATATTTTGTTTATGATCAGGAATTTTATGCTATAGTTTAGGCATTAAAGAAGTGGAGACATTATCTACTTCCTAAGGATTTTGTTTTGTATACTGATCATCAAGCTTTGTAATATTTGAATAGTCAAGGAAAGTTGAATCAAAGGCATTTGAAATGGGTTGAGTTTTTGCAAAGTTATACATTTGTTTTGAAACATAGAAGTGGAAAGTCTAACAGGGTTGCAAATGCACTTAGCAGAAGGAAACTATTGCTAACAGAGATGCAGATTGAGGTGGTTGGGTTCAAGGAACTCAAGAATTTGTATCCAAAGGATCTTGATTTTGGTAAAGCTTGGAAAGCTTGTAAAGAACCTATTACTCTAGACAGGATAAAATGGCTGGATTTTATCATCCAGAATGATATGCTATTCAGAGGGAGTCAGTTGTGCATTCCACGAAGTTCTATGAGGGATAATCTCATCAAAGAGAAGCATAGTTGAGGATTGGTTGGACATTTTGGTCGAGATAAAACCCTTGCTTTGGTTAGTGAAAATTATTATTGGTCACAATTGCAGCAAGATGTCAAGAAGTTTGTATAGAGTTGCAGAGTATGTCAGATGGCAAAAGGAGTGAAGTAGAATACAGGGTTGTATCAGCCATTACCTGTACTAGAGAAGCCTTGGGAGGATATCAATATGGACTTTGTTCTTGGTTTACCAAGGACACAGCAGGGACATGATTCAATTTTTGTAGTAGTTGAATGGCACATTTCATTCCATGTAAGAAGATTAATGATGCTGTTCATATAGCAGAATTGTTTTTTAGAGAAGTAGTGAGACTACATGGTTTTCCAAAGACCATAGTTTCAGACAGAGACACTAAGTTCATTGGATATTTTTTGGCGTACATTGTGGAAGAAGTTGAAGATAGATTTGAATTTTAGCTCATCACATCATCCACAGACTGATGGACAGATAGAGGTGGTGAATAGGAGTTTGAGAAATTTGCTGAGATGTTTGGTTGGAGATAAGCCAATAAGATGGGATTTGATTATACCACAGGCAGAATTCACCTATAATAATTCTGTCAACAGGACCACTGGTAAATCACCATTCCAGATTGTACATGGGAGTAGTCCCAGAAATGTATCTGAGTTGAGAAAGATAGATAAAGGAGAAATAAGTAGTGTTGAAGTTGAGGATTTTGTAGTATAAGGTGAAGGCAGATGTGAAAAGGAGGCATAAGTAATTTTAGGTTGGAGATGAAGTCATGGTTCATTTGTGGAAGGAGTGATTTCTGGTTGGTACATATAACAAGTTAAAAATGAAGAAGTTTGGGCCATGTAAGATACTGAAGAAGCATGATTCATAAAATGCATATGAGGTAGAATTGCCTACTAAACTAAATATTTCACCAGTGTTTAACGTTTCAGATTTGCAAAAGTATCATGAGGGAGGTGTTGAAGATGAGGTTACAGCAGCACAGTAGAGTATTCCAGCAACTAGTTTAGATATCAAGGAGATTGAAGACATACTGGATAGTCATGTTGGCAGAAGCACAAGGAATAGGATATATGAAGAGTATTTGGTCAAATGGAAAGGATGACCTATTGAAGATTCATCATGGCTAACAAAGGAGGAGGTTAACCATCTTGGTTTTCCTCTACACACCTGAGGCGTGATGGGGTCACTTCTCAAATTACCCCAAGTGTTTTATGTAGGAGCATCTAGGGTGTAAGAGCAATCTTGCATCACCCAAAAATATTTCTGGTTTTCTTTTCAATAAGGGCTATCTTGTGTAGAGCTACTATTTATGGAAACTTGCTATTTTTAGTAAGTTGGTCATACGATCTTAGAATGTTCTGATTTTACATGTGGAGGTTCATCTCAGTCGTATCAGCTTGCCAGTAAAGTTTCATGGCTAGATCAAGTTTAGTTTTGAAGATATTGAAGATTTTTGGTATTGACATCAGGGTACAGAAACTTTGAACTCAATTTTGAAGGCTTTAGAGGCCCCGGATGAGGTTGAATTTTTGGCTAAATGAAGCTTGCTTGATTTAGGTGTTGTAGAGCTCATCGTGCCCTTTCTGAAATGGGGTTATAATAGTCAATCGGGTCAACTGGTGATGACTTATGGTCTCCAGAAGTCGGGCCACCTAAAATGGCAGAAAATAATTTTCCTTCAAAAATTTTGTTCGGGTTTCAAAAGTTATTTTGAGCCGACTTTGATGTAATAAATTGAAAAATAAAATAATTCTAAGTTTGGTCAGCCCTTAGGGATAAATTTTTGGAACCTTCTCGGGTGGTGGAAAATGCCTATATAAAGAAGGCCCGTAGTGTTGTCTAGGGTAGTTCGGGGTATTGATTCGAGGCTTTGTCCTGCAGAATATTGTAAGGCAATACCCATGTGGCTTTGCATATTGTAATTCTGAAAGTTTGTAATTTCACATTTGTGGAGATAATAAGAAGCCAATTTTATGTTCTTGCATATTGTTTTTGTTGTTTCTCTATTTCTGTTATGTGTTTGTGGTATTAAGGGGAGCACCCTTCATCAAATTGACTTGTCTTTCTTTAAAGAACTCAATGAATTTTGTCCTTTCTTCGCTAGATAGGGATGCTGCTAAGTGGATGATCTTTGGCTCTATTTCTTATCCAATATTTATCTTTTCTATTGGCTCAATTAAGATCGGAGATCTTTCCTCATAATGCTCTGGTAGAGCATCCAAACTCCCTTCCTTAGGTGGCTCAATTGGGTTTTCACCTTTAGAAACATCCTTTATTTCTTTATTTTTTTCTTGATCTAATGTTGCCACAATATGGTTTTCAACACTTGATTCTTTTCTTTTTCTATTTTTTTCATTTTTTTCATTTTTTCTTGGATTGAAAGTTTGGATGCTCCCTTTGACCATGTCCTCTTAATATTCTCTAATAGAAGAAGGTTCAACCGCGTTGAGGTATTGAGACACCATTTTGTCATTTAAGAAAATTGGCAAGGTAATTGATTCAATGGTATTCCATTCAATTAAGTCTCGGTGAATGAGGGTTAATGGGTCAACACTTAGGTTCATTTCGACTGGGCTTAAGGTATATATCTCATTATTGCAAGGTTCATACATTGTATCTTGAAAATATTGAACATGGGCTTCCTCTAAATGTTCTAAAGAAGAAGGATCAAAATCCCCCTCACTAGAATCCTCTCGGGTTTCCATTGGATAAAAGTCATGTGGATTAAACCTAGCATTTGATTTAGGTCTCCATGAAGGAACATATGGCTCACCCACCCATTGATTAATCTCTATTTCTATACTTGGCACATCATTTAGAACCACTTGGCTAGAACTAGATGCTTGATTGGGAGTTGATTTTGTCATTGGTCCTTTATTTTTGGTAGAAGCATAGGTATGAATGACATCAATGCCCTTGTCTTGGCATGACTCATCTAATAGGGTTTTCCATTCCCATTCATTAGAGTCCTCATCACTATGAGACTCTAATTGTAGTATTTGGCTATAAAGTTTGGGATGATGTTTTTGAGTGTATCCTTCCTCAAGATACCCTACTCCTGCTTTCTCCTTGGAATCTCACCATGTACTTTCTAAGGGTTCAATAATCCCTTCATTCTTTGTGCCTAAAGTTCCTTGACCTTTGTATCCCATCTTTTGCATGATTGAAAACCCTTTCCCATATTGATGTGTGGGAATGGTTATATTTTGGATATGTTTGATGTGGGCACTTGATTCTTCATCTTTGTACAACCAATTTAGGATCTCATTGTCTTCTTCATCCATGGTGAATGATGTACTTTCCCTCACAAAGTTATCATTATATTTATGGGGTAGATTTGAGGGTTTCCCAAAGGACTTGGGTGATAAAGGTAGATCCATCATGGATAAGGAGTATTCACCTACTCCTCTTTGCTTGATTTTGCATTGCTTATCAAAACTCTTCATCATTTGGTCCATCTTTTGATAATGGGCCTCTTTGGTGGACATTTGAGTATCTTTGATATGATCCTCTTTTATTTATTCAATAATTTTATCCTCATTAATCCTCTCTTTTCCTTTAGTCAATGTAGTTAGGTTAATGAGTTTTGGTGTGTCTTCAATAACAACTTCTTCCTCCATCTTTTCTTTTCCCTTCAACCAAGGGGTGTTCTTAGAACTTTGTCCTTGCTCCATTTTCTTAGGTATAGACCCTTCAATATTATGTGGGACTAGGGAGTCATTGATAGGCTTGACATTATTACAATATTGGAATGGGTTTAGATCCCCACTTATCATTATCTCTTGTCCCAGATATGGGAATTTTAGGCATTGGTGATAAGTTGAAGCAACAACTTGCATTTTGTGGATCCATGGCCTTCCTAACAAGATATTATATGTCAATTTTAGGTCTAACACTTGGCATATGGTCTCTTTTTGCATAGGACCAACTCTTATGGGTAATACTATGACTCCTTTTGAGGCTCTTTCTTCATCATCATAGGATTTTATGGTTATCTTTTTCTTAGGGTCAATAGCCTCCTCAAAAAATCATAGGGCTTTCACCAAGCCAAGGGTACAAATGTTTAGGCCAGATCCTCCATCTATAAGGACTCTTTTCACCCTATGCTTATGGATCAACACTTCTATATGTAGGGGAAAATTTTGGGGATGATTAAGAAACATGTCATCTTGTTTGGAAAATGATAGGCAATGAGGTGCAATTAGGTGCCCTACCATATTTTGGAATTTGTCTACCTCCAAATTTAGAGGCACATTTGTTTCCAACAAGGCTTTTTCCAAGATATCCTTATGAATAGGTGATAATTTGAGCAGCTCAAGAATAGAGATTTGAGCCGGAGTTCTTTGTAATTGATCAACCAAGTTGTATTGTTTCGATAATGATGTTGAAGTTTGGTTTGATATCACTACATTTGGAGCATTGGTAGGTAGGATAATTTTTTATGTTTGCCCCCTAGTGACAACATTTGATGATACTTCCCTTGACTTATCTTTCACTATGATAACATTTATGGTTTGATCTTCCTCTCTTAGAGTGTTTATCATGTTATCATATGTGTGAGAAAAGTTCACTTTCTCATTCCCCTTTTTTTTGTTTTGATTCATATTTGATGACTCCCCCTTTTCATGATTCAAAAAGGGGTTCTTGAAAGTCGTGTGATCTCCATTATTTTGTGGTCCTTCAATTTGAATGGCTCCCTTGTCAATTAAATCTTGAACCAAGTGTTTTCACCTCGTGCATTTATTTGTTGGGTGACCTCTATTTTGATGGTATTCACAATGATGAGACGCATTCCACCAATAAGGTTTAACTTCATGTTCATAATCTTTCAGGTTGGGTAATGTGATGACATTATTGGCAACCAAGGTGTTTATTACATTCTCCAAAGGTTCACCTAAATAGGTGAATTTCTTTTTATTATAATTGGAGTAGGATGATTTTGATTTTGTCCCCACTAGAATTATTGTTGGAAGTGTTGGCATTGTTATTGGAATTATTGGACTTATATGGAACTTTGTTAGTTTGATTAACATTATTGGAAGAATTTTCTCCATATTGTAGGATAAAAGGGGTTGACTTCGAAGTGTGGGCCTCCACAACTCCATCATTCACAAGGTTTTTATTGTTATTCTTCATCCATGATATAGATTTATCATTATTATTGTTGGACCCTTGATTATTGAAATACTTAGGCACATAACTATTATTGTTACTATTGTTGTTGTTGTTGGATTTGTTATCTTTAAATATTTTGACTTCACCTCTTTTGACCAAGACCTCTTCAATCTTTATCCCATTTTTGATGAGTTTCTCAAATGTTGGGGAACATTGAAGTTGTAATCTATAATTCATTTTCGTGGTCAAATTGTTGGTGAAGATTTCCATTTCTCCTTCTCTAGGATACTTCATGGATACCTTCTGAAAATGGTCCTCCACCTTTGTAGGAATCCTAAGGACTCTCCATCTTTCTATTTGGTATCACATAACTTGAGCATTGTGATTTCATACTCAATGTTATAAGAGTAATGAGTTACGAATTTGGAGGCTAACTCCTTAAAGGACTTTATTCCTGAGGTTAGTTTTGAGAACCACTCCATTGCGGGACCTCCTAAGCTTCTAGGAAAGAGTCTCATTAGATATGTATCATTGTGCATGAACTCTATGCTTAGGGCACAAAACTCCCTTAAATGATCATGTGGGTCTGTTTTAACCATGTACTTATCATATTTAGGAAAAATGGTATTGAAAGGAAAAGATACCATTGCTAAGCTTTTGTCGAAAGGAAAGGGACACAAAGCTTCTATGGAAAAGGCCTTAGGTTCAGCTGCCTTCTTCATGGTATCAATTTGCTCTTGGAAGGCCTTTATTTTCCTAGTCATAAAATTCATAGGGTCATCTTGGTGCTTTACCCCCTTTTGAGCTAGGTTTAAGAAGAAGTTCTCCTTATCTTTGTCTATCAATTTCTCCATAACCTCTAGGAAATCTAGGTCTTGGGAAGCTTTCTCAACCCTTTCTTCAAGAGTTTCTTGGGGATTATAATTCACATTATTGATATTGTGATTATGATATGCCAAATTTTTATCCCCCATCTCTCCAAGTCTTGGTTCAAATAGGTTTGTAAAAATTTCCTCTTGATTAGGGTCCTTGAAAACACTTTGGTACTCAACTTCTTGCCCTTGGTTTGCAAAAATAGTGCTATCTCTTGGTAATAATACCCTATATGTGTGGGACTACTTGGAAATTGGCATCCAACAAGGGTTTTATTGGGAATGATCCTTGATTCGAGAATTGTTGATTTTAATTGAAGAGATTTAAAAATGTAAAATGAGTTTTCCAATGGATATCTCTCACTTTTTTATGTATTCCAAACACAACAATCACACATTCACTTGTCTTTTTTTACCCTCTTAACACAAATTTTTTGATTTGAAGAACGTTATCATAGGTTTTGCACAAAAAGACACTTCAAGCACCTACCTATCATAAGATTTGGTTCATAAACATGGCTCTAGAAGGTGGTCTTGCTATTTTATCAAGGAATTAGTATTTATTCCATTCAAATAGACTTTAATCTCTCATCCCCCAAGTATGTTAAGGGGCTTCCCACACACACCAAAGTATGATTTTGCACAATCCATGAGGACTAATAGAGGAAGGTTGAAAAATTTAAAATCCATTTGTCACACACCCCATTAAGGATGCATGTGTTTCATTTTAGAGTGGGTTGGATTCCCGCAGCAAAAAGTGAGCGTATCCCACTTTGGGTTGTCCCTCTCATCGGCCTCATTAAGGCACAACTCAGGAGGTGAGCCCACTAATTCTCTAGTATGTTCATTCAAAGAAAGGAAAATGGAATTAAGGTCAAGCTTTTTGGAATTTGGTTCACCAAAAGGTGAAGAGCATATCCCTAAGTTTTCCCTTAGTTCCCAAACACAATAGATAAATTTGTTCAATTTCCTTCACCCACTAACTATAGGGATTTGAGTATTTCTACTCTCTTCCACAAACAAGGGGCTTTGATTTAGGGTTTGATTTATCCTTTTAACTATCCAAATTACTAGATTATGAAATGCACCAATGCCACAAACTAAGGGAAAATATTGACTAGTTGAGGCTTACCTTATTCTTTGTAGCTAACCAAAGTTAGGGGCATTTTTTATTGATTCCATTGTTTTTATCTTACCTTGGCAATAGCTCCTTCCAAATGAGTTTTTCCACCAGCAAGTTAGTCAACACAGCCAATCACAATGAGGGAAAACAAATCAAAATTGAAGAAGCAAAGACTTATGTATTGAACCTTAAGCACCTTATTTGCAAATTTTTAAGGAAAAACTTGAACTAAGGAGTAAAAATCCAATTGAGAGATACAAATTTTGTCTTGTAAGCATCTACAACCTTAAGATAATTTTGATATACCTGGTTTTCTTCCTTTTTTGATTCCTCAAGAACTGCTTTAATATGCTCAAATTTCTCCTTCTTGATCTTTTTGGCCAACACTTTGCCTTCTTGATTAAACTTTGTCTCTAGTTTTCTCACCTTTTTATGCCTTGTCATCCTGTAGAATACCAAAAGTCATTTTGCCACAATCAGATTAATTAGATTATGAATTTATGAAAAAGTGCACGTAAACTCATTAAAAGTGCTATTTTATTGTTTAAAAGTGTAGCTAATTGGATTGAAAGTGCTACTTTAATCTATCAATGAAATGCAAAAGCACACAAATAAATTTCAAAAGTGCTACTAAATTGAGCAAAGGCACTAAAATTATGGAAAAAGCACTCAAGAAACTGATGAAAGTGCCTAATAGTCAGGAGAAAATTGCTATTTTAACCCTACAGAAGTGTTGAAAGAAAGGATGACTGAAAATAAGAACTGGAAAAGCACTACAAATCGGTGCAAAGGTGCACAAGTTTGTCATAAAAGCACTAGAATAGTTAACAAAAACACTATTTCACTGGGCAAAAGCATTGCTTAACCTATCAAAAGTTCCATTTCTTGAAAAATCAGAGAGTTAATCACATGCAAATTTGAAAATAATGATAAATTTCCATACAATTAGTAAAGTAGAGCATTCTGCCCCATGGTGGGTGCCATTTTGTATACTAAGAAAAGTATCTTCATAGAATTACGGTTGAACAATAAATGAAATAGTAACTAAATACAACCACTATAGAGCAACCATTTAGCAAATAATGATCAATTGAGCATCCTATGGCTCTCTAACTAAGATTGTTAATGAATAGCTCTCAGCAAGCTTCCATTAATGACAGTCCTCGAATGAGAATGATAAAGATAAACAAGCTATTTCTAACAATTCTCAAATTAAATGCTAATTATGCTCTCAAATTCCTTTCTAAGCTCAAATTACAAGAGGTTCAATGCAATTCTCAAATGTGTGGTTGATAATTATGAAGGAATTTAGGCCTTCCTTTTATAGATTTTCCAATCGTAGGGGGTGTAGTTGTGTTTGATCATGATTAAGCCTTGGTTGAGTCTTTGGTTCCACACTTTGAAGACAATGCAAAGTTTGTGTCCTCAAAGCTTGGGACAAGTAGACAAGATCAATGGTCAAGATTCTCTTTCACTTTGAGTGATTGAGATTCAATTTGGCTTGATCCATGTGAATGTCTTTCCTCAAATCTTATTGGTTGTCTAGATTTCCTCTCCTTTTGGGTTG
The DNA here is from genome assembly GCA_027943335.1 of Chamaecyparis obtusa. Classification (NCBI taxonomy): domain Eukaryota; kingdom Viridiplantae; phylum Streptophyta; class Pinopsida; order Cupressales; family Cupressaceae; genus Chamaecyparis; species Chamaecyparis obtusa. The sequence continues at coordinate 13,988,661 of BSBK01000529.1, forward strand.
TTGAGAGTAATTGAGATTTATTAATTGATTTAATTGATTTATTTTAGCCATGTACCCCTTGAATGGGTTGAATTTGATTTAATCCAAGACTATACAATTATTTGATTTAATTTTATTTTTATTTGATTACACTTGATTAAAATGCTCTCGATTTTGATTTATCTTGAATTAAGACTTGATTTTAATTTTGATTGGCTAATTATGCATTGTGATATAATTACTTCAATTATGTCCTTGATTTTCCTTGATTTGACTTGATTTTCTTTGATTTGATCTTTGTCCATTTTTAGGTGATTACAATATGCAAAGGTAGGCATGTCTTAGGCTAACAACCACAGTGTAGGGGCCATAAATTATGGATCCCAAAATAGTGCACACTTGTATTAAATTAGGTTCACTATACTACAAGGGAATGGAAACCATGCAATAGTGCCTCATGGGGATGGAAGCAACCCTTCACCAAGAAGATGATTGTGTCTGCAATATTTACTAGAGGCAAAGAACATAATTTGGTTCCAGCAATTACTCCTAGAAGATAATGACACCCACAAAACACTTGGAAAAGATAGCACTCACTATATCTTTTATCACTCTTTTAAAGCTGGGACAATAAATCTGAAAGATTGATCAACGAATTCTTGAACACAAAGAACCATTGATAGTTATGATTCATGTGTACAATAGCCAACAACTAGTTGTTCCAATCATGGTGTCCAATAATTATGTTAGAAAAAGAATCTACAAATCCCTTACACAACCATAACAGATTCAAACCATGAACCATAAGAACCTAACAATGGGACTAACAAAGATATAGCCTAAACAAATCTTGATCATATTCCACCCTATTGTAAGGCCCAAAAAGTAACTCTATCTTAAAGCTACACATTCCTCTAGATGAAGCTCAAAGGTCAGGTAGCTAAAGCATAGCAATACTTGAATGAATATAGGAATAATTTGATGTGCAATCATTTGCTAGCTTGGTTTGTGGGTTTTCCACATAATATTTTCCCTTTAACCACATTTATAGTTTGAGAAAATTAGAAAAAATTGTTTCAGATTTATATTATCCTTTTGAACTAGCACACTACCATCAAAATATTGGAAATTGCAATTGAAGAAATTGTTGTGTTGTCATTGATGTCAAACCTTAACTGGTAAGATTGTTGCTACTTAGGAAAGTACTATATCTATTGTATTATTGTGAAGAAGGGAAAGAAAGGATGGTAACAATAGCACCTAAGGAAAGGTTGAGTTATCTTGATACTACAAAGTGTACTTGACTATGTTGTACAATGATGAGACAATGTATTGTTTATCTTAGTAAGATTGAAGACTAAACTGGTAGGCTTGACTGAGCAAAAATGGAGAAATCATGTTCAAGCCGAGTAATGTTAGTTTCGACTGAGTTAGTATATGCTGAGAAAAATTCTAGTGTCGACTGAACATCAGTTAATTGTCGAGAAAGACAGTATAAGCTAAGAAAATATTTTTAGAATGACTGAGCTTTCTACATGAAGACTGAGTAGTTGATCACAGTATTGACCGAGCATCAGTATTTTTATATTTAAAGAGAATTTAGATTTGGAGCTAACATTGTTGATGAAGGGTGCTCCCCTTAATACCACAAACACATAATAGAAATAGAGAAACAACAACAATTTGTAAGAACAGAAAATGGGCTTCTTATTATCTCCACAAATGTGGAATTACAAACTTTTAAAAATTACAATATGAAAAGCCACATGGGCATTCCCTTACAACATTCTATAGGACAAAGCCTCGAATTATTACCTAGATCTACTACCCAAAACTATCCTGAACTACCTAAGACAACACTATAGCCTTCCTTATATAGGTAATTTTCCACCGCCTGGGAAGGTTCCAAAATTTTAGCCAACAAGGTCGACCAGACTTAGAATTATTTTATTTTACAATTTATTACATCAAAGTCAGCTCAAAATAACTTTTGAAACCCAAATAGATATTTTGAAGGAAAATCATTTTCTACCATTTCAGGTGACCCAACATCCGAAGACCATAAGTCATCGCCAATTGACCTGATTGACTATTATAACCCCATTCTGAAAAGGCCACAAAGCGCTCTATAGGCCTAACTTGCGTAAGGGCCTGTCACCCAAATTTTTGACCTCATCAAGGGCCTCTAAAGCATTCAAAATTGAGTTCACAGTTTTTGTACCCTATTGCCAATACCCAAATATCTTCAATATCTACAAAGCTAGACTTGATCTCTCAATGAAACTTTACTGGAAGGCTAATATGACCAAAATGAACCTCCAAGGAAGAAATCAGAAAATTCTGAGATCAAATGACCAACTTACTAAAATAGCAAGTTTCCAAAAATAGCAGCTCTACACAAGATAGCCCTTATTGAATACAAAAACAAAAATATTTTTGGGTGATGCAAGATTGCTCTTACACCCAGGATGCTCCTGCATCAGACACCCAGCGTAATTTGAGAAGTGACCCTGTCACAACTTAGGTGTGCAGAGGAAAACCAAGACATTTAACCTCCTCCTTTGTTATCCATGATGAATCTTCAATAGGTCATCCTTTCCATTTGACCAAATACTCTGCATATGTCTTGTTCCTTGTACTTCTGCCAACATGACTATCCAATATGTCTTCAATCTCCTTGATATTTGAACTGGTTGCTAGAATACTCCACTGTGCTATTGTAACCTCATCTTCAACACCTCCTTCATGATACTCTATCAGATCTAAAATGTTAAACACTGGTGAAATATTCAACTCAGTAGGCAATTCTACCTCATATGCATTTGTTGAATCATGCTTCTTTAGTATCTTACATGGCCCAAACATCTTCATTTTCAACTTGTTATATGTACCAACTAGAAATCTTTCCTTTTGCAAATGAACCATGACTTCATCTCCAACCTGAAATTCCTTATGCCTCCTTTTCTCATCTGCCTTAGCCTTATACTATGCATTCATCTTAGTAATAAGCTTCCTCACCTCCTCATGGATGCTCTTCAAATGTTCTACAAAATCCTCAGCTTCAACACTACTTTTTTCTCCTTTATCTATCTTTCTCAACTCAGATGCATTTCTAGGACTACTTCCATGTACAATCTGTGGATGATGTGATGAACTAAACTTCAAATCTATCTTCAACTCTTCACTTTCTGCTAGTTTCATTCTATGTGCTACCTTATTTGGGAAACTAGCTCCTGGAATCAAGTCCATCTAATGATTGATCTTTCTTACTGGTGGTAATCAATCAAGTACATTATCAAATACAATATCCTGAAACTTATTCAATAAATTTGCAACCTCTATAGGTACATCTTCTACTTCCTCTTTCCAAACCTTTGGAATTAAGGTTAAACACACATGCTCATGCCACATACCATCTAAGAAATTTCCTCTATCAACAAAATTTATTCTTGCATTACCACATACCTTTTCTTTGGTCTCCTTGAATGGCTTTAGCTTATGTTGCACTCCATCCTTTGTCAGGGAATAGGTATTCACATGACCATCATGTACAACACATCTATCAAACTGCCATGACCTACCCAAAAACATGTGACATGAATCCATAGGTATGATATCACATAGTACCTCATCATGGTACCCACCAACCTTGAACTTTACTAGGCACTGTTCACTGACCATGACCTTGTGGTCATCCTGCACCCAGGCAATCCAATATGGATGTGGTTGTTTCTGTCTCTTGAGCTTCAACTTTTTCACCATCTCTTCTAACACAAAATTATTAGTGCTTCCACTATCAATAATCACATCACAGCATTTACCCTCACACTTGCATCTAGTGCGAAATAGGTTCCTCCTTTGTTCAAGTTCATTCTCACCACTCAGCTGGACTCTTATGTTGATTAGTGTTTCTCCTCTTTTAGCATCTTCAAAATTCAAAGATCTAGCATCTTCATCAACATGTGCCACTCTGGCCTAGCCTTCATTTCTCCTCTCCATCCTTCCTTGGTTTTGAGGACATTCAAATGCCCTATAACCTTCTTCTCCATAGTGAAAACATGTTCCATGAAAGCCTCCTCTTCTAGATCCTTGTCCTCTTCCTCTTTCTCTCTGATCTCCATTATTCTGATCATGAAAATGATTGAAATTATCTCCTCTCTGATTCTAACTATTAATGGCCTCATACTAATTTTTTTGATCTTCATTTCAATCTCCATATGACTGTCCACTAGATCTTCCATCACGACCTCTTCCGCTTTGTCTGCTCTCAAACTTCTTGTTCAACTTTTCCTCTACTTTTAGGGAAAATTGGTATGCCTCTTCAATATTGTTCATTGGAACCAGATTCAACTCCTCCTAAATGGTTGACCTCAACCCATTAAGGTAAGGGGAAACTTTCTCCTTATCAGCTTCTGCATGGCCTGTTCTAATGAGGATTCGATAGAACTCCTCTGTATACTCTTGAACAAATCTTCCTGCCTACTTCAAACTTTGCATCTTCTTCAATAGGTCAAGCTCATAATCAACAAGAATGAACTATCACTTTAATTTCCATCATCTGATCCCATCTTGTGATTTTATCTTTCCCTCTTCTATTTCACTCCAATTGAATCTTTTGCCACCAGATTTTTGCATGACCTTTCAGCCTAGCCTTCATGAATTTGACCCTATCAAAATCCTCAATATCTTCATACTCAAAATATTCTTCCTATTCATTGATCCAGTTGATCGAATCCCCTAGGTTAAGATTTCCTTAAAATGAAGGAACTGCAATCTTAGGTCTTTTCCCGATCTTGGAAATGGCTCAGAAAAGTCTTTCTTCCTCCTGGTTCACAACTTTGACTTCTCCTTCTTGATCTTCTTCTTCAGCTTCATCCTTGCTTTTGTCTCTGACATTAAGATTCATTCCTTTGTGAATCTCCCCTTGCAATGCTCGCACTTGTCTCTAGAGCACTCTAACCTTAGGTGTTACAATACCAGCTCTTCCGTCATGTCCCTTTGTGGAGGCATTTTCATGATTCTCACTGAAACCCTAACCACAGTCCTAGTTCAAACTTCCTCACAGTCAAAAATTTGTTTACACACTCAGGAACTCCTGATCTGATACTACTTGATGAAGGGTTCTCATCTTAATACCACAAACACATAATAGAAATAGAGAAACAACAACAATTTGCAAGAACAAAAAATGGGCTTCTTATTATCTCCACAAATGTGGAATTACAAACTTTCAAAAATTACAATATGCAAAGCCACATGGACATTCCCTTACAAAATTTTGTAGGACAAAGCCTTGAATTATTACCCTGATCTACTACCCAAAACTATCCCGAACTGGCTAAGACAACCCTACAACCTTCCTTATATAGGCAATTTTTCACCGCCTGGGAAGGTTCTAGAATTTTAGCCAACAAGGCCGACCAAACTTAGAATTATTTTATTTTACAATTTATTACATCAAAGTCAGCTCAAAATAACTTTTGAAACCCAAACAAAAATTTTGAAGGAAAATCATTTTCCGCCATTTTAAGTGAGCCAACTTCTGAAGACCATAAGTCATCACCAATTGACCTGATTAACTATTATAACCCCATTCTGAAAAGGCCATGAAGCACTCTATAGGCCTAACTCCCATGAGTGGATATCACCCAAATTTTTGACCTCATCTGGGCCTCTAAAGCCTTCAAAACTGAATTCAAAGTTTCTATACCCTATTGCCAATACCGAAAATCTTCAATATCTACAAAGCTGATTTGTTAATGAAACTTTACTGGCAGGCAGATATGACCAAAATGAACCTCCAAGGAAGAAATTAGAATATTCTGAGATCAGATGACCAAATTACAAAAATAGAAAGTTTCCACAAATAACATCTTTGTACAAGATACCCCTTATTGAATACAAAAATAGAAATATTTTTGGGTGATGCAAGATTTCTCTTACACCCAGGATGCTCCTGCATCAATTGTTGAATTCTTGGATTATGTAAAATGTGGTGACTTTATTTATTGATTGTTTGAAAGCATTGAATGCACTAAAAAATGTTTTATTGTAAATTTTTAAGAGATTTGACATGTTTCTAGAAAAGGAGCCAAAGAACATAAAGCGGGTAGATTCAATGAATCTGACTTAACCCTAAGATCTACGAAGGAGATTGAGTGGAAAAAGATGAGTTAACCTAATTGAGGAAGTATTAAGGGAACCTAAGCATTTGATATGTGTGTGCATGGGTGAAAAGAGGATGATGGAAGATCAGTAGATGTTATTGACTGTATAAGAAAAAAGGATGAAGGAGGAGTGTGGTGATTGCTTGAAGAAAAGTTCCAAGCAGATCAAAGATGGAGATGGCAAAGTTTCAAAGTCAATAAACTAGCATTTGTGTATAGAATTAGATCTGATATTTGCAAAGTGAGTTGTTTGTTTTTCAGATCAATACTGTTGCTACTTTCTAACCATTGTAACAGTCAAAATCCTTTTAACAGAGGTTGACCTAACAGTCATATGTTTAAATCCTTTGAAGAAGGTTGCATTCTAATGGAATGTATGTAAGTCCTATAACAAGGTTCACTTCTAACAGAGTGATTAAAATTCTTTAATCGGGTCACACCTAACAGTGTGTATTGTAACCTTTGACAAGGTTAGCTTTTAACCGAGCTCACTTCAGAAGAGTGAAAATAATAGTAGCATGTTACAAAGTGGTTTTTCCTAGATTGGGTTTCCACTATAAATCCTAGTGTCAATACTTGTGTGAATGTTTTGGTCTAAACATTTCTATGTTTTACAAGTTAGATATAGCTGGGTAGTGGACTACAATGTTATATGTTTGGATTATAGAATTAGTGATGACCGAGTTGGTTTTGGTTGTTAGATTTGATTTAAAGAAAAAAAATTTAAAGTTTGATTTATACATCTGGACCTGAGAACAATTGATTCAGCCCCCCCCCCCCCCCTCTTTTTTGTTCTAAATCATATTAACAATTGGTATCAGAGCTATCTTGCTTATTATTGGTGTTTACAGAAATCAAGTTTAAAGGGAGTTGAAGCAAATGATCAGGATGTATAAAAAGGAGGTACTGAAGCTGAATAAGGAAAACTTCCCTACATGGCAAAGCTTGATGAAGCTGCATCTGGCTAGTATTGGTGATTCTACAAAGTACTACATTGAGAATGACTATGTCTCACCTGTCGCACCTTTGACTATCGAAAAAATGAGAGCTAAGCAAGAACATAATCAGGCAATGCAAGAAATTGCATCTGCCCTAAGCTATCCAGAATTTGAGGACATTAAGGATTTCACAAGTGCTAAGGAGATGTGGGACACTCTTGCAAAGATCTATGGTGGTGACATAAATGTATTGAAAGATAAAGCCGAGAGTCTTAGAGGTAAGTTTGATGAAATGATAATGCAAGAAGGTGAGAACATTGCACAATATTGTGGTAGAATAAAAGAAGATGTGAATGCTTTTAGAGGAGCAAGTGGGACTATTGATGATGAAACAATAATTGGAAAAGTACTAAGAACTCTACATCATATATATGCTATTAAAATCTCAACTATTCAAGAATCTAGATGTAACTCTGCAAATGCGCTTACTTTGGAAAGTTTGGTTGGCAAGCTGACTGCTTTTGAACTCTCTAACTATGATAAATTCTATTGGAAACTGCAGTTGAAATAATTGTTGTATTTTTATTGATGTCAAACCTTAACTGTTAAGACTATTTCTACTTAGGAAAGTACTATATCTATGATGAGAAGGGAAAGAAAGGTTGGTAACAATAGCACCTAGGGAAAGGTTGAGTTATCTTGATACTGCAAAGTGTACTTGATTATGTTGCACAATGATGAGACAATGTAATGTTTATCTTAGTAAGATTAAAGACTAAAATGGTAGGCTTAACCGAGAAAAAATGAAGAAATCATGTTTAAGCCAAGTTATGATAGAGTTGATTGAGTTAGTGGATGCCGAGAAAAAATCTAGTGTCGACTGAGTATCGGTAAATTGCTGAGGAAGATAGTATTTGTCGAGGAAATAGTTTTAGTAGTGACCAAGCATTTTACATGGAGACCAAGTGGATGATCACAGTATTGACCAAGCATCAGCAATTTTATATTTGAAGAGAATTCAAATTTGGAGCCGACATTGTTGAATTCTTGGATTATGTAAAACGTGTTGACTTTATTTATTGATTGTATGGAAGCATTTAATGCTTTGTAAAATGTTTTATTGTAAATCTTTATGAGATTTGAGATGATTCTAGAAGAGGAGATGAAGAACATGAAGTGGGTAGATTCAATGTATTTGACCTAACCCTAAGATATATGAAGGAGATTAAGCAGCAAAATATAAGTTAACGTAATAGAGGAAAGTATTAAGGGAACCGAAGCACTAGGTATGAAAATACATGGGTGAAGAAGATGCTAGAAGAACAGTAAAGTTTTATTGACTGTATAAGTGAAAAGGTTGAAGAAAAGTGTGGTGATTGATTGAAGGAAAGTTTTGAGCATTTCAGAAGTGGAGATGGAAAAGTTTCAAAGTTAGTAAACTAGCATTTGTGTACGGAATTGGATCTGATATTTCCAAAGTGAGTTGTATGTTTTTCAGATCAATACTACTGCTACTTTCTAACCATTGTAACAGTCAAAATCCTTTTAACAAAGGTTGACCTAACAGTCATATGTTAAATCCATTGAACAAGGTTGCATTCTAATGGAGTGTATGTAAGTCCTTTGATCAAGCTCACTTTTAACAGGGTGATTGAAATTCTATAACCGGGTCACACTTGACAGTGTGTATTGTAACCTCTGACAGGGTTGGCTTTTAACTGAGCTCACTTTAGAAGAGTGAAAATAATAGTAGCATGTTACAAAGTGGTTTTTCCCATATTGGGTTTCCACTATAAATCCTAGTGTCATACTTGTGTGAATGTTTTGGTTTGAAGATTTCTATATTTTACAAGTTAGATACAGCTGGGTAGTGGACTGATGAGTTATATGTTTCTATTATTGAATCAGTGATGACCGAGTTTGTTTTGGTTTCTTGATCTAATTTAAAGAAAAGTTTTTGAAGTTATTTTATACATCAGGACCTAAGAACAACTGATTCACCCCCCCTCTCTATTGTTCTAAATCATATTAACAATTGGTATCAGAGCTGTGTTTCTTATTGGTGTTTACAAAAAGCAAGTTTAAAGGGACTTGAAGAAAATGATCAAGATGTATAAGAAGGAGGTACCGAAGCTAAATAAGGAAAATTTCCCTGCATGGAAAAGCTTGATGAAGCTGCATCTAGCTGGTATTCATGATTCTACAAAGTACTACATTGAGCATAAATATGTCACACCTGTTGCACCTTTGACTGCCAAGGAAATGAGAGCCAAGCAAGAACATAATCAGGTAATGCTAGAAATTGCATCTGCCCTAAGCTATCCAGAATTTGAGGACATTAAGGACCGCACAACTACTAAAGATATGTGGGACACTCTTGCAAAGATCTATGGTGGTGATCTATATGTATTAAAAGCTAAAGCTGAGAGCCTTAGAGGTAAGTTTGATGAAATGAGAATGAATGAAGATGAAAACATTGCACAATATTATGGTAGATAAAAGAAGTTGTGAATGCTATTAGAGGAGCAAATGGAACTATTGATGATGAGACTATAATTCAAAAAGTGTTGAGAACTCTGTATCCTATATATGCTATTAAGATCTTAGCTATTCAGGAATCTAGATGTAATTCTACAAATGTGCTTACTTTGGAAGGTTTGATTGGCAAGCTGACTGCTTTTGAACTATCTAATTATGATAATTTCACTGTTGATAGTATTGGAAATGTTGAATCTACTTTTAAGTCACAGTTAGTCCTGAACAAGCCTAAGAAGGAAAAAGAAAGATGCATTAGTGAAAGCGAAAGTGAAAGTGAAGATGACAATGACACTTCTGATGAAGATCTTGAAGATCTAGAATCTCTTATGGCTAGAAGACTAAGAAGAGGAAAAGGAAAACATAAAGGTAAACTCCCTATTATATGTTTTGCATGTAACAAGGTCGGTCATATAGCTGCTAGATGTATTGACAAGAAGGATAAAGATGAAGAAAGAAATAGTAGACACAAAGACAAAAGAGATGACAAAGGCTACCAAAGGTACAAAGACTACAAAGAAAAAGGTAAGAAATCTTGTTACATTGCTGAAGAAGAGACTGACATTGATAGTGATGATTTTGAAATTGAGGTAGTCTATGTTGCAATGAAAGATGAATTTAATGAGGATGAGAAAATTGCATTGATTTCCTATGTGAACAAGAATGATAAATGGATTATTGATAGTGGTTGTTCACATCACATGACTGGTGACAAAAGTAAGTTTGAGACCCTACATCATTGTAAAGGTAAAACTGTAACATTTGGTAATGATGCACCATGTCCTATTAGAGGAAAAGGATTAATTAAACTGACTGATAAGATCTCTTGTGGAAATGCTTATTGGGTTGAAGGATTGAATTATAATTTGTTAGGTGTTGATCAGCTCAACAGAATTTGTTACTGAGTGGAATTTCATCACAAGAAAGCTAAAATATTTGATGCTACTGGTGAACTAATTGGAAGTGGTGAGCAGACTAGAGGTAATTTGTTCTATCTTGACCTATCTAAAGAAATATGTTTGTTTTCACAACTTGATGACATTTGGTTATGGCATAAGAGGCTATTTCATGTTAACTTTGACAATTTGGTAGAGATAAGTAAGAAGAAGAAAGTAAGAGGCCTACCTAGATTGAAGAAACCTGAGAATTAGAAGTGCAAAGAATGTCAGTTAGGAAAAATGACTAAGTCAAGTTTCAAGAGAAAATCCTTTACTTTTGAACACATTTTAGATTTGGTTCATATTGACCTTTGTGGACCTATAGGTGTACAAAGTTACTATGGTGCTAGATATTTTATCTTGTTTGCTGATGATCATACTAGGATGATGCATGTAATGTTTTTGAAAGAAAAATATGATGCTTTTCAATTTTTCAAGTGGTATTTGGCTAATGTTGAGAAGGAGACAGGTAAGAATCTGAAATATCTTACATCTGACCATGGTGGAGAATTTACATCAAATGAATTTAATCTGTTTTGCAATGATAGAGGAATCAAAAGATAGATGTCTGCACCTAGGACACCTCCACAAAATGGTATAGCAGAAAGAAGAAACAGATCTATTTTGGACTATGCAAGGACATTATTGATTGAAAAGAATGTGGCACAGAAATACTAGAAATAAGTTATAACTATAGTTGTTTACACTCTTAACCGGGTACAGATCAAGAAAGGTAAAAATCTGACACCCTATGAATTATGGTATGGGCATACACCGAGTGTTAAATACTTTAGAATCTTTGGAAGCAAGTGTTACATATTGAAATACAATAGGAATGGAAAGTTTGATGCTAAAAGTGATGAAGGCATATTCCTAGGGTATTCCACAGAAAGTAAAGCTTATAAGTGTATGAACTCTAACACTAACAAAATAGTGGAAAGTGTGAATGTGAAAATTGATGAGTATGTAGAAAGAAATGAAGCCAACAGCAAAAGAGAATCAGAAGATTATGGATCTTTTGTGTACATTGAGGAAATAGAAGAGGCAGATAATAGACCTACACTTGATGCTGAGTCTCAGGCAAGCAATGTCGAGCGATAGACAAATAATGCTGAGCATCAGGAAAACAGTGCCAAGAATAACAAGAACATGCCAAGCTACAAGATAATGTTGTTGAGGATCAAGATGAGGTTGTCGAGAATTCAGAAGCTGAATCTGACAATCTTGTTGGGGAACCTGATGAAATAGAAGAGAAAAATGATAAACCTATTTTGGCAAAATATGTAAGAAGACATCACAAGCTTGAAAAAATAATTGGAGATAGAGACACTAGAATTCAGACCAGAAGCAAGACAAAAGATCCAACATGCTTACTATGTGAATTTGAACCTAGGACAACTAAATAGGCATTAGAAAATGAAGACTGGATACAAGCAATGAATGAAGAGATTGACCAGATTGAGAAGAAAGAAACCTGGACTCTGGTGCCGAGACCTGTAGATAAGAATGTTATAGGAACAAAGTGGGTATTTCGAAACAAGTTGAATGAAAAAGGTGAAATCACTAGGAACAAAGCTAGACTAGTATGCAAAGGCTATGCACAAGAAGAAGGAATGGATTATGGGAAGACATTTGCCCCTGTAGCTAGATTGGAATGAGTAAGAACTCTGCTTGCATGTGCTACTTATAAATATTTCAAGGTATATCAAATGGATGTCAAGTCTGCATTTTTAAATGGTATACTAGAAGAAGAAGTTTACATAGAACAGCCAGAAGGTTTTATTGATCCAAACAGAAGACACATGGTATGCAAACTGAACAAAGCTTTATATGGATTGAAACAAGCTCCCAAAGCATGGTATGAGCAGTTGCATAATTATCTGATACATATTGGATTTTCTAGGACAAATGACAGAAGCAATATGTATATGAAAGATGAAGAAGGTAGAGGTATTTTGTTGGCCAAATTTTTTGTTGATGACATATTTTTGGTGGACAAGATGCATTGTGTAAAAGCTTTTCACATGAAATGAAAAAAGAATTTGAGATGAGTATGTTTGGTGAGATCAAATTCTTTGTTGGTTTACAAGTATATCAGATGAAGAAAGGTATTTTCATTACATAGTCTAAGTATGTTAATGAAATACCAAAAACTTTTGGAATGGAAGATGCTAGACCAGTGGGAACTCCTATGGTTACTGGACAAAAGTTATCTAAAAATGATGATGCTCTAGAAGTTAACCAGACTTTGTACAGATCCATGATTGGAAAATTTCAGTATGTTGTACATAGTAGACCTGATATTGCATTAGCTATTGGCATTGTGGCAAGATTCTCTGCCAATCCTAAGGAAACACACATGATGGTAGTGAAAAGAATCATGAGATACTTAAAAGGAACTGCTGACTATGGGTTATACTACAAGAAGAATGAAAAATTTGAACTTAGAGTATATACTGATGCTGATTGGGCAGGAAATGTAGATGATAGAAAGAGCACTAGTGGAGGAGATTTCTTTCTTGGACAGAGATTAGTCTCTTGGACAAGAAAGAAACAAAATTGCATTTCCCAATCTGCTGCTGAAGCCGAGTATGTTGCTGCTAGAGTAAACTGTTCAAATTTGATATGGATAAAATAGTTGTTGATAGGCATGAAAGAAGAAATCACTGAACCTGTTGTTATTTTCTGTGACAACACAAGTGGTATCAATATTTCTAAGAATCCAGTAATGCACACTAAGACCAAGCATATAGCAATCAAGTACCACTATTTGAAGGAATTGGTACAAGACAAGGAAGTTCGAATGGAATATGTGAATAAAAAAGAATAATTGGCAGACATATTCACTAAAGCTTTACCTAAAGAAGCTCATGAGTACTTGAGAAGTCAATTAGGGGTCCTTCCCCTAACTGAGGCTGCCTAGCCAAGTTAGGAGCACTGCATCAAATGTGCTATAACAAAACATTTGACACATTGATGCAGAAGATTGTCACACTTTAGGACTATCCTAGAGCTGTGAAGAAGAAGAAAAGACAACAAATCAGTCATAAGAAAGATGACACAGGGAGAAACACTGTGCTAAATAGTTATATCTACATCTATTGGATGTATATTTGAGTTGCTGCTTTGGCATTTTTGTCAAAGAGGGAGATTGAAATGAAATGATACTATAACACATGACACTGAAAGTAAGGGAGATTGACCTAAAATGAAAGATCAAGATAGAGGGAGATCCAGATACTTCTGATGGTCACAGAAGTGAGATTTACAGATTTTGAATCAGAATGAAGCTAAGGATATTATACATTTTCTTTGATGGATAGATAAGGTTTTTTTGGATTGGTTGGTAATCCATGTGTTATTTAGGTGATATCATATGGTGTTGCCATCAATACCAAAGAGGGAGATTGTTGGAAACTACAATTGAAACAATTATTATATTGTCATTCATGTCAAACCTTAACTAGTAAGACTTTTGCTAATTAGGAAAGTACTATATCTATGATGAGAAGGGAAAGAAAGGTTGGTAACAATAGCACCTAGGGAAAGGTTGAGTTATCTTGATACTACAAAGTGTACTTGATTATGTTGCACAATGATGAGACAATGTATTATTTATCTTAGTAAGATTAAAGACTAAACTGGTAGGCTTAACTGAGCAAAAATGAAGAAATCATGTTTAAGCCAAGTTATGATAGAGTCGACCGAGTTAGTGGATGCTGAGCAAAAATCTAGTGTCAACCAAGTATCAGTAAATTGCCGAGGAAGAAAGTATTTTCCAAGAAAATAGTTTTAGTAGTGACTGAGCATTTTACATGGAGACCGAGTGGATGATCATAGTATTGATCGAGCATCAGCAATTTTATATTTGAAGAGAATTCAAATTTGGAGCCGACATTGTTGAATTCTTGGATTATGTAAAACATGTTGACTTTATTTATTGATTGTATGGAAGCATTTAATGCTTTGTAAAATGTTTTATTGTAAATCTTTATGAGATTTGAGATGATTCTAGAAGAGGAGATGAAGAACATGAAGTGGGTAGATTCAATGTATTTGACCTAACCCTAAGATCTACGAAGGAGATTAAGTGGAAAAAGATAAGTTAACCTAACAGAGGAAAGTATTAAGGGAACTGAAGCACTAGGTATGAAAATGCATGGGTGAAGAAGATGCTGGAAGAATAGTAAAGTTTTATTGACTGTATAAGCAAAAAGGCTGAAGAAAAGTGTGGTGATTGCTTGAAGGAAATTTCTGAGAAAATCAGAAGTGGAGATGGCAAAGTTTCAAAGTTAGTAAACCAACATTTGTGTATGGAATTGGATCTGATATTTGCAAAGTGAGTTGTATGTTTTTCAGATCAATACTACTGCTACTTTCTAACCATTGTAATAGTCAAAATCCTTTTAATAGAGGTTGACCTAATAGTCATATGTTAAATCCTTTGAACAAGGTTGCATTCTAATGGAGTGTATGTAAGTCCTTTGACTAGGCTCACTTTTAACAGGTTGATTGAAATCTTTTAACCAGGCCACACTTGACAGTGTGTAATGTAACCTTTGACAGGGTTGGCTTTTAACCGAGCTCACTTCAGAAGAGTGAAAATAATAGTAGCATGTTACAAAGTGGTTTTTCCCATATTGGGTTTCCACTATAAATCCTGGTGTCATACTTGTGTTAATGTTTTGGTTTGAAGATTTCTGTATTTTACAAGTTAGATACAGCTGGGTAGTGGACTATTGAGTTATATGTTTCTATTATTGAATTAGTGATGACCAAGTTTGTTTTGGTTGCTTGATTTGATTTAAAGAAAAGTTTTTGAAGTTATTTTATACATCAGGACCTGAGAACAACTAATTCACCCCCCTCTCTATTGTTCTAAATCATATTAACAACTTCACTATTGGTAGTATTGGTAATGTTGAATCTACTTTTAAGTCACAATTAGTGTTGAATAAGCCAAAGAAAGAAAAAGAAAGATGCATTAGTGAAAGTGAAAGTGAAAATGAAAATGAAAGTGAAAATGACAGTGACACTTCTAATGAAGAATGTGAAGATCTAGAAGCTCTTATGGCTAGAAGACTGAGAAGGGGAAAAGGAAAATATAAAGGTAAACTCCCTGTTATATTTTTTGCATGTAATAAAGTTGGTCATATAGCTGCTACATGTCCTAACAAGAATGATAAAGATTAAGAAAGAAAAAGAAAACACAAAGATAGAAGAGATGACAAAAGCTACCAAAGGCACAAAGACTACAAAGGAAAAGGTAAGAAATCTTGTTAGATTGCTGAAGAAGAAACTGACATTGATAGTGATGATTTTCAAATTGAGGTAGTCTATGTTGCAATGAAAGATGAATCTGATGAGGATGAGAAAACTACATTCATCTCCTATGTGAACAAGAATGAAAAATGGATTATTAATAGTGGTTGTTCACATCACATGACTGGTGACAAGAGTAAGTTTGAGACATTACATCATTATAGAGGTAAAAGTGTAAAATTTGGTAATGATGCACCATGTCTTGTTAGAGGAAAAGGTTTGATTAAACTGACTGATAAGATCTCTTATGAAAATGCATATTGGGTTGAAGGTCTAAATTATAATCTAGTAAGTGTTGCATAGTTCAACAACACTAGTTACCAAGTGGAATTTCATCACAAGAAAGCCAAAATATTTGATGCTACTGGTGAACTGATCAGAAGTGGAGAATAGACTAGCGGTAATTTGTTCTATCTTGACCTATCTGAAGAAGGATGTATGGTTGCACAACTTGATGACATTTGGTTATGGCATAAGAGGCTATGTCATGTTAACTTTGATAATCTAGTAGAAATAAGTAAGAAGAAGAAAGTAAGAGGTCTACCTAGATTGAAGAAACCTGAGAATGTGATGTGCAAGGAATGCTAGTTAGGAAAAATGACAAAGTCAAGTTTTAAGAGCAAATCCTTTACTTTTGAAAACATTTTAGATTTGGTTCATATTGACCTTTGTGGACCTATGGGTCTACAAAGTTACTATGGTGCTAGATATTTTATCTTGTTTGTTGATGATCATACCAGGATGATGCATGTGATGTTTCTAAAAGAAAAATTTGATGCTTTTCAATTCTTTAAGTGGTATTTGGCTAAGGTTGAGAAGGAGACAGGTAGGAACCTGAAATGTCTTAGATCTAACCAAGGTGGAGAATTTACATCAAATGAATTCAATCTATTTTGAAATGAAAGAGGAATCAAAAGATAGATGTCTGCATCTAGAACACCTCCATAGAATGGTATAGCAGAGAGAAGAAATAGATCTATCTTGGATTGTGCAAGCACATTGATTATTGAAAAGAATGTGGCACAAAAATACTAGAAATAAGCTATAAGAATAGTTGTCTACACTCTTAACTGGGTACAACTCAAGAAAGGTACAAATCTGACACCCTATGAATTATGGCATGGGCATGCACCGAGTGTTAAATACTTTAGAATCTTTGGAAGCAAGTGCTATATATTAAAAGACAATAGGAATGGAAATTTTGATGCTAAAAGTGATGAAGGCATATTCCTAGGGTATTCCACAAAAAGTAAAGCTTATAAGTGTTTGAACTCTAACACTAACAAAATTGTGGAAAGTGTGAATGTCAAAGTTGATGAGTATGCAGAAAGAAATGAACTTGACAGCCAAAGAGAACCTGAAGATTATAGATCTTTTGTGTATATTGAAGAAGAAGAAGAGGCAAGTAACAAACTTGCATCTGATGCCAAGTCTCAGGTAAGAAATGTTGAGAGATAGGAAGATGCTACCAAGCATTAGGAAAACAATGCTGAAAGAGAACAAGAACATGTCGAGTCACAAGATAATGCTACCGAGTATTAGGAAGAGGTTGTCGAGCATTCAAAAGCTGAATCTAACAATCTTGTTGAGGAACTTGATGAAATAGAAGAGAGAAGAGTTGAACCTATTTTGGAAAAATATCTAAGAAGACATCACAAGCCCAAACAGATAATTGGAGACAAACATACTAGAATTCTGACCAAAAGTAAGACAAAGGATCCAACATGTTTACTATGTGAATTTGAACCTAAGTCAACTAGAGAGGCATTAGAAAATGAAGACTAGATATAAGCAATGAATGAAGAAATAGACTAGATAGAGAAGAATGATACTTGGACTCTAGTGTCGAGACCTGAAAACAAAAATGTAATAGGAACAAAGTGGGTGTTCTCGAATAAGTTGAATGAAAAAGGTGAAATAACTAGGAACAAAGCTAGGCTAGTATGCAAAGGCTATGCACAAGAAGAAGGAATAGATTATGGGGGGGCATTTGCCCCTATAGCTAGATTGGAAGGAGTAAGAACTCTATTGCATATGTTGCTTATTAAGATTTCAAGGTATATCAAATGGATTTCAAGTCTGCATTTTTAAATGGTATACTAGAAGAAGAAGTTTACATAGAACAGCTAGAAGGTTTTATTGATCCAAATAGAAGACACATGGTATGCAAACTGAACAAAGCACTATATGGATTAAAAAAAGCTCCTAGGGCATGGTATGAGAGATTACATAACTACTTGATATAGATTGGATTTTCAAGAACAAATGACACAAGAAATTTGTACATGAAAGATGAAGAAGGTAAAGGTATCCTATTAGCAAAAAATTTTGTGGATGATAGTATATTTGGTGGACAAAATGCCTTGTGTAAAAGATTTTCAAATGAAATGCAAACTGAATTTGAAATGAGCATGTTTGGTGAGATCAAATTCTTTGTTGGTTTACAAGTATATCAGATGAAGAAAGGAATTTTCATTACACAATCTAAGTATGTTAATGAAATACTGAAAACTTTTGGGATGGAAGATTCTAGACCAGTGAGTACTCCTATGGTTACTAGACAAAAGTTATCTAAGAATGATGATTCTATAGAAGTGAACCAGACTTTGTATAGATCCATGATTGGAAAATTGTAGTATGTTGTACATAGTAGACCAGATATTGCACTAGCTATTGGGATTGTGGCAAGATTCTCTGCCAATCCTAAGAAAACACACATGATGGCTATGAAAAGAATTATGAGATACTTGAAAGGGACTGCTGACTATGGGCTATATTACAAGAAGGATGAAATATTTGAACTAAGAGTATATATAGATGTTGATTGGGTAGGAAATGTAGATGATAGAAAGAGTACTAGTGGTGGAGCTTTCTTTCTTAGATAGAGATTAGTCACCTAGACCAGCAAGAAACAAAATTGTATTTCCCAATCTACTGTTGAAGCTGAGTATGTTGTTGCTATAGTAAACTGTTCAAATTTGGTATGGATAAAATAATTGTTGTTAGTCATGAAAGAAGAAATCACTTAACCTATTTTTATTTTATGTGACAACACAAGTGCTATCAACATTTCTAAGAATCTAGTGATGCATACTAAGACAAAGCACATAGAAATCAAGTATCACTACTTCAGAGAATTGGTACAAGATAAAGAAGTCTGAATGGAATATGTGAATACAAAGGAACAATTAGCAGACATATTCACTAAAGCTTTATCTAAAGAAGCACATGAGTATTTGAGAAGTCAATTAGGGGTCCTTCCCCTCACTGAGGCTGCCTAGTTAAGCTAGGAGCATTGCATCAAATATGCTATAGTAGAATATTTGACAAATTGATGCCGAAGATTGTCACACTTTAGGACTGGCCTAGAGTTGTGAAGAAGAGCAAAGACAAGGAATCAGTCATAAGCAAGATGACAAAGGGAGAAACACTAAGCTGCATAGATAATATCTACATCTAATGGATGTATGTTTTAGTTGTTGCTTTGGCATTTTTGTCTAAGAGGGAGATGAACTAAGATGATATAATAACACATGACACTAAAAATAAAAGTAAGGAGATGATGAACTAAGATGAAGGATCAGGATAGAGGGAGATCTAGATATTTCTAATGGTCACAAAATTGAGGCTAATAGATTCTAAATCAGAATGAAGCTAAGGATATTACAATTTTTATTTTTTGATGGACAGATAAGTTTTTGGATTGGTTGGTAATCCATGTGTTATTCAGGTGATATCATATGGTATTGCCATCAATGCCAAAAAGGGAGATTGTTTGAAATTACAATTGAAGCAATTGTTGTGTTGTCATTGATGTCAAACCTTAACTAGTAAAACTGTTGCTACTTAGGAAAGTACTATATCTATTATATTTTTGTGAAGAAGGGAAAGAAAGGATGGTAACAATAGCACCTAAGGAAAGGTTGAGTTATCTTGATGCTACAAAGTGTACTTGACTATGTTGTACAATGATGAGACAATGTATTGTTTATCTTAGTAAGATTGAAGACTAAATTGGTAGGCTTGACCGAGCAAAAATGGAGAAATCATGTTCAAGCCAAGTAATGTTAGTGTCGACCAAGTCAGTATATGTCGAGAAAAATTCTAGTGTTGACTGAACATCAATTCATTGCCGAGAAAGACAGTATAAGCCGAGGAAACATTTTTAGTAATGACCAAGCTTTCTACATGAAGACTGAGTAGTTGATCATAGTATTGACTGAACATCAGTATTTTTATATTTGAAGAGAATTTAGATTTGGAGCTAACATTGTTGAATTCTTGGATTATGTAAAACATGTTGACTTTATTTATTGATTTTTTGAAAGCATTGAATGCACTGAACAACATTTTATTGTAAATCTTTAAGAGATTTGAGATGTTTCTAGAAAAGGAGCCGAAGAACATAAAGCGGGTAGATTCAATGAATCTGACCTAACCCTAAGATCTATGAAGGAGATTGAGCGGCAAAAGATGAGTTAACCTAATTGAGGAAGTATTAAGGGAACCTAAGAATTTGATATGTGTGTGCATGGGTGAAAAGAGGATGCTAGAAGATCAATAGATGTTATTGACTATATAAGAAAAAAGGCTGAAGGAGGAGTGTGGTGATTGCTTGAAGAAAAGTTCTGAACAGATTAGAGATGGAGATGGAAAAGTTTCAAAGTCAGTAAACCAGCATTTGTGTATGAAATTGGATTTGATATTTGCAAAGTGAGTTGTATGTTTTTCAAATCAATACTGCTGCTACTTTCTAACCATTGTAACAGTCAAAATCCTTTTAACAGAGGTTGACCTAACAATCATATGTTTAAATCCTTTGAATAAGGTTGCATTATAATGGAATGTATATAAGTCATATAACAAGGCTCACTTCTAATAGAGTGATTGAAATCCTTTAACCGGGTCACACCTAACAGTGTGTATTGTAACCTTTGACAGGGTTGGCTTTTAACTGAGCTCACTTCAGAAGAGTGAAAATAATAGTAGCATGTTACAAAGTGGTTTTTCTCAGATTGGGTTTCCACTATAAATCCTAGTGTCAATTCTTGTGTGAATGTTTTGGTTTAAATATTTCTATGTTTTACAAGTTAGATACACTTGGGTAGTGGACTGCAA
The DNA here is from genome assembly GCA_027943335.1 of Chamaecyparis obtusa. Taxonomy (NCBI): domain Eukaryota; kingdom Viridiplantae; phylum Streptophyta; class Pinopsida; order Cupressales; family Cupressaceae; genus Chamaecyparis; species Chamaecyparis obtusa. The sequence continues at coordinate 14,009,658 of BSBK01000529.1, forward strand.
TGTTATATGTTTCTATTATAGAATTAGTGATGACCGAGTTGGTTTTGGTTGTTAGATATGATTTAAAGAAAAGTTTTTGAAGTTTGATTTATGCATCTGGACCTGAGAACAATTGATTCACACCCCCCACCCCTCTTTGTTGTTCTAAATCATATTAACAAAAAATGCATAATCATTGGTCATATCATGAAAATTCCTATTGATTAGTAGGATATCCTTATAAAAATTTGATGCATTGATTTTTTGTGAATTATTGATTGCTATGTATCCTACAACTATGGAAGGAATAGTGTTGGTGTTAGGTTTCATTTATTATTGAATTCAATGGTTTCCAAGATGTGTTGAGGAGTTTGCTCCTTGTTTAATGTTAATTTTTCTTGCAGAATCGAGTCATAAAATAGTGAAATGCTATGTGGAAGGGATGGTTGATAGTGTTCCTTGGGGGAAGGGGGATTGTGAAAGACTTGTTATCATTGTATTGTGTATTTCCAATATGTTTGGATGCAGGGTAGAGCAGGAGAATGAAGGATCACTCACTGATTGCATGATAACCCAGTTTTGAAGGGTTACCAGTTGAGGGGATAGTCAAGGTCTGGATGATTGGGCCATTGGAGGATCCTAGTTCTTTGTATTAATTATATTCAAATTGGATGCATGGATTTTTTGTGAATTATCAACTGCTATGTATCCTACAACTACATCTGTAAATCTGTATATACTTCTCTAGGGTTATAAGCCACTTAGGGATCAAAATAGAGAAACTAAATAAAAATCATTCTTTGTCCTATTTCCTTTTAACAAAGTCTCAACTATCAATGATACAATACATTTGATGCCCTAAGCTATCAATACAAATGGTACCTAGTTAGAAGCTCACAACTATCCATTTGATAACCATTGTCATCATTTCAAAAAAAATGGATATCCTTGAGCACAAGCACCAATAACATCAAATAATCAAGTTACAGCACAGGCTAGGGCACAACACCAGTAGAATGTGGTCATTTCAATGATAGAAATATACAATGGTGTCATTAAACATATATGCCAGTAATATCAACAAACGTGAATCCAAACATTTGAATATAGTGAATTGATATCCTTGAGCACAAGCACCAATAACATTAAATAATAGAGATAAAGCACTGGCTAGGACACAACACTAGTAGAATGCGGTCATTTAAGAGAGCATTCATGATCAACTAAAATGAAATGCATTCAAATATGATGCCAGAGGCTTGAAAGATGAAGAAATCACATACCTTCTCCCGTGCTTAGCTTTCTCTCCTTTTCTCCCACTCCTTCTCTATCCAATCGAAATAAAAATGATGAGGCCATTTCACTTTTTTTTTTATGTAAACCCTGAATCTGTCGGAACTCCGATGGTCAATTAAACACCCATCGGAATACTAACATCATCGAGGCCTATTGCAAAAAAAAACACCAAATTCATAATAAAAAGTCACCCATCGAAAACTTCTGCCAAAATTTGGCCCCAAATGTAGTAGTGGACCAATCATGCTCATTTCAAATTCGCTCTGCATCTCTTTAGAAAATTCTACACTAAGCTTATCATTACCACCAAATATAATGTCATCAAAAAATATAGCAACTAACAATAGTCCATCAGATGTCTCTCTTATGAATAAGTTACAATTTGTTGCTCCTTTCTTGAATCCAATCTTAGTCAAGTAACCATCAAGTCTTTCATACCATGCTCTAGGGGCTTGCTTAAGTCCATAGAGGGATTTCTTCAATCTGCATACCATATCAGGTCTTTCTGATAAGGTGAATCCTTTAGGATGCTCTTTGTAAACTTCTTCCTTCAACTCTCCATTCAGGAATGCTGACTTAACATCCATTTGATATACCTTAAATTTTTTATATGTAGCATAAGCTAGAAACAACTTTATGGCTTCTAATCTACTTACAGGTGCAAATGTATCTGAATAATCAATTACTTCTCTTTGCACATACCCTTTACATACTAATCTTTCTTTGTTTCTTACTACTGTTGCTTCCTCATTCATCTTATTTCTAAATATCCACTTGGTTCCAATCACATTCTTATCACTAGGCCTAGGGACCAATTCCCATGTATCATTCTTAATTATATGATATAGCTCTTATTTCATTGCTTCATGTCAATCTGAATCATTACATGCATCTTCAACACTTAAGAGTTCAATCTCTGATAGTAAACATACATGTTCATTTGTTGTGGAACTTTTTTCTTTTGATCTTGTCATGACTTTACTACTCTGATCTCCAATGATGTCTTTCTTTGAATGATATCTGCATGTGAATTTAGGAACATTAGGAGTGACTTTCTCATCAGATTTTTGAGATTCTTCTTCACTTGTTTCAGGTTCATTGAATAACATGTCAATGCTATCAAACATTTCTTCAACAATTGCTTCACTACTGGTAGGTCTAGGTCCTTCTTTAATCATAGGTGCATAATCATGGTATCCTTCTTGAATCATAAACTTCTCATCAATCTTAACATGAGCACTTTCAATGATCTTCTTCAATCTTAGATTAAAACATCTATAAGATTTGCTTTTAGTAGAGTAACCAAGAAAAATACCTTCACCATTTCTTGCATCAAACTTGCCAATTGCTTCATCTCTCTTGATGTAGCACTTGCTTCCAAAGATTGTGAAGTATTTCACTGTAGATAAATTCCCAAACCATATCTCATAAGGTTTCTTGTATGCACCTGGCCTCAATTGCATTCTATTGATAGTGTCAACTATTGTATTGACCGCATCTCTCCAATAGATATGTGTGACCTTTCCTTCAATCATGATGGTGCGCACTATGTCAAGAATGATCCTATTCATTCTCTCTACAATTCCATTCTGCTGAGGGGTTCTAGGGGCACTTAGCTATCTCTTTATCCCGTGTTCTTTGTAGTACTCATAAAATCTGTCAGAGGTGAATTCTCCTCTTATATCTGATCTCAGACATTTGATCTTCAATCCAAACTCATTTTCAACCTTAGCTTTGAATATTTTGAACTTATCAAAGGATTCTAATTTATCCTTTAAGAATGCAACCCACATTATTCTAGAATAATCATCAACAAATAAAATGAAATACCTTCCACCATAGTATGATCTTGTTTGAGTTGATCCACATAGGTTTGTATGTATCAGATCCAACTTGTTCTCTGTCAAGTTGTTTTTTCTTCTGAATGAATTTCTTACATGCTTTCCCATCACACATTCCCTACATATTGCATCAATTCATTTTTCAATGCTAGGAAGATCTCTTACTACCTTAACATTACTTATCTTTACTATGTTATCAACATTGATATGACATAGTCTCTTGTGCCATAGCCAACTATCATCTACTTTAGCAACAAAAGAACTTGCTTCTGGATTAAGCTGAAAAAATTTACCTTTAGTCTTTGATCCTGATGCAATCATTTCTCCTTCCTTGTTAATAATGCACTTATTTTCTTTGAACTCTAACTGGTAACATTTGTCAAGCAACTATCCAACACTCAGTAGGTTATGTTGCAAACCATCAACATATAGGACATCATCAGTGTTGTTCTTTCCATCCAAGGTAATGGCTCCTATACCAATGATGGGTTTAGGAGTGTTATCTCCAAATCTAACCATGCCTCCTTTGTAGCTATCCAAATGAACAAATCTATCTTTTTCTCTTGTCATGTGATGCGATAAACCACTATCAATGATCCAATCTATCATGATGTCTGCTTGTGAAATCAGTGCTAATTCTTGTGTATTATTTTCATCTTCAAGAGAAATGAATCCAATTTCCTCCTTAGCTGATTCTTCATCTGATACTCCATCTTCATCATAGTAACATTCATTTTTATACTTAGGCTTTTAGTTATTTTTGAACTTCTTAACTCTTGTAGGACACTTGGATGAAAAATGACCAATCTTATTACATGAAAAGCATTTGAATGGTAATTGACCTTCATATTTTCCTTTTCCTTTCTTTTCTCTTTTAGCAATCATAGAAATGAAATCATCTACTATTTTCTCTTCATTATGATCATCAAAATTACTAGTGGTGTTCAAGGATTTCTTACCATGTACTAAAGCTTTGAATGTTGTTTCACTTTTAGGTTTTGTCTTCAATCTTGATATCTCAAAGGCTAAAAGTTTATTGATTAGAGTCTCTCTTTTAAAGTCTTTTGTGGACTGCATAGTTTCATCTAGGATACATATCTTGTTGTCATATTCAAGAGTCAGGGTAGTCATCAGTTTGTCCATTATATCTTCTTCCGAGATTTCTCCACCATTGTTTCTGATTCCTGCAACTGCTTCATTAATCCTTTGATTGTAGGCTTTGACATTCTCATCAGGTAGCATCTCTAATGTATTGTATCTTTTCTTCCATGTCTTTCTATGTGCATTCTTATCTTGAATATCTCCTTCAAACATGTCTTCTAATTATTTCCATATCTTATAGGCTTTGTCCATTTTCTTGATCTCTGAAAACTCACTATTAGATAGGGCACTAATGAGGACTTCTTTGGCAATAGCATTTGAAGTGAAGATCTCCTTGTTCTTCAAGGTTGCATCTTCTTTTGCAAGATCAGCTAGTGAGGGAATCTCAACTTCTTTGGTAGCTACTTCAAAAATTTCAAAGGCAATGCACTACAAATGTGTCATCATTTTGTTCTTCCAATCTAGATAGTTCTCTCCATCAAACTTGACTTTATTTTCTAAAGAATGCCATTTGATTAACCTTAAGTTATTAAACTTTCTCTCAGAGGCACTTGGCTCTGATACCAATTGTTAGGAATAGTCCCAAGAGATAATTGAGAGGGGGGGTGAATCAGTTATCTACAAGATTCAATTATTTTTCCAATTAAGTATATAAGAACATTAAGCATAAACATAATGAATGAACACTTAACACAACACCACAATTTTGGTTACAGGGAAACCCAAATAGGTAAAAACCCTGGTGGGAATTGACACCCACTAAGAACTGCACTAGTATATTATGATCCTTATTAGAAGATCTTACAACCCTGTTAGGAGTTTATGTTTACAATGTAATAAGTACAGTGACCTGGTCAAGGGTCAAACCCTATTAGGATTCTTTTATAATTAACCCTATTAGGGGTGAGGATGCATTTTCTGAGAGCACACTGCTCAAAGGGGTGAAGGCTACAACCTTCTGATTAACAAATACACACTATATCTAGATCTTGGTGAACTGCACATAGACCTGTTGTCTAGGTCAGTTCCAATGAATGTCATATACTCTTTACTTGGTCACATAGACCTTCTTCTGATGGCTCAACACTTCACACTTTCTACTCTACTCTTTTCTTTCAACTATGAACCACACTTTAGCAATCACAAATGACTGCCTATAAATATCTTTCCTCCAAATGATATAGTCAAGTCATCTTGTTAGAACCATCTTGAAATCATATTAGAGAAACAAAAAAACTCTCCAATAATACCTCAGTCGGCTCTACTAAGCATGCCACATAACTTACGACTTCACAATTCTATGTGAGTAGACACCACCCTACACACAGTCGGCTTCACTAAATTATTTCCAACTTTCTTCTTACGGTGAATTAGATCATGTTCTCTTAACCAAACATTTTTAACTCTCCTCTTAACATAAATCCAAGTATGCATACTGTGATGATAGGCACAACTACCACAATCTTATAAACATTGTCAGCTCTCCCACATAAACTCAAGAAACTGTAACTATCAATTGGAGACTTCATAACTCAACCAGTACTGTATATCTGACTCTGCATTCATGAACATAACATCATACATATGTCTACAATATAATTATAAAGGTGCAAGGCTCTACCACAACTATATGGCCAACCACATATAGAACTATTCCTGGGACCTGTCAGGAACACTCACTGATATACACAACTATATTACTGTCTTTACTCAGAATAAACCTCTGCATCTATGATATCATGTTGATAGAATATCCATGCAACATATGCTGAAGGCTCTCTTCATTAGGCTTCCATGCATGTTGCTCACCATATGTTGTCATCAATGACAAACATACAGTTAGTAATCTGGCTTGCTAGCAAATCTCCAACAATTTTTTCCCCTAATTTTAAAATATGTCATAGATGACATATATACCTAGTACATGAAGAAATAAAAATTTATTTGTGACCTATATTTTGTCTTTTATAACAATTCAAATTCCAACTAACTAAAATCAACAGTTTTCATCTCGTAACATATTTTTCATAACAAATCTATCTCAATCAAGAAAAGAAATATATATTCTTGAAGAGGACTCTCTCATCTAGTGCACCATATGTTTTTCAAATTTATTTAATATGATTTACTAATTTTTTCTTTCTCCAAATCAACATCTCCTTGACTGTTAAAATAGCTACTTGTAAATTTTTTTAATTACAATAAACTATGTCTAATTAAAACACTATAAAATCTATATGAGGATATTATTAACTATGATTTCTACAAAAGGGTATTTTTTTTATTTTTTATTTTTTTAAAAATATCATTAAAAAGATTAGGAGTTATTGAAATGCCACTTTTCTAAAATAATTTTATTTTTATGGTAATTGGACCCAAAGTGGTATAAAACATGCATTTAATAGATATTTTCAATTGGAAAAGTGAAAGAACTTATCTAACTTAGCTAGAATGAATCTAGCTAGACCATATGTTTGACCAAAAATATTTTTTAGTTAGAAATACTAAAATTCAGCTGTGCTGATAAGTTAGCCTAAAAGGTGACACCTAATTATGCATTTTTTTCCCATTAGGAAAACCTGCTACCTCTTCTAATATCAACAACTCCTCTAAATTTTGAGATGCATTTACATTGAAGCAAGAGACACCGTCAATTTCTAGGTAGTCATGTTTTTCCATACAATCTCCCTCTTCATCAACAATTTCATATATCATAGTTTTTGCTAAACCTCTTAACAATTCATTCCTCATTGCTCTCAACTGTTCTTCTAAATTTTTTGGAGGTTTTCATCCTAACTATGTTGACAATCTGGCTGAATTGATTACATAGATGTTGTCATTATGGCAACATATGATCCAAATGAAGATCGCACAGGTCAGAGAGCAAGTATGACAACGCATTGCAAATTTGTCTAAGTGTGAGATAGTGTTTTTACCAGTGAACCTGGATACAGTTTTTGTTTGCGACATCGATTGGAGTAAGTTCAGTACTTTCACACTTGAACATAGACTCTATGATGTCTATTGATCACCCATCTTAGAGTGCAAGTCATTACGGCATGTACGGAAGAATTTATGATAGTTTTATCGAAGATAGTGTCAAGCCGACAAGACAGAATATGAAGACATAACTAGTAAAGAGTTAAGAGATTATTTTGTTTATCAAAATAATGACTTAAAAATATAAAGGGATGACATCCTAGATGTTAACTCTTGGATAAAGCTATTGGTATAAATGTAATTGTAATTGTAATTGTAATTATAGAAAGAACACAATAGTGTGGACAAGTGATATGATGCGAAATATATGAAGCATATTTAATAGCGATAGTGAAAGAGCAGCGAAGAGATATTGATGCAAGTAGTATAAGGTTATGTACCTTAACCTATTTTTGTAATCAATGTATATTGTACATTACTTGTTTGGGCAGTGGGCTCATCTGGTAATCACATTTTGTACTACAACTCCTAACAGGGTTGAGGCTTCTAACAAGGCCTATAGTCCCTTAATCAGGACTGATACACTATATGCTTATGATAGACTCCTAACAGGGTCAACATCCTTAACAGGATACTTTTGATTAGTATATCTTTGTGGGTACCATCCCCACCGGGGTTTTCCCTTGGCTAGGGTTTCCTCGAGAACAAAAAATGTGTTATGAGTTCTTTATTATTATGCATGTTGTTTAGCTTCTTATGTTATGCATGTATAAAGATAATCTGTTATATCCATAATTGGGAAAAAGATAAAGTTTGTAGAATACTGATTCACCCCCCACTCTCAGTATTCCCTATTTCTAACAAACTGTACCTGTGGGATGTGGATAGGAGTATTTTGAAACTTTATTTCATGAAATAAATAATTAATACATTTAAGACCACCTTGATTATTACGATCTATACTTGGTTCTGTTGTTCTAAGGATTAAATTACTGATTCATCTTAGCCCCTGATTACAGACCCCAACTAAGAATATTCTCATAGAAAACAATCTGCATACCATCTCTTGTAGTTTAAAAAATTCTTTTGAACCCTTACAGAAGCTAAAATACTTAAATATTTCCTTTATATTTTCATTAATAACCCCACATGGCAATAATGAAGATTCATTCTCTTTAGCCTCTGAAACACTCGTCTATTGACTGGATGAAGAACATTTATTTGGATTAGTTGATAAATCTTTACAAACCAGAATTTCACCTTAAGACACATTTTGACACTACGTATTCAAATGACCAAGTTGATCTATAAACCTATCAATAGTTTCATCATCTTGAATAACAATCCCTTTCTCCTAAATTCCCTAATGTTAATGAATTAAAATTTGAGTAGGTAATGGCTTAATCTCACTAATAAGAGGGCATACTCTGACTTCACAATTTGGATTCTCATATGGTGTGAGATCATTTTTCACAAAAATGCCCAACTTTATAGCCAATATTTCTACTATTTCTAGATCTTTATATTCCAGAGGGAGCAATAGGAATGAGATCATCATGGTCTGAATGGGAATAATAAAGGATCTCGTTTAAAATTAGGCACCCATGGTATTGTTACTAGACCTGACCCACAATATGAAGAAGAAGACACTAAAGGAATATTCGACAATGGAAACTCTACTAAATGTGATGTAGCTATAGCAGATTTGTTAGAAAGAAATAACATACTGAATGAAGATATTAGAAGTTTGAAGAGAGAACAAGAAATTCAATCAGTAAGACTATGTGAAATAATTGAACATAAAAAGAAATTTGAAGAAGATAACACAATGGCATAAGAAGACAAAATTAAAATGTCTATAAGACTTGATGAAAGGACATGTGACATGTAAAGGCTGACAATCAATCAATTGGACATGGTAAATCAACTACTACTTGCCAATCAAGAGTTGAGAAGAAAAGATATGGAAATCACAAATCTGAGATCAGAGAATAACCAATTGAAGAATGAGTTGAGATCTGAAAAAGAACTCAATGAAAGGATGAACAAGCCAAATGAAGTTGTGAAATACTTTGAAGAATAGTTGAGGTCACAAAGAAGATCTAGTGATACTTCTATACTTAGATATGATGAGCACCTATCATCCATTGAATAAGGTAAATCATCGAAGAATGGAGAACAGAGGAATACAAAGTCAATGAACAAGAAACCTACATGCCATTATTGTGGAAAGTGTTGAGCTTTGGCATGTTTGTCATTGATGTAAAAAAGATGAGGGTGAAAATGATCTATATGTTTGATGACATTGCAAGAAGGAATCAATATGGTTGTATTCAAGTCAATGATGATTAAGATGTTGTCTTATATTATCTCATCTGTAGCTGCAAAAATCAGAGTGACTTTCTATCATTTGAACACAGGAACAACAACAACAATACAAATTAAGAACTGAGTTAACTTTTATGGTGCTCACTGTGTTAGTATTCTCTACAAAAAACAACCCAGCAGTCAATATCAGTTCTTCAAGTTAATAAATCAATAAAGATTTGAGAATTGATAAAGAAAAACTAAGTGGTGAATGAGTTCAGATTTATATTTTGCAAGAGTGATTTTACATTAAATGAAGTTGATCTAATATGGTGATAGATCAAAAATTAATTTGATGGAGATTATATTGGTTTATTAAAATCTTTCTTTACTATGTTAAAGATGATTAAGAAAAACCAATTAGTGTGCAGAGTAAACTATTCATTATATGAGAACCGATTTCCCTTGGATTATATTTTCAAACTTTAAGGGAAACAATGTTTTATTAAAAACAAATCTACAAAGCTGATTTCATGAAGAAGTTTTTTTTGGAGAAACCAACCAAGAGATATTTAATAAAAATTGAATCTTTTGGATTAAATTCAGTTTTGAAAACTAATTCATATTGAAAAAAAAATTTAATCAAAGAAAATCAGTTTGTAAAAAGAACTCGATACTCCTATGTATGAAGATGTTTTTAAATGAAATTTTAAAAAAAGAATGACATTAGCTTTCAGTTAAGGACATCAACTAATTTGTTTCTTGATAACCGATTCAAAGAGTTAATGGAGATTTTATAGTGTATTTTATAAATGTAAGGTGAAAAGAAGTAAGGACTTCAGTTAAGGACTTCAGTTAAGGACTTCAACTAATTTGTTTCTTGATGACCTTACATTTAAAAATACACATGACTCATGATGTTAAAGTAATTAATGCACATACATCATTAATTTAAAGTTGAAAAGTGAAACATTTTATAGATCACTAATACACCCCCCCCCCCCCTCTCTCAGTGATTCTAGTATTCCAACAAGTGGTATCAGAGTGAGGTCCCCTATGTTAGGTTTAGCAACCTTGGGTTGGTCTTGGTAGAAGGAATACTATGGGTAAGAAGTGCAAAAATAAGAAGATGAAGATTTTGCCTAAAGAGGAATTAGATTCTAAATTTGATATTGTTAATTTCAGTAATGATCTTGATGCTAAAGATTGTGTTTTAGATGTGTTTAATGTCTCTACTAAACACAAATTATAAGGTGAAGGTGTGGTGTGTCTTGAAGAAGAATTACTTTCAGCTTAGATGTAATCAAGAGCCTTAGAAAGAAAAATCATGATCTCAAGGTTACAATTAAAAGTCATGATAAGGATAAAAAAATCATTGATTTTCTAAATGTTCAAATGGTTGATAAATCAAAGATTATTAAGGAACTTGAAGTTAACTTGAATAAAAAGAATGAAATGTGCAAAAACCTAGAAATGAGATTATATCTTTGAAAGAAAATTTAGATAATGATGATTCTCTATTGAAAGAGAAAGTTCTTAAGGACAATATGACTGTAGATTTGAAAACTGAAGTAGAAGAACTTAAAAGAATAACAAATGAAACTAAATCTAATTTGGAAATCAAAAGGATTGAATGTTTAAAGCTTGAAGGAGATGTTGTTTCTTTAAAGAAAGAACTTGAACATGTCAAGAACCAATCAAAGAACAATCACAAATTTGATCACAGTACTAATATGTTGAATGAGATATTAGATAGGAAAAGGCATTCTAAAGAACCTATAGGTTTGGGATACAATGTTGGACAAAGCTCTTCAAATGGTTCTAAACACAAGATAGTATTTGCAACCACAGATGGGAAGGAATTCACGTTCAAGGAAATACCTAAGAAGAAGACTGATTTGAGTCACCATAATGCTGCACCTAAGGAGAAGATGAATTTAGATAATAACCACACAAGAGGTTCATTCATATCTATCCTTTGCATAGTCAAACAGTCAGGTATAATCATTCTTTTTAGGATTATTGTTATGGCTGTAATGCATATGGTCATAAAGTTGCGACTTGTAGAAACATTGACAAAAGATGGTTTGGTTATTCAAAAGGAAATTCTTTCTTGCATCAACAATGGTATAATTTTGGTCACAAGGATACAAAATGTAGATGGTCTATAAAATCAAACGTGTTCTTAAAAAATAAGGTTAGGAGATGTTTCAAATGTAAAAATATTGGACATAGAGAATTTTTTGCAAGAATATATCTTCTAAAGGTGAAAAGAAGAAAGGAACTCTTATGGTTTGGAGAAGAAATCATATTCAAGAAGTTGTTAAAGAAGAATCTATAAAAATGCATTATGTATCTCCTGGACATATGTTGTCATCTTGATCTTTGGGAAAAGTAGCAAGGACTCAAGGGGAGTTAATGATGGTAATTTCTCTTACCTCTGTCAAGAAGATGTAGTCACTTGTGAAATATTTTCTAACCTACCATGATTAAATATTCAAGTTGGATTTGTTTGTATATCTTTTGGACATTGGTGTATTTGATGAAGTCATGTGTTTGGTAAAAGTCAACAAGTAGTGTGTAGTCTGCTATTACAATTATATACATACGACATTATTGATATATATTGTTGGTTATTCATCAAAGACTACTTGTTGGTTGTAAGAATACTATTTTGGACTGATTTCTATACTTAAAAGGTATCTTGAGGTATTGTCATATTTTTGGAGGTTCATGCTGCAGAGGTTATTCACATTGCATAAAACTATTCAGATTTTCTAAAATATCTTTTTGTAAAAAAATGTGTGGCTATATGAGAGATGGTATGACCCTATAAATTGGTGAGTAGACATATGATCATGTTATCTACAAATTTTTTTCCTTCCAAAAAAATTAATTTTGATATTTAGGGGGTCAAACAGATCAATTTCTGAAAACTGCCATGTTCCTGTCATTGTTGCGACAAGAGGTCTGTACTAAATTTGTAGCTTCATTATAGAGAAATATTATGCATTGGTGAAGATTTTATGTGTTTCCAAAATAGTATCATGATTTTGATGTATCCTACAAGCCTTTGTTAACATATTCTTTATGAAAGGATGAATTAGAATATGGCTCTATTATAGAGATGATTCTTGTGATGAGATGATGAGAATGGGTAGTGATGATTGAATGTTAATCTATGGGATACGTGGAAATGATCAGGTCAAGAAAGGATACAAGGTGATTTGATATAATGATTAATGGAATGGTTTTTTACATGAAAAATAGCATTGTACTATGTAAATGGTGTCTTATGTCCTATCTTATTTCTCCTTGTATATTCAGCAGATACAGATTGATGAACAGATTCAGTCACTTGATGGTCAACAAATATAAATGGAAATGATAGTTGGTACATTTGGGGATCGGTTAGAGGTATGATAAAAAATAACATGGGCTAGTGTATGGTATGCAAGCATGTGTCAAAGATATTTTGTGTGACATCTACATATGAAGATTGTTTAACTATTTTGGTTGAAAACTCAATGTTTTGATTACACATCTGAACATATGGAGAAGAGGTTGATAAAGTATTCACTTGAATGATACATAGACACTTGTGTTGGCACAATGTGTATATTTCCTTAGAGGTAAATATGGTGATTATGGTGAAAATGTGATATGATATGAGATGCTAATGTGATAATGAAAATATGAGGTAGTTATGGTTTTGGATCTACAAATGCAAATAAGTTTTCTAATTATCTTTGAATGGGGAATCATGTTGAGTTATTATTTATCCTTTTTCATATGCTGTCAAAAAGGGGGAGAAAGAAGAGGCATGATTTTTTGACATCAATGCCAAAGGGGGAGTTTGTTGAGCTTTGGCATGTTTGTCATTGATGTCAAAAAGATGAGGGTGAAAATGATCTATATGTTTGATGACATTGCAAGAAGGAATCAATATGGTTGTATTCAAGTCAATGATGATTAAGATGTTGTCTTATATTATCTCATCTGTAGCTCCAAAAATCAAAATGACTTCCGGTCATTTGAACATAGGAACAACAACAACAATACAAATTTAGAACTCAGTTAACTTTTATGGTGTTCACTGTGTTAGTATTCTCTATAGAAAACAACCCAACAGTCAATATTAGTTCTTCAAATTAATAAATCAATAAAGATTTGAGAATTGATAAAGAAAAACTAAGTGGTGAATGATTTCAAATTTATATTTTGCAAGAGTGATTTTACATTAAATAAAGTTGATCTAATATGGTGATAGATCAAAAATTAATTTGATGGAGATTATATTGGTTTATTAAAATCTCTCTTTACTATGTTAAAGATGATTAAAAAAAACCTATTAGTGTGCAGAGTAAACTGTTCATTATATGAGAACCGATTTCCCTTGGATTATATTTTTAAACTTTAAGGGAAACAATGTTTTATTAAAAACAAATCTGCAAAGCTGATTTCATGAAGAAGTTTTTTTGGAGAAACTAACCAAGAGATATTTAATGAAAATTGAATCTTTTGGATTAAATTCAGTTTTGAAAACTAATTCATATTGAAAAAAAAAATTTAATCAAAGAAAATCAGTTTGTAAAAAGAACTCGATACTCTTATGTATGAAGATGTTTTTAAATGAAATTTAAAAAAAAGAATGATATTAGCTTTCAGTTATGGACTTCAACTAATTTGTTTCTTGATAACCGATTCAAAGAGTTAATGAAGATTTTATTTATATGCATGAAATTCTTATCATTAATGTGCTAATGATTTCAGTTGAAAGTTGAGATCATATGAAGAATGTAGAAACCATTTTTGTAGACATGAAAAACTGATCCAAATGGATTGATCAGATGTTTTTAAAAATACTTGATCTGGGACAGATAGAGTTGAATCAAAATGACACACAGATCTCAAACAGTGACGTCAAGAAGAATGAAAAATTACAGTAAGGAAGTGATTGATGATAGGAAGTTTATAGACTGGTTTAAATGAAAAAATGCATATTTTAATTTGATGATGTTTGAAAGTTTGTGAAAGAAAATAAAGAACATAAGAATTCATATGCAGGTATATTTGTGAGAAGACATTGGGAAAATGGATTTATACATTTGGCAAGTTTTTCATAATTGTTTCAAGCAAGAAGAAGATTGAACACGTTGAATGTGCAGATTTCAAAGAAGTGATTTATATTGAAAAAACAAGATTGTAATTGTATCAAATGAAATGTATGGAAATAGAGTAATCCTCTGAATTTTGTTTCTCAAATATGTATAAGAGAAGTTAGTGGTTCTTGTTATTATGAAGTGGGTGCTTCAAAGAGGGATGAGTGATTCTTGGAGTTGTGGATCCTAAATTTAAAAGGGTGTTGGTGCTTCCCAGAGTTGTAGCTCTAAAATTGATTGCCTGAAAGGCATAATAAAAGGATTTGAGAAAGTGGTTTTTTGACCCTGTGGGGTTTTCCACTATAAATATGGTGTTCATGATTTGATTGTGTACATTGGTTTTATTATTCATTTTACCTTACATTTAAAAATACACATGACTCATGATGTTAAAGTAATTAATGCACATACATCATTAGTTTAAAGTTGAAAAGTGAAACATTTTATAGATCACTGATTCACCCCCCCCCTCAGTGATTCTGGTATTCCAACAAGATGCCTGATACAAATGTCAGATTTAACCTGACCCACAAGAGGAAGTTAAGCCATGTCACGAATCTCCAAGGAGGTGCTGACCACCAAGTCAACAATCTCCCCCTCAGCACTAACTAAGCCTTCAGCACCCACTAAAGGGAGACTCGAACCTGTGACCCAAGGCTTTGATACCAATTGTTGGAATCATTTGTCATTGCACCAAAAGCTTGTACTGTAAATGCCTGATACAAATGTCAGATTTAACCCAACCCACAAGAGGCAGTTAAGCCATGTCATGAATCTCTAAGGAGGTGCTGACCATCAAGTCAACATAAAGCTAGGACACACAACAAACATTCATAGAAGCAAGAATGGTAAGTCCAATCCTAAATGAAATTTTAATGGAAATTGTTTTAAATGTAACAAGCATGGACATCAAGCACATGAATGCAAGTCAAAAGTCAATAATCCACCTACTACACCTAGATTTCCAGGATATTGTTTTAACTGTCATAAATATGGTCATAGAGCACAAAAATGTAAATCCAATGATAAGTGGACATCCCATAAGAAGAATAAAGTACCTAGGAAAGGTAACACATCCAATTGGGATTAAAATACATGGCATATTTATCATTATATTAGATAAAACTATGTAAAGACAAATTTTAGAGGTAAATCCAAGATTTGGATGAGTGGAAGTTTGATATGTTACAAATGCCACAAGATTGGTCACATAAAAAAAGACTGCAGAGTACATGCACTAAGAAATGAACAGTTCAAAAGCAATAATATTGTCGAACAGATAAGGGATCAAATGAACAAGACATGGAGAAAGAAAGAGGAAGCAAGCAGTAGTGAAGCCAATGAACCTAAGGTCACCCAATACAATAGATTAGGTGATCACACTACTTCTAACTAAGAAAAGAAGGTATGTGAGGAACTAAATTTTCTAGTTTCATATTTTACACCAGTTCCTCACATTTGATATGTTAAAGTGCATATCTACATGAATTAAGATGCATTAGGTGATGCAGGATCATCTTGGGTCTTTGGAAATCCTGTGTCACCTAAAACATATTTGAGTTTTTCTGTGTTCCTCAATTCCTATTTTGACCGAGTTGGTTTGGTGTTGCTTGGTTTCCTTTGTTCACTGGTGTTGGTCAATTATCTCTCTAGTGCTCAGTGAATTTCCCTAGCACTCAGTGATGCTTGTTGGGTGCTCGGTTTCCTTTCTTATCGAGTTGTTTATTTTAGATTTCTTTGAGGTTGACTTATGCATTTAATTTAGGGTATAAATTTAATGTTGGTATCCATCATTGGGAAGTGTGTGGACCTAGATCTGGTAGTTCCATCCATTAATTGTGTATCTAAAGGCCGACTTGGCTCAGTAGCCTCTTGTATAAATATAGTTGTTTGGTTAGAGTTTAAGGGGGAAATTTTTGGGGATATAAGATAGAAGATAGAAAATTAGAGATTGTTGGTAGATCCTCACATGTTGGAGGACTTTTGTACTTGATTGTAATATCTAGCCTAAATCGAAAGGGCATTACAACCTAGCATGTATGAACCAATTTGAAGATAATATATTAGAGCATCTACATTATCTCTCTCACTATTGTGTGTTATTGCTTTCACGTGTTGTTCTGTGAGGTGGATTTGGTTAGGGAGTGCCTTTGGCCACTCTCCTTATACTCCCTTGTGTCAGGTGGCATCAGAGTGAGGTGAGATCTAGATCTAGGTTTGTGAATCTAGATTTGAAGGTTCCTTCTTGTGAAGCCCTAGTTGAATTATTATGGGGTAGCAGATTGCGATTTGACCTGCAATTGCAAAAGGTTTCCAAGATGGTTTGTGGGAGGCAAGATGTGGATCCAAGATTGGCAGACATGTTGAGACAACTTGCTGCTAGACTAGAAGCTATTGAAACAGCCCAGAGAAGAGGAAGACATCTTGAAGATGTTAGTGGTGATGCAATTTATGTAGAACAAGGTGATGTAGAACCTACACCTATGATGGATCAGGGTGAGGAAATATTCTTGAAGGATTTGACAAGTTTGAAGTCTACACCACACTTTAATCCTCTTGAGTATGGTGGAAAATTGGATTCTGATGAATTGGTGGATTGGATCACTGAGATGGAAAAGTACTTTGAGTATGAAAATGTATCTGAGGAAAAGAAGGTGAAAATTGCAAGCACAAACTTGAAGAGCCATGCATCCTTGTGGTGGGAACATCTGCAGCTGGACAGAAAGATGAAAGGTAAAGACAAAATCGAGGTATGGAGTAAAATGGTAAATAAGTTGAAAGGAAAGTTCTTACCTTTTGATTATCAGATTAACCTAGTTAGGTGAATAAAAATTTTAAGGTAGAAAGATAGCTCTGTAAAGGAATATATTGAGGAATTCTATAGATTAGATATCAAATCTTGACATGATCAAGATGATGTGGAAACAATTGCTAGATACCTGAATAGTTTGAGAGTTTCCATCCAAGAAGAAATCAATTTGGTCAAATTGGAGAACATTGAAGAGGCTTATCAATTTGCATTGAAAGCTGAGGAGAAATTGAACAAGAGACATGAGCAAAGACAAAGGGGTAGAGGTGGTAGATTCTCTAAAGGAAGAGGTAGACCTCATGGTGAAATCAATAGATCTAAACCTGAAAAGACAACTTTGGATAAAGGCAAGACCGAGTGGAAAGGTGAAAGTTCATCTAGAGGAAGAGGTAGTAACTACTGAGGTGGTTATAATAGAGGTGGTTTCTAAGGAACTTGTTATAATTGTGGGGAAGAAAGACATAGATCATTTGAGTGTACATATGCAAGTAAGAAGGCTAGTAGTAGTTGAAATAATTTGGTGCAAGAAGAATCACCGAATGAACCTGAGAAGGAAAATAACTTGATGATAAGGAGAGCACTTTGGAATGAAAGTAAAAAGGAAGATCCGGTAAGGAAAAGTTTGTTCAAAACTAGATGTAGAGTTTGTTGGAAATATAATTGGGAAATGTGATATTGAGAGGGGGGGTGAATCATATATCACCTACTAATTCATTTTGATATCAATAAAATATTTGCATAGCATCAACAATACTTGATCATAACAAAATAACTAACATACTATGTAGTATCCATGAAAGCACTCATAACACAATAATTTTGGTTACCCAAAAACCCTTGAAAGGTAAAACTAGGGTGGGGATGACACCCACAAATCTTCACTACTATAGTAATAAATTTTCCAGTTAGGGCTTACAAAATTTGATCAAAACTTGATCTACCCTATGAGGGGTCTACCCTGTTAAAAGCTAAAAGACTTATATAGTCTACCTTGCTAAAGGATTTGAAACTTACAACAAAGTAAGCACTCAGTTAAGAGATTACAAAAAGTCTTTTAGGACTACTCGGTTAAGAGATTTACCTTGACACACTAGTTAGAATGTCTTAGTACCTGATCTTTCAGTTTGCATTGTATGCAAATTATAGATCTTCTCTTTACTATATTGTATTGATCTCTTCTATCAGATTTATCTTTATTTTGTCCTTTCACTGCTTAGCTCGATCACTAAACTTTGTCTAAATACTTCTCTTCACTAAATATGCCTTTCTACTCATTCCCTTCACATTCGCTATCCCTCTCTACTACATTTTAGGGTTTAGATCTTATCCTTATATAATCAACAAAACATCTACATGATTCAATATCTACGATTCAAATTAATTCCTTTTGCCACTTAAGCCTTAGTACTTTCTGATTGGCTCTAGGTAATACATAGGGATCAATGATTGCTAAGTAGATGTGTAATTACCTCCATAATTATCTCAACAAAGAAAATACAAAACATGAGTGTTTCCCAAAATGGTTTACCTCGGTCACTGTGCCAAAACAAACTCTTATGTCATTCTTGGCTAACTCAGCAAATGCAGTTCCTGATACTTGACATATGTTGATATCTTTTGCACTCGGTAATCCTTATGTTGGTTCTTCAAAATATTTTACACTCCATGAGATACCAATATGCTTAAGACTGATGTTAAGGAGTGGTTAATTCCAAATGTGGGAAATCTATAAGCAACTGGACCAACTATAGGGTCAAGACTACCCTCTTCACTTTTGGCTCTGCAAAACCAAGGTGGGTACACTTGATCCAATAAATTCAACTCTATTCTTCACTTAATACTGGATCTAACAATAGATGGTAGTGAGAAAGTACTAAATAACAACCTATTATTCATTGACTCTCCATCACTGGGTAAAACAACTCATATAAAGTAAAAAAAAATGTAAAAGACTGGTATTGATTATATGTTTAAGGATTACAAGATTTTGATCATTCCCCACAAAGAAAAGATAGGAAAATACTGGTCAGTACCCTATCCATTGGGAAAAATATCAAAAGACAGAATGAATACAAAGATATTGTGAGAATTACTGGTCTTTCAAACATAAATACAAACACCTCAACTCTTTACTACTTATAGAAAAATCCTCAAATAGATTCAGTAAACATGTATCCCACCCTGAGCAATATTTAATCCAATCCTAGATCAGTACTTAAAGTCAAATACATACATATAAATCTTAGAAAGATTTAAAGATTTATAGAATAAACTCAAAGGAGAGACAAAGATTTGAGATTTGTATTAAGTATAACCTTGAACATTGTATACATCATATTCTAAACAATAAGCTTACAAAATAGCAGTAGAAACCTGTACTTCTTCTCTATTTCATTGATAAAAATAATACAAAAAGTTACAATCCTTGACTGAGGGCTAGGGTTTTAGAATCTCTATCTTTTTAACACCTAAACTCTCAATGCCTAGAATGATCATGGAAAATCCTTTATATACAAGGAAATGCAACAAGCTACCGATCATTCTAGGGTTTACAAAATTTCTAACATAAAAACTTTACAACAACCCCATTGGGTTTACAATAAATACATTAATCAAATAGGTGAGATATTATGTGGATCAGCTGCCTTGCTTTATGTCTTCAATGTTTTCCTTGGCTCCTTTCAACAAATCTGATTGTAATATCTTGGTTGTCCATCTTGCAATAAATGCCTTTCTGCATCTCAACAACTGTGATGGCTCAAAAAGTAACTATTTTACTTGTCTCAAGAGGCTGGTGGAGTATTTACTTTTTCTACATGAGGTATGTACTGATACCTCCACCTATTGTACACCTCTTTGCTTGGGAACTCAAAACTTGCAAATTCTATATTTTTGCTAGACAACTGTCCCCACCTAATTTCCAATTGACTAATCTCCTGCTAAATAAAATCAAACTTAGATTTAGCTGAGATTAAAGTCTCAATAGTATGAATAAAGAATAAAGTGTTCTCTAGGGTCAAAATGCTAGTCATCCTAGTAGAGAAATCATCATCAATTTGTGCTCACCATTTGATTAATTCTTTGAGAACACTATTCTTCCTAAAAACCCCTGGGATCAAGTCACAACTGGGAAGTTTCAATTCCTTCTTCATTAAATTTGACTTCCTCTCAAAATCACCTAAGAGTATATCATGCTCCACTAGCTTCGTCACATTTTGGTGTAATGGCTTGATCAGTGGATCAGGATCATTTTGAGATTTAGATAACATCCTAAAAAATCTAACATTTGGAGATCTCTCAATCCATTATCTTAAAACTGGTTCAAACTCACTCTTGTATTTATCCAATGAGGTGAGTAATACTTTTAACCTTCTAGCATGATCAAATAAGATAGTGGGGTTCAAGTTTGTAGCAAACTGCATAACAAATTCTATCACCTTGTCTTCATATTCTTGCTTCAACAGGCTCTTATCTTTCACATACTCTTCCCTTATCTTATCCAATTCTTTCCTCTTCCTCTTGAAGTGATTGGTTTCCTCCAGCAATTATTTCTTTTCCCAACTGAGTCTTGCATCTGAATGTGTCTCTGGGTAGGGGGATGGTGGAAACTCAATGATTGGGCTAGAGGATGAAGCCACTACAATTTTGTCAGCTATTAGTAGTTGTGGTGACCTATGATCCTATGGGCTTGATAACTTAGCAATTAACTTATCCTTTTGGATCAGCTCTATCTTGAGCTCATTGTAAGACTTGAGGATAGTTTCAAATTTGAGCCTAAGCTCCTCTTTTTCTTGTGCATCTTTCTCTGCCACCTTGACATTGAACTTGGCAGTCTCCAAAATTAGGTTTGAAGCTTCTACACCAAAAGTCTCACCTACTCTTTGTACCAATAGATTGCCTACATATTCTGTAGAGAGAGCCTCACTTTTTCCTTTGTCTTCCTCCCTCTTAAGGGACCACATTACTAAGGCAGCATGATCTTCTAAAAAAGCAATTTCCCTAGTAGCTTGTTGGGCCTGTTCTGTAGTATCAAGAGTCTTTACCTTGCTCTTCCTGACTTGATCAAAGACTATTGCATCAACAATGTCCCATTCTAGAAAAATTAGTACCCCTGCATATGGACCATAGCCCTTCCCTCCTCAGGAGTAATCTTTTAAAACTGCTTCATTATTTCTCCCTTAGTCTCAGTTTCTATCTATGTTGTGTCCCTATCAAGGAACTCCTCTTTCTTCTTCTTGCAGATCTCTTTGAACTGATTTATTTTCATTCTCCACAAAAATTGAAAAAATACCCTAGTCTTAACAAATTTATCATCAGCTATAAAGGAATCACTAGCTTGTTTTAAGATAGGGTCAATTTGTTTACCCTCAAATTCAGCAATAGTAAGATCCATGGCAACCTCTTTAGGTGCCTCCAGCATTCCTTCTTGCATCTCATCATTGGAAACAAAAATGTTTCCCTCATTTCTCAGTTGTACCAACTATTCTACTACCCCATGTTCATCTAAATGTAAGGGGGATTGAGTGGGAGAATATACATTTTGTTCTGATCCTAGACCTCTTGTCTTTGCCTCTTTGGAGAGGGTCCTTACATTGCTAGATCATTCATGGGCCTCTTTCCCCTAGAAGTAGAAGGAATATCTTCACCTCTCTATTGTATGGGTAAGAGAACAGTGTACCCACTTCTCTTCTACATTGTCTAGACTCCCCTTGGGGTAAATTTCACATATCTTGGCTGGCTCAAGATCTACCTAGCCTTCTCAGGGTCTATCTTGCTCACAACAGCCCTCTTCTCATTTACTGCATGCATAATGCCTTCAAAATTCTCCATAAGAGCCTCTACTTTTCTTTCCCATGGCTCAAAGCCCTTCAATGGATCATAAGCTCTGTCAAAATTTCTAATGAAATCTACAGTCTTCTTGTAGATCACCCATTTCTCCTTTATTTCTTGAGTTTGGAGGTCAAACTCATTTCTTATTATATCCTCAGAAAAATAAAATTGGTGCTCCATAAGAGCACACCTAATCTTATCTCTAAACATTCCTGATAAGAAACCCTCATTATCTACACATCTTGCTGTAGCTATAGGCATTCTATAGGGATGCAATACCTAGTTCAAGTATACCCATCCTCCCTTAGTAATAACATACTGATGAGCAATTGTAATATCAGGGAAAAAAGTCCCTCTTCCTTTACCAATAAGGGCACTCTCTTGTAGGTCACCAATCTACCTCAAAATCTCAGCATATCCTACCTTCAATGGAACTTGGTAGGGCAAAATGTAAGGTGCCTTTCTACAACCATAAACTCTAAAAATTGTAGAAACAGGATATAAAATGATATCCCCAAAATTATGGACTATAGTAATGTCCTGATAGTATTCCTTTGGTCTGATTAATCTCAGTAACTCCCTTGGGATTCTAGGATTGTCAAAGAATAATAGTGTCCTAAGTCTTGAAGAAAAATCCCTATCAAAGGCAATGAAGCTGGCATCAACTCTGTCCCATGAAAAAGATGTGGTCCACAATTGGACTGGAAGAGTTTCCCCATTTCTCTCCTTCACAATGTTGATTGTTGAGCTGAAAAACTGCTCACCCTTGTACAAGAACATATGCATAAGCATTGAATACCACCCAAAAGGCCTACTAACCTTCATATTATTAATTCCCATTAATCCCTCATGGATCAGGTCAGCCAAGTGAGAGGCAAAGTCAAAAATTAAAGCCAATTGGGGATGTAATGATTGCACCATCATGAACATATATGGTATTGGCATATGAGTGGCCTCATCATTCCCTAGGATTAAAGTCAAAGACTTGAAAAAACCCTATGCTCTCTTACTAAATAAATCCATCTTGAAGGGCTCTGGTGTACTTGGACTGATGACACACATGGATCCAATCTGGTCTAAAAAATCCTTCAGAGGCCCTATCCTCAAATAATCCTTCTGAGCTTCATAAATCTATGTGAATTTTGTAAAATCTATTTTCTCCAACCCAACAAAAGGGTCATTTAATGAGAAAACCTCCCTAATTTCCCCTTCTATGATACTAATCAAATTATTTCCATTTACATCCTTGACACACTTTGTCATAGGATCATAGCACTTAGCAATTTGAATTAATAATTTTGCATCCATAAAAACTCCAGGGACTACCAACTTCCCAATATCAAACTGCCAAATGTTGTTGAGGGGGGCACAAGAATTCCTCTGTGAGTAAGCTACTTTGAACAAAATAGGACCATTATGATCTTCACCCACCCTAGCATCTCTCATCCAATTCCCTCTATCATGAAGCCCACTGTTTACATAATCCCTAGGGTTTCTCAGAACTAGTTCTTTCAATCTAGCTGCCTCATTATCTGAATGCAAGAGCAATTGCATTAAATCTTCAAAGACACCTCTATCTTTGTATTCTATCTTACCAGATAGTCCCCTCTTTGGTAGCATTTTAAACTAGGGCTTTTAGAACAATATATAAATACTCAAGAAAAAACCCTAAAAATATCAACAAGCCACAGGATTCTTCCCACAATTCCTTCACAAACTTCAAACAATTCTAGAATTCAAAAAATTATGACCTACCAGGAAGCTAAAAAAACTTCGCTTGATATCGCTATAGAGGAAAATCCAGTTTTCCAAAATGCTTATGAGAGCGGTAAAGAGAAATAATGTGTTGGTGTCCAAAATGACGCTTATGCTCTAATAGGCTGCCAATATACCCTCAGATAGATTTTAGGGGTGGTTAGCTCCAAAATGTAATGAGGTCTTAGGGTAACTAGACCAACTATAGGGACAAGATACCCTCTTCTACTTTTGGCTCTGCAAAACCAAGGTGAGTGCACCTAACCTAGTATAAACTATACTTCACACACCAAAGACTGGGTTTGAATAATAGATAAAAGGATAGTAAGAAAGTATTGAATGATAACCACACATTCATTGACTCTCCATTACTATGGGGTAGAACCTTACACAACCAAATACTAAAAACTTGAGGAATGGTTCTTAATTTCATGTGTTTGAGTCATAACAACCTCAATCAAGACATATCAACAAGGAAATACTTATCTAGGCCAGTGCCTCATCCATTGGGCAAGGTTTCTTAGACAGACTACATACACACACTAGAATATATCTAAGATTCAAAGCCATAAACACATTTACAATCTCCTTTACTACTTACAGAGTAGCCTTACATAGACAAAAGATAAATCTATGTCTCATCTAGAGTATCATTTCATCTAATCCTAGATTAGAACTCAAGAATGAAGGCATATACATAAAAAGGTTATGTAATGAACTAGAAAGTTCAAAATTTATCTATGTTGACACAAAGGAGAGATAAGAATCAAGTGCCTACATTAAGTATGAAGAATCCTCAAGTGTGTACAGTCAATCCAAAGGAACCATGCTTGCAAACTATAGCTTAGACCTGCAATTTTCTTTCTGTTGTCAAAATACACCTAAACAGATCATTACAATTCAGACTGGCAGAAAATTCACAACAAGAAAAGTTTGAAAATCTAACTCCCAATGACCAAAAATGATCACAAAAATCCTTTTATACCAGGGTTACAATGCAAGCATGATGATCATTTCCAGCTCAAAATTCAAATCTACCTAACCCCACTGAGGAGTTAACACAGACAAGACAGGGATCAAGCCGCAACACTTGACAATCCATTTTGCCCACCCTGGCCACTCAAAAAATTGAATTTTGGTACCTCCTGCCACAAAAACTCATTGCAAGTTCAAACGGTCACATTCATGGTGCCAGAAGTAAATTGGCAATCTAAAATTAAAATTTGGCCAACTTTATATCAGCACCATAGATCTTCATCATTTCTCAGGCATCGAAAAGATTAACTGTAACAAAATCTTAGTTACATGCGCTCCTGGTCACATGATCGCAAGGCATCAAGATCACCCTTGTGATCATGCGACCGCAGTCTCTTAGCCATGGTCAATGGTCACAAACCCTCAGTGATTGAGCATGTTGGTAAGACTGGCACCGTGGACCCACTTAACTCCACAACAGCGACATCAAATGGTTGTCGCATGATCGCATAGCCAGGAAATGAGCTATACGAACATGTGACAACCTACAAACTGTAACCGCCAGCATAACCCCCGCCACTACCACTACCACAAAAGGGTTTGTGGCATGTTCGCATGCTAGAAAACTAGCTCATGTGAACATGTGACAAGCCACTAACATGCATCCTGTCGGTTGTCATGTCACCACCGAGATACCCTAACCTGGGCCCGTGTTCAAACCTATCATCCTGCTAGCTCAAACCAACAAGAGATTGCCACAACACCACCTACCAACGGGACCACCAAACAACTACAAATGGGCCCCAATACATGTGGCGCCCTGTTGCATGATCGTAAGGCTAAAAGATGGCCCTTGCAATCATGTGACAAAGCCATAAGACTGCCACCTCAGATCACACGGACCAACCAAAACATAGCGGGACCACAGTACCTCCATGCTGACCAATCAGGAACCACCACATCACCCTTCTCTCTAGATCTCCCAGGCCCACCGATGAAATGTCACCTCACTACCGTGGACACATGTCAACTAGTCGCATGATCACATAGCCAAAAATTGAGCTATGAGATCATGCGATAGCCAACCAAAGGCCGCCACATGACCACCTCAGACCAACCGAAAGAAGCTTTACCTTTTAGAGGATCAGACAGTTGTCGCAAAAGCATGAGAAATAAACCTCATGCATCTTTTCCATGTGAACAAGTGACAGCCACAGATCCTGTTTGAACATTAACTGCACCAAGCAACTACAAAGAATCGGGACCTACACAGATAGGTGTCAAGAGATCACATGATCACATATCAGAAAATTCTAACATGCGGCCATGCAATAACCAATCAGGAAGAGCCTGTAGACCTAGAGCCACCATCCAGTCAGACTTGCATAGTTAGAGAATGCCAACAAGCAGGGCAGAAGTGCGGGGTCAAAAACACAAAAGGTTTTTGATGAAAGAGGATAAAAAACACACAAGGTTTTTGACGCCAAAAGATAAGCACACAAAAGCGAGAAGGCATAGGGTCGAAAACAATGAAGGTTTTCACACAGACTGAAAACATCATGGATTTTCAAAAATACTGTGGGTTTTCGACACTGTGATAGATTCTAAAAATATTTTCCTACAGACCTTAGAACTTGAATAACTCCCTGGGTTTTGCAATTCAGCATGTGTGTTTTGGACTGGAGCAAGGTGATAGCATGAAGAACATAGGGCAAGACATTTTACAAAAACATTTGTAGGGAAGAGGCCATTTTCAAAGGATTTTTACTGTGACAAGAAAATGGCCTAACATAATGATCAAATTTTGATATATAATGATGCCAATTGTTTACAATTCATCTGCACGTAGCTCATTAAGTCTGCCATTACTAAAAACTGGTGGCCTCAGCATTCATAGGACATGAACAATGTCATAGAGCAAAAATTTGAATTTAGACCATTGATATTGTTTTCCCTTTGGCGCATCGGACAATCAGCAAAAATAGCCGCGCAACCCTTTTTTTACTTTTCTCAAACAAGTTCCCAGCCAATGAGAACAATTCAAATTAACCATGTCGAGAAACAAACAACTTAACTTTACCTTGATCAAAGTGGATAGGTGTCATTTTGTTGCTAAAGCGCAGGCATAGAATTTGAGCATCTCCTTTCAGTGGTGTAACAAAAACCACAGGATTCTTTCCAACTCATAGCGCTTTATCTTTTCCCAAAGAAATGACCCCACCTTCCCTTTTGAAAACTTTTATCGAATCAACAAATTCCATGTTAGAGAGATCAATAGGTACAAAACCCTAACTTTGTCCTTGGTGTCAAGTATACTGACAACCTGACATGTCATCACCACCCTTGGCCAATCAAAAATGACCATGTCATCAAGAACTAGCAACAAAGGACCGACCTTCCAGTCCACATCTTTTGAACAAGATCAACAACTGTTGCTATACCGCTGACCTTAAAAATCATGCACTTTACCTTAGTGGTATACCGACAACTGCAAGATCTTGTCAAACCTTAACCATCCAAGAAGGCTGGCCCTACTATGACACTTCACTTACCTTTCTATCAAATTAAAAGATGCCACATTTACAAAAACAAGTAGGTGGGCCCTTTCTCCTTTTCTTCTTTAATATCAATCATCTTGTTGATCATCACATTGTATTTATTTTATCCAATCAAAAATACACATGTCAGAGTGACATGGTAGTTTAAGGCCCTACTCACCATCTTGTCCATCAAACAGCATCGAACGGTCATCGCTATACCGTGAAGCTTAAATACTTCGCATCTTCCATCAGTAGTATAATGAAAACTGTGAGATCTATCGATGTTTTACTCTTTGAAAAGTTTGACCCCATAGCTGTTATGTCACCTATGATAGGTGTCAACCTGGAAAACATGCCATTGAGACTATCATGTCAAAAATCCTACTACCATCAGTAAAGCTTGATCGAATGCTTGTCACTATACCACGACACTTAAAAAGGAATAATCTCAACCCAACGGTATAACGACAGCCATCGATGCACTACTCTATTTAACTGCCAACACAACACTGAAGACAGGCCCACCAAGATAGATATCTTCTCATCGCTAGATCGCATGTCAAAAATTATGACAATAGGGAGCCTTGAGATTTAATGACAGCCACTCATTTTTAAAGGGTTTGATATTTAGGAAAATATTACAGGAAACTTAGGCCTTGAGAGAAATATTAAAAAGGGTCTCATTCGACAACCTAACAACATAACATGTAAAGTGGTCAATAAAAAGGGGTCAAAAATAGCACATGCATCTTTGGAGAGTTAGTGAGCCAAAAAGTAACACGAAATTAGAACAAGGCCTAAGACCAACTAGGGCTTCCATTAAACTTAGGGTTTTAACCTTAAAACCTTACCATCAGGTTTATAAACCAGATTTTTTTAAAAAAAATTTAGCATGAAGCTGAAAAAAATTAATATAGTGATAACACCTTCCATATATGACTCAGAAAAACTAGACTCAACATACTACAAAAATACATAGTGACCATACATTTACTCGGTAGTACTACTTCTTGGTAAGTATACATTACATAGCTCAGCCTTTACATAATGACTCAGTTGCAATGATGACCAGCCATCATTGCCTAGATAAATGACTAAGTGTGGGTCACTAATAGTCAACAAAACTATAGAGATTTACAATCTCCCCCTTTGACATTAGTGGAAAAAACAATTTGTCATGACATTACACTTGTATTTTCAAAAGTATGTAGTATAGCAAAATACTCCCCCTAAGATATATATACATTCAAAATTTTCAAAATTTTGTTACCTTCCTTTGTCATGTCATGTCATTTTACTTCCCCCTTGATTTTGACACTACGAATCTTTTCTGGTGTGGGGATCTCAAAGTATTTCTCCAAAACTAGTTTATGCAGCATCATAACCATGTGTAGTGCAGTCTCCCATTCTCCAGTAGCAACTGTTAAAACTTTTGACTGCACTTCTAGCTCGACAGCTAGATTGATTAGGCTCTCAGTTGTAGATAGATTTGGATTCCTCCGGGTTAATTCCTTAGCCTTGACCAACTTTCTCTATATGGCCTCCAAGTTAGGTGTTAAAATTGTTTTCATAGAAAGTAGGTGAGATCTAATCTTACCATCATTAGCCATTAGTTCGGTGATTCTTCCTTGTGTATGCATGATCTTGGCATAATGTTTAGAACTATTTTCTACATCCACACTTAAGGACTGACTAGTGGATTTGAGTTCTTGCTATAGTTGATCAACCAGTTGATGGTTATCCTCAGTGAATTGTTCTACATTACAAATTTTTGTAAGCAGAGCATTTGCATTCACAATTACTTCTTTAGTCTCTATTACCAAAGTGGAAAGTGTGATCTATTTAACTGTGATCTTGGTAGATACTTTCTCTGGCATCTTGGTCTCAAACTTTCTTTCCGACAACTCAAACAACTTATCACTAGCACTACTTGCTTCATTATTTACTTTATGAACAATATGTACAGGTTGTTCCAATATGGGAGTAGAATTGTTTACATCTGACAACTCATAAACATCATTAAATATATCTTTAATTTCATACAGAACCTATTTCTACTGATGTTCTCTTCTCAGTTCTTCTTGTGTACTTTTCCTTTTCAATAAATCTTTCAATATTTGCATCTGCTCATAAGATAAGTTATCAGAATCCCACTTAGGAGTAACAATAACCTCATCAATGGTTACCTCTAGTGAAAAGACTTCCATTTTCTACTTCAGTGCCTTCTTCAGTGTGCTCCCACTTGGCATCTATACAAGAGCTTGTATTGCTTCTTATTTTCTAGGCTCTTGTACCTCAATAGCTTTGTCTTTTACTTTTGTTCCTTTTGTTCCCTTATCCTCCATAGGAGGACTAGTAGCTTTTTCTTCTAACTTCTCTTCTTTTTCTTGGTGTTTCTCCTCGATAGATGTGGGTTGAGTTGCTAGTGCTAGCTTATCTTGTTCCTCAGTATTACTTGTACTGGCTAACATGTCAACTATAAAAACTATAGATTTGGTGGGGGTAGTGTTACCAATTGATGTCTCATTAATTGTCGAATAAGATTTGACTTGCAAAAGTATAGTATTACTACCTGGCAAAGATGTGTCTTTTGTTTTCTTGGCCTATATATTTTCCTTAGTTAATACCCTATTCTTAACTGGGGTATCCTCTATTATATCAACAATGTATACTTCTGAGTCCTAAATTTCCTCTACCTTGGGAGCTTCTGTCTCCGAAATGGGTGATTCCATTAGATTTAGTTCTATTGTAGGCTCGGCATCCTTAGATGTACTAGCACCTTTGTCTCCGTCTTTGTCAATCAACAAACCAAACACTATCTTCCAAATCTTGATACTTTCCTGTACAACATCCTCAACCTTGTGTTGAAGGATTGAATAAGCTCTAAGCTTAGGATCAATTTTTTCTCGGTATTTTTCCATAGTTTTTCTAATGTTGGCAGGGGTGAGACTTGATTCCACTTATGCTAAGGTGCTCTCCCTTATTTATTTTTCTGTATTAAGAGCATATTCCCATTTTTGTCTAGCCTTGTTGCTTAGCTCCTTAGGGATTCAGTTCTCCAACTAAATAGGTAACATCTTGAAAGTGCAAAGCATTTCAAGAATAGAATCTTCAACTTTTTCTTTCTCTCCTATACTCTTACTTCCAAACTTTAATTCTTTCAAGTCATCTACTCCTACAGAGTTTGTGATCTTGTGGCATATTTCATCCATAGTAGGTTTAACATCCTGCAATGCAATCCTCTTCTTCACCTCTTCATCACTTTCAGTTTCTTCATCATCTTCTTGTTCCAACACAAGTTTCCTTCTAGGCCTTTTGTTAACCTTACTTGACGCTACCTTAGGTTGTGTAGGTTTTCATTTACTAGATGCAGGGGATTTCTTAGGAGTCTTAGCAGATGCTCCCCTTGTTCTAGGCCTCATCATAGATGTCAAAGACACTTTAGGTTTTAGTATTATTTTCTTGGTTGGGGACTTGGCAATTACTAGTTTCTTTCCTTTCTTATTTTCTACTTGAGTCTCTTCTTCTTCTTTCTCACTGTCACTAGATTCACTTGGTTAATCTTCTCCCAATCCTTGGGTTAATTCGAGTGGAGCATCCTTTTCTATTTCTTCCACATATTTCTCCAAATTCTTTACTATCTTCTTTCTTTTCCTCTATAAAGTTGCAACCGTTAAACCCCTAGAGATTTTAGATTTGGCTTCTTCGTATGTTCCAAAGTAGGGTGCCTTACTATCAATTTCTTCAGCTAAGAGGGTTTTTATAGCAATAGTAGCTTCATCTATATTAACTTCATAGGGTAGTGGCATGAGCCATGAAACCCTAGGAAGAACTACTTGTGCATAAGTGAAGTCTGTGTCAACTAGAAAGCATATATCCTTACTGTAATTTTCAACTAATGACATAGGGATTCTACTCCTCTTTCTCATTTTCTTCTTGAATTCAACAAAATAGTTATACATCACACCATTAAAACTATCTCCTATCTGACCTATGAACTCATTGATTTGCACAGTAATGGGTTTCTTCTTATCCCATATCACACCTCCATGAGTAGGAAAAATCTTCTTTACATAAAAGAATAGATAGATTAGCAAGGAGCCAAACTTACACATTGAATTCTTTACAGTCTAGATTAAGTTGAGGTTCTCAGCAAGCTAAGTCAGCTGGAGCTCAGCAAGATCATACGTGTGTCCTTTCTTAATGATTTTCCATGTCTGGTCCACTGCCATGCAAGGGACACTATCCAACCGACTGGATTGGTAGAATTTGTGCGAGATAACCCTAATAGCAAAGTCAATCTCTAGATTAATTATGGTGGAGATCGTCATTCCACATTTATTCCATACCACTTGTGTGTTTGCCTGAATTTCTTCTTTTCTTGAACACTTCATTGTCCTTTTTCCTTGAATTGTAGGGTATCTAGTAACTCGTTGGATCATTTCCTTTGTTATCTTCATAGGTCCATCTTCCAACCATAGTTGCATGTCATGTACTCAACTCAACACTATTTTTATCCATCCAACTTAAATTCTGAGGGAAATCTAGGGCATGCACTAACCCTTTTTCGGCAACCGATTTATACTCTAGCTTCAACACTCTATTAACAGATAATTTATCATACACCTCCCTGATCTCGTACTCTCTGATTTCCCTAATTTTGCACATATAACATGACCTAATAGCATTCATCATCAACACATTTTCTAGAATTGAAGATAGGGCACCGGACAAATCTCCTTTAATCATGGTTTTTGAAATTGCCTTATAAGTCTATGGCTTGCAAACTTCATTTCTGACCAATTGTGTGTTGAAGACTTCCATCCCTTGTTTCTTCACTTTAGCAGACAATGATGCCATTTTAATTTAAAATTTTGAAAAGAAATGTTTTCTTGGTAATGTACCTTTTCCTCATAAGTATCCTGTAGATGATTTTTACTAACGGTACACTGTAGAGATTTGAAATTTACTTTAACAAACTGGTTTCACGCACTCTGAATTGCTCAAAGAAATCTTAATTCACTTGGTGAAATGAAATGAGTGGAAATTTTCTACTTTATAGATTCCAAAAGGTAGAATTAGGGCCTCATAAATTCTCCGTACAAAATTTCTAAGTGGAATACAGCTGTCTCGGTAAACTCATGCTAACCTCGGCTAATACAAGCTTGATCAATATAACCATTATGACACAGCTCGGTGTATATAGCATCTCGGCCACAATAGGTGCTCAGCATACATTGATAACTCGATCAAGATACTGATGCTCGACATCAAAAATGAAATTTTCTATTTCACTCAAATATGTCCTAATGCATCTTTATCTATGCAGATTGGACTTCTACTCAATATTTATGTTAGGAACTTATGTAAAATAAAGCTTTGTAAGATTCAATTCCAAAAATACCTTCTTTACTTAATTAGAAGTGTGATCACCTGATCCATTGGATTGGGTGACCTCAAATGTGCTAACTTCACTTGTGCTTACTTCTTCCTTCTTCCTCCATGTCTTGTCCATCTAATTTTTCATTTTTTTATAGATATCTTCATTTTGATTCTAATCATTGCTCGGCATAGGTGATCTACAATCTTTCTTAAGGTGACCTATCTTATTACACTTGTAACATACCATGCTTCCATTCATCCAGCTTTTGGATCTGCCTCTGAAATGAGTCTTCATACAATTTTCTCCAATGTGTCCATATTTACCACAATAATGATAGTTGTACCAAGTGTTATAATCCCAATTGTATGAGTTATTCTTCATAGGTGGCTTAGTCAGTTCATTTGATGACCATCTTGGTTTAGATCTACATTCAAATTCTCTATGCCCATACTTCTGACAGTTGAAACAATTGCCTTGAAACTTAGGTGAGGTAGGTGGATTACTAACCTTAGACCTACATTCATGTGCCTAATGTCCATATTTCTTACAGTTGAAGCAATGCCCATTGAATTTAGGTTTAGAATCAAACTTACCATGTTTTCTTCTACATATGTTGGTTGTATGTCCTAGCTTTCCATAGTGATGGCATGTGGGCTTGTTGTTCTTTGGCTTAGCATTCTTCTTTTCTCCATTCTTTGATGATTCTCCTTCTTCAGTAGATGATTTATGTTCATTCAATCCAAGTCCAAATCTATCATCAGATCTTCTAAGTGACCTTAACATTTCTTCAAAATACTTTGTAGCTACATTAGGTTTGTTCATCCTTTCATTGATTTCCTTTTCAAATCTTAGTTCATTCCTCAATTGATCATTCTCAAACCTCAGTTGGTTGATTTCCATATCTTTCCTACCCAACTCTTGATTAACCAACAATAATTGATTTGCCATGTCCAGTTGATTATTAGTCAACCTTTGCATGTCACTTGTCCTTTCATCTAGTCTTATTACAATTTGTCTTTTATCTTCTTCAGCCATTGTCTTATCATCTTCAGCTTTCTTTTTCTACTCAAGTACTTCAAAAAGTCTGATAGATTGAATTTCTTGTTCTCTCTTTAGATTCCTAATGTCATCATTTAGTATGGTATTATTCTCTAGTAGCTCTTTTATGGCATTGTCACTTTCTACAGAGTTTCCATTATCAAATAATCCATTGGTGTCTTCTTCTTGATACTGTGATTCATTTTGTTGAATAGCAATTTCTCTCCTTTTGCTCAAGGATTTCTTCAGTTCGCTTCTAGCTGATTCCAGTTGTTGTAATGCCACTTGTACATCAATTTTTTGATTCTCTATGACCTTTCCCAACTTATAAACTTCCATCTCAAGATCTTTTTCTTCAAGTGGTTAGACTTTCTATGAGAAACCTTAGAGCTCTGATACCAATTATTGGAAATATAATTGGGAAATGTGATACTGAGAGGGGGGGTGAATCAAATATCAACTACTAATTTATTTTGATATGAATAAAACATTTTCATAGCATCAGCAATACTTGATCATAACAAAATAACTAACATACTATGCAGCATCCATGAAAGCACTCATAACACAATAATTTTGGTTACCTAGAAACCCTTGAAAGGTAAAACTGGGGTGGGGATGACACCCACAAATCTTCACTACTATAGTAATAAATTTTCCAGTTAGGGCTTACAAAATTTGATCAAAACTTGATCTACCCTATGAGGGGTCTACCTGTTAAGAGCTAAAAGGCTTATACAGTCTACCTTGCTAAAGGATTTGAAACTTACAACAAAGTAAGCACTCAATTAAGAGATTAAAAAAAGTCTGTTAGGACTACTTGGTTAAGATATTTACCCTGATACATTGGTTAGAATGTCTCAGTACCTGATCTTTCAATTTGCACTGTATGCAGATTATAGATCTTCTCTTTATTGTATTGTTTTGATCTCTTCTATCAGATTTATCTTTATTCTATCCTTTCACTACTTAGCTTGGTCACTGAACTCTATCTAAATACTTCTCTTCACTAAATATGCCTTTCTTCTCATTCCCTTCACATTCACTATCCCTCTCTACTACATTTTAGGGTTTAGATCTTATCCTTATATAATCAACAAAACATCTTCATGATTCAAGATCTACGGTTTAGCTTAATTCCTTTTTCCGCTTAAACCTTACTAATTTTTGATTGGCTCTAGGCAATACATAGGGATCAATGATTGCTAAGTAGATGCATAATTACCTCTGTAATTATCTCAACAAACAAAATATAAAACATGACTATCACCCAAAATGGTTTACCTCGATCGATGTGCCAAAACAAACTCTTATGTCATTCCTGGCTAACTTAGCAAATGCAGTTCTTGATACTCAACATATCTTGATATCTTTGGCGCTCGGTAATCCTTGCATATATGACTTGGCAAAACTAGACTTGGCATACTACAAAAATACATAGTGACCATACATTTACAAGGTAGTACTAATGCTTAATAAGTATACATTACATAGCTCATCCTTTACATAATGACTCAATCGCAGTGATGACCAACCATCATTGCCTAGATAAATGACTAAGCGTGGGTCACTAATAGTCAACAAAACTATAGAGATCTATAGAGTTTCTGATAAAGTTTGGAAGGTAATCATTGACATTGGTAGCTCAGAGAATCTGGTATCTGAGGAAATAGTCACAAAATTGCAGTTGAAAAGGTTGGAACATCCAAAACCCTATCAAATTTCATGGATCAAAGATGAGCATACACTCTTGGTAAGTGAAAAATGTTATGTGAATTTGAAAATTGGAAATTACTATGATAAGGTGTTATGTGATATCATGCCTATGGATTGTTGTCATATTTTGTTGAGTAGACCTTGGCAATATGATAGATATGCTATATATGATGGGAGATTACATAAATATACTATTGGGCTGATGGAAGAAGACAAATCTTATTATCTTTGATGGAAGAACCTGTTAGTAATGTTTTCACATTTGTGAAAATTTTCTTGATGGAAGGAAGAAATTTTGTTAGGGGTTTGAAGAAGAATGATGTATGTTTTGTTGTGATTCCTAACAAACTAAGTAAGAAAATAGAGGATAGTGTCCCTAAGGAGATTGATAAGTTACTCACCAAGTATAGTGAAATCATTTCTAATAATGTACCTGATGGTTTGCCACTGGAGAGAAGCATTGATCATTGCATGGATATTATCCTTGGAGCTAGTTTACTAAATAAGGCACCACATCGGTTGACACCTACCGAGAATCAAGAATTGAACCGACAGATTCAAGAATTGTTGCAGAAAGGTTTCATTAGAGAAAATTTGATTCATTGTGTAGTACCTAATGTATTGGCACCTAAGAGGAATGGAGAATGGTGAATGTGTACTAATTCTAGAGCAATCAATAAGATACGAGTGAAATATAGGTTTCCTATACCGAGAATGGATGACATAATGGATAGTTTGACTGGAGCAAAGTATTTTACCAAAATTGATTTGAAAAGTGGGTATCATTAGATTAGAATCAGATAAGGTGATGAATGGAAGACTTCTTTCAAGACAAAAGAAGGTTTGTATGAGTGGTTGGTTATGCCTTTTGGTTTAACTAATGCACCGAGTACTTTTATGAGGTTGATGAATGAATTTTGAAGAAATTCTTGTGTAAGTTTGTGATTGTATATCTTGATGATATTATAATATTTAGTAAGACTAGAGAAGAACATTTTTTGCATAGTAGACAAGGATTGCAGAGATTGAAAGAAGAAAAGTTGTTGATAAATCTGAAAAAGTGTTCATTCATGAAAGAGGAGATTGTGTATTTGGGATTTTTTATTTTGGCTGATGGTTTGAAAATGGATCCTAAAAAGGTTGAAGCTATTTTCAATTGGCCTACACCTAAGAATGCTATTGGGGTAAGATAATTTCTATTGGAAATATAGATGGAGTAACTGAGAGGGGGGGGTGAATCAATTAACCACAAAAATATTACCACAGATCCCTTAGATGTTTTATTAAATCATTTACTGTTGTTATACTGAAAACTTGGTTATTACAGTGAGTATTAATTGTAATTTTTCTTAAGCATCCATCAGTGATTAATATACATGAATAAATAAAATATCATGAACACAAGAGACACCAAATTTAACGTGGAAACCCAATATGGGAAAAACCACCAATGTAACTAGTTACTATTTTTCACTCTTCTAAAGTGAGCCCTGTTAGGAGCCAACCCGGTTAAAGATTACAAAACACACTGTTAGGTGTGACCTTGTTAGAGGATTTAATCACCCTATTAGGAGTGGCCTTGTAAGAGGTCTTGAAACAATTCAATAGAACTGTCACCTTGTTAGAGGATTTACAAAATGGCTGTTAAACCAACTCGGTTAGGAGATTTTGAAATCACTGCTACAATGGTAAGAAAGTAACAATGAAGTGACCTGAATAATGATGCAACTAAATTTTTGATTACAAATCTCTGGTCTTCTTCACTAGATCCTTCCTGATCAAATATATCTCTGCTGCTCTTCAAGGATATCTAATCATCCTTCAAAATTCGCTCACACTTTTCTTCTTTTCACTTGCACACTTTTTAATTCACAACTTGACCTTCTATATATACCATTTAGATTGTCCATTTAGATTTTCAAGTTGGCACTAATAACATTACTAATCATTACAATAGTCAGCTGGAATAAACAAACTTTATTTCTCAAAATAACAAAATCCTTCACTGGGCCAACCTTGCTCGGTAAACACTAATTCGAAGAGATTTCCTTCGATGACTGAGAGAACTCGGTAAGCACTGCAAATTCAGCAACATCCTTTGGAGACTGAGTGAACTCGGTAAACACTAACTTTCCTTTGATAACCATGGAAGCTCGGTTAACACTATTTTCTGCCATACTTTTCTTTGACACTCGAAATATCTCGGTAGATACTGAAAACCACCTGCAGACCGACTGAGCTCAGTAAATGCTAGGAACTACTTTGCTAACTGACTGAGCTTGATAATTGATATGACATTTGTGTGACATCAAAGACAACACACAATTAATCCAACAATCTCCTTCAGACAATTCTATCCAACAATCTCCCTCTTTGGCATTAATGGCAACACAACATGTCATAGCACAATGAAATTTCATAGAAAACATAGAGTAAGGAACATATCCTTAGCTTCATTCTGATTCTCATCTATGAGAACTCCCTCTATCAGCAAACTTCTCTTTCTGACTGAAAACTCTCCAAGAAAACTCTCCCTCTTAGAAATCTTAAGAAATTTCTTGAAATATGACAGAAAACTCTCCCTCTTTGACAACACATGCCAAAGACAACACATACCAGGTGAATAGCAATGTACCTTGAGTACTGATTCATATGCAA
Source organism: Chamaecyparis obtusa (assembly GCA_027943335.1). Taxonomy (NCBI): domain Eukaryota; kingdom Viridiplantae; phylum Streptophyta; class Pinopsida; order Cupressales; family Cupressaceae; genus Chamaecyparis; species Chamaecyparis obtusa. The sequence continues at coordinate 14,047,988 of BSBK01000529.1, forward strand.
TGATTCCTTGACTAAGCTGCATCAACTGACTGATCGTCAATATGCTCTGGTTGATGCATCACTAAAACTTCATTTAGTGAGCCTCGGATAGGGGAATGACCCCTAACTTACCTCTTAGATACAAGAATGCATCCTTAGGTAGTGGCTTGGTGAATATATTTGCAATTTGTTCTTTTGTATGAATATATTCCAATCTGATTTCCTTGTCCTGCACCAATTCTCTGACAAAGTGATATTTTATAGCAATGTGCTTGGTTTTGGAATGCATTACTGGATTCTTTGAAATATTTATTGCACTTTTATTATCACAAAATATAACAACTGGTTCTTTGATCTCAACCTTCATGCCTTCTAATAACTATTTAAACCAAACAATATTAGAGCAGTTTACTACTGCAGCAACATATTCTACTTCTGCTATGAATTGGGATGTGCAATTTTGCTTTTTACTAGTCCAAGATACCAACCTCTTGCCAAGAAAGAATGCTCCACCAATTGTACTCTTTCTATCATCAATGTTCCCTGCCCAATCAGCATCAATAAACACTTTTAAGTCCAGATTGCCTCCAAATTTATACCACAAGCCATAATCTTCAGTTCCTTTCAAGTATCTCAAGAGTCTTTTGATTGCCATCATATGATTTTCATTGGGTTTTGCTGAGAATCTTGCTACTATACCAACTGCTAAGGCAATATCAGGCCTTGTATGAACTACATACTATAATTTTCCAATCATTGATCTATATAAGGTCTGATTTACTTCTTTTGAATCATCATCTTTTGTAAGCTTTAGTCTAGTACACATGGGGGTACCAACTGGTTTTGAATCTTCCATACCAAACTTCTTAAGTATTTCCTTGATGTATTTAGACTGAGTAATGTAGATACCGTTCTTGCTCTGTTGAATTTGAAGACCAACAAAAAACTTTATCTGACCAAACATAGACATTTCAAATTCTTTGTTCATTTGCTTTGAAAATTCTTTGCACTGATCATCATTACCTATAAACACAGTATCATCCACAAATATTTCTTCCAAAACAATTCTATTATCTGGTCCTTCTTTGATGTATAAACTACTGTTATCATTAGCTCTTTTGAAACCAAACTGAATAAGATAGTTATTTAATCTTTCATACCATGCTCTAGGGGCTTGTTTCAGACCATACAATGCTTTGTGTAACTTGTAGACCATATCCTTTTTGTCTGGATCAACAAAACCTTCAGGTTGCTCAATGTAGACTTCTTCATCAAGAATACTATTGAGAAATGCAGATTTTACATCCATCTGATATACCTTAAATCCTTTATGTGCTGCATATGCAAGTAGAGTTCTTATACCTTCTAATCTTGCAATAGGAGAAAAATTCTCTCCATAATCTATACCTTCTTCTTGAGAATACCCTTTACACACTAATCTAGCTTTGTTTCTAGATACTTGACCATCTTCATTCAGCTTGTTTCTGAATACCCATTTCGTTCCAATTACATTTTTGTCTTTAGGCCTAGGTACAAGAGTCCATGTCTTGTTTTTCTCTATTTGTTCTATTTTTTCATTCATAGCCTCAATCCAACTTTCATTTTCCAATGCATTTTTAACATTTCTAGGTTCAAAATCAGCAAGTAAACATGTACCTTTCATTTTACTTCTTGTCATAGTACCATCTGATTTGTTTCCAATAATCTAATCTGGTGTATGATGCTTCCTGACATACTTGGCCAATGCAGGTTCCTTGCCTCTTGAATGAGTTATATTGTCATTTTCTTGAATTTCATCTTTAGGTTTAGTTTTCTCGAGCTCGGTAGATATTTTCTCGATAGCTTCAGGCTAAGACTCGGTTTCTTATGACTCGGTTTGAACTTCTTCTTGTGACTCAATTACTGTACTAGGCTGGGTAGATGCAGTTTCCTTATTGATAGATGTGTCTGGCAATGTATTAGGTTCAATGTAAACAAATCTTTTGTAATCCTCTGGTTCCTTTTTGCTTTCTTCTTCAGTATTTTCTGCAAACTCATCAACTTTCACATGTGCACTTTCTATGATTTTGTGAGTAGACAAATTTAGACATCTATACGCTTTACTTTTGCAAGAATATCCCAAAAATATTCCTTCATCACTTTTTACATCAAATTTTCCTTTTCTAGATTCTTTTAAGATGTAACATTTACTACCAAATACTTTTAGGTAACTTACATTGGGTTTATAGCCATACCATAACTCATAAGGAGTTTTGAATGTGTCTTTCCTCAATTGTACTCAGTTCAAGGTATGAACTGCAGTGCTAATAGCTTCCTTCCAGTATTTCATAGCAATGTTCTTTTCAATCATTAGATTCCTTGCACAATCCATGATAGATCTATTCCTTCTTTCAGCTATTCCATTTTGCTCAAGAGTTCTTGGAGCTGATACTTGTCTTTTGATTCCTCTTTCAATGCAGAAATTATTGAATTCATGGGAGATGAATTCACCACCTCTGTCTGATCTTAAGCACTTCATTCTTTTCCCTATTTCCTTTTCTACTCTTGCCAAATACCATTTGAATTTCTCAAATGCTTCTGATTTTTCTCTTAAATACATATCAGTCATCATTCTAGAGTAATCATCAACAAAGAGAATAAAGAATTTTTCTCCAGTATAGCTTTCAATTCCAATTGGTCCACATAAGTCAGTATGCACAATATCCAAAATATCTTTAGACTGATAGTTTTTACTTTTAAAGCTAGTCTTTCCCATTTTACCAGTCTGACAATTCTTGCATAGACCAACATTAGGTTTCTTCAAAGTAGGAATACCTCTTACTTTCTTGAATTTTCTTATTTTCACCATATTATCAAAATTTACATGACATAACATTTTGTGCCATAACCAACTTTCTTCAATTTGAGCAATATAACATGATCATTCACCAAGATCAAGATAAAATAGGTTACCTTTGTTTTGTTTGCCTGAACCAATCAATTTTCCTTTGTCATCCAGCAGTCTTGCTTTGCCATTCATGAATTCAACCTTGAATCCAATGTTGATTAGTTGTGCTACACTTAGAAGATTATGCTTTAGTCCTTCAACCCGATATGCATTATCACATATAAGTTCTTTGGTTAATGAAATTCATCCTCTTCCTTTTATACAACAAGGTTCATTGTTTCCAAACCTTACATTACCACCATCATAGTCTTCAAGGTGTTCAAACTTTGTTCTGTCACCAGTCATATGATGTGAGCATCCACTGTCTATAATCCATGTATCATTTTTTCTTATATGAGAGCTAAGTGCCATCTCATCTTCATCATCATCAGATTCATCTTTTACAGTAATGAAGACAATTTCTTCTTCACTATCATCAGAATCCTTAGCCAAAAAACATGTTTTCTTACCTTTATCCTTGAATGACTTTAAATTCTTGTTTCCAAACCTTACATTACTACCATCATAGTCTTCAAGGTGTTCAAACTTTGTTCTGTCACCAGTCATATGATGTGAGCATCCACTGTCTATAATCCATGTAGCATTTTTGCTTATATGAGAGATAAGTGCCATCTCATCTTCATCATCATCAGATTCATCTTTTACAGTAATGAAGACAATTTCTTCTTCACTATCATCAGAATCCTTAGCCAAAAAACATGTTTTCTTACCTTTATCTTGAATGACTTTAAATTCTTCTTTCCATTGTACTTGTGACCTTTCTTCTCATCCTTTCTTTTCTTGTTTGGGCACCTAGCTACAATATGACCAATTTCTTCACATGAAAAATAGATTAAAGGAGTTTTACCTTTGTATTTACCTCTGCCTCTAGTATATTTCTTTGCAAGTAATGCTTCAATAACTTCAAGATCACTATCTGAACTTTCCTCTTATTCTTCTTCACTTTCTGACTGGATTTTCTTGCCCTTCTTAAGTGAAATTTTGGCCTCAAATGCTGATTCAATATTTTTAGAAGTTGGAACATAGTTGTCATAGTTATCTAATTTAAAAGATGTCAATCTTCCAACTAAGGCATCCAAAGTTATATTGTGATTTTGTTCACATCTTCTTTCTTGAATAGCAGATACTCTTATTGCATAGATAGGAAGCAATGTTCTAAGAACCTTACTTATAATAGTTTCATCATCAATTTTTCCTCTAGAAGCTTTGATTGCACTAACACTCACCTTGATCCTTTCAACATATTTTGCAATGTTTTCATCTTCTTTCATCTTCATTTGATCAAACTGTCCTCTTAGGCTTTCTGCTTTGGATCTCTTCACATTGTCATCACCACCTTAAATTTTCTTCAGCTTGTTCCACATTTCATAAGCAGTTGTGCAGTCTTTGATCTCATCAAATTCTTCATAGCTAAGAGCTGATCCAATGTCTATCATCATGGTGTTATGGTTCTTTTTCTCTTCAATGTCTTCAACAGTTAATGTGCTAGTAGGAACTGTATATTCTTGATCAATATATTTGCATCCTGAATCACCAATTGAAGCTAGATGAAGTCTCATGAGACCTTGCCATGCTGAAAAGTTATCTCTGTTAAGCCTTGGAATTTCTCTCTTGTAAGACATCCTAATCTTTAGCTTAGGTCCTTGAAACCCTTCCTGCAAGCACCAAAATCTCTGATACCAATTGTTGGAAATATAGATGGAGTAACTAAGAGGGGGGGGTGAATCAGTTAACCACAAAAATATTACCACAGATCCCTTAGATGTTTTATTAAATCATTTACTACTATTATACTGAAAACTCAGTTATTGTAGTGAGTATTAATTATAACTGTTCTTAAGCATTCATCAGTGATTAACATACATGAATAAATAAAATATCATGAACACAAGAGACACCAGATTTAACATGGAAACCCAATATGGGAAAAACCACCAATGTAACTAGTTACTATTTTTCACTCTTCTGAAGTGAGCCCTGTTAGGAGCCAACCCGGTTAAAGGTTACAAAACACACTGTTAGGTGTGACCTTGTGAGAGGATTTAATCACCCTATTAGGTGTGGCCTTGTAAGAGGTCTTGAAATAATTCAATAGAACTATCACCTTGTTAGAGGATTTACAAAATGGCTATTAAACCAACTCGGTTAGGAGATTTTGAAATCACTGCTACAATGGTAAGAAAGTAACAATGAAGTGACCTGAATAATGATGCAACTAAATTTTTGATTACAGATCTCTGTTCTGCTTCACTAGATCCTTCCTGATCAAATATATCTCTGCTACTCTTCAAGGATATCTAATCATCCTTCAAAATTCGCTCACACTTTTCTTCTTTTCACTTGCACACTTTTTAATTCACAACTTGACCTTCTATATATACCATTCAGATTGTCCATTTAGATTGTCAAGTCAGCACTAATAACATTACTAATCATTACAACAGTCGGTTGGAATAAACAAACTTTATTTCTCAAAATAATAAAATCCTTCACTAGGTTGACCTTTCTCGGTAAACACTAATCCAAGAGATTTCCTTTGGTGACCAAGAGAACTCGATAAGCACTGTGAATTCTACAACATCCTTTGGAGACCAAGTGAACTCGGTAAACACTAACTTTCCTTTGATAACCATGGAAGCTCGGTTAACACTATTTTCTGCCATACTTTTCTTTGATGCCCGAAATATCTCGGTAGATACTGAAAATCGCCTACAGACCGACTGAGCTCGGTAAATGCTAGGAATTTCTTTGCTGATCGACTGAGCTTGATAATTGATATGACATTTGTGTGACATCAAAGACAACACATAATTAATCCAACAACCTCCTTCAGACAATTGTATCCAACAAATTTCATGGTTTGCCAAGTTTTTATCGAAATTTCATTAGGAATTCTAGTTCAATTTGTAATGCTATGACTGAGACTATGAGAGGATACAAAAGAGAATTCAAGTGGACACATGGAGTTGATAAAATTTTTGTGACTCTGAAGTAGAAGGTTGTTGAATTGCCTATTTTGGCATTGCCTGATTTCAATAAGGTATTTCAAGTGGAATGCGATGCAAGTGGTAGTGCAATTGGAGTTGTGTTGAGTCAAGAAGGTAAACTTGTTTCTTTCTTTAGTGAAAAGTTGAATGATGAAAAAAGGAAATATTTTGTATATGATCAAGAATTCTATGCTATTTTTCAAGCACTAAAGAAATGGAGACATTATTTGATGCCGAGTGAATTTGTGTTGTATATCGATCATAAGGCTTTACAGTATTTGGGTAGTCAGAATAAGTTGAATCAGAGACATATGAAATGGGTTCAGTATTTGTAGAGTTATACATTTGTGATAAAACATAAGAGTGGAGTCACTAACCAAGTTGAGTAGAAGGAGATCTTTGATGACTGAGATGAAAATTGAAGTTCCAGGCTTTGATGACATGAGAGATTTTTATGAATTTGATCCTGATTTTCTGAGTCGTGGAGAAAGTGTAGAGCACCTATTCAAGATCAACAGAGTACTAAATGGGATGAATATTTTATGCAAGGAGGTATCTTATTTAAAAGTATTCATTTGTGTATACCAAGAGGACCAATGAGAACTAATTTGATAAAGGAGAAACATAGCAGTGGTTTGGCTGGACATTTTGGTGTTGATAAGACATTGAATTTTCTTAAGGAGAAATACTTTTCACCACAGTTGTATAAAGATGTTCAGAAATTTGTGAAAAGTTGTGGAGTTTGTTAAGTTGCAAAAGGAGTAAGTCAGAATATTGGATTGTATACACCGATTGTTGTACTTGAGAAACCTTGGATTGACATTAGTATGGATTTTGTTCTTGGCTTACCGAAAATAGTAAGAGGTAATGATTCTAGATTTGTTTTTGTGGATAGATTTTCTAAAATGGCACATTTTATACCTTGTAGAAAGATATCAGATGCAGTACATATAGCAGATCTTTTCTTTAAGGAAATTGTCAGATTGCATAGATTACCAAGGAGTACTATCATTGAATGAGACAGTAAATTTATCAGATACTTTTGGAAGACTCTTTGGAGAAATTTTGGTACTGAGTTCAAATATAGTTCTACATTTCACCCACAAATCGATGGACAAACAGAAGTTGTGAATAAAAGTTTGGGTAATCTTTTGAGATGTTTAGTTGGAGACACACTAAGTAATTGGGATTCTGTGTTGGCACAAAAAGAGTTTGCATACAATAATTCAGTGAATAGGAGTATTGGAAAAAAACCTTTTGAGATTGTAAATGGCATACAACCGAGAGGTATATCAGATTTGAGAGACATTGCTAATGAAAGAAAGAGAAGTGCTGAGGGGGTAAAATTTTCTGAGTACATGAAGACATTGTTAGGATTAGGTAATACTGAGAGGGGGGGGGTGAATCAGTATTACAAAACTTTGATTTCAACTTCAAACAATTATAAACAATCCAAAGTAATGCAGAAATGAAAAGAACATATAAGCATAACACATTACTCATGACACCATGATTTGTTCTCGATGAAACCCTAGCCAAAGGGAAAACCTTGGTGGGGATGGTACCCACAAATATGTACTAAAATATAATATCCTTGCTAGGAGATCTATCCCTATTAGGAGCTATTTGTTACATAGTACATTTCCTTGTTAGAGGATTAAAAAAACCCTATTAGGGGTATACAAAACACCTGGTTAAAGGTGGTGAGAACACTTCTCTTACAATCAATACTGTCCCAAAAATAGTTCACAAAAGGGGGAACAATACAAGCACTTATCTTTCTTATATAGTTCCAATTGTAGCTTAGCCTCTTACTGATCTCACATCTTATCTATGCTCTTATATTCACAAACTTACTCCATCATTATAAATCATGCCATGCTTCACTTTCACAAAACCAATCTATCCTTATACAGAATTAGCCTTCCAGTCAGCCTCATAATTGACATAGAAAACATAATAGAAACTTATGCAAATGATATACATGGAGTTGGCACTCTTATATTACCAAAGAGTCATAAATATACTTTATTTACTTGTCTTTGCACATTACCATATTCATTATTTTTTCCTTAATCTTCACAACTGTTAATGTACCCTGTTATACTATCTTACTGTCTTCGCATATCTTCCGAACACTGTATCTCACAAATATGGTAACCAAAACTTATGAAATCTTAACTGAAGCATGTGAATATCTTAAAATACCTCCAATTAACTTCCCAAGCTGTAATACCTTTTATATCTTCATCACTATCCAAAACTATGGCACTGTACCCTGTTATCCTGATTCTGGACTTAGTCATTTTCATGACTGTGACTCTAGTGGAAATCTCCACAACATGAAATCACTCCATCAAAAGTGTTTCCATGAATGAAAACCCTTAAGTGATTCCCAGTACTCCAAAAAATCACATGCCAACAATCTCTCCCTTTGACATTGATGGCAACACTTAGAAAAATGACTAAGTGTTACAATACCACTTTCTTTTCCTTTTCCTCTTTTCTATATACTTTTTTGTTTTCTATGTCTTTTCTTTTACTTTCTTTTCAACATATAACTCTCTTCCTCATTTTTCCTTTTTCTTCCTCTCCCTTTGACATCAATGGAAAAGGTATACACAAAATTGTAGGACTTAAGCACAAATGGTTTAGTGCTTACTCACCAGATTTAAGACATCTTGGAAGGAGATTTCCAAAGTCTTAACTTCCTCAATCCATGAACTTATCAGAAGTTCACTGACATGGATTAATCCATTCAGTGCATATGATGTTGTCTCTACTACCTTAAGCTTAGTGAGAGTAGATACTGACATTGATCTTTCAACCTTTATCATCTCAGAGAGATGAGTCTCCAATATTGAGAGCTTGGGAGTTAATAGGCTTCTTAATGAGCCAAATATGTTTGCAACTCTCCCTTTCTCCATTTCCAGTACTCCTATTTTCTCCAGTAGCCTGGATGTCTCCTTATCTATTTCTCCAATAGTTTGTGAAGATGATTTTGGATACAATTGTCTGAAGGACATTGTTGGATTAGCTATGTGTTGTCTTTGATGTCACACAAATGTCATATCAATTATCACTCCCAGTATCTACCAAGTTCAGTCAATCAGCTAAGCAGTTCTCAGTATCTACTGAGTTTAGCCGGTCAGCTAAGCGGTTCTTAGTATCTACCAAGCTCAGTCGGTCAGCTAGGTGGTTTTAAGTGTCGACCGAGTTCTCTCAGGTGTCTAAAGGAAACATGATAGGATAACAGTGTTAACCGAGCCTCCTCAGTTGTCGAAGGAAAATTAGTGGTTACCGAGCTCTCTCGGTCTCCAAAGGATGTTACAGAATTCACTATGGTTACCGAGTTCTCTCGTTCACCGAAGGAAATCTTTTCAGGATTAATGTTTACCGAGCAAGTTTGACCCTTTCAAAGAATTTTGTTATTACAGTTTGTTTATCCCAGCCGACTGTTATAATAATTATTAGTGCTAACTTGACAATCTAAATGATTATGAAATATATATATAGAAGGTCAAATGGTGAATAAAATATACAGCATGCAAAAATCATTTTGAAGAAAGGTGTGTGCAAATTTTGAAGGATAGTCAGATATCCTTGAGGAGAAGCAAAGATTTAATTGATCAGTAAGGATCTAGTGAAACAGAACAGAGATATATATTCAGCAATTCAGTTGCAGGTCATTTCATTGTTACTCTCTAGCAATTGTAGCAGTGATATCAAAATCTCTTAACCAAGTTGGTTCAACAACCATTTTGTAAATCCTCTAACAAGGTAACAGTTCTATTGAATTGTTTCAAGACCTCTTACAAGGCCACTCCTAGCAGGGTGATTAAATCCTTTAACAAGGTCACACCTAACAGTGTGTTTTGTAACCTTTTACTGGGTTGGCTTCTAACCGAGCATCACTTCAGAAGAGTGAAAAATAGTAACTAGTTACATTGATGGTTTTTCCCATATTGGGTTTCCACGGTAAATCTGGTGTCTCTTGTGTTCATGTTACTTTCTTTATTCATGTAAGTTAATCAGTGATGAATGCTTAAGAATAGTTTAATTACTACACACTTCAAGGATCAAGTTTTCAGCATTTCTCTATATATTTACTGAGTGGCACGGTAAATAATTTGTTAAGATATTTAAGGGATTAGTGGTAATATTTTTGTGGTTAACTAATTCACCCCCCCTCTTAGTTACTACATCTATATTTCCAACAATTGGTATTAGAGATTTTGGTGCTTGCAGGAAGGGTTTCAAGGACCTAAGCTAAAGATCAAGATGTCTTAATAAAGAGAAATTTCAAGACTTAACAGAAATAACTTTTCAGCATAGCACGGTCTCATGAGATTACATCTGGCTTCCATTGGTGATTTAGGATGCAAATATATTGATCAAGAATATACAATTCCTACTAGCACATTAACTGTTGAAGACATTGCAGAGAAGAAGAACCATAACACTATGATGATAGACATTGCATCAGCTCTTAGCTATGAATAATTTGATGAAATCAAAGACTGCACAACTACTCATGAAATGTGGAACAAGCTGAAAAAAATCTATGGTGGTGATGACAATGTGAAGAGAGCCAAAGTAGAAAGCCTAAGAGGACAGTTTGATCAAATGAAAATGAGAGAAGAAGAAAACATTGCAAAATATGTTGAAAGGATCAAGACAAGTGTTAGTGCAATCAGAGCTTCTGGAGGAAAAATTGATGATGAAATGGTCATAAGTAAGGTTCTTAGAACATTACTCCCTATTTATGCAATAAGAGTTTCTGCTATTCAAGAAAGAAGATGCGAAGAAAATCATAATATTACTTTGGATGCCTTAGTTGGAAGATTGATAGCCTTTGAACTGGATAACTATGACAACTATGTTCCAACTTCTAAAAATATTGAATCAGCTTTTGAGGAAAAACTTTCACTCAAGAAAGGGAAAAAATGCAATCAGAAAGTGAAGAAGAATCAGAGGAAAGTTCTGATAGCGATCTTGAAGTTATTGAAGCATTACTTGCAAAGAAGTATTCAAGAGGCAAAGGAAAATACAGAGGTAAAACTCCTTTAATCTATTTTTCATGTGAAGAAATTGGTCATATTGCAGCTAGGTGTCCAAACAAGCAAAGCAAAGATGAGAAGAAAAATTACAAGTACAATGGCAAGAAAAATTTCAAATCATTCAAGGATAAAGGTAAGAAAACATGTTTTTTAGCTAAAGATTTGGATGATAGTGAAGAAGAAATTGTTTTCATTGCTGTAAAAGATGAATCAGATAATGATGAAGATGAGATGGCACTTATCTCTCATATAAGCAAGAATGATACATGGATTATAGATAGTGGATGTTCACATCATATGACTGGTGACAGGACCAAGTTTGAACACTTTGAAAACTTTAATGGTGGTAATGTAAGGTTTGGGAACAATGAACCCTGTTGTATAAAAGGAAAGGGATGAATTTCATTAACCAAAGAACTTATATGTGATAATGCATATTGGGTCGAAGGACTAAAGCATAATCTTCTAAGTGTAGCACAGCTAATCAACATTGGATTCAAGGTTGAATTCATGAATGGCAAAGCAAGACTGCTGGATGACAAAGGAAAACTGATAGGATTAGGCAAACAAACCAAAGGTAACCTATTTTATCTTGATCTTGGTGATTACTCATGTTTTATTACTCAAATTGAAGAATGTTAGTTATGGCACAAAAGGTTATGTCATGTAAATTTTGACAACATGATGAAAATAAGAAAATTCAAGAAAGTAAGAGGTATTCCTTCTTTAAAGAAACCTGATGTTGGTCTATGCAAGAATTGTCAAATTGGTAAAATGGGAAAGTCTAGTTTCAAAAGTAAAAACTATCAGTCTGAAGATATTTTGAAAATTGTGCATACTGAATTATGTGTACCTATTGGAATTAAGAGCTATACCGGAGAAAAATTCTTTATTCTCTTTGTTGATGATTATTCTAGAATGATGACTGTTATGTATTTAAGAGAAAAGTCTGAAGCATTTGAGAAGTTCAAATGGTATTTAGCAAGAGTAGAAAAGGAAAAAGGAAAAAGAATAAAATGCTTGAGATCAGACAGAGGTGGTGAATTCATCTCCCATGAATTTAATAATTTTTGCATTGAAAGAGGAATCAAAAGATAGGTATCAGCCTCGAGAACTCTTGAGCAGAATGGAATATTCGAAAGAAGGAACAGATCTATCATGGACTGTGCAAGGACTCTAATGATTGAAAAGAACATTGCTATGAAATACTGGAAGGAAGCTATGGTATGGCTACAAACCAAATGTAAGCTACCTAAAAGTATTTGGTAGTAAATGTTACATCTTGAAAGAATCTAGAAAAGGAAAATTTGATGTAAAAAGTGATGAAGGAATATTTTTGGGATATTCTTGCAAAAGTAAGGCATATAGATGTCTAAATTTGTCTACTCACAAAATCATAGAAAGTGCACATGTGAGAATTGATGAGTTTGCAGAAAAGATTGAAGAAGAAAGCAAAAAGGAACCAGAGGACTATAGAAAATTTGCTTACATTGAACCTGATACATTGCCAGACACATGTAAGGAGACTACATCTACCAAGCCCAGTATAGTAACCGAGTCACAAGAAGAAGTGCTAACCGAGTCACAAAGTACCGAGTCTCAGTTTGAAGCTACCGAGCAAGTATCTACCGAGCCCAAGCAATTTGAACCTGAAGATGAAGAAGATGACAATGTAACTCATTCAAGAAGCAAGGAACCTGTATTAGCCAAGTACATCAAAAAGCATCATAAACCAGATCAGATTATTCGAAACAAATCAGATGGTACTATGACAAGAAGTAAACTAAAAGGTACATGTTTATTTGCTGATTTTGAACCTAAAAATGTCAAAGATGGATTAGAAAATGAAAGTTGGATTGAGGCTATGAATGAAGAAATAAAGCAAATAGAGAAAAATAAGACATGGACTCTTGTACCTAGGCCTAAAGATAAAAATGTAATTGGAACAAAATGGGTATTCAGAAATAAGTTGAATGAAGATGGTCAAGTATCAAGAAACAAAGCAAGATTGGTATGTAAAGGATATTCTCAAGAAGAAGGAATAGATTATGGAGAGACTTTTTCTCCTGTTGCAAGATTAGAAGGTGTGAGGACTTTACTTGCATATGCAGCACATAAAGGATTTAAGGTATATCAAATGGATATCAAATCTACTTTTCTCAATTGTATTCTTGAGGAAGAAGTCTACATTGAGCAACCTGAAGGTTTTATTGATCCAGACAAAAGGGATATGGTCTGCAAATTACACAAAGCATTGTATGGTCTGAAACAAGCTCCTAGAGCATGGTATGAAAGATTACATAACTATCTTACTCAGATTAATTTCAAAAGGGCTAATGATAATAGCAATTTATACATCAAAGAAGGATCAGATAACAAAATTGTTTTGGCAAAAATATTTGTGGATGATACTGTGTTTACAGGAAATGATGATCAGTGCAAAGAATTTTCAGAGCTTATGAACAAAGAATTTTAAATGTCTATGTTTGGTCAGATAAAATTCTTTGTTGGACTTCAGATTTAGCAGAACAAAAATGGTATCTACATTACTCAGTCTAAATATATCAAGGAAATACTTAAGAAATTTGGTATGGAAGATTCAAAACCAGTTGGTACACCCATGTGTACTAGACTGAAGCTTACCAAAGATGATGATTCAAAAGAAGTAGATCAGACCTTATACAGATCAATGATTGGAAAATTATAGTATGTAGTACACACAAGGCCTGATATTGCCTTAGCAGTTGGAATAGTGGCAAGACTCTTGGCTAAACCCAGATAAAATCACATGATGGCAATCAAAAGAATCTTGAGGTATTTAAGGGGAACTAAAGATTATGGCTTGTGGTATAAATTTGGAGGCAATCTAGATTTAAAAGTGTTTACAGATGCTGATTGGGTAGGAAACATTGATGACAGAAAAAGTACAAGTGGTGGAGCATTCTTTCTTGGCAAGAGGTTAGTATCTTGGACTAGTAAAAAGCAAAATTGCACATCCCAATCCACAGCAGAAGCAAAATATGTTGCTACAGCAGTAAACTGCTCTAATATTATATGGTTTAAACAGCTTTTGGAAGGCATGAAGGTTGAGATCAAAGAACCAGTTGTTATGTTTTGTGATAATACAAGTGCAATAAATATTTCAAAGAATCCAATAATGCATTCCAAAACCAAGCACATTGCAATTAAATATCACTTTGTCAGAGAATTGGTGCAGGACAAGGAAATCAGATTGGAATATATTCATACAAAAGAACAAATTGCAGATACCTTCACCAAACCACTACCTAAGGATGCATTCTTGTATCTAAGAGGCAAGTTAGGGGTCACTCCCCTGTCCGAGGTTCACTAAATAAAGTTTTAGTGATGCATCAACCAGAATATGTTGAAGATCAATCAGTTGATGCAGCATAGTCAGGGAATCATTGCATATGAATCAGTACATAAGGTACATTGATATTTACCGAAACTGTGTAAGTTGTCTTTGGCATGTGTTGTCAAAGAGGGAGAGTTTGCTATCATTTCAAGAAATTTCTAAGAAGAATAATTTGAGAAGTTAAGAGGGAGAGTTCTCAGTCAGAGAAAGAAGGTTGAAGATTATGGGAATCAGAATGAAGCTAAGGATATGTTTCTTACTCTTGGTTTCTCTATGAAATTTCATTGTGCTATGACATGTTGTTTTGCCATCAATGCCAAAGAGGGAGATTGTTGGATACAATTGTCTGAAGAACATTGTTGGATTAGCTATGTGTTGTCTTTGATGTCACACAAATTCCATATCAATTATTGCTCCCAGTATCTACCGAGTTCAATCGGTCAGCTAAGCGGTTCTTAGTATCTACCGAGTTCAGTCGGTCAGCTAAGTGGTTCTCAGTATCTACCGAGCTTAGTCGGTCAGCTAGGTGGTTTTTAGTGTCTACCGAGTTCTCTCAAGTGTCTAAAGGAAACATGATAGGATAACAGTGTTAACCGAGCCTCCTTAGTTATCGAAGGAAAAGTAGTGGTTACCAAGCTCTCTCGGTCTCCAAAGGATGTTGCAGAATTTGCTGTGGTTACCGAGTTCTCTCGTTCACCGAAGGAAATCTTTTCAGGATTAATGTTTACCGAGCAAGGTCGGCCCTTTCAAAGAATTTTGTTATTACAGTTTGTTTATCCCAACTGATTGTTATAATAATTATTAGTGCCGACTTGACAATCTAAATGATTATGAAATATATATATAGAAGGTCAAATGGTGAATAAAATATACAGCATGCAGAAATCATTTTGAAGAAAGGTGTGTGCGAATTTTGAAGGATGGTCAGATATCCTTGAGGAGCAGCAAAGATTTAATCGATCAATAAGGATCTAGTGAAACAGAATAGAGATCTATATTTAGCAATTCAGTTGCAGGTCATTTCATTGTTACTCTCTAGCAATTGTAGCAGTGATATCAAAATCTCTTAACCGAGTTGGTTTAACAACCATTTTGTAAATCCTCTAACAAGGTAACAGTTCTATTGAATTGTTTCAAGACCTCTTACAAGGCCACTCCTAGCAGGGTGATTAAATCCTCTAACAAGGTCACACCTAACAGTGTGTTTTGTAACCTTTTACTGGGTTGGCTTCTAACCGAGCATCACTTTAGAAGAGTGAAAAATAGTAACTAGTTACATTGGTGGTTTTTTCCATATTGGGTTTCCATGGTAAATCTGGTGTCTCTTGTGTTCATGTTACTTTCTTTATTCATGTAAGTTAATCAGTGATGAATGCTTAAGAATAGTTTAATTATTACACACTTCAAGGATCAAGTTTTCAGCATTTCTCTATATATTTATTGAGTGGCACAGTAAATAATTTGTTAAGATATTTAAGGGATCAGTGGTAATATTTTTGTGGTTAAATGATTCACCCCCCCTCTCAGTTACTGCATCTATATTTCCAACAGATGATTCATAACTTTCTATTATACTATCAAGACTAGCCATGTCTTTGGCTATGGCCTCCTCAATATTCTTCAAATGTCTATAGGGATTTATGCAATAGCTATATAGTTTCCTACCTTGTGCTACAAAACTCTTGGCTTTAAGAGTGGTAGCCTTTAGAATGCCTAAGTCCAATGAAATAGACTTATGAACTTTGCTCAACTTCTTTTCTAAGAAGTTCTTTTCAGCCATATCCTCTGCTATTTTTAGCAATGAGTCAAAATGATTGTCAAAGCTATTCAATACTATACTGAGGTTCTCAACCTCATCCTTCTCTTTTAGGATAACTAGTGAGGGAAGTAGCTTGTTTACTATTTCTACAGCCCTGACCATTATCTTATCTTTCTTATATCCTTTCTAAATTGATCTCTCCCTTGCTTTAGCAAAAGCCATAACTGAAAGTTTCATCAGCTCATCTTCATCCATGTTGTCCACATTAGATCTGACTAGTTTGGCCACACTTGCCAACAATAGGGATGTATCCAGTATGACTTCAGCAGCTTCCTCTAATTTAGGTTGTTTTTCCTGATGTTCTTCTTCTTGTAACTCCTTCTCCTGCACTCTTTCTTCTAGTTTCTCTTATGATTTTATTTCTTCTATCTGTTCCTAATCTTCAACCTCCATCACACTATCCATCTTATCCATAAATGGATAATTTGCATCTTGCAAATTGTCAAGGCTAATAGGCACACTAGTGACAAAGAATTTTGGTTGCAAGTTAGCTTGAGCACTCTCATCTATTTCCTTTGAGCTCTCTTCTAAACCCAAGGATATATGTTTAGTAGTCTTAGGAGGTGACACCTTTTTAGGCATGTCATACATTAGAACTTGGTCTAATGCCTTTTGGGTATCTTCAATTACCTCATCATATTTTCTAGCCATAATCTTGACTAGTCTGGTCTTTGTTCTTAGTAGAGGTTTTAGTGCCTTTATGATTCTTTCTCTTTCCTGAATAGACACAACCAACACCATATCATCAATTGTCTTGTTTCTTATGTTCTCATCCTCTGAATGTGCTAACTTTTTTCTAATTTCTAGTTTACAGATCCTCACATGTTGGAGGACTTATGTACTTGATTGTAATATCTGGCCTAAACTAGGAAGGCCTTGTAGCCTGACATGTATGAACTAATTTGAAGATAATATATTAGAGTATCTACATTCTCTCTCTTACTATTGTGTGTTTTGGCTTCCGCATGTTATTTTGCAAGGTGAATCTGGTTAGGGAGTGCCTTTGGCCCCTCTCCTTATCCTCCCTTGCGTCATTAGGACATATTTAAGAAAAGATCTATATTACATATTTGATGTCGAGCATCAGTATTTAATTCCATAGTGACTGAGTCACTCAGCATGTGATGAGCTCTTGTAATAAGTCGAGATGTCATATGTACCAAGTAGAACTAAATGCTAGTATTGACCGAGTCATGGTTTCAACCGAGTATGAGTACATGATAACTAAGTTATCGTATGAAGGCTGAGCTAGCTATATTCACCTGCAAAGTGTACAAACCATTTAATGAAGCCCTAAAAGTTACTATTTGACTCTATAAAGTGAAAAATTATTGTTCATTTTCATTTCACCCAGCAATTTGAGAATTTCTTGAGCAATTTTAAGTGACTGAGAAGAGCTATTTGTGCTGAGTTAATTTTTTGAAGATCTTTACAACGTGTCATTGACAAACATCATGAACAACTATTGAAACAAGGTATTACTGAGCTAATGGAACTCATAATTTAAACCCTAAATTTGAAAGTATGGCATCTACCTCATCTGTAACAATTAGGAAACAAGGGAAAAAAAATTTGAAAATCCAACTTGTAAGGAGTGATGCATGTAGGCCACCTAAATTCCAAGCCATTCTAGAAATCCCAATGAATGGAGATCTCATGGGAGCCCTATCATCGATTCCACCATGGTTTTTTATGATACATAATGTGCACACATGTTACATGTACAAAATTGGAGAGATTGGTGATTATGAGCCAAGGGAGGCTTACAACAAGTTATGTATCAATGGAGTGTTGAAGGAAGAACATCAACATTTTACTAAGAAAGGGTTAGTGCTAGCCCTATATTTCCTACGTAATTTCAAGGTTGAATGTATTAAGATTATCTTGAGAAGATTCCATGACATGAAAATATGGTTTGAGAATGGGTTGGTCAATATCACCAAGGATATGATTCACTGAGTAACTGGTTATCCCATTCTTACTGGGAAGAAAACAATGAGATGCCAGAGTAAGGAGATAATTCAATCAAACACACAGGTAGTATGGAATAAGAGAGGAATTTCAATCTACACGATCACAGATCCAGAGATAGATTTTATAGTGAGAGTGTTTTCTTACAAATTTTATCAATCAAGCAGGTTAGATGGTGTTTCCTACATTGCAGGTGATCAAGCATGGAAGATGGTCAAGAAAGATCATACTTATCTTGTCAAGCTACAATTGACCCAGCTTGCCAAGAACATAACTTCAATTAGGAAGGCCAAGAATTCTATGTATAATTTTGGTTCCTTGATCATTTTTTTATTCTTCTATGTGAAAAATAGTTTTCCTACCATAGGAGATGTTGTGTAGAGTAAGGACCGACCAGTTCCCAACAAATCGATCAATTCATTCATCAATTAGGAGAGAATTTTGATAGTATTATGGAAAGCTACTTTGTTGAATTCAAGAAAAAGATGAGGAAAAGAAGTAGAATTCCCATATCCCTAGTATATAAGCACTATAATGACATATGTTTTCTAGTGGATACCGACCATACTTATGTTCAGGCTATTATTCCTAGGGTAGCATGGCTAAGGCCATTACCTTATGAGGTGAATGCAGATGAGACTTCAGTAAAAATAACTACTTTACTAGTAGAGGAGATAGATAGGAAAGCTAAACCTTTTGGAAACTATGAAGAAGCAAAGTCCAAAATAACCATGAGGTTAAAGTCTGTAACCCTTGAAAGAAAAAGAAAGAAAATAGTCAAGAACCTAGAGAAGATGCTAGGAAAAGATGAAGAGGAAAATGCACCTCTTGAAATAACACAAGATGTGGGAGAAGAACAAGTTCAAACCAAAGTTGTGCCAAGCCATCCCAAGAAGAAACCGAGAAGGAAGTTAATCTTGGAGAAGGATGATGATGATGATAAAGAAAATACAAAAATAGATGATAATACAAATTTGAAAGTGGCATCACATAGATGTCCAATGATTGTGGATGAAATATGGCACAATATCAAAATAACTGATGGATTAGTAAGTTTCAAGCTTATCAAATTTGAAAAATTGAGTAACGATGACAAAGAGAAATTTGAAGAGGCTATGCTATAAATGCTATGCACATTTAAGATGACACCTCTACAAATTGGGAATCTCATCCCTGAAGAACTTTATAACAAAATTGATCAAAAATGGTAGTATGTGATCATGACAGAAAAGCAAATAAGGGAAAGTACTTTAGCTCAAATCATGTCTGATTTATCACCACAACAAATAAAGGCCTATATGAAGCAATACAAAAATAGGTTTGTACCTAATCTCAGGACCTATTCCATTTTGAAACATAAAGTTGAAGAAGTTATTAAGAATAGAAAAAGGTTGTGGAAAATCATTTTTGGACTATTAATTGATAAAAGTGCACCACAAGGAGAAGGTACACCCATCCAAGTAGAACTAGATAAAAAAGAAGACATAAATGAGCCTCAGAACCTCGAGGAAGAAGAAGGACAAAATGTAGAAGAGAGTGCATCACAGGATGTGATTACTATTGAGGATATCCCCAAGGATATAAAATTCAATAAAAACACATTGACTGGGGAAGAAATAAATAACCAAATACTTTGTGAGGTAGCCTCAGATCCTTTTCTACCAAGTACCAATCCCATTTTAATTCGAGTACATGACTATCAAAGGATTGAGGGTACTTCAACTATTGACATTGCACCTTCAAGATCTCACATGGTCACAATTGAACCACAAGTGGTGCAAGAGCACACCTAGGCTAACCTCCATGCTTAGTAGTTTTTGGCTTGTACTTGACTCTATCCAAGTCAAAAAGAGTAGATTAGTTTTTTTGAAGACCTTAGAAGGTCATTTTATATGTGGGCTAAGTGAGTTAGGCACTAGGACTAAGGTCACACAAATAGCCAATGTTAGTAGTCTATAAATTCTTAGTGTTAGTAGTTGAGATAGAGTCTTTAATGTGTCCTAAGCACATAGTGAGGTTTTAAAGATGCCATAAGGTCATTAATGGCCTTGGATCCTCAAAACAAAGGAGGCAAGTAGTCCTAAGAAATAGGATTATGGCATAAGTGAAAGTTGCCAAATGTTGCAAAGAAGTTGTCATGACAACATTTGCAATTATTGCAAATGTTGCATGCAACTCGGTTATCTTGAATCCCCTAAACTATATGAGGTGGGAGATCAGCCAACAGGCTCTAAAAACATGGAAATGGCATCTACTATTAGCCAAGAATCAAATCTCAAGGGAACACATGCATTGTAGTAGTTAGAGATTGTTGAATAGAGCTCGGCAACAGTGTTACAGAAAATATCTCAAGCTTTTGTGTTGACAGTCATTGAAAATGGATTGAAAGTCTAAATCTTGTGGTTGTTTAGTGTTCTATAGACTATTTTAAGAGTTTTTCATTTGAAGAAAAAGTTTTTTATAGTAGATATACTGCGTCGGTTAAGTTGATTTTGTTTTAGAGTTCTCACTGGTTCTATTCTGACCAGTCCGAGCATTCATGGCTCCCCCATGAAATCTAACCATGGGAAACACCTAAGTGTAGATGGAAATTCTAGGGGAGTCATTAGTGTACATATGTTTAGGATTAGGAGTTGTGAAAGTTTGGAGAGCTATTTTTTGTATAGGATAAAATATGGATGGGGTCCTAGAACAATGGTTTGCACATAAAAGAGACCCCAAAACCAATAATTTACACTTACATTTGAATTGTATTGATATAGAAAGTAAATGTAAATGACTAATATTGAAATGAAGAGATAAAAGTACTTACCTCCAAAAAAGAACCCACTGAAAACCCTGTCAAATAGTCTCAGAAACTATTGATTTTAGTGAACTTGAACCGAAACTACGAGATCTACAAAACCCAGAAATATTTTCCAATTTTGAGGGAGGTTGAGTTTGACCCTCATAAAAGGTCAAATACTACATTTTTTGTTTGAAGGTCGATTCTGGCTTTTTTCACAGATCCTGAAAGTTCACTGAAAAGGGTATCCAAATCTACTCTCAAATCCAAAATTCTGCACCAGTACTTGCAAGAAAAAGAGGGTTTTTGTTGTTTTTTTGAGGGGTTTGCCTTGGTCAAACCCCGGTTTGGAATTAACCTTAATATTTAAATTGAAATGGAGAATGCTAGCAAGTAGTAGAAGTAGATCTAACAATGAAGCTATGATATTCAATAGATATGCAAATTGTATTTGAAATGTAATCAAGTATGTTAATATGAAAGTTTGAATATAACATCAATAAATGTAAATCAAACCTCCATGATTTTATTCTCAGAATCCACTTTGAGGGAAGGATGAATTGATCTTGAAGATGAAAAAAGGATCTTGAAGGATGATCACACCATCATGATGGCTAGATCTAGGGTTTGAATGATGAATCTTGAATGCTTGAACCAAATCCCTTCAATGGCTTGAATGCTTGAATCCTTGATCTTCAATGGAGAACTTGGATGGAGAAGAGGACTTGAATTCTTGGATGCTTTCTTGAATAGATTCTTTCTTGATCACCTTGCTTGAGAGTGCTTGAGCATGAAAACTTGATGTGAAAATGAGATGGACAAAATGAGAGAGGAAAGCCTCCTTTTATAGTGAACTAGGGCACAATCCTCTAGAGCGGCCACCTTGGAGAATTAAATTCCAATTAGGCCTCAAACCTATAGGAATGGATCTAAATTAAATATAATTTTAAGATTTTATCATTTCGGAGACCAAAATAGTGGACCCGGAAGCGGGAAAACAATTATTTTTGAAACTTGACAACTAGAGATCTCGGGACCTTGAAATTTGAACCCAGGGTCAAAGATGAGCTTGATCCTGACTAGGTCATGGTTGAGGTTGAATTTGACCCATTTAGGTCGAATTTGACCTTAAGGGCACAGATTTCAGGGTCTCAGTCAGAGTGAGAAACAGGAGGTCTCGAGGGTGCCCAAAGACCTAGAAATGATGCCAAAATAGGGTAGAGTGCCAAGGAGAGGAAAAAAATCCTATGATGAACATGATGAATTCTAGGAGGACCTATTTCTAAGTCCTACCTAGAAAATAGAGCCATGGGAGAGGTAAATTAAGGAGAGTCCTCGGGATCCTAACCCTAATTTCACCTAGAATGAAGCAGAAAAGTGGAAAGCGAGGAGAAAGCTAGATCAAAGAAAAGATCAATTCAAGGTGTCTGATATGACCCCAAACCACTTACTCAAAGGGCTAAATTCTCTTAACATGGAAGTGCTTCCATTTTAAGAAAATACATTTTTAATGCTAGGCCCTAGGCGAGTAGACAAAGCCCAATTAGAGCTCTAGGTTGTGAAAGAGTGAAGATATATTGCAGGGTAGAAAGGTACAGTATAGATCTAGTAGTTTTTCTAGAAGGTGTTCATCATATCTAAACATACTATGAAGATTGGGTTCATACCTATCACTTAGATTGAGTTTTGAGCAAGATTCACGCTAGGATACAGTTAGTCCTAGAAAGTAGGTCAATTAGCCCTATTTGCCCTAGTTTGTAGGAAGGTGATGTACAGAGGCTACTAGGACCTAAAAATTGTATAATATTTAGTAAGATCCAAAAGGGTATTTGAATCCCCAATTTTTTTGACAAGTTATTTGAAGAATTTTAGCAAGAAAGGACAAAAGCCTCTCCAAAAGGCTACAAGGATTAGGCCTATTTTAAGGTCTCTAAATGATGAACTATTGAAGTTGGTAAGGATATGACTCAAGATCCTTATAAAATGGATCAAATTGACAAAGTTATGAATGTTTCCACAAAGATGAAGACCCTTGTAATGAAGATTGAAGTTGGTGAAAAATTGGCACTTAGAGCTTTCTAAGTGAGAGAGAAGAATTGTACTAAATCTAGGGTGTTAGTCTTTCAAGGTTAAGCACAGGAGTTAGAAATCTTAGAGAAGAGTTAGTATTGGACTTAGTTAATCATCTAAGCCAATCAAGACCTAGAGGAGACTAGGTTCCTAGAAGAGACAAGCTAGGTCTCTTAGTTGTAGTGCAAGCAAACCTTGGAACACTCATATCATATTAGTATGAGAGCTTGAATTGATCAGGCTTGTGGTGGATGTTGCAGCCTATTGAATCAGTGGGAGAGAATACACCAAGTGGATTAGTGGAAGAAAAAACCATGGTGACTAACGTTGATTTATCCAAGAAGGTTGAGGAACAAGAAGAAGATAACAAGTTGTTAAGTGAAAGACTAGCTCAAATGGAGCAGCTCTTGGGTGAAGTCCAAGACAAAACAGATAAGGTCAAAGAGAAAATTGACCAAAAGGAAGAAAAAGAAGCAAGGGAGAAGTAATTATACTTGGAGGAGGAAGCTCCAACAACTGACCCTATTCTTCCTGAAGAGCCATTCTGAAAAGCACTAAAGGCATTGAGTGGCAAAGCTTTGGAAGGTGTGCCACTATTTAGTGGACAAATGGACCCAGATTCAGTTGTGGATTGGATTGATATCATTGAGAACCATTTTGAATGTGATGGTATCTCTGAGGCACAAATATTTGTGGTGGCCAAGTCTAGACTAAGAGGTTCAGCTCTTACTTGGTGGAAGTTTGTGCAAACCAAGAGGGAAAAGGATGGAAAACATCCTATTGTTACATGGAAGGGCATGGTGACCAAAGTGAAGTAGACCTACCTTCCTAATGACTATGAAGTTCAGCTTCATAGGAGGAGACACAATCTTAAACAAAAAGATTTAGATGTCCAAGCATACACCGAGGAGTTTCAAAAGTTATGTTTGAGATCAAAGGTAGTTGAAGATGAAAGCATCAAGCTTGCCAGGTATTTGAATGGCCTCAAAAGGTCTATTCAAGAAGAGATGAGTCTAGTAAACTTCAAAACCATCTACCAATCCTATCAAATGGCCTTGAAGATAGAAGAGAAAGCAAGACCAAACCTCTAAAGGTAAAGGTAAAGGCAAGGATAGTAGAGGGAAAAGAGGTGGATATGGTGGAAGAAGTTATGAATCAAGAACTCAAGGAGACATAAAGTTCAGTGAGAAGCAAGAAGGAAGCTCAAGTAGAGGTGGTACAGGAAGAAACTCTAGCTCTATAGGAAGAAGTGGTGGACAAGGAGGGAGAGGCAACTACTTTGCCAATATGAAGTGCTACTATTGCAATCAAATGGAGAACCCTACCTATAGGTGTCCAGAGAAAGGTGGTTCATCTCAAGGAGGTGACAAGAGAACTAACCTAGTTCATGATGAGTCTAATAAAGGGGACAAGCATGCTGAAGTACAATTGAATTCTGAGGAAGGAGAGAATCTTATGATGAGGAGAACTTTGATAAAGGATCCGGTGAAGGAAGAGCCAAGCCAAAGGAGGTCTTTGTTTAGGATAAAGTGTAAGATGATGGGGAAAGTATGTAGGGTCATCATTTAATTAAGATCTACTAAAAAAATTGTGTCAGAGGAAGCAGTCAACAAGCTAAAGTTGACAAGGATACCCCACACCAATCCTTACAAGGTCACTTGGCTCAATAAAGGCCAACATGTGTTAGTGAATGAACAAGCATGGGTGGAGTTCTCCATTGGTAGGTACAAAGACAAAGTTTTGTGTGATGTGTTGCCTATGGATGCATGTCATTTTCTCCTAGGTAGACCATGTCAATTTGACCGCCAAGCCATACATGATGGAGGAAAGAATTCTTATTCTTTCAAGAAGGACAATCTGACCTTCAAAATATAGTCACTATTGGAAGATGCTAAGGTAAAGACAATAGGTCCAAATGTACTTATGATGGGTGAAAAGGAGTTCTTACAAGCCATGGAAGAGAGTGAAGGAGTTGGCTATGCATTGGTATTAAGACCAAGAGAGGGAGATGAAGGCAAGGTGACTAAGAAGATAGAGTTACCAAAGGAGATTCAAGGAATGTTGTAGACTTACCAAGGTATAGTGAGTGATGGACAACCATCAGCCTTACCCCCTAAAAGAGCCATAAGTCATAGGATAGACCTTATCCTAGGAGCTACCCTTCCCAATAAGGTAGCTTACAAGATGACCCCTCAACAAAATGAGGAAATTGCTAGGCAAATACAAGAACTCCTAAATCAAGGTTTCATTAGAAAGAGCATTAGTCCATGTGTCATACCCACTGTACTTGCACCTAAGAAAGGAGGAACTTGGAGGCTTTGTACTAATTCAAGGGCTATCAATAGGATAACTATAAGGTATAGGCTCCCTATCCCTAGGATTGAAGACTTAATGGATTGTCTAGGTGAAGTTAAGTACTATAGCAAGATACACTTGAAGAGTGGCTATCACCAAATAAGAATACATGAAGGAGATGAGTGGAAAATAGCCTTCAAGACTAATGAAGGGTTGTATGAATGGATTTTCATGCCATTTGGGTTATCCAATGCCCCCTCCACATTCATGAGGCTCATGAATGAAGTTCTCAAAGACTACATAGGAAAGTTTGTAGTGGTATATCTAGATAATATACTGATTTTTAGCAAGACAAGGAGTGAGCACCTAGAAAATCTTGATATAGTTTTCAAGAATCTACATGAGGAGAATTTGATGATCAACTTGGAGAAGTGTGAGTTCATCAAAATAGAGCTAGTTTACCTTGGGTTTGCCCTATCACATGGCAATCTGAAAATGGACAAGAAAAAAGTGGAGGCTATCGTGAATTAGCCTACTCCAAGGATAGCAATAGAGGTAGGGAGTTTTCATGGCCTTGTACAATATTATAGAAAATTCATAAGGCAGTTTAGTGCAATTTGTGCTCCTATGTTGGACACTATCAAGGGAGGAATGAAAACTAAGTTTATATGGAATGAGAATGCTAACAAAAGCTTTGAGTTTCTAAAGGATAAGATAGATACCCAACCTGTTTTAGTGTTACCAAGCGTTGAGAATCTTTTCACCATTGAGTGTGATGCTAGCAATGTGGCAATTGGGGCTGTACTAAGCCAAGAAAGAAAACCGGTGGCTTTCCATTCAGAGAAGTTAAGTGAAGCCAAGAGGAAATACTCTTCATATGACCTTGAGATGTATGCATTGGTCCAAGCTCTAAGGAAGTGGAGGCACTACTTGCTTCCCAAGGAGTTCATTGTGTATTCAAACAATCAAGCACTTAGTTTCCTGAATTCACAAGAGAAGTTGAGTCACGATCACATGAAGTGGGTTGAGTACCTACAAGCTTACACCTTCAATATCAAGCACAAGAAAGGTGTCCTCAATAAGATGGTAGATGCATTGTCAAGAAGAGCTCTCACAATTTAGGAGATTCAGTTAAAGATCATGGGAATAGATCATTTCAAAGATCTATATGGTGATGATGAGGATTTTGTAGACATTTACAAGGTATGTGCTGAATACAAGAATCATTTTCATAGTAGATATGTTGAGTATACTTTGAAAAGTGATCTTTTGTTTAAATGGAATCAACTATGTGTTCCTAGCGGCTCTATTAGAGAGAACTTGATTCAAGAAAATCATAATGGTGCTTTGAGTGGTCATTTTGGGATCACTAAGACTCAAGAACTGGTTCAAAGATTCTACTATTGGCCAAGGATGAATCTTGATGTTAGGAGGTATGTGGAAAGTTGTGTGGTATGTCAAAAGGCCAAGGGCATTTCTACAAATGTAGCTCTTTATCAACCACTACCTATTCCTACTAGGCCATGGGAATGCTTGAATATGGATTTTGTAGTAGGGTTACCCAAGACAAGACAAGACATGGATAGTGTTTATGTGGTTATGGATAGATTCAACAAGATGGCTCACTTTGTGCTATGCAAGACCACTAATGATGCTAGTCAAATAGCCTCTCTTTTCTTTAAAGAAATAGTGAGAATCCATGGGTTACCTATCAACATTGTGTTAGACAGAGACACTAAACTCATGAGTAATTTTTGGAAGACTCTTTGGAAAAGGTTAGGCACTAACTTGCCCTTTGGATTGTCCTACCATCCCCAAACTGATGGTCAGACTGAGGTTGTCAATAGAAGCCTTGGAAATCTGCTAAGGTGCTTGACCAAGGAGTATGGTCAACAATGGGATTAGTTGATTGGGAAATCTGAATATGCCTACAATGATACTATAAATAGATCCACAGGGAAGAGTCTCTTTGAAATAGTCTATGGACTACATCCTAGAGGTGTTTATGAGTTCAGAGATTTGAAGGATGGAGTGCAAGGAAGTGGATATGTTGATGACTTTGCATATGCTATGCAGGAGATACATGAAACAGTGAGGAAGACCTTGATAAAGAACACCATGAAACACAAAGCCAAGGTGGATGAAAGTAGAAGGAGAGTTCAATTCAATGTAGGTGACTTGGTTATGGTGCATCTTAACAATTCAAGACTGCAAAAGGGAGTCCCTCATAAGTTGCAAATGAGGAGGATAGGTCCCTATCCTATTTTGGCTAAGTATTGGGATAATGCATTTAGAGTTGAGTTGCCAGAAGATAGTGGACTATCTCCTATTTTTAACATTGTAGACTCAGTCCATTACAAAGGACCACAGCAAGATATGGATCAAAACCTTCATGAAGTGATCAGAGATGTGGAAGATCTACAATTACCTGCTACTACAGTCACAAGAGCTGACAATGTGTTGGACACCAGGGACTATAAAAAGACCAGGACTAAAGAGCATAAAGAACATCTCATAAAGAAGCATGTGCAAAATGGATGCTGATGTAATATGGATAAAGGAGTCAGAGTTCAAGAAGATGGGGATTGATCCAAGCATCCTCAATCCAAGGGTGGATTAAACTTTTTATTTTGGGGAGGATGGTGTAGGAGCACACCTAGGCTAACCTCCATGCTTAGTATTTTTTGGCTTGTACTTGACTCTAGCCAAGTCAAAAAGAGTAGATTAGTTTGTTTGAAGACCTTAGAAGGTCATTTTCTATGTGGGCTAAGTGAGTTAGTCACTAGGACTAAGGTCACACAAATAGCCAATGTTAGTAGTCTTTAAATTCTTAGTGTTAGTAGTTGAGATAGAGTCTTTAATGTGTCATAAGCACATAGTGAGGTTGTAAAGATGCCATAAGGTCATTAATGGCCTTGGATCCTTGAAAAAAAGGAGGTTAGTAGTCGTAAGAAATAGGATTATGGCCTAAGTGAAAGTTGCCAAATGTTGCAAAGAAGTTGTCATGACAACATTTGCAATTATTGCAAATGTTGCATGCAACTCAGTTATCTTGGATCCCCTAAACTATAGGAGGTGGGAGATCAGCCAACAGGCCCTAAAAACATGGAAATGGCATCTACTATTAGCTAAGACTTGAATCTCAAGGGAGCACATGCATTGTAATAGTTAGAGATTGTTGAATAGAGCTCGACAACAGTGTTATAGAGAATATCTCAAACTTTTGTGTTGACAGTCATGGAAAATGGATTGAAAGTCTAAATCTTGTGGTTGTTTAGTGTTCTATAGATTGTTTTAAGATTTTTTCATTTGAAGAGCAAGTTTTTTAGAGTAGATATACTACATCGGTTAAGTTGATTTTGTTTTAGAGTTCTCACTGGTTTTGTTTTGACCAGTCTGAGCATTCATGGCTCCCCCATGAAATCTAACCATGGGAAAAACCTAAGGGTGGATGGAAATGCTAGGGGAGTCATTAGGGTACATATTTTTAGGATTAGGAGTTGTGAAATTTTGGAGAGCTATTTTTAATGCTATGCCCTAAGCGAGCAGACAGAGCCCAGTTAGAGGTCTAGGTTGTGAAAGATTGAAGATATATTGCAGGGTAGAAAGGTACAATACAACTCTAGTACTTTTTCTAGAAGGTGTTCATCATATCTAAACATACTATGAAGATTGGGTTCATACCTATCACTTAGATTGAGTTTTGAGCAAGATTCACACTAGGATACAGTAGGTCCTATAAAGTAGGTCAATGAGCCCTATTTGCCCTAGTTTGTAGGAAGGTGATGTACAGAGGCTACCAGGACCTAAACATTGTAGAATCTTTACTAAGAGCCAAAAGGGTATCCGAATCCCCAATTTTTTTGGCAAGTTATTTGAATAATTTTAGCAAGAAAGGACAAAAGCCTCTCCAAAAGGCTACAAGGATTAGGCCTATTTTAAGGTCTCTAAATGATGAACTATTGAAGCTGGTAAGGATATGACTCAAGATCCTTCTAAAATGGATCAAATTGAAAAAGTTATGAATGTTTCCATAAGGATGAAGACCCCTGCAATGAAGATTGAAGTTGGTGAAGAAATGGCACTTAGAGATTTCTAAGTGAGAGAGAAGAATTGTTCTAAATCTAGGGTGTTAGTCTTTCAAGGTTAAGCACAAGAGTTAGATCTCTTAGAGAAGAGTTAGTATTGGACATAGTTAATCATCTAAGCTAATCAAGACCTAGAGGAGACTAGGTTCCTAGAAGAGACAAGCTAGGTCTCTTATTTGTAGTGCAAGCAAACCTTAGAACACTCACATCAACAAGTCTCTCAAAGTACCAGTGCTAAGAAATGGGACAAGCCAATAATAAAAATAGATAGTGCACATGTCGAGGAAGGTAACAAAGGACAAGAAGAGGAGAACTTAAAAGATCAAGCAGACAAATCTGTAACAGTGGTCATAGAACCTCATATAGAGCAAGAGAAGAAGACTAAGGAGCATCCTGAGCCCAAGGAGCAAGATGTTATTCAAGCCTTAGTACAGATGCTGAGTGGCAATACCTAAAAGAAGAAAGTACATAAGAAAAAGTAGAAATTTCTTGCCACTCTAGTAAAACTTGATGAAGTTATAGTGATTCTAAAGTGGGACACTCATAACTTTACATATGAGAAGATGCAAATATTTCAATATCTTTTGAAGAAGAAAAGAAAGCAAGAATAATTCAAAAGAGACCATCAGCAGAAACAAGTACTACATGAAATCAAAGGTATATTTATAGAGGCCTTTGAAATGGATGATGTGAATGAAACCTCACCTATTTTGGAACAACTGGTTCAAATTGTTAAGAAGGAGAATAGTTATGATAGTGAAGCCAATGAGAAGATTATGTAGTGGTCAGAACAAAATTTCAAGACTAAGGTATTAGAAAAGGTCTCAACCGAGATAGCAGTCAAGCAGGTAGAACTTTCTGCCTTTGTGAATAATTTAGAAGAAGTTATGCAGAATGTTCATTCTCTATACAAGAAAATTTGTAATGTAGAAATCTTCACTAAGGATAATCAAGATTTGATTGATAAACTATAACTTGACTTGAAGTCTACTGACCATTCATTAAGCATGGATGCAAGCTCTAGCTCCATTCATTTCACAAGGTTACTTCATGCACAAGGGAGATTAGCCTAGTTGATGGCTAATGATGGTCAAATAAGATCCAAATGAATCTCCATATAGATAATGTTAACACCTCATTTGGAGGTTATGCAAAAATAATTGGAATCAAAAAAGGAGTTAGCACAGAGAGATCCTCATTTCTCTATTGTCGAGAGTTTGATTGGTCTAGCTACCCAGCTAGAAATCAAGATTCAAGTTTTGGAGTCTGTAAGGTCAGGGTGGGACAATGCCTTAGCAATGGTAATGTAGCTCCACAAACCATTTTTAGAAAATTATTTTCTTACCCCTACACCCTAGCATCTTCAAGTGATAAAAAAAAGGGGGAAATGAAATGACATGAGAAATATAGTGAGGAATGTATATATAATGAACAATATAGAAAGGTATGGCATACTATTTCGTAATGTAAATATATTTTCAATATATGTCAAACAGTCATGTGTATATATATGTAGAATATTTTGAAGACTGATTCAAAGTCTTAGGGGGAGTACTCATAAAACTACTAAGTACTATTTTGTAATGCAAAAGTCATGACAAAGTATTTTTTCCACTAATGTCAAAGGGGGAGATTGTTGATCCCTAAGTTTTTGTCTATTAGTGTCTAGCACTTAGTCATTTTCTAGGCAATGTTGGTCAATCATCACTACGACTGAGCCATCTTGTAAAGGTTGAGTCATGTATAAACTTATACAGTTACCGAGCAGTAGTGACTGTAGAGCAAGTCAGAGGTCACAGATTACTTCAGTAGTCACTGAGAAGTTTATGCCAAGTTGTATAGAAGAGTTAGTGTCGAGCACTATTATATGAAGAATAGTAAATGTTGAGCATTAGAGACTTCATATGTTGAGAAAGCCAGTTTTTACCTATGTGTTTTTTATGGCATAAACACCAAGGTAAACCATTTTGGCCAGCTTCTATACAAGATTTAATGTTCGTTGAGGAAATTAAGGAGTTGATTACACCTTGTATTTATAATCATTAATCCCTATGTAAGCCATGTAACCTATCAGAAAAAGGGAATGCTTAATCAACTTAAGTAGAGAATCTATATTGTTGATCTTGATTTAGGAGGTTGATTAGATATTTATATAAGATGAGATGTAAAACCCTAAAATGATGTATAGATGTATGCAATGAAGGAAATCTCATGTATGTAGAACAAAGAAGTGTTCTAATTATCAGATGCAAAGATCAAGAAGAGTGGCCAAGAAAATAAATGAAGGATAGAACAAGGATACATTTGTTGGAGATTTTCCAACAAGCCAGTGTTGACTGTATGTTCAAGTCATTGATGACAACATATGGTAAGCAACGTGCGTTGAAGTCTTATGCAGAGAGCCTTGAGCATATGTTTCTTAGATATGTTTCTTGGTAAGTTGACTATACTATTGGATATGACTTAATATAGTGTTGTCATTATGGCAACAAAGTCATATAGTATTTTGGAGTCAGCGCACATGATAAGAAGATCAGGAATTGACTAAGTGTTGAAGATTGGACAGTGTACAGAGTACCTAAAGGTTAGAGCATCAGCACACATGCATATGATAGAATTAGGGTATGCGCTCTAGAAGTTAAGATGGTAAGACCATATTCATGCTAAGTTTAAGAGCGCATGATCAGATATGCAAGTATGATGAAGTTACAAATAGTTAAAGTTACACAGCCAGTGAATGCTAGAATAGAGCAGTGTATGCAGCCGACTAATGGAAAATTGATTAGTGACTATAATATTGTTGTGTAAGGGCTATGCACCTATTGTAATTAGGTTTTAGACATATAATTATTTTTTTTTGTAAACACGCTTGAGCCAATTCAATTGGAAGTGTTGTATGTAATCAGTTAAAGGGTCGACCTAGTTAAGTGTTTTGTATGTGCATATAAATATTAGATGCACCCTTGTAATTAGTCATGGAAGTTGATATAGAGTTGAAATAAGTAGAGCAGAAGTATGTGAAGAGTTGTTAAGATGTATTAGATCTTTACAAGAGGTTAAAGCATCAACACATCAAAGGAAATGATCAGACAAGAAGTGTCACAGTGCCAGTTCATCCAATAGATATAGTGTGTATCTGAGATCAGAAGGTTGTAGCCTTCACCACTTGAGCAGTGAGCTCTACGACAGTGTTTCCACACCCCTAACAAGGTTATTGTAAAAGACTCCTAATAGGGTCTGACCCTTGACCAGGTCACTGTACTAAATACATTGTAAAGCAACTCCTAACAGGGTTAAGGATATTCTAACAAGGATCATAAAATACTAGTACAGATTATTAGTGGGTGTCAATTCCCACTGGGGTTTTTGCCTATTTGGGTTTCCCTACAACCACATTGGTGTTATGTATTGAGTTCATGTTTCTTATTTATGTTGATGTTCATTTCAGTACTTAAGCATTCAAGTTAAGTTTAAGAAGTAAAGCAAAAAGATTAAATTAAGTGAACACTGATTCAACCCCCCCCCCCCCTAGTGTTCCCATTCCTAACAATTGGTATCAGAGCTCTGGTCCTCAGCAAAGAAGTTTAACCACTTGAGGATATCATGGACAAAGTAGAAATGAAACATCTAAAAAGAAATCTTGAAGCTTCTCTTGAAGACTTGGACAGATCTGAAAAGGAAATTGAAGAACTAAAAGAAAAAGTCAGTGATGCTCAAGCAATCATCAAAAGGCTAAGAAAAGATTTGAAAGAATGCTCTACTGGTGATTTAGGGATAATGATCAAGAAGCTGAATGAAGAAAATTCATCTTTGAAAGAATAGATTGAAGAATTGGATGATAAGCTAACCAATAATCAAGAAGTCTATGATGAACATATCAAAGAGAACCTTCAATTGAATGAATAATTGGGGCAAGCAAACATGGAAATCTTGGAGCTAAGAAACAACAAAGGAAGCTTGGAATCTGAATTGAAAGAGGCTAAGAATCACATTGATAAATTAAACACAAGCAAGGATCTAATTTAATCTCAACTGTATGCTCGAAAGCTTAAAGAAGATACTAGCAGCATTGGATTCAATGAAGCACAAAATTAGATTGACAACATGCGAGCAAGAATGAAAGCACTAGAAAACACCACAAATGCTAAGGAGACTGGAAGTCAGACTAAAGATCATGTTGAACCATCCAAGAATGAGCGCAAGCCAGTAGATTGAACTTTTTATGCATGTAACAAGCATGGACATATAGAAAGGAACTATATAGAGGCAAGACCTTTCAATGGTTGCTGTTATTCATGCAATAAATTTGGTCATATAGCTATGAATTGCAAGACAAGTTAGAAAAATAAGACTCAACATCATCAAAGAAATCAAAATCAACCAAATATAAGAAGTTCTCAGAATGTTACATGTCAAATATGTAACTATAATGGTCACTCAGCTAGACAGTGTAAAATGGTAACCCATGTCAATGCGCCAAGGAATATAAGGCCTCTAGTTATTTTTCACTCATGTAACAAGGCTGGACACATCTCAAAGTTCTGTAGATCAAGAACGCAAAGTCATGAAAGTCCTAAAAAGCCAGAAGAATCAATACTGGATATCAAAGGATAAGTCAAGTTTGTGAAAGCTTCAGAAGATTTTAGGTTAGTTTATTTTTAATAAGAATGTGTACAGTGTCCTTTGGTCAAAATATTCTATGATTGATTTCTCACCAAAGAGCTGAGATACTATTGGAGCAATTTTTAGGTTTTTCTGAGAAGTCTCATTTTTAGTCTTGCTAGCATCAAAATCATACCTATGTATCATTTTCCAATATGACTTTACAAGAAATTGTCCTTAAAATCTGAGTGTCACGTTAACCAGGTGCCAAATGCCTACATACCCATGCCCTAGTTTCCTTTTGTCCTTGATGGGGTTTTTTCTTTTTTGAAAAATACCCTAAGTGTGCCCTAGACATTCTATTTTCTTGTTACTTTTTTGGGCACTTAAAACTTTCATATGTGCACATGGTCATTTGTTATCCTTAGTGTTTGCTGAGTCTCATAATAAACTAAGTCCTCTTTCATTCAACGAACAAGTGACCAAGCCTTGGATTTCATTTCATTTTCATTTAGTCGCGTGATCTCCAAATGATTTTGGCAGTTAGTTTTTATTTTTGGAAATTCAGTGATAGTGTTATCTCCTATTCTCATGATCCCTAGAAATTTTCTCCAAACATCTATCGATCCAACGTAGCAGTCTTCTCCTATTCACCTGATTAAATGGTTAAGCTCTACAACATTTGACAATCAAGCACCGACCGTTGATATGTTTCCTGATCAACGGTTGTCTTCATTTTATCATGATTGACTATGTAGTTAATGATGTATTCAGCGATTCAGCGGAGTGGTTATCTCTTATTCTCTATGTCTTGGTGGTTAGTAAAGAAAAGTTCAGCAATTGAGTGAATGAAGTGCTCGCTTGATCTCCAAGTTCTAGCAGTTAAGTGTGAAATATTGAGTGATTTAGTGGTAAGCTTATATAAAGGTATTATTTTCTTTAGTTGCACAATCTCCAAATACCATTTGATAGTTAAGACAAGATATTCAGTGACTTGGAAAACATAGTATTCACTTAATCTCATAAAGTTGATAGTTAGCGATATTGCATTTCGAGATTCAATGACAAAAGGAAAGGTAATTATTCTCTCATAATCATGTAATAAAAGGGTTAAGTCCAAAAGCATTAAGTGATTTAGCGAGAACCGTAGATCATATAAAAGATCAATGAATGGTGTTTGATCTCAAGATTGGACCAAGGGTAAGATATTTATCTAGCAACTCAAAGATAAACCTAAATCCTCTGTCCAAAGTTTCATGAAAGAGATAGACCTAAAGAAACAGAAAGAGAAGTATGCAAGTCAGTTAGGACTTGTGAAATCCCAGATGGCCAAGCACTTCCCTAGGACTGGAAAATATGTTACCCCTCTCCCAACACATATGAATGCTCCCTATGAGTATAAAGCCCTTAATTACTACATGAAGTATCTAGCCTATGGGTTGTGTAGAGTTTTAGGGATGGATGGAGATGCAAAGATGATGCCTGCAGACATCTTGATGATTATCTTGGACATCCAGAATTCCCATGCCAATATAGATTATGATTACATTCAATATGTAATTGACAAAATGCATGAAGGTTTTATGATGATTAAACAAGACAAGAAGCTGACAAGGTTCATGCATTACTCCCTCCTGATGCACTTGATTTTATACTTCAATGTTAATAACTTGAATGGGCAATGCTAAGGCCTAGGATAATGCTTGAAGGACAGCCCAATCTAGTGCAATATTGGTTGAGGGTGTGGAATTATACTTCTAATGAGAGTGATTTATGTGCTTTCCAAAATTGGATAGTTTTTCCAATTTTGAATATGTTGGGAACCAATGTAACAAGGCTACCAATTAGGGTGTTAAGGCTCCTTAGGCCCCAAAAGTATGTTGATAAATGGCAAGAAGACCATGTTACAAGTAGCGGTTGTCGTTGCACCAAAAGATCAACCTATTAATGCCCGATACAACCACTAGACTTATACAAGATACAGGAGGTTGTTAAACCATGTCATGAATCCCGAAGGGAGACGTTGGTGGTTAGTCCAACAATCCCCCCCTCAATGTCACCCGAGGGGATTCAAACCTATGACCAAGCTCTGATACCACTTGTTACAAGTAGTGGTTGTCCTCGCACCAAAAGATCAACCTATTAATGCCTGATACAACCACTAGACTTATAGAAGACACAGGAGGCTGTTAAACCATGTCACGAATCCCAAAGGGAGACATTGGAGGTTAGTCCAATAGACCACAATTGGGGTGACTTTTACTTGGGTGAGAATTTCACAATAATTAGAGTATATGGATGCCCACATCCCCCACACATCCTCCTGAAATATGTTCCTCCAAGAATTTCCCAATTAGAATTCATTTGGAAATTAGTATGGACAGACAAAGAGTATTTGGCACCCCACATAAAGGGAACTTTCACTCCACGATAGTTCAGGGTAGGTAACTTCCTGATTGGTAAAAGGGAGTTACCTCAGCTCAGCTCATGGTTGAATCATTTTAAGATGATTTCTGGTATTTAGAGATATGTGGATCCTAAAAAAATTATTAGGACTGGCAGAATGATATTAATTCCCAACATTGGTACAATTAGGGAGCTTGAGGGGTGTGATGAGGAGGATGTAATAATAAATATAATGGATGAAGATGAGATTGGTAATAGGCTTACCAAATTTTATGATCTTTTGAAATTAGAGGCTCAAGTTAGAAAGGCTAAAATTGCCTTTTGAGGTTTCTTCCCTAACCTTCCATATCTGAAGAGAATTGATAGAATAGTATAAATGCATGGTACTCTATCTAGTCAGTTAGAAGGCCAACTTGAAGAGAAATTGGAAGTCGAAAAAGATTACTCTTCTTCTGAATACGAAGAGTATACTGATGAATCACAAGAAGGTGACAGTCCACCCCAAGTCAATGAACCCCCTGTCATTGATGTAAGTCAGGATTCACCCGAGGTAGAGGATGTCTCTGAGACTCCTCAGAAAAAATAGAGACTTGAGGAAGGTGGGCCCTCTAAAGAAAAGAAATAGAGGAAAGTGACAGATAGAGCTGCAGCTTTAGTTCCTAGTGACAAAGCCTACTATCACCGTCTAAGGAAAACCATCAAAGAGGGAAAGAAAGTGGCCTCACAGGAGAAAGAAGAGTTGTCCTTGTTGCTTGGCAAGGATGAAAGATAAATTTATCAGGAAGAACTGCTCAGTGACGATCAATTCATCAAGAGTGAGGAGTTCAAGAATTTCCTCATATGGAAAAAACAATAGGAGATTGCCATGACATTACTTGAGGGCACTGGTCCTAATGATGAGACTTTAAAGGCCCTAGTTGCATATGACCCAGAATCAGAGAATATCTCTGTTGAAGAGGCTAGGGAGCTAGTCAAATCTAGTGGAATGCTCTTAGTACTTGGATGGGACTTGACATCAACATTTATCATAGATCAGATTAGGAAGCAGCCTGAAGGCAACTTGTCTTATGAAGCCCATATTGGAGACATGATTAGAGGAAGTGGGTATGACCCCAAGTCTCAAGCTTTGGCAATGTGGTCACTTGCACCATGAAATCAAAAACCTTCCCTAGTCAGCATAGAGGAGAAAATGGAGGGGAATCATATCATCTAGACTATCCAAAACACCAGTGATCTGGAGGTGTCTAAAGTAGTGACCCATTTTGTACATCTGAATGAGGCTAAGACAACTCAACTGTCAAATAGGTATGCAAAATTATTTGAAAGTACAGTGACCACAGAAAAGGACTAATGAAGATAAAGGAATTATAAGATGAGCTTGAAGAAGCAAAAGATAAACTTGAAGAGGCCTCTAAGGAAGCTCCTCCTCCAGTCCTACAAATTGAAGCTATAGTCCAATCAGTGGAAGAATTTCCTATTGAATTGGCAGAAGAATCAGAAAAGGACAAGTTGGATCTGGCCCTAAAGGCCCTCTCTAGCATCATGCAATACATGTGTGAAGTGATAAAAGGTAAAATGGATTCAGTCCATAATTCTTACTCTATACTACAGAAGACTAATGAAAGTATCAAGGATGCTATGGCTACCCTAGAGCCACTGTTCAATATATGGTCTACTAGAGGGCCCCTTTTTCAGAAACTTGAGTTATTGAAACCTCATAGGATAGATATTCCAGAATTAGTTACTGAGGTGGGAGAGAAGATAGAGAAAATTAGTACAACTTGGGGATTCTTCAAGGGCAAGGCAAATCAGGTAAGAGCCAAAATGAATATGTTTGGCCGGGACTTTAGCAAGTTCCTCCCTCCAATTTGCACAAATGATGGTAACATCATAGAAATTGAGGAGTGGAAGTCAAATATGAGTCAGTTGGTGACTAGGCAAGAGACCTTTTTGAATAATGATGGATCCTTAGATATGGACATGTTTAACAAGGATGACATGTTCAAAATAGA
Organism: Chamaecyparis obtusa; assembly: GCA_027943335.1. Taxonomy (NCBI): domain Eukaryota; kingdom Viridiplantae; phylum Streptophyta; class Pinopsida; order Cupressales; family Cupressaceae; genus Chamaecyparis; species Chamaecyparis obtusa. Next base: position 14,086,385 of record BSBK01000529.1, read on the forward strand.
AAATGAATGTATTAAATTTATTGTTGACGCAAAGGCCATCACTGAATCGAGATGGGATAAGTAGGTTAAGATGTTACAAAGCCTGATAGTGTACACCTGGCCATCAAAAGAAGAGGTTGTTGCATGGGACAAAAGCACTAAACCTAAGAAGAAGAAACCAGCAACAATTGATGTAGAAGAAATGGAAGAAGAGTGAATTCCAACATTGCACCTGATCCATGAGCACATGGAGAGTAATTATTATAAAGAGGATGATGTAGGTTAGCCAGATGGCGGTCATCATTCACACAACAACTTTTTGCAGTTACTCTGAATACCAACAGACAAAGGTGCCACTCAGGGGGATTCACTATGAGAAGAAATAGTTTTCTGGTGCCATTTCCCCCTTTTTCTATTTAATTTAAATATATTTTGTATTCTAGTGCAAGTCACTATCTAAGCCATCTGAAGCATGTTGCATCCTTTTCTGAAGGATTTCAAGATGGCTAGTGTATATATAGTTATTTCTAGATGATTGTAACAGGTGGTGGAATACTTATTGTAATAGGAGTTTTTGCATCAAGTGTTTTGATTCTAAGAAATCTTAGTCTCTACATGTACTGATATAGAAGATTTGTAAATGAGAATATACTAAAATTCCTTGTATATGCTTTGTTGTCTTCATGTATGAATTTGAATTTATTTGTGTGTTAAATCTATAAGGCAATTTTGATATATCATCTACAAGGTAGATAGTGGGGTTAACTCTTACGTTTCTTTCAAGGGAAGTGTGAATCTTAGGTGAGGTCTCAGAAAATTCATAAATTGTGCAAGAATCTGATGATAAATATATATGATTGAAAGGATAATTTGTAAGGCATTTTATCTGAGTTTTGGGGTTATTTGACTTGAAGGTTTTCTGTAGATGTGTATCTTAGTGGACTCTGATGCCTTAGGATTTGGCATTGTTTCATGGCTTAAGTTACATAGTTTTCACCATCAATCCAATGAATAACTATTTATTTTAAAGTTTGTATTGAAAAAGATTATCTGTTCATGTCTGTGTCAAGTACATAGATAGCTATTGTGATTCTTTAAAGAATTGAATCTGAGAGGTATACCTGCCTGAGCCAGGAGCTCAAAGTGAAGAAGGATCAAGATCCTTGATACCTAAGTGTTTTGGTTGTTAGATGCATCTATTGGGACTACAAGAGTTAAATATCAAAAGTTTTCTGATTAGTTTTGATCATCTGTAGTTTTAAACACTAACAGATACCATCTTATCTCTTCTAATTATTCATAAATAATACTTGAAAGAATAATTAAGGTTTGTCTCACACAAAGCTCCACTAAAAGAGTTGCTCCATCATTGATGCAATATCTAGCTCTGCACAGGTAGGTGAGTTGGCTTGAGGTTGTGGGTGGACGACTCATGGTCTTGGGTTCGAGTCCCTCCCAGGTTTAAACGGGTGGGACGGCTTGCGGGCGGTTGATCTCACCCCTTGGGGGACTAGTCTCGCCTTAGCTCATACAGGTACCCAAGATACGGGCTACTGGGCGCTGGGCTAGGTCGCGGGGACACCCCCATGTATATATAAAAAAATATCTAGCTAAATTTACTAATTTACAAATGAACTTCAAAAGAAAAATACACCAAAGCTAACCAAAATAACCTCGTTCTCCGATTCCATGTCCTTGACAAAATTAACAAGGTAAGTTAAATCATGAATGAAAGGCATTTGCTTCTCATATTTATTGTCCAAGAATACTTCTAACACTATCTTTTATATAATAGTTTTAAAAATTTGGAGTCATCTTTTTTATCATAGGTATTTGGGATAGTGTATTATTTTTAAAAAGTTTATTTGCAACTTGAATGTATACAAATAGTAATAAACTCCTTAATATTTACTATCAAACCACATCTCTCAACTAATAATATATTATAGTATTTTTTAAAATTTTGATTCATTTTTTATTATAGACATTTGGGATGAGGTTTTAATTTTTATAAGTCAAGTTGCAACTTGAATATGTACCAATCATAATAAACTCTCATTCCTCTTCTTCTTTTGCAATTCTATTTGAACTGCCATTGAAAAATTATTCTAAATTCTCATTTAACATTAATTTAATATCAAACCACATCTCTCAACTAATAATTTATTATAAATTTTTTTAAGATTTTGATTCATTTTTTATTATAGACACTTGGGATGAGGTTTTAATTTTCATAAGTCAAGTTGTAACTTGAATATATGCCAATCATAATAAACTCTCATTCATCTTTTTCTTTAGCAATTCTATTTGAATTGTCATTAAAAAAAATTATTCTAAATTCTCATTTAACTTTATATAATTAACTTATCTTTATGACCATTAATATTTTTGAGTGATTATTTATTTAGTGAACTTCTCTCATACATCATTAAAGTATTCGACAAAATGAATTATATATTTTTAAATCAAACAATGTTGAATGCTATAAGAAGAGCATCTGAAAATAAAATTATGGGAAAGGCTACAAACTGCCAATAACTAAATAACATAAGAAGACTACACAAGTAATAATTACAATTGACTAAAAACCAGAATAAATGATTTAAAATATAACTTTATATCTTTAAAGACTTCGTTAACTAACAAACAAAAATCTACTTAAAAATCTTAAAATATGTTAATCAAAATTATTTTGTATAATTTGTAAGTCTCTTTAACTTAAAATCATTATCAACATACGAATAGAAAGAAGAAAAAAGAAAGAAATGAGAAAGAAAAATAATTAAAAGATTTTTTAGTAAAGTTAAATAGTTCTGAATGAACTTAAGAATCTAATATTGATAAGAATGTGTCTGTGAGATCTATGAAAGATAAATATCGTTAAGAATAAATTCTAAAAATACCTAACAAAATGAGGTAAGATTATGTCTGATAAGGTTTAGTTCAGTCATTTAATCTTAATATTGCCAACAAAAAAAAAAACTTTCTTCTGACCAAAATTTGCCTCGAAAACCTAGCAAAGTGCATTTAGTTGTTTGTGGGGCGGTTTAACTTTGAAGTTCAAAAAGGAACTGAGAGTTTTGAATTAAATTGATTTAAGAAATATTTCTTTATGGGCTTGCATATCCTTGTTCTTTCAAATTAAGGAAAAGAACAAATGAGTAACAAATTTCCATCCGGAAAAAGTGCAGATTTCTAAACAGTGCGCATGTGAGGGTGGGCAGAAAACCTTTCAAATGGTCAAAGAGCAGTGTACATATACACTGTGTATATGCCAACTATTAGGTATACAAACTTTTGAGGAGAAAGTACCACGTGTACCCTAAAAATGTAGTGTTGTTATTTTGGGAAAGCCCAAGCCAAAAGACAATTACCTACTTTTCTCGAGGACTCCCTTCTCGATATACTTAGCCGCTTGCCAATTCCCATTCCCTAAAACAAACCTATGTGTCCACCTGCAATTGCCAGTCACACACCCCTAAAACTGCCTTGGCGCGCCCGCCGTATTTCACGAATCAGAGCTCACAATACCGCCAGAATCGGTCACAGCCTAGTGCAACCGGAGCGGGAAAAAAGTTTAGAGATATACATGCGGGAAGAAGGGTAGGAAGGTTAAAAATCCGAGATGTCTTTTGTACGACGTAATTTTCAAAGGTTAAAAGTACAGAAAGCAGGTGAGATGGCGTTTTACCCGAGATAAAAAAAATTCAAATATTAGGTGTACGTACCAGTGGGTGCTGAAGATTTGGAATTTGATGGTCAAATGGTGGTTTTTTCACCTTCCTATATTTTTATAAAATTGTATATATATATATGAATGATACTTTGATTTATTAATTTATAATAATACATTTTATTAATTTAAAATTCTAATAAGTTAATGAATTAAAATTTTTATCAAAATAAATAAAATTTAAAATTTTAGTATTTATTAATAATAATTAAACAATCAATTTTTTTTGATAGTTATTATTAATAATCAAATAATCAAATAATCAAATTCTTAATATAAGTGTCTAATAGAGGAACTTTGGTGGAGCCTCCCCAAAGAAGTATTTTAACAAGGCTCTATATAGATCACCCCCATATATATAATATTTATTATAAATATATATTAATTGGATGAAAGCTTTTGGAAAGATTCTATATGTAACTTTTTGATAAACGTTTAAAATCACTCTATATTTATTACACATATACAATAATTGAATGCAAGCTTTTGGAAAAAGCGTAAATGGGACTTTTTTATTGACATTTGGAATCACTCTCTATACATCCAATTGTTCATGGATTGTGAAAAACTCATACCAGCGATATATATTAATTTAGAATATTTTATGAATCGAATATAATTATAAACAAGATTTTTTGGTATGAATTTAGAAATTTATATACTAATAAATTTAAGATTTATATGCATATTAATAGTTTATCACCAAAGACAATTGCATGAGATATATCAACAAGAGGTGCTAATGTCTCAAGCTTAGATATCACCACGGGGATGGGGTCTCCCATTGGGACCTCACAAATTTATAGGAGCGATAGGGGTGGAGAGATAAAGGAGTTGTCATGGAGTGATAAGGAGGGGGGACGACACAAGGAGACATAAGGATGTAATGCCAAACAAATCTGAGAATTTGTCCCCTCAAAAATGTGGTCTCACTGTTCAAAGCTCCAGTCAAAAGTGATTCGACTTCAGTCTCTTATGGGTTCATAACTTGAGTCAAAAACAATTCATCTTGACTTCAGCCTCTTACAAAATGCACTCGTGATCTATGATGGAAATATAAGAGTTCGTAAGAATGGCAGCCACTAAGCTCCCCACAAAACGTATCAAAGAAAAAAAGAAAAAAAAAAAGTTGTTCAGATTGACTACGTCCCATAAGAATTTCATATGACAGGTAGCAGTGACCGTCAAATTCCAGGACTTTTGAGCAGTGGGCTATGCAGGTCTTAAAGTGGGTGCAGAATCAGATTTGCCAAAAAAAAATCCGCTGCGGTGGGGCCCGCTTTGACGTACAGGATACCTGTTGACCGGGGTCCAGTCGGTGGACCGCAAAACGGCTGGGAAATGTTTGCCGGCACCGGTAAAATGTTTATCGGCGGATTTTAAATTTGAAACAGGGATGTTTTTCAACTTTGGTATTTGGAGCCCATGTGCTTTGCTTTCACGGATATTGTTTTACCCGCCCTTCATTTATTAGGGTAAACTTCGCAGTCTTGGAATGCATCTCCACGTGCATTTTTATTTTTGTTTTCCCAATTTATACTCTCAAAGTATCACCCTCATTTAACACCCTAATATACGGATGTAGTGGAATCCACGATGAGCTTCTCCCCATATTAGTTTTTTATTTTTTATTTTTACTTAGGTCTATGATTTTATTATTCTTTTAAGGGGAGAAGGAAATCTCCTCCAAAAATGTGCCTATATATTTTTCTCATGTTTATATAATATATATATAAAAAAAAATCTTTTGTTAAAAATTGTTCTCTTTTTAAAATTGTTCTCTCTAAAGATGAGGATGTTCTTAAAGTTTCAAGATAGCCTATAAACATGTCTTCATCTTGTTGCAATCAAGTGGGAAATATCTTAATAATGTCTTCTTTAGAGAGGTTGATGTTATTGAAGCATCTCAAAGAGACGTTAGAGGACATTGAGACTTCATGGAAATTTACAAAAATCTCTTGAATGCACCAAATATACTTAGTTGTTCCATGTGTTAAACACTTACAAAAAATATATATTTTTAATGTGTGTGCCCTTAATCCTAACCCTAACAGTTTATAGGCTCTATCTATGCCCCAAGCACTCAAAAAAATGATATGAATAAACTCCACACCCTCATTCCAAATCATTATCAAAGCTTGAAAGCATTGAGAAAGGCTATAAGTGCAACCACCAGACAACAACAGTGAGAAAATAACAAGAGGAAAAGCAATTATCAAATCTTCATTAATCAACTGCTCAAGTTTCCATGAAGTCTCAATATCCCCCTTCATTATTTACTCTATTTGGATTTGCGTGTTTTTTAAAAATGTTTATTCCTAAATGGTTACATTTGAGAATTTGAAATCAATGATTATGTGACATTTCTTTTAGTTTAGATATACAATAAATTGGTTGTAAAGTTGTATGTGGTTATAAAATGTTGTTTTAGAGTTGTTGAACTATTGTTTTTAATCAAAAGCCATTACTATAAAACCCTAAGGATGTCATTTAGGGGTTTGGGCATTAAGTTTACATTCACTTTATTGTTAGGTTGTATATTAGTGGTTGTTGGTCACTTTGGATTTAATTGCATATGCAACAAATAATTGAGTATTTGTGTAATGTCATCCAATTAATGATTAATGTTTGTCATAAACACCTAGAGGTTATGTAGATTATACTCTATCTTACTCATTTTGTGATCCATCAAAGAAACCTTCAAGCACAAGATCCCTCAATTTATATTTTTGGCTTCATATCTTTGTTCCGATTTTTTTCTTGATGTATATGAATTCTTGACTTGCATTCTAGTATGTGACTCAGTCATGGTGCCCCCAAATTTTTTTTGACAATTCAACTTATTGAAAACAAATCCATATAAGCTTGAATATTTGGTGTAACTTACTTGGACATAAATCTCTCTCCTTTTTTTTAAACATCTCCAAGAAAATCATTAGAATACAATATCAAGAATGAATATAGTTAAAACACTTTAATTTCACATATAACTCCTTCAAATTTTCTTTGAGCTCTAGCAACTCCAATCTATTCTAGATCAACCCTCTAAATTTAAAAGAAAATTACCAAATCAAGAGAGATATGAAGTTCACAATTTGAACTCCTAATAAATATTGCCTTATATATTGTCTTAAGGATATCACTTGTAATGAAATAATTTGCACAATAAAGGAAATCATAGAAATTATGTTGTAAATTTTTTATAATACTTGAGAGTAATAAGCCACTTTAAGGAGAAAATCTCCAAAAGTCTTCAATGAGAACATAATTCATAATATGATGCTAATAAAATAACCACTACCTCGTCTATATATCATGCTTATGTCATTGATGTCACCTAGCCTCTTAAATACTTGTAAGGGTTGGATAATTGAGAATATAATTTATTTAAGCTTTTGCCTAACCATAGGATAGCTACATGTATCCCTATGTGGGTAATATATGTTGAGGGCATAAGAACATGTGATATTTTTTCACTCAAACAAATCGAGTAAATGAATAGATTGTGGGGTTAGAGGGGAGATGAAACATTTTCAACTACTATACCTTTCCAAGAGCCATGATTTCCTATTCTAGCTCAAGGAAACATTTACAACTACCATCACTTCCTTGATCTCTATGCCAGAGATGAGTACACAATGCAAATTTCTTGTCGAGAATCTCATGGTCCCTGCCTATGACTAGCTAGATTCTGAGATGGTGTGTGAAATTGTTGGTCTTGAATCACCTTGGTATCAATAAATGCTCACTTATCTTCATGATAAGACCATTCCCCTCACTCTTACGCCTAACCAACAAAAAACCTTCGTCTGCCGCACATCTCGTTACACAATTCTCAAAGATACCCTATTTCAAAAACACTTTGGTGGAACTCTTCTTACATGTCTGAATTTGGAGGAAGCACACACAACCTTGGAAGAGGTATATCAAGGAATCTGTGGAGCCCATTCTAGTGGCCTTACCTTAGCAAAGAAGTTTCTATGCATTGGATACTACTGGCTTGTTAGGAATAGTCCCAAGAGATAACTGAGAGGGGGGGGGGGGGGGGTGGGGGGGTGAATCAGTTATCTACAAGATTCAATTCTTTATCCAATTAAGTATACTAAAACATAAAGCATAAACACAATGAAAGAACACATGAACACAACACTAATATTTTGGCTACGGGGAAACCCAAATAGGTAAAAACCCCGCTAGGACTTGATACCAACTAATATTCTGTACTAGTGTATAATGATCCTTATTAAAAGATCCTTTACCTTGTTAGGAGTAGCTTTACAATATATTAAGTACAATAGACCTGGTCAAGGGTCAGACCTTGTTAGGAGTATTTTATAATTGTCCCTGTTAGGGAAGAGGACACACTGTCTGAGAGCTCACTGCTCAAATGGGCGAAGGCTACAACCTTTTGAATAAAAGATACACACTATATCTGGTTCTTGGTGAACTGCACTTTGACCTACTGTCTGGATCAGTTCCAATGAATAGAACAAGTACTTTACTTGGTCACATAGACCTTCTTCTGATGGCTCAACACTTCACACACTCTGCTTTGCTATGCTTAATCAACCATGAACCACACTCAAGCAATCACAAATGACTGCCTATAAATATCTTTCCTCCAAATGATATAATCAAGTCGGCATGTTAGAACCACCTTGAAATCATATTAGAGAAACCATAACAAACTCCAATAAACATTATGTCAGCTCTACTATGCATGCAACACATTCTAGGACTTGTCCAATAAGATAATTGTAGACACGCGCTACACACTGCCGGCTCTACCAAAACAAATGGAACTTTCTCTGTAAGCTGAATTAACTCATGCACTCTTAATCGAACATCAATAACACTTCTCCAAGCTTAAATCTAAGGGCACATACCGTAAAGCTAGGTGCAACTAAAGAACCAATAAAATCTATGTCAGCTCTTCTGAACAAACACAGGAAACTGCTGCTGGTGAATAGTGACCGCATAACTTCACTTCTACTCATCAATAGACTATGCATCCATAACTGAAACATCACTAATATGTCTTCAACATATATCCAAGTGCGCAAGGCTCCATGATAACTTTACAGACAACCATACACAGAACATTGTTAGTTACTTTGTCAGGAACACTGCTAACACCAGTTGCTATATAACTGTCTGTACTAACAGCTAACCTTTGCGCCCATGATATCATGTTGATACCATGTCCATGCTTCATAAACTAAAAGCTTACTGCATAAGACTTCCACGCATGCTACTTTGTTAGAAATAGGAAATACTTAGAGGGGGGGGGGTGAATCAGTATTTCACAAACTTTTACTTTTGCCCACTTATGGATATAACAGATTACTTTAAAGCATAAGAAACTAAATAGCATACATAATAGTAAATGTAAAGAACTCATAACACATGATATGTTCTCGAGGAAACCCTAGCCAAGGGAAAACCTCGGTGGGGATGGTACCCACAAAGATCCACTAATCAAAAGATATCCAGTTAAGGATGTTGACCCTGTTAGGAGCCTGTTGCAATCATATAGTGTATCAGTCTTGGTTAAGCGACTATAGTCCTTGTTAGAAGCCTCAACCCTGTTAGGAGTTGTAGATACAAAACCTGATTACTAGATGAGCTCACTGCCCAAACAAGTAATACAAATGTTTATTTATTACAATATGGTACTGCTTACAACTTCGCATCAACAACTTTCACTGGTATCACAAGTTACATATATTACATGTTACATTTCAAGTATGTTCGGTACATTTTTATTTATACAAGATACAAACATAATATCTTTCTCCTATCGGCTTGCATATCTTTATCCAAGAGTAAACATCTAGGATGTCATCTCTTTATAATATTAAGTCATTATTTTGACAAGCAAAATAATCCCTTAATTCATTTACTAGTTCTATCTTCAAAACTGCTCTGTCAGCTGTACTTTGTCATCGGTAAAACAATCATAACTTTGTCCGTACTATCCATACTCTTTTGCGCACTGAGATGGGGTATCCTTAGACACCATATAGTCTATGTTCAACTGCACAAACTCTGATAATGCTCCAGTGAACATCGCCAAAACAAACTGTATCGGGTGCTCTGTAAAAAACACTGTTTCATACTTAGACAATTTTAGTCTGTGATCTTCCATACTTACTTTCCAGCTTATGCGATCTTCATAGGGAACATATGTTTCCATAATGAAAACATCTATGTACATACCTCAGCCAAATTGCCAACAGACTTTCCATATGTTGTCATCAATGACAAACATACAGTCAGTACTGGCCTACTGGCAAATCTCCAACAATCTCCACCTTTGGCATTGATGGCAACATGTGGAATGAAAAACCACCACCAACCCAAATGAACATTTCTTTTATAACATTCTCCATTTCCTCTTCAAAACTCCCCCAAAGATGAATCCTCTAACTACTGCAATATTTTCTAATATTCTCCATTTCCTCAACTGAACTGCTGTCATAACTGAATGTTGCTCCCCCTTAGAATATTACTCCTCCTTTTTACTTCTATTTTTCATGATTCTATATATTACTCCCCCTTTGACATCAATGGAAAAGGGCACCATTCATTTTAAGCACTGGTACTACTCCTGAGGTAGAGTAGTCAACCTTCCACCAGTCCCTGAGGATTGATGCCTTTCCTTCTTTCTTCTAAGCAGAATCAGGGAAGGGAATTACTCCCAACTTCTCCCTGAGATACTCAAAAGTATCCTTAGGCAAGGGCTTTGTGAATATATCTACCAACTGATCTTTAGTACTCACATAGTCCAACTTGACTTCTTTCTTTGCCACTTTCTCTCTTAGGAAGTGATACTTGATCTCTATGTGCTTTGTCTTTGCATGCATCACATGGTTCTTTGACATATTGATAGTGCTAGTGTTATCACAATGAATAACAATAGGATAATCAATCTAGATTCCAAAATCCTTTATCATCTGCTTGATCCAAACAATTGTAGAACAATTCAAGGCTGCTGCAACATACTCCACTTCTGTTGTCGACTGAGAAATACAATTTTGTTTCTTGCTTGTCCAAGTGACAAGTCTATCACTAAGAAACACTGCTCCACCCAATGTACTCTTTCTGTCATCAACACATCCTGCCCAATTTGCATCAGTGCACACATTAAGCTCAACATTTTCTGAGTTAGGATACCATAGACCATAATCTATACTGCCCTGCAAGTATCTGAATATTCTCTTTACTGCAATGAGGTGACTTTGTTTAGGTTCTGCTACAAATATTCCAACTATGCCAACTGCATTGGAAATATCAGGTCTAGTCTGAGTAAGATATATGAGTTTACCAATCATAAACTTATACAATGTTATATCTACCACTAGTGAGTCATCTTCTTTAGTAAGCTTGCATCCAGTGATCATAGGGGTTCCTACTAGCTTGCAATCATCCATCTTAAATTTCTTCAGTATTTCTTTCACATACTTTGACTGATTAATAAAAATTCCTTTTTCTGTCTGGTGCAAATTTAGTCCCAAAAAGTATTTCATAGGACCAATCATACTCATCTCAAATTCATTCTACATTTCTTTGGAAAATTCAACACTGAGCTTGTCATTACCTCCAAAGATAATGTCATCAAAAAATACAGCTACAAGTAGAAAACCTTCATATGTCTCTCTAATGAATAGATTACAATCTGCTGCTCCTTTCTTGAAACCAATCTTTTTTAAGTATTCATCTAGTCTCTCATACCATGCTCTAGGGGCTTGCTTAAGTCCATATAGGGCCTTCTTCAATCTGCATACCATATCAGGTCTATCTGATAAGGTGAATCCTTCTGGCTACTCAATGTATACTTCTTCTTTCAAGTCTCCATTCAGGAATGCTAACTTGACATCCATTTGATAAACTTTGAAGTTTTTGACTATAACATAGGCTAAAAACAACTTGATGGCTTCTAATCTACTCACAGGGGAAAATGTGTCTGAATAATCAATGCCTTCTCTTTGCACATAACCCTTACATATTAATCTTGCTTTGTTTCTTACTACTATACAATCTTCATTCATCTTATTTCTGAATATCCGCTTTGTTCCAATCACATTCTTATCACTAGGTCTTGGGACCAGTTCCCAAGTGTCATTCTTAATAATCTGATCAAGTTCTTCTTTCATAGCATCATGCCAATCTAAATCATTACAAGCATCTTCAACAATTAAAGGTTCAATATGAGATAGTAAACATACCACTTCATTGCTAGTTGAGTTCTTTGCTTGTGACCTTGTTAAGACTTTGCCGCCCTAATCTCCAATGATGTCTGCCTTGGAATAATTTCTTGATGTAAACTTTGGAACTTTAGGTGATGCTGACTCATCAGCCTTAGGAGTATTTTCTTCACTTGTCTCAGGGTCATTGAATAACACATCAATACCATCAAACATTTCCTCAATGACTGTCTTACTAGTGGAGGGTCTAGGTTCTTCTTCAATCATAGGTGAGTAATTATGATATCTTTCTTGAATCATAAACTTTTCATCAATTCTCACATGAGCACTTTCTATGATCTTTTTCAATCTTAAATTGAAACATCTATAAGCTTTACTTTTAGTAGAGTAACCAAGAAAAATACCTTCATCACTTCTTGTATCAAACTTTCCTACTGCTTCATCCCTCTTGATGTAGCACTTGCTTCCAAAGATTCTGAAGTATTTTACTATGGGAACATTACCAAACCATAGCTCATAAGCTATTTTGTTGGCACTTGGCCTCAATTGAATTCTATTGATGGTATAGATTGTTGTATTGACCACATCTCTGCAATAGGTGTGTGCAACTTTTCCTTCTATCATAATGGTGTGTGTTGTATCAAGAATGATCCTATTCCTTCTCCCTACAATTCCATTCTGCTGAGGGGTTCTAGGTGCACTTAACTGTCTCTTTATGCCATGTTCTTCGCAGTACTCATAGAATCTGTCAGAGGTAAATTCTCCTCCTCTATCCGATCTCAAATATTTTATCTTTAGTCCAGATTCATTCTCAACCTTAGCTTTGAATATTTTGAATTTCTCAAATGCTTCTGACTTATCTTTCAAGAACACAACCTACATCATCCTAGTATAATCATCAATAAACAAAATGAAATACCTTTCACCATAGTATGATCTTGTTTGAACTGGACCACATAGGTCTGTATGAATCAGATCCAACTTGTTCTTTGTTGAATTCTTCTTGCTCCTAAAAGAATTTCTCACATGTTTTCCCATCACACATTCCCTGCATATAGTATCAACTGGCTTTGCTATGCTAGGTAGATCTCTTACTGCCTTAACATTGCTTATCTTTACTATGTTATCAAAATTGATATGACATAGTCTTTTATGCCATAACCAACTATCATCAACTTTAGCAACAAAACAACTTGCTTCTGAATTGAGTTGAAAAACATTACCTCTTGTCTTTGAGCCTGACGCAATCATAACACCATCTTTGTTATTAATGATGCATTTGTCATCTTTGAACTCCAACTAATAGCCTTTTCCAAGTAACTGACCAACACTGAGAAGGTTACGTTTCAAACCATCAACATAAAGAACATTATCAGTACTGTTCTTTCCATCCAAGGTGATGGCTCCTCTACCAACTATTGGTTTAGGAGTGTTGTCTCCAAATCTGACCATACCTCCATTGTATTTTTCCAAATGAACAAACCTGCCTTTATCACCTATCATGTGATGTGAACATCCACTGTCTATAATCCAGTCTGTCCTTATGTCAGCTTGTGAAATCAATGCTAGCTCTTGATTTTCTTTCTTATCTTCATGAACTGTCTTGTTATTTATTTTGTCTATAACTACAATGAATCCAATTTTTTCTTCACCATATTCTTCATCTGAAACTCCATCTCCAGTATAGTAGCATTCCTTAGAATACTTAGGCTTGTAATCCTTCTTGAACCTTTTATCTCTAGTGGGACACTTAGATGCAAAGTGACCGATCTTATTACATGAAAAGCACTTGAATGGTAATTGACTTTCATATTTTCCTTTTCCTTTCTTTTCTCTTTTGGCAATCATAGAAATAAAATCATCTAATGTTTTCTCTTCATCATCATCATCAAAATTACCAGAAGTGTTTGTAGATTTCTTACCATGAACTATTGCTTTGAAAGCTGTCTCACTCTTTGGTTTTGTCTTGAATCTTGAAATCTCAAAAGATGAGATTTTGCTGATCAAAGTCTCTCTCTTGAAATTTTATGTAAGCTTCATGGTCTAATCAAGGATGTTGATCTTGCTTTCATATTCAGGAGTGAGGGTAGTCATTAACTTGTCCTTAATGTCCTGCTCTGAAATCTCTCCACCATTGTTCCCAATTTCAGCAACTGCTTCATTTATTCTTTGATTGTAAGCTCTGATATTTTCCTTAGGTAGCATCTCTAATGCATTGTATCTTTTCTTCCATGTCTTTCTGCATGCATCCTTTGCTTGTTTGTCTCCTTAAAATATGTCTTCTAGTTGCTTGCATATTTTATTGGTTGTATGTATCTTTTTTACTTCTAAAAATTCACCATCAGATAGGGCGCTGATAAGGGCTTCTTTAGCTATAGCATTTTGATGAAACAATCCCTTTTGTGTGTTAGTAGCATCATCTTTTGCAAAGTCTTCTAAAGTAGGAATCTTGGCTGCTTTGATAGTTACATTAAAAACTTCAAAGGCAATGCACTGCAAATGAGTCACCATCTTGTTCTTCCAATCAAGATAATTCTCTCCATTGAACATAGGACTTTCTTTCCTGAAGTACGCCATCTGATCAATCTCAAGCTGTTAAAATTTCTCTTTGAGGCACTTGGATCTGATACCAATTGTTAGGAATAGTCCCAAGAGATAACTGAGAGGGGGGGGGGGAGGTTAATGAGTTATCTACAAGATTCAACTCTTTATCCAATTAAGTATACTTAAACATAAAGCATAAACACAATGAAAGAACACATGAACACAACACCAATATTTTGGTTATGGGGAAACCCAAATAGGTAAAAACCCCAGTAGACCTGGTCAAGGGTCGGACCCTATTAGGAGTCTTTTATAATTGTCCCTGCTAGGGGAGAGGATGCACTTTCTGAGAGCTCATTGCTCAAATGAGTGAAGGCTACAATCTTCTAAATAACAGATACACACTATATCTGGATCTTGGTGAACTGCACTTTGACCTGCTATCTGGATCAGTTCCAATGAATAGCACAAGTACTTTACTTGGTCACATAGACCTTCTTCTGATGGCTCAACACTTTGCACACTCTTCTCTACTGTGCTTAATCAACCATGAACCACACTCAAGCAATCACAAATGACTGCCTATAAATATCTTTCCTCTAAATGATATAATCAAGTCAACCTATTAGAACCACCTTGAAATCATATTAGGGAAACCATAACAAACTCCAATAACCATTCCGTCAACTCTACTATGCACACAACACATTCTAGGACCTATCCAATAAGATAATTGTAGACGCACACTACACATTGTCGGCTCTACCAAAACAACTGGAACTTTCTCTGTAAGTTGAATTAACTCATGCGCTCTTAACCAAACATCAATAACACTTCTACAAGCTTAACTTCAAGGGCGTGTACCCTAAAGATAGGTACAACTAAAGAACCAATAAAATCTCTATCAGCTCTTCTGAACAAACACAGGAAACTACTGCTGGTGAATAGCGACTGCATAACTTCACTTCTACTCATCAATAGAATATGCGTCCATAACTAAAACATCACTAATATGTCTTCAACATATATTAAAGTGTGCAAGGCTCCATGATAACTGTACAGACAACCATACACATAACACTTTCTGTTACTTTGTTAGGAACACTGCTGACACCAGCTACTATATAACTACCTGTACTAATAGTTAACCTCTCCGTCCATGATATCATGCTGATATCATGTCCATGCTTCATAAATTGAAAGCTTACTACATACGACTTCCACGCATGCTACTTTCCATATGTTGTCATCAATGACAAACATACAGTCAGTACTAGCCTACTGGAAAATCTTCAACATGGCTGACAATGGAGCATGATGCTTATCACTATGTAAAGAAATGTGTTCCTTTCCAGCAACATGATGATTTGATACATGTCCCCACTCAATCTCTCCAACCCACCATCACACCTTGGTCTTTCTCCCATTGGGGCTTTGACCTTGTGGGCCAGATATTCCCTAGTTCTTCTAGTGGCCACAAGTATATTCTAACTTCCAATGAGTACTTTACCAAATGGGTTGAAGCAATCCCTCTCACCTACACTCCTGGTAAGAAAATTTCCAAGTTTATTCTGAATTATATCATTTGTCACCACGACATCCCAAAAGACCTCCATACTGATAATGGAATGCCCTTGAAGAATAAGGATGTCATTGACCTTTGTAAGAAATTTGGCATTACCCAACATTTCTCATCCAAGTACTTCCCATAGGGCAATGGTCAAGCTAAGGCTACAAATAAAACTATATTAAAAATCCTCAACAATATTATCGATGATGTTGGTCGTGATTGGCACCTACAACTCAATCCTACCCTCTGGGCTTACTACACCTTCATCTGTACTCCCACTAGTGCCACTCCATTCACCCTCGTCTATGGTTCTAGGGTTGTCCTTCCTATTGAAATTGAGCTCCTTTCCCTTAGGATTTATCTCAAGAACCTAATGTTTGAAGAATAATACAAAGTTTCCCGCTTGCAAGAGTTGTAACTCCTCGATGAGAGACGCCTTAATGCCCTTAACCACCTCTGCATGTATCAAAATCACCTATGCTTACAACTCAACAACAAGATCAAACTGTTAGGAATGGGAACACTGAGAGGGGGGGTGAATCAGTGTTTTATATATTATTACTTTTTATGACATCTTGAATCTTAACTTTATTGCTTAATTACTAAATTGAATATCAATACAAGTTAGATAAACAACCACAACACATAACACCAAATATGATTACGAGGAAACCCAAATAGGTAAAAACCCTGGTGGGAATTGATGTAATGCCCCTCCAACCCTATCAAGTCTCGGTTATGCTTACGAGAAATTAGGAAGAGCTATATGACCCTTCTTGAGATGGTTGCTTAAACCAAACCTCTCCCAACTCACCATAACTTCATATTTTAATATGAGAAATAATAATATTGCATAGGTATGCTACTATACATCTTCTTGTGTGTCAATGATAGTTTAGGACCTTAATGCTAAAGGATCACCTAATAGACTTATACGCTTCTTTGTGAAATGCTCATTATTAATATTCATGTTTAACTTAGGTTAATTGATTATAATCACTTAAGGGTTAGATGTGTTACCTTCTCTAATAATGTTACTTGGGATTAGACATGATTAATTCATTTAGGGATATATGATTTGTTTTGATAAGGGACATTTTGAGTACATGTCTGATGGTTAAATGGGTTTTTAAAAGTTAATATTTACATGATTATGTTGTGATGCAGTCTTTTTATACAATATGGAAAAGATATTATTCTGGTACTAACCATACTAATCCAATCATGCTTTGTTGATGTCATTGTTTGGTGTGAGTGTAGAATGAGGGGAGGCAGTTGTAGTTACTCCTACAGGAGGTCCACATGATGTCACACTCTCCCTCCTTGTTTTCCCTTGTCTGTTTATATATATATATATATATATATATATATATATATATATATATATATATATATATATATATATATATTGTTGGAAATTTGGCTAAAGTGAGTACATAGATGTTGTCATTATGGAAACATATGACCCTCATGAAGATTGCACAAGTCAGAGAGCAAGTATAGCAGAGTGCATCACTAATTTGTCTAAGTGTGAGATAGTGTTTTCACAGTGTACCGGGACACAATTTTTGTTTGCGATGTTGACTGGAGTGAGTTCAGTGCTTGTGCACTTGAACATAGACTCTATGATGGCTAATGATGAACCATCTCAGAGTGCAAGTTAGTACGGCATGTACAGAATTAGTTATGACAGTTTTACCGAAGACAGTGTGAAGCCGACAGGACAAAATATGAAGGCATAATTGCTAAAGAGTGAAGTGATTATTTTGTTTATCAAAATAATGACTTAACAATATAAAGGGATGACATAATAGATGTTAACTCTTAGATAATGATATATGGAAGCCGACCATGTAAATTTATTAGCCTTAATAACTTGTATATATATGCAATTGTAATTGAAAAGAAAAGATATGAAGCAAAGAAAAAGTGATGTGATAAATGTAATTGTGAAGAAAATGTAATAGTGATAATGTGAAGATAAGAGCAGCAAAGGAATATTGATACAAGCAAAAAAGGGCTATGTACCTTGACCTATTTTGTATACATTGTATATTACTTTTTTGGGCAGTGGGCTCATCTAATAATTAGATTTTGTATTGACAACTCCTAACAGGGTTGAGGCTTCTAACAAGGCCTATAGTCCCTTAATCAGGATTGATACACTATATACTTGTAATAGACTCCTAACAGGCTCAATATCCTTAACATGATACTTTTGATTAGTGAATCTTTGTGGGTACTGTAGACACAAAAAATTGGCAAAAGGCTTAAATCAATCAAAAGGTGCAATCAAATCATCAAATAGCACGAAAAATCAATAAATGGAAGAAAGGCAATTCAAATCAAAGGAAAATTCAATTAAATGATTAAATGATTAAATAAAGCTTGAAAAGGGGAAAAACACTACGAAATTGATTAAATTCAATTAATGACATAGTTGTTGAAATGAAAAATCAAAATGAACATCTTACCCTTCATGGCTAAATTTAATTACTTTAATTACTTAATAAATACTAATTTCCCTCAACAAAGCAAAAAGGAGAAAAAATGGACACAAATCACTCACTTTTGTTGAAATGGTCCAGCCTTTTGAAACCATTTAAATGATTGTCCCCCCATTTATGGACAAAGCAAAGCCAATTGACCTTACCCAAGCATAACCATGGTTATCTCACTCTACCCCCTACCCTTGGGAAAATATTATATATTGAAGGCATTTAAAAGCATAATTCATCCACTCCATATCTTTGAATTGCAGCAAAGCTCTTGCAATTTGCATCCACATCACTCACTTATCATTTTTCATTGCTAATTAGCTCAAATTGCTTTGATCATAGTAGATTGTTCATCAAATAGAGCTAGAATTTGATAGAATAGATCTAAATTTGCATATCATATAGCTTAATTCTCATCTTTAGAGTGTCACTAGTGAGGATCATAGCTGAGAGCCTCATTTACCACTTTATTTTAGAGATCCATGAGATATTTAGATTAATTGTGCATTATTTAGATTAGTTTTCTTTGAATAGTGTAATTGTCTTTTAAATCTTGTAATTTCATGAAGGTGTAAAACTCACACACACAAATGGTGCCCACCGTGGGGCTCTAGGCCTCTAAATCCATCATATTTTTCATGTTATTTACAAAATTTAGGCTAGAATTGCATAAATTTGCTTGCTGTCTGCAGGTTACAGAGAAGAAATCACGCCTGCCAGTAAAGAAGTCACACCTGAAGCAAAGAAATGTCGCGTATGGGAAACTAAAAATTGCCTACAGACTGGATACTTACGTGGATTAACATGCAGATTCATGCCTAAGAGAAAAGAAGTACCGCATGATAGAAAGAAATCACGCTTCGATTGACAAAGCTTCCAGCCTTTACAAATTTCAATCACGCCTACGACACATGGAGTATCGCTTATTTTTAAAACACTGTCGCTTAATTTGAAGCTTTGATTTGCCTTTGATGATTTCATTCACGCTTACAAAGTAGTAAGTATCGCTTGTCTTTGAAGTACTGTCGCTTGATTTGAATCTTTGCTTTGCCTTTGCTAGTTTCATTTACACTTCTGAAACATTAGATGTCACTTTTGGTAATTTAACTATCGCTTTCATTGCACCAGTTTATCACGTTTGATTAATGATTTAATGCTCAGATTAATTAAATATCACTTCTGACTTAATTGATTTCGCTTAAGCCTCGTAAAGGTGATGCTCGCAGTCAATTAAATCACGTGTATAGTTAATTAAATCTCATGGTCACTTATTAAAATGTCATGTAGACTGTCAAAAAAAAGGACGTCCTATTAGAGTATACCACACTAGAACTAAGCTCTATAAATTCATCCTTAAATTTCATGGTTTCTTGAAATTTCATCCTTAAAATTTGTCAAAGTTGCAAGTATTTTGGTAAAAGGCATCAAAAGCATTAACAATTTGATCATTTTAAGCTTTTAATTTTTCCCCTCACTTTTCTCGTTTGTGCCAACTAACTTGTTGGTCGAGGGAACACACTTGCCAAGGTAAGAAAAATTGGAGAGAGAAGCAAGCAAAAACTACTACTTAAAAATGCCCCTAGCCTTTGCTAGCATCGGTTGAGGTATTTTTCATATCAAGCTTGCATCTTCCCTTAGCTTGTGGCATTATCAAATTTCTAAACATCGATAATCATTAAAAGGAAAGAACCAAAAACACTTCAAATTATAAGAACCCCTTTGTCACAGGGTTGAAAAAGAATCATTGATTGTATGTGTTTGCTTTCCCCGCTTTAAAGTGAACATGTTTAGAACTTAGTGGGCTCACCTCCCGAGATTGCCTTAAAGGGCCGGTGAGAGGGACAACCCAAAGTGGGATACACTTGCTTTTTCCGCAAGAATTTGACCCACTATAAAATGAAACGCATGTATCCTTAATGGGGTGCATGACAAAAGGATTTTAATTTCTTGAACTTCCTCTAGTAGTCCTCATGGATTGCACAAAATCATGCTTCGGTGCGTGTGGGAAGCCCCTTAACATACTTGGGGGATGGGAGATTTTAATCCATTTTGAACGGAATATTTACAAAATCTTGTTTAAAGTAGCAAAGCCACCTTGTAGAGCCATGTTTACAAGCCAAAATTGACTTTAGGTAGGCTGCTTGGAAGTTTTTATTGTGCTATACTTGTGAAAACATTCGAGAATATACACATTAGTTGTTGTTTAGAGACATTTATGTGTGTGTTGCGTTTGTTTTCAATTTTCAAAAATATTTGATCAAAAGTTTTAAAAAATCAAAAACCTTACACCTTGGTCAGATAAGTGTCACCTATGCATAAAAAAAACTCACCTAACAGAGATTTAGTCACACCCGTGACTTATTCAAACCCACGTAGACATCCTAAAGTCACTCTTAGAAAAAATTGAGACACGCCTGGAAGAATTGGAAACCCGCTTAGTAATAGCAAAGTGTCACCTAAGAACCTATAGAGGATTGCCTAAAAACAAACCAGTGCACACCTACAGGAGTTTTAGTCACGCCTATGCTTGGTTTAGTGACACCTAAAAACAAAGAAGGGCAAATAGTGGACATTTCCTGAGGGTTTGGAAAAATTTAGAAATCATTTTTGGATACCCTTTTCGGAGATACTCTTTATTAGTGCAACAAATAGATCATATCCTTGAAAATCATTTATAATGATGAGTCTATTTGAGAAAAAAATCAACCCTATTATGGAGAACAATTATCAAAATCAAGATCAAAATCTCCATTGGAATCAAGATGATGAAGTATCTGAAGATGAAGTTTTGGAAGCACTCCAAGATCCCATGTTCGTGAAAATGATGCAATTAGTTTTGGAAAGAAATAAAGAAGCATACTTCATGAAGTTAGCTCAATCAGGAGTTAAGCTTCCTCATGATTTTGACACATCAACCTTGTGGGAGAATGAGGAAAAACAAAAAAAGATACCATCTAAAAAGTCATTGTTAAGATTAAGGTGTCCTTTTCTTTATGATGATGAGCCATCTATATCTTCATCCTCCTCACAAAAACAAGCATTTAAGAGTGACAAACCTATCTTGGATCAAAGGAAATTTCATAATCAACCTATTTGTGATCAAGATAATAAAGAGTATGAAGTGAAAAATGCCACTCTCAAGCAAGATCTAATTCAAAAACCCCCATATAGCAGGAGTAATCCTTTCATCCTTCATCCATCTCCTGAACCTCTATCTAGCAAAGACTCTACCATAGCATGTACTCCTTTCATCTTTTAGTCATCTCCCAAAGCTCCACAATTATCCAAAATTCCTCCATCAAAAAGTGAACCTAATGATAACACCTTTCAAGTTGACTATGTCTACCCTCAAGGGCTACCTCTAAAAGAAACCCAAGCTAGTTTACATCTTGTTGCAGACCTTTTCCATGCTTCAAAGATCTTGGACCTCAAAGCTTCATGTACTTTAATGCCTATAATACCCATTCAAGAGGATCCTACATCATACCTCCAAACATCCCCCATACATATCCAAACATCTACCTTATCCTTAGAAGTGGCTCCATGTCAAGAGGATAATCCAAAGAGAAAAGAAACAAATGTTGATAAAGATCAAGATCAAGATTGTATACAATCTCCTCCCATATTTGATGAAGGTCCCATATCCCTCAAACCTTGTGATGATCCCCTTGCATTCTTTCATGGCTTCCAAGATGATATCCTTCCATTCCAAGAACAAAGCACCCTTCCAAGTTCCATATTTTCTCCACTTCTTGAGCAAGATCAAGATATCCCTTCCATAACTTCCAATGAGCATATTGAAAATCAAGACCAAAATACCTTCGCTACACAATTCAAAGATCCTTGTCAAGATCAAAGTATCCCATCATTTCCTTGTCATATTCCTCCATGTTCACCTCAAGAAAACATCATTCTTCCAAATCCCTTGCAAGATAATAAATCCCTTCAAGCTTCAGTTGATCCTATCAAATGTGTTCCTATCAAAGCTACTCATGAGCCTATTAGTATAAAGATAAATCTTAAAGATGAGAACGTTGACGATGGAGCTCCTTCCAAAGATATTGATATCCCTTTCACACCTTATATCCCTCCATTCAAATACAACCACATACCTCCACTATCCTCCAAATCCATTTTGGGTTCCTATGTCCCAAAACAAAAGTCTTCATTCCTTCCATCCATATTAGGTCCATATATTCCCCCATCAACCATTCCTATCATCTCTAGCTATCCATTCACTTACCCTACCATGTATCAAGATCAACAAAGACACACATAGTTGAAGAATGTCCAAACACCAATCCATATGAACCATCCATATTATTCCTATTCATCCATAATTCCTAAGTCTTTTGGAAGCAATGTTGATGTGCAACATTAAAATCATAAATCCAAGAATCCATATGTGCATAAAAATCACAATGTCCCATCTAATCGACATGTGAATGAAAAGAAAAATGAAATATCCAAAAGGCCGCAAAGGTCCACAAAGCAAAAAGAAAAAAAAAAAAAGTGGGTTCCTAAATCCCTCATTGAAGAAGTGCATTCAAAAGCATCACATAAGGAAGAAAAATCAAAGAATATGTGGATTCCCAAGTCACTTTTGAAGGACTTTCAAACAAAAGAAGAATCAAAATTGACATTCAAGCTTCCAAAGGCTTCCATTCCATCTCCTTCCAAACATCCTCCACTTTCCAAGTCTAATTTGGGTTCTCATATCCAAAAATCCACTACCTCAAAAGGACCCTTACCTCCTTCATCTATCATTCCTCCATCATTCCACCACTCTTCAAAGTGTGTGTCAAAGTTGATCTTGCCAACATTCCCATCTGCAACATACCTTCTTCTTATCCTCACATTCATTTTCCAATGCATACTTTCTGTACTTCCATCCCTCTTATCAATATCTTTGAGCATCCTAGTCATACCCATGGTTTATTATAGCATATCTTTCAGAGGAGCATTGTCCAAAGATTCTGATGTTGGAAAAATATTGAAAAGTACAAAAAAAAATAAAAAAATGAAAAAAATGAAAAAAGAGAAAAAGTGCCTTGGTGAAAACCTAGCAATAGGCACCTTGGTAGCAAAAGTAAAGGGAAATAAATCTGTATACCATGATGAAAACCTGGCAGACAGGCGTCATGCGTAATTTTTCCTTCTTGCACTCTACACTTGGGGGCAAAGTTTCATCCATTCTATCCTTCATCTTTCTATCATTTATCTCACTTACATCCATATTTCCTCTCTCACTTTTCATCTTGACAAGGTTGAACATATCCATGAGCATCAAGGATCTTGACATCCATTATCCTTTCCATCAGCTTATGTACTTGTTGCATCCATGTTACCCTATCATGATCTTGCTTATCCCAAATTCACTTGCATTATTCCTTGATAGCTTTATCATAATCCCAAAACATCCCATCATAGCCTCCATCACTTCTTTATCATGATTGTGTTATCTTATCCACATCTTACCCAAATTGACCCTTGGTCTTGATCAAGATGAACTTAAAAAAAAAATTGTTATCAAAAACTTCTTGCCATGTCCACTCTTTTGGATCCCTCATTTTTATGGCAACAAATCGTTATCCTATACACTATCTAGCCCTGCACAATTGACTTCCGTGGCTTATCTAAAAACATGCTTCACATTGCTATATCATTTTTTCCTTAGCTTGGGTACTCTTGAGGAGATAGTCCTATGGGTCACATTCGTATACTTCTTCCATCATAGCCTTTCCATCTCTAATCCATCAGCTTGAAAATCCATCTTTCATGTCCTATATCTTGCTAGACATTGGGGGAAAACCAATGTGATCTTGTTTGAGAGCTGGTAAAAAGGAAAGCATACAGTGCTTCTAGATGCATCTGGCATGAACCAAGTTTTTGTAAAATCTTGGAAGTTTGCTCAAGTCCAACATTTTTCCTATCCAATCAGGGGCATTTGATCTGAATCAATGGATTCAATAGTGCTATAGTCGGTCACACATCAGAGAGACTTATCAGAGCTTCAGAAGAGAGTGATTTTCATGAACCTTTGATGGATATCATTGTTCATACCCAAGAATTTGATTACCACAACTTGATCCATGAGCCTTCATTGACTTTATTATTTGGGATTAAAAATTGACAAAACACTTTAAAGATTAGCATACTTGGAAATACTTTTTGAAAATCATGAAACATTGCAAAACACTTTAAGCTTTCTTTTGATGATCTTTACTTACATTGATTTTTATCACATCTTTTTAGCTAATCGATGATGTTTCGACTAGATTGGCAATGATGGAGACATGATATTTTTCTTTCCTTTGAGTGACTGTCTTGAGGGATATCCAACAACTTATGTGAATTCATCTAATGACATGGTCATCAAAGAACCATCGAGGACTTTCATATAGGGTGGAAGGTTGACCTTTGCTTGTTTATGCAACATTGAATTCATTGAAACTAGTATTCATACTCTCATAGTTGGTTTATTCGACTAGTGTGGGTTGTACTAGTTCAAAAAGGAGGTTACCAAATGAGATAAAAAGTGGTATTCATATCATCATGTCAGTGGGTAGTGGTGATTGTACTTGCTTTCCAGTCCCAAAGTGCTCAATGATGAAAATTTATCCTCAAAGCATTTATTTGCTAAAAGCTAGTGACACTTAGCTACATTGCATTGCATTATCATGGAAGGTTAATTGCATTATCATGTTAGATTAATTGCATGTGCATTTGTTTGTAGTATTTTTCCAAGGACAAGGGGGTTCATTCAATCAAAATCTTGATCAATCATCAAATGGGGGGGTTCAATCAAGAATCAAGGAAAGTCCATAAATCATAAGTGTCCATAATATCAAAGATCCATGAACTTTGTCTAATCAAAGATACAATGTCATCAAAGTGATACATCAAAGTCCTGATCAATAACTAAAATATCATGATACAATATCAACAAACTGAAAGAGCTCCATAATCAATCATCTCAATAACCTATACTCTAGCTGGGTCAAACCCATGACTTAAATCCAAATATCTAAGAAGCTAAGGTCCATATATATATATATCATTTATGAAAATGTGCCTGTTTCAAAAATCAAGGGAATCATGTTAGTATTCTATATCAGTGAGTCATCTTACGTCAATCAATCCTATCAAAGTATCAAGCAATCATACCCTGTACCATTTGTTCGTGTCTCTGTGTCCTGAGAACGAAGCAGCAGTATCAAATCATATTAGTTTTCACACTGATTGATTTATCCTATCAGAACTATCCTATGAGATTGACAAATCACATTCATTGGTACCATTATCCTATTATCCTAATCACTTGTTTCGCTTAACTACAACAGACCTATCTATCTTGGATGCAAAAATTTGTGAGTCATGGTATATCATCAATGTTTTTCAGAAATGAAAACATATTGGACCAATCAATCAAAATCTTTCAAATCAAGGAATCAATATGTTTTATTTCTGAGGGGGCATCAGAGTGTCAAATTGGCATCGCATCAAAAACATTTATCAGTGGGGCATATCATATCAGGTTATCATATCAGTATCATATCATATCAGTTTCATATCAGGAGGCAAATCAGTATCAGATCAGTTTATCATATCATATCAGCACCATCATCAGAGGCACATCATCATCATCAAGAAGTACATCAATCAAAACGATCAGAGGCATATCAGAACCAGGACCTGAATCAGATCATCATACTAAGGGAATCTTTGAATCAGTGTTCTTCGCACATTGATCCAAAGAGGGGCATTTGTAGACACGAAAAATTGGCAAAAGGCTTAAATCAATCAAAAGGTGCAATCAAATCATCAAATAGCATGAAAAATCAATAAATGGAACAAAGGCAATTCAAATCAAAGGAAAATTTAATTAAATGATTAAATGATTAAATGATTAAATAAAGCTTGAAAAGGGGAAAAACACTACGAAATTGATTAAATTCAATTAATGACATAGTTGTTGAAATGAAAAATCAAAATGAACATCTTACCCTTCATGGCTAAATTTAATTACTTTAATTAATTAATAAATACTAATTTCCCTCAACAAAGCAAAAAGGAGACAAAATGGACACAAATCACTCACTTTTGTTGAAATGGTCCAGCCTTTTGAAACCATTTAAATGATTGTCCCCCCATTTATGGACAAAGCAAAGCCAATTGACCTTACCCAAGCATAACCATGGTTATCTCACTCTACCCCCTACCCTTGGGAAAATATTATATATTGAAGGCATTTAGAAGCATAATTCATCCACTCCATATCTTTGAATTGCAGCAAAGCTCTTGCAATTTGCATCCACATCACTCACTTATCATTTTTCATTGCTAATTAGCTTAAATTTCTTTGATCATAGTAGATTGTTCATCAAATAGAGCTAGAATTTGATAGAATAGATCTAAATTTGCATATCATATAGCTTAATTCTCATCTTTAGAGTGTCACTAGTGAGGATCATAGCTGAGAGCCTCATTTACCACTTTATTTTAGAGATCCATGAGATATTTAGATTAATTGTGCATTATTTAGATTAGTTTTCTTTGAATAGTGTAATTGTCTTTTAAATCTTGTAATTTCATGAAGGTGTAAAACTCACACACACAAGTACCATCCCCACCGGGGTTTTCCCTTGGCCAGGGTTTCCTCGAGAACAAACAATGTGTTATGAGTTCTTTGATGTTATTGCTATGCATGTTATTTAGTTTCTTATGTTATGCATGTGTGAAGATAATCTATTATATCCATATTTGGGCAAAAGATAAAGTTTGTAGAATACTGATTCACCCCCCCCTCTCAGTATTCTCTATTTCTAACAATTGGTACCAGAGCTTAGTTACTCGGAGAAGAATCATTCAAGGAAAGCCTAGCAACTTGAGTAAGATCTCTATGGATATGGATCAGCTACAGAAGAATCTTGATGAAGCTCTTGAGTAGATTGATATGCTTACTGATGAAAGAAACACTCTGAAAAGGAAATATGATGATGCAAAGAACCTTATTGAGAAATTGAAAAACAAGATAGAAGATCTGCAATATGAAAAGGAATTCAAAGTTCTTATTGAAGATTGTGATGACAATTTAGAAAAAGAAAATGTGATCCTTAAGTATGAACTGAAGATAGAAAAACTGAAACTAAGTTTGAAAGATGGAAATGACAAAAATGAAGCAAGTCTAAGATCTTAGAATGAAAGATTGAAGATTGAAAATGAAGAATTAAGATCTAAACTTGGCAAAGTAACATCTGAATTTGAGAAAGTAAATTTGCAGCATATAGAACTTGAGAAATACAATAAGATTGTGAAAGGTGAATTGACTCAATCCAAACAACAACTTGAAAGGCTATATTCAAATAGTGAGAAGATCGATGAACAAGTATCTTTTGGGAAACCATCCTATGCTAAGACTGGACTTGGATTTAATATATTTAGAACAAATGATGAAAGAAAAGAACCAGATCTAAAAATATGTAAAAGCATTGATGAAAAGAAGTCAGCTGAGATCAACAAATCTGAAGATGCACCTAAAGAAGAAGAATCACTGAAGCAAGAAGAGTCACCCAAAGGTATGCAAAGAGAATTCAAAGGTAGATGTTTTGGTTGTAATACTATTGGTCACATGAAGAGAGATTGCATAGGTAAATAATTTAAACCTCTTAATGGTTATTGTTATAAGTGTCATGGTTTTGGACATAGAGCTATTGAATGTAGAAAATCTAAAGTTATTGAGAATAATTATGGTAGTAGAATGTTTAGGAATACTAACAATGTAGATAAGAGACCTACTGAAGATATGAATAGAAGAAATGGAGTAGTTTGTTATAGATGCAACAAGGTTGGACACATTGCTAGAAATTGCAGGTCATAGATCAATCAGCAAGGACCGAGATATGGGAACAATGGATTTGTTTGTCAGATATGTAACGAGATTGGACATACAACAAGATTTTGTAGAATGAAGAATGGAACTTATCATCCTAACCCTAACCCTAGGAATCATGCAAGAAGAAATGAAAGTACAAGAAATAGTCAGAAAGGTTGCTGCAGTAATGAAGATGAAGTAAAGTTTGTTAAAGGCACAGATCAAGGAGACATATTCAAAATTGAAGGTAATCAGAAAGGTGAAGTATCAAGTGGTAAGAGTGAATCCTTACCTTACCTATCTTTAAGCGCTTAAATTATGTAAATTATAGTAGTTTAGGAACTTAAGAATTAGTATAGAATTAGATTTATGATGCATTAAGTCTTGCACACTTAATGTAAGGTAGTTTATGATGTACTAATGCTATGGTTAAGAGTGCAAAAGAAAATGTTATGTTTTGCAAGATCGTAAGAAGTTTTAAGTTTTGCAGGTTAACAAAAATAACTTTTTGGAATGAAGCGGCAAAAGAATTGAATGCAATGTCAGACCTAAGTGAGATTCAAGTGATAAAAGGTTATGATCAAAGTTATTTGACTATCAAAGTGAATTGATGTGTTTGAAAGAGCAGAAAGAAGTGATTGGAAGCATTTTGCAGTGATTTGGTGAAGGATTGAAGCATCGAATCTGCGGAAGCCCTAAAATCATGAATTTGAGGTATTTATCTTGATAAATCTTTGAATCGGTATAAGAGATTAGAAGCAATCATGGATGTATCCTTATTTCACAATGTCAGAGATAAGAATAGACCTAGATTGAAGAAAGAACCAGTAGAACCCTTGGAAGATGATCCTAAGTTAGCACTATCATTCATACCAGATGGAGTTTTGCATTTGGAAAATGTAAGAAGTTATCTTGGATGTAAGATTGAAACCCTAAGTGATAGTGACTTTACCAGTGAGTATCAAAAGATTTACAATCAAGATATGTCTTTGAAGAAAGGATATGAACATTTAAAAGAAAATGAGATTGTTAGGTATTCATTGAAATATGAGTTTGACTATGAAGAATGCACTAAGATCATTTTGAGCAGGATTCATAATGGGAAATTTTGGCTAGAGGACAAAGTAATAGACATTACTGCTGATTTGATTCATGATGTAATTGGATTATCCAAATCTGGTGCTATTCCCTTAAATATGAAGAATATGAGGAAAATAGTTATTGATAACATAGGTTCATCCTATAATGGTAGAGGAATTGTAATCAGTAAAATCAAGCAAGATGATGTAAGATATTTGTGCAAAATCCTAACCACTAAGTTTTGTGCAAATTCTAGGGAAGATGATATGGCAGTTGGTATGGTACACAACATATTTGATGTGTGTTGACAAGGTACCAGTAGATATGTGTGAAATCCTAAGAATTCAATTGTTTGAAAACTTTGAGAAGATTAAGAAGACCAAGTATGCACAATTTAGATTTTCTTCTTTGATCACTTATATGTTTTTCCACCTATTAAGAAGATTTCCTTACTCAGTTACAGATGATTGAAATAATGGGCAAAACACTATGGAAAGAATCAATAAAGTATATTTGAAACATGTTATTGATAATGTGAATGAAAGTGCTATGTTGGTATTGAAGACATTTCAGAGATTGGTATCTAGCAAATCAAGGATTCCACAAACTATTGTGGAGAAATATAAAAATGATATATGTTTCATGGTTGACACTAACTTTAACTATATTTAAGTAGTAGAACCTAGAATTGAGTTCATAGACCCTCTTGGCTATGAGATATCTGAGGCAGAGATAGAAGGATATGTTGGCAGGTTACTTAAGAGTAAGTTGGACACCCAGTGCAAGAGATTTGGAACATTTGAAGAAAACTTCAACCTTGCTAAAGCTATAATGGAAGAAAAGCAGTCTAAGAAGAGAGTGGACAACACTATAAAGAAAATATTAAAGGATTATGGCATGACAAAGCATGAGTTTGATATTGCAAAGAAGACAACAGCAACAATCAGAGCTATTGAGCAGAAAGAAATCTTGTCTATACCTCCCTTGTCATCAAGTGCAGTTGAGCATGAACCTACACAAGTAAAGGTGAAAGTTGAGGAACTTGAGGAAGAACAAGAAACAAGGAAATGCACTAGATCCTCTTCTTCCACACCTAGCAAGAGAGTGAAGGAAAGTGCTACAGGACCTTGTAAGAGGCAGAAAGTTTTGGTGCCACCAGTCCCTAGGAAAATTGCAATAATTAAAGATGATGACACTACTGTGAAGAAGAAAGCATGGAAACCTAGAATTGAGAGAGTCAATGAAGAAATCATACAAGATGGAGACTTTACTAAGATGAATAAGTACTATGACCTTTATGACTATTCTAAGAGATTGAATCTTGAAAACTTTGTTGTTAAGTACATGATTCTGGCTAACAAGAGGTTTGATACTATTCAGGGCAAGATTCATGATGACCTATTCAAGAAGCTTGTTAACAGGAAAATGAGAGCACAAGAAGAAGATAAAAATATAAGAGAAAATATGGTGAAGAAACTATGTATTGTGAAAGATGATGAGCATCTTGAATAGATTTTGAAGCCACTTGGCACTCATTTGAGGACTAAGAGGAGAACCATTCAGATCATGGTAGGACAGTATGAGCAAGTGAGAACAGAAATAGAACAAGCAATAATTAAAGTTATGGCAGAAATTGTTGGAGAGACTTCAGTTGCAACAGAGCAAGAGAAATAAGTAGAACATGAGGATATTCCCTCTCCACCTGCTATAAATATTGAAGAAGAATCTATGAATGTTGAAGGTTCAAAGATTACTTTGGACACTGAAGAAAATGTATTTCAGAACTTAGAAAACATTGTTGACAATTTGGCTCTTGATGAACCGGATAGAACTGAACAAGCATAACTAACCAAATCTATGACTGAAGAACCTAAAGAAACTAAGGTTGCAGTACCCATTCCTACAAAAGAAGAATCAGTCTTACTCCTAATACTGAAAAGAAGAAAGAAATTGGATCTTTATTTGAAGATTTAGGAAAGGAAGTTGATGATGATAATTAGTTAGAATTGATCACTTCCCTGAATAAAATTATTGGTAAAAACAAGAAGGTAAAGAATCTTGAAGGTTGTCTGAAGGAATTAACTGAAAAGTTACAAGGAGTTGTAACACACAGATTGTAGATGTAGACCCTCTGGAGAAAGAAAAGAAACTAATGAGAACCTTTGATGACGAGTTTACAAATTTATCTGAGATTGCAAAGGTAAAGGCACAAGCAGACTATGAGGCTGGAATGCTTTTGAGTATCAGTCAAAATATCAGAGATGATGTCAATAGTCTTGATATCTGTATCAAGGATTTGAGGAGACATTTGGGAACATGAAAGTCTTTGTACATATAGTGTACAACACCAGAGATTTTGGTAGTAGAAGAAGACAAGTAGATCAAGCTGAAGGAAGCAGAGATTCAAAATGAATCAAACCTTCTTTCTAATCCTAATGTGAAGATTAGTCATGTTGAGAAGAAAGTTCAGAAGCTGTATGATGAAATAAGAATTTTGTAAGATGAGAGGAACAAAAAAATGTGGAGACTCACTCTTCTGAGAGAACATACTTCCATGAAGATAAGTGTTATTGAAGAGCAGCTGGAAGAATGTCTTACAACTAGGATATCATTTCAGAAATTCAACTTTGAGACCCTCCAAGCATGTCAAATTGTAGCTTATGGACTGAGCACACTACTTAATGTGGTAGATTCCATCAAGAAGTCATGGCAAAAAGAGTTAGAAGCTATAAAAGTTGATTTTGTAGATTGTGTTGCAAGCCTACTAGCTTTGCAATAAGAAATTTAAGGTATAATCTTTTGTGTTACAATTTTGTTAGCCTCCCTACTTTATTTTGTCATTGTTGTCAAAGGGGGAGAGATATACAGAAAATTGAGAATTATACAGAGTAGAAGATTGATAGTATTATGTATACTCTTACGGGGACTATTGCAGTATATAAGAATTACTTTTGAGGAGATATAAGGACAATATATATCTTATACTATGGCCAATTTTGAGACAATTTTGAAATTTTTCTATTGTACACTTAGCCAATTTTCTTATATGTTGCCACCAATGACAAAGGGGGAGATTGTTGGAAATTTGGCTGAAGTGAGTACACAAATGTTGTCATTATGGAAACATATGATCCTCATGAAGATCACACAAGTCAGAGAGAAAGTATAGCAGAGTGCATCACTAATTTGTCTAAGTGTGAGACAGTGTTTTCACAGTGTACCAGGACACAGTTTTTGTTTGTGACATTGACTAGACTGAGTTTAGTGCTTGCAAACTTGAACATAGACTCTATGATGGCTAATGATGACCCATCTTAGAGTGCAAGTTAGTACGACATGTACGGAATTAGTTATGATAGTTTTACCGAAGACAGTGTGAAGTCGATAGGACAGAATATGAAGGCAGAATTGGTAAAGAGTTAAGGGATTATTTTGTTTATCAAAATAATGACTTAACAATATAAAGGGACAACATCCTAGATGTTAACTCTTAGATAATGATATATGGAATCTGACCATGTAAAGTTATTAGCCTTAATAACTTGTATATATATGCAATTGTAATTGAAAAGAAAAGATATGAAGCGAAGAAAAAGTGATGTGATAAATGTAATTGTGAAGCAAATGTAATAGTGATAATGCAAAGATAAGAGGAGAAAAGGAATATTGATACAAGAAAAAAAAGGTTATGTACCTTGACCTATTTTGTATACATTGTATATTACTTGTTTGGGTAGTGGGCTCATCTAGTAATCAAATTTTGTATTGACAACTCCTAACAGGGTTGAGGCTTCTAACAAGGCCTATAGTCCCTTAATTAGGACTGATACACTATATGCTTGTAATAGACTCCTAACAGGGTCAATATCCTTAACATGATACTTTTGATTAGTGAATCTTGGTGGGTACCATCCCCACTGGGGTTTTCCCTTGGCCAGGGTTTCCTCGAGAACAAACAATGTGTTATGAGTTCTTTGATGTTATTGCTATGCATGTTATTTAGTTTCTTATGTTATGCATGTGTGAAGATAATTTGTTATATCCATATTTGGGCAAAAGATAAATTTTGTAGAATACTGATTCACCCCCCCTCTCAGTATTCTCTATTTCTAACACACACACACACACACACACACACACACACACACACACACATATATATATATATGCATGCATGTCGGTTGGTGTTGCAAGATGTAGGTACCAGGCATCGACTCCAACTGGTTACACAGGTCTGAGCATGCCTTCAAAATCTTCAAACTATTGTTGTGTGGAGATATTACCAAGATTACTCTCAAGGTTACCTGTGGACTTAGATTTCTTTTTAGGCCTAGCTAGGGGTTCTAAATGTAGTATGTGATGTGGCCTTGTGGTGTGATGTGGTTATGTGATTAATGATGTGAGTTAGATTTATCTGTATAAGTATATGTATATATATATATGTGTGTGTGTGTGTGTGTTTTATATTAATTGTATGTTATATAAGTATGTGTATATGTGGGTGCACATGCATATACCCATGTTTATATAAATAATAATATTTGTATGTTTTATTGATGATGCAAATGGTATGTTCTTTATAATTATTAAATAAAGTGAATTAAATAAAATGTATTGAATGAAGTGTATTAAATAAAAAAATAAAAAATAAGAATAATAGTAATAAAAGGATAATGCTCTTTGTAGTAAAACTAGCTATCTAGGAGGGAGTTGAACTCGAGACCTCCTAGAAGTTAGGCTAGTTGGTTTCCATGTGTGCTGTGTATTTTCCTTAATAGTTATTTGTTGAGTTTTCTTGTTATGGATTTCTTATGAGACTATTTTAATTAAATTTATTAAAAACTTTGTTAAGTGCTTACGGGGAATGATTTGTTTATTTCCCAACCAACTATGGAAGTTGGAGAAGTTGCTTCCCATAAAGAAACTCCTCCAACCACATAGTTGGAGGATAAATATTTGTAATTTTTGTATGGTTGGGGAGGAGGAGTTTTTGGAAGATTTTTGGGAGTGTTTTGCATTGATTTTTCCATAAATTTATTTGAATTTGTGTGAGTTTGAGAGTATCCATTTGGTGAAGAAAAATTTATGTGGATTCCTAGAGTTTGATTGCTAGGGGAAGATTTCTAGGAGGTTATCTACTCAAGGCTGGAAATTTTGCAAAGAGTGTCTAGCCAAGGGAACAAGATTCTTTGTAGGACCCTAGGTAGGGTCTAAAATAGGAAGAATCTCCATTCTTCCTGTGTGTGTATGAATATTGTGTGTATGATATGATATTATATTATCCTTTGGATTTTTCCTATGTATTAAAATGGAAATGTAAATGTCTATCTTTTGTGTATTTCTATTGTGATGTCAGGAAGTAATTATGTAAATGTTTGTATAGTTTTAATGGTGAAATATTTCCTGGGAGTCTGAGATTTGTTGTGATACTTCATTTTTGTGTTTTAGAAAGTTATGTAATGATTTGGGAAGGTTTAGGAAGGTTTGGGATGGTTTAGTAATAGTTGCAGTCCTTCTTTCCTCATTTTTGGTTCCAACAGGCTTCTATGTGAATTGTAGTTTTTAATTTGATTCAATTTAGTCTAAGGCTTAGGTAATGTTGAGGATGTGTTTTGGATGTGGTACTGAGGTCCCTACATTAGGTTGACCTCAGGGAACCTTTCCTAGGCACTCTCCATGCCTTAAAATGTCATTTTTTGGCCTTTTCAGGCAAATTCTGAATTAATTTCATAAAAGTGCCCTGTAGTGTCGTACGTCATTGTATCCATACTCGTATGAAACTTGGTAAAAAGTTGTATGGGAATGCATACATTTTCATATGGGTCAAAAATAGTTTTTAAGTGTTATCGGGAAGTTTAAAATGTAATTTTGTGAAAGTGTGTTACAGTGTCATACGACATTGTAGCCATACCCATACGACACTTGGTCAATTGTCATATGGGAATGCATGCATTGTTGTACAAGTTTATATAGGAAGTTGTTTGGAGTTTTTAGGGTTTCGGGGGCTTAATATTTACAGGATTTATACAAGTATAACATTTAAGTATAAGTTACGATACTTTAATTTCTTATACTTTATTTTATATTTGTATAAAGGAATTAGGTACCTTTCGGGATGATTAGGATAGGTTTTAACTTCATAGGAGTTAAGATGCAGATTCTAGATTTTGGTTTTTAGAAAATTTCAGACTTAGCCAAATTTCAAGCACATTAGTTTTTCCTAGACTTATAAGAACAAGCTATGGAATGTTGTGTTTATGCATGTGGAAGTTTGTATCCCCTATGTATGTTTATTACTTGTTGTGTTGAGGGTATATGGTATAATTTTGATGTTTTTTTGCACTTGGCATATTATTGAGCTTAGTTTATGAGGCTAGGACTCGTCTTAGTGGCCTGTGTGCACGGGAGGGTTCCTTAGACCTATAAATGAGCCTTAGAAAGTTGTACTAATGCATGTGGAAAGTTTTATGTTTTTATTTGAGATTTATTGTGATAGAAATTCTTCCAATGGTTCTTGTTATGTATATGGCTAAGGTTAGGACTCGCTCTGAGGGCCTGAGTGCACAGGGGAGTTTCCTAAACCTATGAATCAGGACATGGAAGTGTTATTTTATGTCTTTGGATTGTGATGGGGTAAGGGAATAGGAACCCTATGTGAGTGGTTCACCATAGGTGTTGGAACCCTAAAGTGGTTGCTAGATGATCCTATGGGTGGGTTTGTAAAAAGTGATAACCTTAAAAATTAACCTAGGAAGGGGGGATTCAAAAGATAATGAAAGAAAACATAATAATGGCCACACAAACTTGATTGGAGTACCATGACCAGGGATAACTACCAGGAAGGATCCCTATTCATAAAGGGTGGACCAGAGTTACATGGTTGCCAAGAAGGATCCCAATATATAGGTTGTGTGATGACACTCACTTAGGTGGTCTCCTAGAACCTTAACCTCAGTGTTATAATATGATGATATTTTTTTATGTGCCTTATTCTTTTATTTTGAGTCTTGGATTTATTGGCATTTGAGACTTAGATTGCCTTAAGGTCTTGAGAGTACCTTGGTTCTATCTCCTAGCATGGGGGTGGAACTTTATCAGTTTCACATGGTTGGGTGGCAAATCTCTTTCGAGGTATTGTTTGTGGTTCATGTCATGGCTTGGATTCTGAGTTGTTCAATGGTGAAGATTTTGTTCTTGTATCATGTATCTCTATCTTTTGTTATCAAGATGTAAAGATGTATTGTAATCCCTTGGGCAACTTGATGTAATTATCTTTCTCTGTGCCTTTGGGCCATGTGCAGTAACTGTAATTCTAATTATGTTGTAAATGGAAATTATAAGAAAGAAGCTATGTATATGGGTAAGGGTAGTATTTATGAATCTCAAAAAAATGGAATTGAATGTTGGTAAATCAAGCATGGATTATGCTTAAGTAATTTCTACCTTATATCTCTTATGAATTTTAAATGAAATTGAAAGTAATGGCTCTATGTAAACCTTTGTAATGGAAGTACTTGTGGATGTAAACCTCTTTAAAAGGAAACTCATTTTGATATATGGAATAGTGAAAGGATATGGTAAGGGTTGAAGGGTATCTCTAGGTGAAACAATAAGGGAAAGGAAACATGTATGTTATTGAAAGTAGTAATGAGACACAACTTCTTAAATGTATAGTTCAATGTGAGTAATGTGTGATTATTCAAACAAGGTTTTAATCTCAATTCTTAACTAGGCTTATACAAGGTTATAGATGATGATTTATGGAAGTTAAACTTATGGAAAAAGAAAGATTCATTGAATGGTTTGTGTTGGTTATCAATAAATGGTTAATTACTTTACGCTCTTTCTATTATTATCTTGAAATGAATATAGAAAGGCTTAATTGAGTTTTAATGGTGCAATTGAGTTGAGCATAGATAATGTTAAGGAGTAAATAATAAATGTACTTAGCGGATGAGATAAGTAATGTGTGCTTGTTTCACTTCTAAAAGTAAATTATGTGTTAGTTTGGTAAAGAAAATTAATTCAACTAGTTCATTAATATAATTGGTTTTGATGTGAAATGGAATCAATGTAAATTGAAGTTGAAATGGAAATAGAATTTGTTAGATTAAGTAATAAAATTAAATAATTAATAATGGTAAATGAATTCATTAAGGGAACCTTAAGGAATGTACTTGTGAATAGTAATGACGGTCTGCTAGTATGTTAAAAAAAAAATTATTAGTTGTAATTTTAGGTCATAGACCTGATTCCTTATGGGTTCCCTAGTGGGGACATTACAATTGACACCCACTAAGAACTGTACTAGTGTTTTATGATCCCTATTAGAAGATCTTGCAACCCTATTAGGAGTTGATCTTTACAATGCTTTTAGTACAATGACCTAGTCAAGGGTCGGAACTTGTTAGGATTCTTTTATAGTTAACCTTGTTCAGGGTGGGGACACACTATCCTAGAGCTAACTTCTCAAGTGGGTGAAGGCTACAACCTTCTGGATCTTAGATACACACTATATCTACAAGGTGAACTATTGCTATGACACTGCTTGTTTGATCAGTTCCTTTGGTGTGCTGATGCTTTAACCTCTTGTAAAGCTCTATGACATTCTAAATTCTCATCGCATACTTTTTCTTTGCTTATATCAACTCTATATTCACTTCCATACTTAATTACAAAGGCACATGTCTTATTTATATGCGCAAACAAAACTATTAACTAGGTCAGCCTTCAACCTATTACATACAATGCTACCAAGTGAATTAGCTCAATCATGTTTACGATCAATAATATTAACATGTCTAGAAACCTAAATACAATAGGTGCATAGCCTTTACAAAACAATATTACAAATGCTAACCAAAATACCAACAGTCAGCTCCATGCTTTGTTCTGTTATGGCGTTCACTGTATGTGCCATTTCAACTAGCTATAACTTCTTCATACTAACTCATATCATCATGCACTCTTAGATTTAGCATGAATACATACTCAGAAGATTATGTTCAAGGGTGCATACCTAATATAGGCAAGGGATGGTGGATCCAATTAAGGATAGTCCAAACCTTGCAACTTCAGAACAATGTAGCAGAAATACATTACACAATAATTGTTTCAACAAATTTTCATTAACATGTCCAGCTATAAGGCCTTCTGGGTTAGGGACAATTATAATCAAAAACAATTCTGCAAGATCATCAAGATCCAATACAACATCAACTAGTTCAGCTCTAAAAACTATCAGTAATTGATGGAAACCCTAAGGTAGATCTAAACTTGAGCTCGCAAGCCTCCAAGAAATCTCCTTGTCTCCAAGTGTGCAAACCACTAGCTCTGCTATTACAAACTATCAGATAACAATCTGATCTGCAAGATCCCAAAGGAACTTTTCCACAACTTTTCTAATCTACTACCCTCATATCTACTTTCAGAACCTCTGATCTGACTCCTAAAACAACTACCCAAATGCCCCTTAAATACTAGTCATCAACCATAAGTTAGCTAGATGAAACCATTAAATCCCCCTAAAAAATATTAAATGCAATACAAGTTGGCTCTCAAATAGCCTTACAATAATTAAATCCAACATGCCAGCCTGTAACAATAGCTACCAATAATAAATGCACCAAGTCAGCCCAACAAATCACACAGAACTCCAGTTAGTAGACCAAAACTACTAAGCACTAGAGAAACAACTGGGCACCAATGAAACAACTGACCAAGCTAAGAAACACCAAGAAACATAGGCATTACCAAGAAATGATTCCACTGAGCATAAGGAGTCTCACCAAGTTCCTTCAGCGATCGAGCTTCCTTCAATAACTGAGACCATCGGTTAAGGCTACAACTGAGTAACACTGGCTAAGAAATGCACCACCATGCAGATTCACCAAGGACCAAGAATGCCCCTGCATTAGAGACCCTTGGTTTGAAAAGATGTTCATATGTGAGAAGAACATCTTGTGGGATTCAACACATAAACCTCGAGCTAGTTCTTCACATACATGTCCTCTATCTCTTTACTTTGCATACTCTTGCACTTCAGCTTCCTCTGTCTCTTCAAGTCTTTCCTTGACACCACACATGTCTATTCTCCAAACTAATCATTCATTCTCTTAGGATCTACCAACTCACCTCAGATACCAATACTCAGACTTCTCCTACTGAGTGTTGTATCTAGCAAAGGCATTAGTGAAAACTTCCTGTCATCCTTCTCAATAGTAAACACATTCTTGACACAATCATACATAGCTTTGCAATCATATCACCAAGGTGTACTGAGCAATATATGACAACTATTCATCTCCACAATATCACATAACACAAGATCCTTATACTGGCACTTCTAAACATCAATAAAGCATTGTTCTCTTACTTCTAGAGCATGATCATCTTGCAACTAGCCAATCCTATAAGGATGTGGATGTCTCATCCTATTCAAACCAAGTTTTTGAACCATGTCCTCAACAATAAGGTTATCAATACTACCACTGTCAATAATAACATCACAAAGTTTACCTCTTTACTTGTACCGAGTCCTAAACAAGTTACTCCTTTGACAAGGTTCCTCCATCATATCAAGAAATGTTCATCGGAGTAGTAATTTCTCAGATTCAGGTTCATTATCAACATTTTCATTCACCACGGCAGTTCATCGGTCACCAAGCTTCTTCTATATGCACTCGAAAGAATACTTTCCTTCTTCACCAGAGTTATAGAAAGTACCCTTAAAGATAACTCTACATGTCTTCTTCTTTGGTTCTACAGGTTTCTGTTCATCTTCTGCAGTCATCATTTTATCCTTCACCGAGTGATCAATCTTTTCCTTCCCTCAGGGATTACCATATTGTTTCCTCTTCAACTTATCTTCTTCCTTTAGAGCATACTGATAAGCATATTCAACATAATCAATCTTCAGCATACCTAGCTCATCCTAAATATTTAATCTAAACCATTCACATACCAAGCTACCTTTTCCTTACCAAGTTCTCTGTGTCCAGACCGAATAGTAAGTTTGTAGAATTCCTCAGTATAATCTTCAATAGTCAAATCCTTCTATTTCAGATTCTACAACTTCTTAAACAAGTCAAAATCATAGTCAGTAGGTATGAACTTAGCTTTCAACTTACTCACCATCAACCTCCACTGATTGATCTTTGTTTCACCTTCATCTTCTCTATCTCTTTGCAATTCTTTCCACCAAAGAGCAACATGTCCTTTCAACTTTGTCTGTGCTAATCTCACCCAAAGAGGATCTTCAATTTCTTCTAGCTCAAAGAAATCTTCAAGTTCACCAATCCAATCAATCAAATTCTTGGGCTTCAAAGTACCAGAGAAAGTAGAAACTTCCATTTAGGTAACTATTACTCAACCGAGCTCCAGATCTAGGCAACTGAGCAGTTTTGTCTTCACCAGATCTATCCCTCTAGTCATCACCAATAGATCCAATAGGTTCAAAGTCTCCAATAGATTCCTCATAACCATCTTTAGTACCAACATTCTGAGGTACACTAGAAAAAACTCTCATGATCTCAGCGACCATGTCATTCTTCATCAACTCCATCTTAGATCTAAAATTTGATTTCACCTTCTCTATAATCCTAGATTCCACAGTATCACAGAGGTCTACAATTAATCTAGGGTCCAATCTTCTCGGAGGCATCCTTAAAGATAAGAGAAACCCTTTGCAACAAACCCTACATTGACCACCTTGTGAAAACCTGCAAGTTGTATGCAAGTTAGATCGACCCGCCACCTTGCACAAACAACTAGGGCAATATTCCACAAGTTTAATGCCACAGATCTACAACTCAGATCATGTGATCTCTTCACCAACAAGATCAACTTTGCAAGATCATCCTTGCTAGGTCAACCTTCACTCCACAAGATTAACTCAGCTCTGATACCATCTAATGCAAGCAAGGGATGGTGGATCCAATTAAGGACAGTCCAAACCTTGTAGCTTCAGAACAACATAACAGAAATACACAACACAACAATTGTTTCAATAGATTTTCATTAACATACCCAGCTATAAGGCCTTCTGGGTTAGGGCCAATTACAATCAGAAACAATTCTACAATATCATCAAGATCCAATACAACACCAGCTAGTTTAGCTCTGAAAACTATTAGCAACTAATGGAAACCCTAAGGTAGAACTAAACTTGAGCTCACAAGCCTCGAAGAAATCTCCTTGTCTCCAAGTGTGCAAACCACTAGCTCTACTATTATAAACTATCAGATAACAATCTGATCTGCAAGATCCCATAAGAACTTTTCCACAACTTTGCTAATATACTACCCTCAGATATGCTTTCAGAACCTCCAATCTGACTCCTAAAACAACTACCCAAACACCCCTTAAATACTAGTCATCAACCATAAGTCAGCTGGATGAAACCATTGACTCCCCCTAATAAATATTAAATGCAATACAAGTCAGCTCTCAAATAACCTTACAATAATTAAATCCAACATGTCAGCCTATAACAACAACTACCAACAATAAATGCACCAAGTCGGCCCAACAAATCACATAGAACTCCAGTCGGTAAACCATAACTACTAAGTGCCAGAGAAACAATTGAGCACCAATGAAACAACCGACCAAAATAAGAAACAATGAGAAATGCAGACATTACCGAGTACCAGTTCCACCAAGCATAAGGAGTCTCACTGAGTTCCTTCAGCGATTGAGCTTCCTTCAATAACCGAGACCATCAGTTAAGGCTGCAATCGAGTAACACCGACCAAGAAACATACCACCATGAAGATTCAATGAGGACCAAGAATGCCCTTGCATCAATACCATAACTTAGTTATATGCACGTGCGCTGATGCTTTGTTCATCTGGTGCTCTACTAACTATCCTTTCTTTCATACTTAACCATATTCTGATATTATGAGTAAGTGTGCCGACTCTAAAACTCTATATGACTTTGTTGCCATAATGACAACACTAAACATAGTCATATACATCAGTATAGTCAACTTTCCAACAATCTCCCCCTTTGTCATTAATGGCAACAAAGGAATATGGCGAAGTTACTAACTATATCCTTATACAAAATTTTCTAACACATACTCTAACTTATATCTCCCTCGTGCTATATTTTCTACTCCCCTTTACATCATATACATAGCTCCATATTATCCCTTCTATTATATACTCTACTCCCCCTTTGACATTAATGACAAAGGTGCACAAAAAAGTGTATCTACAGGTACTTACAAGGTGAGTACATCTGGATATGCAATAGTCAGGTTCTAGATCTCTTGTTGCTAAAATACTTTTAGTGA
This sequence comes from Chamaecyparis obtusa, assembly GCA_027943335.1. NCBI lineage: Eukaryota > Viridiplantae > Streptophyta > Pinopsida > Cupressales > Cupressaceae > Chamaecyparis > Chamaecyparis obtusa. The sequence goes on from BSBK01000529.1 coordinate 14,129,171, forward strand.
ATTTACAATCTGAAGATGGGTGCACAAAGCATATGTCAACTTTTCCATATTTTCCAAATCTAAACTCAGACCTTGATCATATGTCACCATTGTGGCAACAATCTCCTTGATGTTTTGGTTTAACACATCTAGTGAGGGTGCAAGAGCATTTCTTAGCTGAGTTTGCCTTGCCCTTATCTTGGACATTTCTTTTTCTTCTTTCTCTATCTTATCCACTTGTCCTTGGTAAACATTGTTACACATATTTACATCTATGGAGGGATCTTCCACTGATTTCCTTACTGCATCTATCATAGCTTCTACTTCTTGAATTTTCTTGTAAAGGTCTACAATCAGTTTGTCTTGCTTCATACAATTTGCTATGATTTTCCTTCCTTTAGTTGGAATCTCTTTCAATGAAGCTTGACCAACCTTCGAAGAGCTAAGGTCAAGTGCAAAGTTTGTTGTCAGTTCTTTCAACCTTTTCTCAAGATACTTTTCTTCTGCAACCTTGGATGTTGATTCTTCAAGGCTAGAAAATTCTTCTTTGAAACATGTCATGATGGTGTTGACATCATCTACTGAGTGTATGCTTGACACTTTCTTGTCTGTAGGAAATAGGCTATTTAGAATGTTGACTGACTCAACAAACAATGGATTCCTCATAACCTATTTTTATTTTTCCTTTTCCATTGCAAGCACACTGATTTTAATTAAGTCTTCTTCTCCCCAAGAGTCTAGATTGGTAGTGTCAGGAGTCAAACTTGACAACAATGATACTGAGGATTTTGGTGTAAGGAGTGAACTTTGACTGACATTCATTACCTCAGTCTTTGGATTCACAAGTTCACCTTTCTTTTCTGTATCCTCTTCCTCTTTTCCTTCTTCCTTCCCTTGATCATCTTTATGTCCTATTATGTCTTCAATTTGCACTTCTTCTTTAGGTGAATTATCACCACATACAATTTATGCTTCCTTAGTGCTCACAAATGCTTCTTAAAACTTATCCAAGTCCTTATCTATGGCCGCCATAGATATCTAAATATTATCTATCATGATGGTGTCTTTCTTGGTTTTAGGCATGGGCACAGATACCATTGCCTCTGTGCGTGCTGTCATTATGGGCATTGAGTCATGTAGACCTATCATAGGTGCATTTATACCCTTAGCTACTTTGGTTTTCTCAATAGGCACTTGGGTTGTGGGCGCAGATGTTGGTTGTATGTGTTGTTCTAAAAAAACCTTCTCAAAATTTTTTTCAGTCTCCTTAGAAATAAATTCATAATCCTTATTCATAATATGAAGGGTTATCATTTTGGTTCTAAGGTGTGGCTTTACTAAGTCCATTAACAAAGATTTTTCTTCAACTAAGCATACTGGAAGGTTGTCATCCAATGTTTTTTCTCTTATTTCAAAGTCTTCTTCAACAACTTGTCTTTTCAATGTGTCCAAAATATCCCAAATTTTATCTAGAATCACTGTCTTAAGTTTTAGCACAGTCTTCTCGAATTTGATCATATGTTTGATTAGCATATCATGGATCTTAGATTTGTCTATCTCATGATATCTATCATAAAACTTAGATATCTGATCAATTCTACCTTCATCTACCACTCTGGATCTCAATACTTGTAAACTTGGTAGGAATCCTACCTCAGGAGGTGGTTGAACATTTTTACCTCGGCTTCTTGTGGCTCTTGCTAATGGATGGCTAGTAGTTTTTTTCTTATTCATCTTAGGCATCTTATTTGGTTCATGGGATGCTTTAGTGGACTCCAAGTCAATTATTTCTATGGGTGCAGGAGTGTTATCATCTGTCTTACTCTTCTTTTCCTTTGAATCATTAGATTTCTCAATTTTAACTTTCTTCTCCTTAGGGTCATCTAGGGTGGATTTGAAAGGATGCTTCCTAAATACATATCTTTTCCTTTCAACAACATCAAAAATTATTGGAGTAGCCATAACTTACTTGGTGAATTGCTCAAATACATCTATAAGGGTTTCTGAATTGTCACATCCGAACTAGGACTTGCAACAATCTATCTTCCTTCTTCGCTGATAAATCTAACTGCAATACTTCTCAACTCAATTGCTAGAACTCCTATGATGTCCAAATGCTCAAATTTGATTGCAAATGAGTGAATATCCAATGAATATAAAGTAGTTTTCCTCCATTAATTCTTTTCATGTAAACATATAATGCAACTGTGAATTTCATTCTTTGTCTCTTCTATCAATCAGACAGTGCACTCTTGCATACTGCATCACATAGACTCCAAATAGTTGTGGTCCAAGGTGCATACTCTAAGAGTGAGTATACCAGCCGTGCAAGGGTCTAGAGCTAATCTAGCTCCCCCTATGACCATGACGGTCATTTTAACCATAAATAGGAGGTGTGTCCATTGTGGATGCATCCTCAATTATTTTATCAACATTATCCTTCTTTTCTTCCTTCCAAATCAAGCTCGCATCTTCTATAGCTTGCACAAACTTGAATTCTCTTGCTTCATCCAATATTGATCCTTTTGACTTTTTAGGGCTTTCCTATCTTTGTGCTTTTGTTCTACAGAACCTAGAGATGTGTCCAGCCTTGTTACATGAGTGAAAAATGACTGGACACCTGATATTCCTTAGCGCATTCATGTGGGTTACCATACTGCATTGTCTAGCTGTGTGATCAACATAGTTGCATATCTGACATGTAATGTTCTAAGAATTTCTTACATTCTGTTGTGTATGACTTCTTTGATTTTTTTTATTCTAATTTCTTTGATTTGATCTACAATTCATAGCTCTATGACCAAACTTATTGCATGAATAATAGTAACCATTGAAAGGTCTTACCCCTTTACAATCTCTTGCTATGTGACCATGCTTGTTAAAAGCATAACAAGTCTTGTTTACTAGCTTGCACTCATCCTTAGATGGTTCAACTTTAGCTACTATATGATTCCCTGCCTTCTTATCTTCTGTAGATTCTTTTGATGCTTTCTTTCTTGCTCACGTGTCATTGATATGATTTTGTGCTTCATTGAATCCAATACCACTGGTATCTCCTTTAATCTTCTAAGCATACAACTGTGACTCTATTAGATCCTTGCTTGTGTGCAATTTGTCAATATATTTCTTTGCTTTAGTCAATTCACATTCCAGTTGCTTCTTGATGTTTTATAACTCCAATATTTTCATGTTTTCTTGCCTTAGTTCTTCATCCAACTGCTTGTTTTCTTTGACATGTTCTTCATAGGCTTCTTGATTATTAAGTAACTTTTCATCCAACTCTTTAATATGATCTTTCAGAGATGCATTTTCCTCATTTATATTTTTAACCATTTTTCCCAAATCACTTGTGGAATAGTCTTTCAAGTCTTTTCTTAGTTTTTTGATGACTACATGAGAATCACTAACATTTTCTTTCAGTTCTTCAATTTCTTTTTTAGATCTATCAAGGTCTTCAAGAGCTGCTTCAAGATTCTTTTTTAGATGTCTCATTTCTCTCTTATCCATGATCTCCTCAAGTGGTTAAACTTCTCTACAGAGGACCAGGGCTCTGATACCAATTTTTAGGAATGGGAACACTAAGAGGAGGAGGGGGGGTGAATCAGTGTTCTATATATTATTACTTTTTCTGATATCTTAAATCTTAACTTTATTGCTTAAGTACTGAATTGAATATCAATGCAAGTAAGATAAAAAACCACAACACATAACACCAAATATGATTATGGAAAAACCCAAATAGGTAAAAGCCCCAATGGGAATTGACACCCACTAAGAACTGTACTAGTGTTTTATGATCCCTATTAGAAGATCTTGCAACCTTGTTAGGAGTTGATCTTTACAGTACTTTTAGTACAGCGACCTGGTCAAGAGTCAGACCCTGTTAGGATTCTTTTAAAATTAACCATGTTAGGGGTGGGGATACACTTTCCTAGAGCTCACTACTCAAGTGGCTAAAGGCTACAACCTTCTGGATCTTAGATACACACTATATCTGTAAGGTGAATTGTTGCTGTGACACTACTTGTCTGATCAGTTCCTTTTGTGTGCTGATGCTTTAGCCTCTTGTAAAGCTCTATGACATTCTAACTACTCATCACATACTTATGATCTACTTATAGCAACTCTATATTCACTTCCATAATTAATAAGACACATGCCTTATTTATATGTGCAAACAAAACTATTAACTAGGTCGGCCTTCAACCTATTACATACAATGCTTCCAAGTGAATTGGCTCAAGCATGTTTACGAACAATAATATTAACATGTCTAAAACCTAAATAAAATAGGTGCATAGCCTTTACAAAAAAATATTACAAACGCTAACCAAAATACCAACTATCGGCTCCATGCTCTATTCTGTTCTGGCATTCACTGTCTGTGCCACTTCAACTGGCTATAACTTCTTCATACTAACTCATGTCATCATGCACTCTTAGACTTGGCATGAATACATACTTAGAAGCTTATCTTCAAGGGCACATAACATAACTTAGTTATATGCACATGTGATGATGCTCTATTCATCTAGTGCTCTGCTAACTATCCTGTCTTTCATACTTAGCCATATTATGATCTTATGAGTAAGTGTGCTGACTCCAAAACTCTATATGACTTTGTTTCCATAATGAAAACACTAAACATAGTAATATACATCATTATAGTCAAATTTCCAACACAAACCTCACAAGTTTGACATTGGTGATTTGGTCCTCCAACACAACATGAAGAATCTCCAAAGCTGAGAAAAGAAAGGAAAGTTTGAACCCAATTGGTTGGGTCCATTTGTTGTTACTGCCAACTTCGGTTCTAGGGCATATCAAATTGAAACACCTAAGGGAGATCTGATCCCTAATCCAGTAAATATTCTATATCTAAGGCACTTTTATGTGTAGGTCAACATTTAGTTCTTATACAATGTTTTCAACAAAAAAATCCTAAAAATAAAAAAAAAAGTCCTAAAAAAATCCTAAAAATTAGACAAAGTCGTGAAAAAATTGTAAAAATCAGAAAAAGTCCTGAGAAAAGAAGAAAAATCCTAAAAAATAGAAAATGTTCCTTAAAAAATTATTATTATTATTATTTTGGTGAAAATTTATATTTATATTATTAATAAACTGGTTCAAAGGGCTCCCGGAGAAAAGAACTAGAAAAGAAAAAATTTGATCATTGCCCATCATAATACAAAGTACAGTATAGTTTGATTCGTATCAAAATACCTAAAAAGCTACCCAAGAGCCAAGGCCATAAAGTGGGCCATTTACAATTTTGAAACTTATTCCCAATATACAACAAATATCAAAAAATTTTTATGGAGTACACTATGTGAAGTGCCTCCCTTTCTGTCATACTGTAGTTTTATTCAGCTTTTGAAAGGAGGCGACTAGTCAAAAAGATGGGGTGATCCAATCCCTCAGGGTCTGCTTGTGCTAAGGAGGCACCAATGGCATAGTTCAAGGCATCCATGTGTACATGGAACTCCTTGTCCTAGGTAGGGTATGTTAGGATGGGTGTGCTCAATAATTTGGACTTAAGTTCTTTGAAGGATTCATCATCCGATGCACCCCATATGAATGGTTCCCCTTTCCACATCAGTTGGTCGGGAGGGTATGAGATCTATGTGAAGCCTTTGATGAATCTCTAGTAGTAGCCTATGTGCCCCATGAATGATTTAACTCTTGTCACATCTTCTGGGCTCTCTATCTGAATGATGATCCCCACATTGTCTAGGTATGTCTCTAATCCCTTCTTGCATACAATGTGACCAAGCAATTTACATGTAGTACCATAAATTGACACTTCTTTGGATTGAGTGGTAGTCATTCTCTTCGACACCTTTCCATACATTTCTTGAGCATCATGTATGTGTATATTCATGAATCTAGAGAACAAACTCAATACAAAAAGAGGTCCAGTACAACAAGGATAAAGATTTGGATAATGAATACCACCTTGCAGATCCAAGAATAGTGGATATAGAAAAAAAAAGAAACCTAGCCCTCTACCAATCAAGAGAGACCTTCACTAGAGCTTTTAGAAACTGGTCGAAGAAGATCTAATAGATACAAAATATACTTGGCCAAAAAACCATCCTTCCTCTTTAAAAACCACATAACATAGGGGCATATAAAGCTACAATGGACATATAAAATGAAAAAAATGTGCAAAATTTGTTAGCCAAAAAATATGAAAAACTTAGATTTCTTTATGTAGCTCCCCACTCCCCAATTGTGTAGGAGAGAGAGGAATAGAGAATTCCAAAGCCTATCTACATCAATGTGTATGAATGCTTCTAAACCTGAAGCAACTTTAGAGCATATAAGTGGAGAGGAGGATTAACGTATACATGGGTCCAAAGAATACATAGAAGCATCCTATGAACCAAAGAGATTACAAGACACATCATTACCACCCACAGATGAAGTACCCATGCCAGGAACCAAGTTGGTCAAAGTAATAGAATGAGAGTGAGACATTATCCCAAGAAAATCATATGTTTTGGAAAAGGCCTTGCCTTGGAACTCCGCATCAAAAGGAATTCTGTTAAGAACATGATCAAGTGGCATAAAACTAGAGGATGCAAGACAATCCTTAATTATTGCTAACATCATAATGAACTTATCAGAATTGTAAAGAAAATAACACAGGAATATTTCACCAATATACATGTCACCCTACCACAAATTATATTCTTGCACCGTAGTAAGAAAGCTACTGTTATGAAGAAACCATGGTACAATAACCCAATTTGAAATATGAAACAACAAAGACCAAGACTGGGATAGATCAAGCAAGATAGAGCAGAAAATCAAAACAATTTTGGATGGGAAGATGATTCGCTTAAACCATGGTGATAAAGCAGAATCACCAATGAGCCTCTAAATACATCTACAATATTTGGGACAATGGATAATAAACATAGATTCCAAAAGCTCGTCAGAGATTTTACCTTTGAACGGAAGCTCAAGGCTAGTAGGAGACAAATAAACTCACAAATTAAGAGGTCTAAATTCATCTAGAAATCTAGTTACAACCATGATTGTAAGGCAGAATACAATAGGAAGTGATATACAACAATAGGGGATTTTCAAGAAATAGTGGTCAGCTTAAAAAGAAGGAACTGAATAAATAGACTTGATAAAGAGTGAGGAATCACTTGAGCAAAGCCAATCATAATTACTAAACTCCCACTTATAGGAGTGATTAAAGGAAGCTGCCACCTATTACAAACCATACATGAAGACAATCATGCCAAATAAATTTGGACATTACCCAATGCCATATGCACGCGCTACAACAAAGGACACCAAAGCTATGATGTAAATCAAATTCCAGCCTACAGATTAGGCATTAAAACATCCAAGTATATGTAGTGATTGAGAGATAAAACATGAAACCAAAAAGTCCCTCATTTATTATAAAATCTTTTCAAGACATGTGAATCAAAAACCTTGCAATCAGTATACAGACATTTCAAGACATGAAGTACACCAGCTGGCCAAATCTAAGCATGAAGATCTGTGAAGTATAAAAAGTTTAAAACCCCCACATTATGATAAAGAACAAAAACCAAAGGATAGAGAATTTAAATTAAGAACTAGAAATATGACAGTCAAGGGAGAAGGTATGACCATAAGATAATTAATCAACCATTTCCAAGTTAATTAGGTTAAAAATAGTAGGGTGGGAAGCCAGGGAGATTATGTTAAAAGTGAATGTTAAAAACTAATCCTCAACACCTAAGTTTACAAGAAAATCTGCTAGGCTATTGCCTTCTCTATATATGTGAGTTAGATAACAATCACTAAAATAATCTATCAAGGACCAAATATGTATCAAAACATAGTGAATATGCCAAGAGAAAGAACATCTATTGATACAAGCATTAATAATCATAGAAGAATCTCCCTCCACGTGGAGAAATTTGATATTCAAATTTTTTGTAGTACGGAGACCATGTAATAATGAATAAGCTTTTGCCAAGTTGTTGGTCCCTAAAGGAATAGGACGAGCCTCAAAAGAGAGAGCAGATCCATGACAATCTCGAAGAACATAACCAATTCAAAACTTCCCTGAATTACCCTTCGAAGAGCCATCAACATTAAGTTTAGAAAAGCCAACTTGGGGAGGAGTCCATTTAGTCGAGGCTCTAGACTAAAACCTATCTTTGGGACAAAGAGGAAAAGGAAGGGATGTGAGTACTAAACCCTTCGAATTCTTTGAAATAAAGCTCTCCCAAGATGAGAAGCCTCGATTACCCCTTATATAAGGTTAAAATGGATTCAACCTTATTTAAAATGTTTAGGGGGAAAAAGGGATCTATTCTCAAATCCAAATTCCCACCAAGGAGATTCAATTCAATCAACCTAAGAGGCTAATGCAGGATTAGATCAATTTGATGGAAAATATGGAAGAAAGAACAAATCTAATGTTTCCCCTAGGTAGAATGTATTATGTTTGATATTGAAATAATTGAAGTGTATGTACTAACCTTGAATTAGGGTAGATCTGGAAAATGCTAAATTCTGGCTTCTATATGAACTTTCTAAAGACTCCATCACTTGTTTTAGACTGGAAATGTCAAGGCAGACAAAACCCAAAAATATTTTCTTCAAATTCACAAAGGTCGACTTTGACCTTTTAAAAGGTCAAAGACCACATTTTTATTCTGAAGTCTGATTTCGATTCTGTTCGTAGATCCTGAAAGATTGCTGAAAAGGGTATCTGAATTCACTCTCAGATCTGAGATTTCACACCTGTACCTATAAGAAAATGGGGGTTTTTGGTTGTATGGGGGGTTTTCCTTAGTCAAACCCCAATTTAGGAATTAACCTTGAAATTGAATTGAAATGTATAGTGCATAAACAAAGTAATTGAAACAAATCACCTCGCTTATGTTGAAGTCCTCGTAGAGGATTCGAATCCTCAAATCCACAAGTAGGAATGCTTCAATGAATGTAGGATGTCTCCAATCAATGGTATTTTGATCTTAAACACCAATCTTGATTTGATCTTTGCATATGAGAAGGCTTGAATGAATGGAGAAGGATAGATCTTCAAGGGGGCTCCAAAGAGATTGAATCCTTCAATAGCTAACAATGGATCTCCTTGATGGATGAATGCTTGAACACTTGAGTGCTTGAAGACTTGGATGCTTGAACATGAAAACTTGAGATGTGATGTCCAAATGAGAGAGGAAGGCCTCCTTTTATAGTGATCTAGGATACATTCCTCTATAAGGGCCACCTTAGAGAATTAAATCCCAATTAGGTCCTACCCTTTAGAAAATATACCTTGATTAAATGCAAATTAAAGGATTTACCATTTTGGAGCCCGAAACAGCCAACTCGGAGGCGGAGAAATAATTTTCTTGAAAGCCAAACTGCCAACATTTGAAATTTTGAAATCCCAGCAGGAAGAGGTCAAGGTTGAGGTCAACCCTAACCTAGTCAGGGTTGAGGTCGACCCTGACCTAGTTAGGGTCGAGGTTGACATTGACCTCAGACCCTAACTATGCTAGAATCTAGAGCAGAGGTTTCAGGTGATGCCAGAGATGCAGGATTTGATGTTAGAACAGGACCCAATGTCTGGAAGAGATAGAAAATCCCTTGATTGATATGATGAAGGACTAGGAGGTCTCATTTCTAAACCCTACCTAGAAAATAGAGCCATGGAATAGGGAAAATTAGGAAAAGTCCTCAGGACATTAACCCTAATTTCACCTAGAATGAAGGAATCAAGCACGGAGAAGAAGTGGAAAGTGGGTAGAAAGCTAAATACATGCAAAGATTCGATCAAGGCACTTAACATGACCCCAAACCACCTACTCGGAGGGCTAAACACTCTTAACATGGAAGTGCTTCCATTTTAAGATGATACATTAAGCCCTCACTTTAGCAAGAGTATGGACTTGATGCAAACTCTTGGTAAAGGAGATAAAAATAAAAAGATAATCTTATCATAATCTAAGGGACAAAGAGAAATCCCAAGCCCCCAGGGACTCAAGTCTTCATTGACTCTTAGATTCATAGATAATAGAAACATCTCTAGAGAGAAAGAAAGAGTGTGATTACCTCACCCAATGAAAACCTATGTCCTATTGTGAATCACACAAGAAAGTGGCGCAACTGGAAAGATGGAATTGAACCACCTAGTGAATGTGGCTACTCACTAGTCAACCCATCAAAGATTTATTCCTAGGAATATTCTATTCCATAAGAATAAAATTGAAAAGGGGATCCAATCTTAAGGACACCTCCGACCTTAAGGGATCAAAATATATGTGTGTTTGAAATTGGAGGGATCAAGAGATCCTAATATAAATCCATACTTTAAGGATTAGTTCTTAATCCAAAAAGAAAGGAAAAATGTTTTAAAAAGTAAATTTAGAGTGCATATCTTCCTCAAGATTTAGCAACTTATGTGCATTACCTTTAGAAGATCTAGCATAGTGTGCGTGTGTGCAATAAGTGAGCAAAGCGTATGCCCCCATGTTAAAGTCATTGCTAACACTTAATAGGAGCAATGGCTTTAACAGAAACATAAACAACTCCACTGATTACATTTCCATGTCGAGATGCCCCTAGACGAAGACAAATCAAGGGAAATATCACAGAAACATACAAAGAACATGGAAGGGATCTACCTACCATGGGGTCAGTATGATCATAAGATAATATATATATGATATTATTGCAAATGAATTAACATCATTCCCCAAGGAATGTAGAACTACAATCACAAAGGAGGAAAGATCACATAAGATATACAAAGAAGAATCCTTTTGGACCATGACATGGAGACCAAAAAGATTTAGTGCTACCATATCTCGAATCCAAGCAGATGACACAAGGAAACATTTACAAACAATAGCCCATTTACAACATAACATTGAACAATGCATAGAAGAATAGAGATACATATAGAAGAATGGAACAATATTTTTGATTCTTTCATCATCTTGCACCAACTGAGTAACAAGAATCGTATAAAAGAACCTTAACAACATTTAGCAAACACGTTATGAGAGAAGCATAGTACAGTAGGCCAACACACAACAAAGCTACCATGAAGGACAAGCTGATCAAGCATGTCGCCTACTCTCCCCATCTTGTTGTATATCATTTAGGGAAGGTGGGTAACTCACAAGAGGGACTATATCCAATGCAGTAGGAATGATATCCAGTTCCAAACAAGGATCCTCTTGAGAATCACTATGTTCGACACTAGGTGTAAGAGTTAATTGTGATGAAAGCATATTAGGTAAATCAATGTCGATGTCAATAGTCTCATATTCATCATTAACATCATCAGTATCTTCAATAGTATCTTCTTCATCCAAGTTAATTAAAATCAGATCTAAGATATGAATAGAATCATCATAATCATGCATGTGAATATCATTATTAGTAACAAAATCTTCTAATACATTATGTATAGTTTTATCCGAAGAAAGTAGAGATCTTTTAGCTTTAGCATGAGCATGATGCTTTTTATGATGTTCATTAGAAAATCAGTTACATTTTGATTTATTTGAAATAGGTTGAGAACTAGGAGGAACAATCATGGGATCCTTCACAGGTTCTTTAGGAAGATCAATAGGATTATTAACCATTGGAGAAACAATCACAAGATCTATGATAGGTTTGATAGAAGGAACTTGATTAACAAAAATAGAAGCCATAGTTAAAGGAGGTATTGGAGGTGTAGGTAAAAGACCATGATTAAGATCCATAGAAGGTATGCTTAATTGAAGAATCTTATGATGCTTATAAGCTTGATATGATCAAAAAAGATTATCAAGTCGTGGAGGACATGAATTAGGTAATGAAGGCCAAAAGAAATCATGAGCAGCACAATCTCTAGGCTTGGAAGGTTGATATAAACTATGATTAATCATCTTCACTTCTTCATCATGAATAAACTTAATACACTTATGAATCAGTGAAGCAACAACATGCATGGCAGTCAACCAAGGTAATCCTAGCTTAACTTGGAATTGATCAGAAGTAGGAACCACAATGAAGGTAGTGTTCACAATTTTTCCACAAAGTTCAACTAGTAAAGTAATAGAACCAAATGAGGGATAAAGAAAACCATTGCAAGTTTGAATCCACACATCTGATGTATCATAGAAGTCATGTTGTAAAATTTTCATAAAAAGATTTTCTTCAGTGATAACATTAACTAAGGAAGTAGAATCAATAAGACAACCATGAGTAGGTATCTGAGCAACCCTAGCAACAATGTAAAGGGGACCATCAGGAGCTTTAATAATCTCAGAGTCAACAAAGGTAATCAAAATTTCCCGAGGTCTTTTATTCTTGAATTGTTGTTGAGGTTTAGGTTTAGGTTTCACTTTAGGTTTAGGTTTTGGTCGATGTTGAGATTGAACTTGAGTTGAATCAGAGGTTGAATTTGAGGTTGAGGATGAGGTGGAGATATAGACTTATCAATATGCTCCACTTGATTAACAACATGATTGAGATCATCCATCTTTGAATCATACACAATTTCCATAGTAGATGGTTGAGCAATAGTATTAGTATCATGCGTAGGTAAAGGGTTCGTATAGATTTGAAGGTTCTGATTAGGAGGAGAAACAGATTGATTCCCACTACTATCCAGATTATCAACAAATAAAGCCTTAGCATCAATGAGATCTTGGACCTTATGTTTTAAAGAAAAAAATTTCTCAGTATCATGACCATTCTGACGATGATATTGACAAAAAGCATTCTGATCAAAAGATTTAGATGCCATTGTAATAGGTAAAATAGGTCGAATAGGAGGTAAAGTAATCATGTTAGTAGCTAACAACCTATTCATAATAGTATGTAAAGATTTTGAAAGAGGTGTAAGCATATGATTTAGTCAAAAAGTAGTGGATGCAACAATGACATTGTGAGATGCAACAACAACTTGATCAGTGACTGCATTCGTTTGTTTGTTTATCTTGACATAGTTGTTGAATTTTTGAAACTTGTTTGGATTAGGAGTAGCATCACTCTTATCAACTAGATCATGAGCCATTGGAGTGTTGCTCTCAAATTGACTCACTTGTAATTGATAATGATGAAGCGCTGCACAAAGTTGTTCAAAAGAGGTAAATTTAGTAAGCATAATCTTATCTCTAATATCCTTTTGCAAATTTGAAATAAACATACGTTGAATATCAATATCAGGAACAAGATAGGAAATTTGAGCAGGCAAATGCTTAAATCTACCAATAAATTCAGTCAACTTTCTTTAACACCTTGTTTACAATGCATTAAATCTATCAAAGACACTTGCGGGCCAATATTATTTTGAAATTGTTGAATAAAGGCATTAGAAAGTTTGGGAAAGGAATCAATAGAATAAGGAGGCAAAGAACAATACCATTGTAAGGCCTTGTCATGGAATGTTCTAGAAAATAGCTTGGCTAAAATCCTATGGTCATGAACATAGTCACTACAAAGGATTTGGAATGTTTTAACATGATGGACAGGATCTCCCTTTCCATTATAATTCTCAAGATGAGGCATATCAACTTGCTGAGGAATAGGAGTTTGAATAATATCCAAGGACAAAGGACTTCCCATGTCACATGTAGGAATACTAAACTTGTTTTGAGATAAGGAAGCAAGTTGTTGTTGTAAGGATGATACTCATACAGTTTGAGCCAAACTAATGATTGTTGAATCATTAGAGGAAATAGGAAGAGTAGTAGTATTAGACACACTAGGTAATGTGTAAGGAACTGTGGAGATAGAAGACACAACTGGAGGAACACTAGGAACTACAGTTGGAAGCGGATTGGAATAAATAAAAGGAACATTATGATATGAAGGTTGTGATGTAGGAAGGGACATAGGAGGAACACTCATAGGAATAGAGGGAACCATCACAGTCACCAAAGAAGGAGTATAGATAGGAATACTAGGTAAAGGATTAGAAGGAGGTTCAACACTAGTGATAGGAGGAATGAACCCTAAATCTTGAGCTTCTTGAGATAAAGGTTTAACATTTGAATGCACAAGGTGAGCAATACCACGCAAGAGATTAACACCTTGATCACTATCACGAAGAATTTTCTTAAGGGCCTCTATAGCTTGAATAGAATCTTGATAATGGTTTTCTTGGAGGAGCCAATTACCCATTTTATCAAGTTTAGTGGAAAGTTTTTCAATTTGTTCGGGAGGAACCCTTAAAGCATCATCCTCATCATGAGATGAGTGAGAAGAGTTTTTCTCCATAGGAGGATTAGAATCATGAAGAAGCAAGTTATCATCAGGGTTCCTAAGGAAAGGAGAAGAAGATTTAGGATCAAAGGCACCCATGAGTCTACAACTTCATCTAATTGGAATATTATAAGTAGGACTAGTGGTAGTAAAGCTCATAAACCAATATAATGCAAATGAACTAAACTAAGAACACATAAAATATGAATATTAAATGTAGTTAGCATGCAAGATATACCACAAAGGAAAAATCTAATACTAAAAAGACAATATAAATAGGAATCTAACACAATAGGGCATCCACTTCCAAAAAAGAAAGAGAGTAAGTATATTGGGTTCACCAAAATATATAAGGTTAAAATGGATTCAACCTTATTTAAAATGTTTAGGGGGAAAAAGGGATCTATTCTCAAACCCAAATTCCCACCAAGGAGATTCAATTCGATCAACCTAAGAGGCTAATGCAGAATCAAATCAATTTGATGGAAAATATGGAAGAAAGAACAAATCTAATGTTTCCCCTAGGTAGAATGTATTATGTTTGATATTGAAATAATTGAAGTGTATGTACTAACCTTGAATTAGGGAAGATCTAGAAAATGCTAAATTCTAGCTTCTATATGAACTTTCTAAAGACTCCGTCACCTGTTCTAGACTTGAAATGTCGAGGCAGACAAAACCTAGAAATATTTTCTTCAAATTCACACAGGTCGACTTTGACCTTTTAAAAGGTCAAAGAACACATTTTTATTTTGAAGTCTGATTCCAATTCTATTCGCAGATCCTAAAAGATTGTCAAAAAGGGTATCTGAATTCACTCTCAGATCTGAGATTTCACACCTGTACCTACAAGAAAATGGGGGTTTTTGGTTGTATGGGGGATTTGCCTTAGTCAAATGCCAATTTAGGAATTAACCTTGAAATTGAATTGAAATGTATAGTGCATAAACAAAGTAATTGAAACAAATCACCTCGCTTATGTTGAAGTCCTCGTAGAGGATTCGAATCCTCAAATCCACAAGTAGGAATGCTTCAATGAATGTAGGATGTCTCCAATCAATGGTATTTTGATCTTAAACACCAATCTTGATTTGATCTTTGCATATGAGAAGGCTTGAATGAATGGAGAAGGATAGATCTTCAAGGGGGCTCCAAAGAGATTGAATCCTTCAATAGCTAACAATGGATCTCCTTGATGGATGAATGCTTGAACACTTGAATGCTTGAAGACTTGGATGCTTGAACATGAAAACTTGAGATGTGATGTCCAAATGAGAGAGGAAAACCTCCTTTTATAGTGATCTAGGATACATTCCTCTAGAAGGGCCACCTTAGAGAATTAAATCCCAATTAGGTCCTACCCTTTAGAAAATATACCTTGATTAAATGAAAATTAAAGGATTTACCATTTCATAGCCTGAAATAGCCGACTCGGAGGTGGAGAAATAATTTTCCCGAAAGCCAAACTGCCAACATTTGAAATTTCAAAATCCTGGCAGGAAGAGGTCAAGGTTGAGGTTGACCCTAACCTAGTTAGGGTCAAGGTTGACCCTGACCTAGTTAGGGTCATGGTCGACATTGACCTCAGACCCTAACTATGCTAGAATCTGGAGCAGAGGTTTCAGGTGATGTCAGAGATGCAGGATTTGATGTCAGAATAGGACCTAGTGTCTGGAACAGACAGAAAATCCCTTGATTGATATGATGAAGGACTAGGAGGTCTCATTTCTAAACCCTACCTAGAAAATAAAGCCATGGAATAGGGAAAATTAGGAAAAGTCCTCAGGACCTTAACCCTAATTTCACCTAGAATGTAGGAATCAAGCACGGATAAGAAGTGGAAAGTGGGGAGAAAGCCAAATACATGCAAAGATCTGATCAAGGTGCTTAACATGACCCCAAACCACCTACTTAGAGGGCTAACCACTCTTAACATGGAAGTGCTTCCATTTTTAGATGATACACCCCTAAACTTAAGAGTATAAGTATTAGTAACCTCAACAATGGACTTCTAAAGCCTAGACAAGATGATTTCCAGGGAGGAGGAACAATTGTGGAAAATTCATTTTTTCCTTTCCCACCAAATACACCACAGAACCAAAGAAGGAATAAAAATCCAAATGTAGGAAAACATGGACTTGGAAAAAAATATTGGCTATGATTGAAATAAATCCCATATGGACAAGGTTAGAGGCATAGAAAGACTTAACTTTTGAATGAAAACTGCCAACAATTTTGGGCAAAGGGGAAATTTAGGAAAAGATGATCAACTGACTCTAGGACCTAACCAAAAAGAACACATCAGAATGCATCTACAATATTAAGCCTAGACAAACTTTCACTGGTAAGGACATGATTTCTTAAAATTATCCATGCAAAACAACCCGCTTTGGGTAAAATAGAATTATGCCAACAGAAGAGATAAGCTCTCTGCTTTATCCTATTAGCATGATAAGATTGAGCCATCTTATAACCAAACTTAACTAAGTACTTACCATAAGGAGATGGAGCCCAAAAAAGTTGATCAAAAGCCTTGGAAAAGACAACAATCTGATTAGAGAGAAATCGATTAGCAGAAGTAACAAATTGGGGATCAATAGGAAGTTCATTAAAGTCTTTCCACACTACCAATCTTGAATGAATATGAACCATAGATACATAGTTAACTAGTTTATATCCCTAGTTCAAAGAAGTCACCTCCCAAATACCATGAAAGGGATCAATAATGTGTAACAGGGGCAAGCCATTCCACGAATCAAGCCAAAAGTTGACTGACTCTCCACTGTGCACCTCCCAAGACACAAAGGAGGTGACAATGTGCCTAGATTTCATGATGAAGTCCCAAATGGAAGATCCTCTAGGAGTGTCAAGAACATAAATGACACTAGATGAATCTAAGTTATCTAGATACTTTTCTTGCATCAGGTGACACCATTTAATATTGGGTTGAGTATATAATTTCCAGACTAGTTTTCCCCAAAGGCCAAATTTTGAATAGCTAGGTTGTGGAGACCCACACCAACAATAGATAGGGAGAAAGACATATCTAAAAGAGACATGAGGGGAATTTTATTATCTCCTATCATGTTATCCATCCACAATAATTCCTGAATCAATTTATCAAGTTGATTAAGAATTGATTTTGGTGCTTGTAGTACTGAGATATAGTAGTTAGGAATAGTTGATAAGATAGATTTGATGAGGAGGATTCTACCAAAAAGTGAAAGCCACCTAGCTTTCCAAGCCACTACTATGGATTTAATATGATTTATGACTGAATGCCAGAAGTTGGGTTTATTAGAGACCATAAAGAAAGGAATCCCTAAGTAAGTAGAAGGAAGCTCATCTAAGGGAAATCCTAAGATGTTAACAATTCTATCACAGATCCTAGGATTTGTGTTGAACACTTAGATTTTTTATTTATGAATGTTAATTTTCTAGCTAGAAACATAGGTGTAAAGATCCAAAACCTTTTTAACTTGCTTAGCCTCATGAATAGAGGTTTTACCAAATAAGAGGGTATCATCAGCAAATAAAGAATGTGTAACTGAAATGTAAGTACCACCAATGTGCACACCAAGATTAGCAATTTGGCTAAGTTGATTATATAGATGTTATCATTATGGAAACATATGATCCACATGAAGATCACACAGGTCAGAGAGCAAGTATGACAGAGTGCATTGCAAATTTGTCTAAGTGTGAGACAATATATTTACCAGTGAACCTGGACACAATTTTTGTTTGCGATGTTGATTGGAGTAAGTTCAGTGCTTGCACACTTGAACATAGAATCTATGATGACTATTGAACACCATCTTAGAGCGCAAGTTAGTACAACATGTACAAAAGAAGTTATGACAATTTTATCGAAGATAGTGTCAAGCCGACATGATAGAATATGAAGACAAAATTAGTAAAGAGTTAAGGGATTATTTTGTTTATCAAAATAATGACTTAACCATATAAAGGGATGACATCCTAGATGTTAACTCTTGGATAAATTTATTTTTATAAATGTAATTATAATTGTAAAGAAGATGAGAAGTATTATGCTAAAGTAATGAAATGTAATGAAGCAGTGATATGATGTGAAATATATGATGCATATGTAATAGCGATAGTGAAAGAGAAGTGAGAAGATATTGATGTAAGAAGCATAAGGTTATGTAACTTAACCTATTTTTGTAATCAGTGTATATTGTACATTACTTGTTTGGGCAGTGGGCTCATCTGGTAATCACATTTTGTACTGCCAACTCCTAACAGGGTTGAGGCTTCTAACAAGGCCTATAGTCCCTTAATCAGGACTAATACACTATATGCTTGTAATAGACTCCTAACAGGGTCAACATCCTTAACATGATACTTTTGATTAGTGGATCTTTGTGGGTACCATCCCCACTGGGGTTTTCCCTTGGCCAAGGTTTCCTCAAGAACAAATAATGTGTTATGATTTATTTAGTTTTATTGCTATGCATGTTGTTTAGCTTCTTATGTTATGCATGTATCAAGATAATTTGTTATATCCATAATTGGGCAAAAGATAAATTTTGTAGAATACTGATTCACCCCCCCTCTTAGTATTCCCTATTTTTAACAATTGGTATCAGAGCTTAGTTACTCATAAAAGAATCATTCAAGGAAATCCTAGCAGCTTGAGTAAGATCTCTATGGATATGGATCAACTACAGAAGAATCTTGAAGAAGCTCTTGAACAGATTGATTTGCTTACTATTGAAAAAGATACTTTGAAAATAAAGTATGATGATGCAAAGAACCTCATTGAGAAACTAAAAAACAAATTGGAAGATCTGAGATTTGAAAAGGAATCCAAAGTTTTTATTGAAGATTGTGATGACAATTTAGAAAAGGAAAATGAGATCCTTAAGCATGAACTAGAGATAGCAAATTTAAAGCTTAGTTTGAAAGATGGAAATGGCAAGAATGAAGCAAATCTAAAATCTGAGAATGAAAGTCTAAAGACTAAAAATGAAGGACTAAAATATAAACTTTGTAAAGCAACATCTAAACTTGAGAAAGTCAATTTGTAGTATGATGAACTTGAGAAATACAATAAGATTGTGAAAGGTGAACTGACTCAATCCAAACAAAAACTTGAAAGGCTATATTCAACCAGTGAGAAGATTGATGAACAAATATCTTATCAAAAACCATTCTATGATAAGATTGGTCTTGGATTCAACACTTTTAAAGCAAATGATGAAAGCAAGGAACCAGATCTCAAAATATCTGAAAGCATAGATGAGAAGAAGTCTGATGAGATCAACAAATCTGAAGATACAACTAAAGAAGAAGAATCACCGAAGCAAGAGGAATCACCCAAAGGTATGCAAAAAGAATTCAAAGGTAGATGTTTTGCTTGTAATGCTATTGGTCATATGAAGAGAGATTGCACAGGTAAGCAATTTAAACCTCTTAATGGTTATTGTTATAATTGTCATGGTTTTAGACATAGAGCTATTGAATGTAGGAAACCTAAATTTATTGAGAATAATGATGGTAGTAGAATGTTTAGGAATACTAACAATGCAGATAAGAAACCTACTGAAGATATGAATAGAAGAAATGGAGTAATATGTTATAGATGCAACAAGGTTGGACACATTGCTAGAAACTACAGATCAAAAATCAATCAATCTGGACCAAGATATGGAAACAATGTTATTGTTTGTCAGATATGAAACAAGATTGAACATACAACAAGGTTTTGTAGAATGAAAAATAGAGTTTTTCATCCTAATCCTAATCCCAAAAATCATGCAAGAAGAAATAAAGATGCAAGTAACAATCAAAAAGGATGTTGTAGTAATTCAGATGAAGTGAAGTTTATCAAAAGCACAAACCAAGGAGACATACTCAACATTGAAGGTAATCAGGAAGGTGAAGTATTGAAAGGTAAGAATGAATCTTTACCTGACCCATCTCAAAGTACTTAATTTATGAAAATTATAGTAGAATAGGAACTTATATTAGTGTAGAAGTAGATATATGATGAACTAAGTCTTGTGCAGTTAATGCAAGGTAGTTTATGATGTTCTAATGCTATGGTTAAGAGCGCAAAGAAAAATATTATGTTTTGCAAGATTGCAAGAAGTTTTAAGTTTTGCAGGTTAGTAGAAACAACTTTTCGGAAAGAAGCGGCAAAAGAATTGAATACGATGTCAGATCTAAGTGAGATTGAATTAATAAAAGGTTATGATCAGTATTATTTGATCATCAAAGTGAAATCAAGTGTTAAGGAGATCAAAGAGTAGTATTTGGAAGCATTTTTCTAAGATTTGGAGAAGAATTTTGTGCCGAATCTATGCAAGCCCTAAAATTGTGAAATCAAGGTATTTTACTTGATAGATCTTTAAATCAGTAAAGGAATTAGAAGAAATCATGGATGTTTCTTTAATACACAATGTCAGAGATAAGAATAGACTTAAATTGAAAAGGGAACCAGTAGAACCGTTGGAAGATGATCCTAGGTTAGCATTATCATCTGTACCAGATGAAGTTTTACACCTAGAGAATGTCAGAAGTTATCTTGGATGCAAACTAGAGATAGTCAGTGATAGTGATTTCACAAATGAATATCAGAAGATTTACAATTAGGATATGACACTGAAACAAGGTTTTGAATATTTGGAAGATAATGAAATTGTTAAGTATGCATTACAGTATGAATTTGATAATGAAGAATGCACTAAGATTATCTTAAAAAGAATTCATAATGGGAAGTTTTGGTTAGAAGATATAGTGATAGATATCACAACTAATTTGATTCATGAAGTCACTAGATTATCTAAAAATAGAGCTTTTCCTTTAAATGAGAAAAACATGAGGAAAATAGTCATTGACAACACAAATTCATCCTATAATGGTAGAGGAATTGTGATTAGTAAGATCAAACAAGATGATGTGAGATACTTATGCAAGATCCTAACCACTAAGTTTTGTGCGAACTCAAGAGAGGATGACATGGTAGCTGGAATGATACATGGAGCTTATCTAATGTGTGTTGACAAGGTACAAGTTGATATTTGTGAAATTATAAGAATTCAATTGTTTGAGAACTTGGAGAAGATTAAGAAAACTAAGTATACATAGTTTAGGTTCTCATCCTTAATCACCTATATGTTTTTTCATCTTTTGAGGAGATTTCCTTACACCATTGGAAATGACTACAATGATGGACAAAATACAATGGAAAGGATTAACCTAGTATACAAAAGACATGTTATTGACAAGGTAAATGAGAGTGCAGTACTGGTAATCAAGACATTTCAAAATATTGTGTCTAGCAGATCAAGGATCCCAAAGTCTCTTGTGGAGAAGTATAAAGATACCATATGTTTTATGGTGGATACTAACTTTACCTACATTGAAGTAGTACAACCTAGAATAGAGTTCATAGACCCTCTTGGCTATGAGATATCTGAGGTAGAGACAAAAGAGTATGTTAGTAGGTTACTTAAGTGTACGTTGGACACTAAGTGTAATAGGTTTGGAACCTTTGAGGAGAACTTCAACTCCACAAAGACCTTAATTAAAGTGAAACAGTCTAAGAAAAGAGTTGAGAGCACCATAAAGAAAAACCTACAAGATACAACGATGATAGAGCATGAGTTTTTGGTAGAAAAGAAAATAGCAGTAGTAATCAGAGAGAGTGGACAAAAAGAAGTTTCGTCTATTCCACCTTTATCATCAATTGCAGCATAGTAGGAAGAATCACAAGTGAAGGTGAATGTGGAAGAAATTGAGAAGGATCAAGAAGCAAATATATCCACTAGATCCACTTCCTCCACACCTAGCAAAAGAATAAAGGAAAGTGCTACTGGACCAAAAAAGAGACAAAAAACTTTAGTACAACCAGTTCCAAGAAAAATTGCAAAAATAAAAGATGATGTTACTACTATTAAGAAGAAAGCTTGGAAACCAAAAGTTGAGAAGCTTAATGAGCAGATCATTAAAGATGGAGACTTTACTAGAATGAACAAGTACTATGATCTTTATGATTATGTAGAGAGACTTAATCTAGAAAATGCAGTGGTAAAGCATATGATTTTGGCTAATAAGAAGTTTGATACAATTCAGGGACACATGCCTAATGATTTATACAATAAACTTGTGAATGGGAAAAAGAGAGCAACAGAGGAAGAGACAACTATCAGAGAAAAGCTTGTAAGGAAGCTTTTTGTAGTAAGAGATGAAACACATTTTGGTCAGATCATGAAAGCCTTAAGCACCCATCTAAGAACCAAAAGGAGAACCATTTAAATTATGGGAGGTAGATATGAAGAAATTAATTCTGAGACAGATCAAGTAATAATCAAGGTTATGACAGAAAATGTTGGAGAACCATTAGTTGCAACAGAGCTAGCAGGTGAGATAGAACAAGAGGACATTCCCTCTCCTCCAGCCATTAACATTGAAGATGAAACCATGAATGTAGAAGGAAAAAAGATCACCTTGGATACTGATGATAATGTATTCAAGAATTTGGAGAACATTATTGACAATTTGGTCTTTGAAGAATAGGAAACTACAAAAGGAGAAGAGACAATAGAGACAACAGTTATAGAACCCCCAATAATAGAAAAACTAGTACCCATTCCCACTAGAGAAGATATCAGTCTTACTCCTAAGATTGGAAAGAAGAATAATATTGGATCTATGATTGAGCATTTGGGAAAGGAAGTAGATGATGATGATAAGTTGGAATTGATCACATCCTTGAATAAAATCATTGGCAAGAACAAGAAAGTGAAAAGTCTTGAAGGATGTCTAAAGGAACTTACTGAGAAGTTACAAAGCATTGTAACTACACAAATTGTAGAAGTAGACCCACTGGAGAAAGCAAAGAAGGTAATGAGCACTTTTGACAATGAATTCACAAACTTATCTGATATTGCAAAAGTGAAAGCACAAGCAGCCTATGAGGCCAGAATGCTTTTGAACATTAGCCAGAATATCAGGAATGATATCAACAATCCTGATATTTGTATCAAGGACTTGAGGAAGCATTTGGAAATAGTAAAATCTTTGTACATACTATGTACAAAATCAGAAACCTTGACATCAGAAGAAGATCAAAAGATGAAGATGAAGGAAGTAGAAATTTTGAATGAAACTAACCTTCTTTCTAGCCCCAATGTGAAGGTATGTGATGTTGAAAAGAAAATTCAGAAGCTATATGATGAAATTAGAGTTGTGCAAGATGAGAGAGATAGAAAAATGAAAATATTCACTCTTTTGAGAGAGCATACTTCTATGAAGTTAAGCATTATTGAAGAGCAGTTGAAAGAATGTCTTTCAGCTAAGACATCTTTTCAGAAGTTTAACTTTGAAAACCTCCAAGCATGTGAAATAGCATCTTATGGACTCAGTGCACTACTAAATGTGGTAGATTCCATTAAGAAATCATGTGAGAAGGAGTTTGAAGCTATGAAGATTGATTTTGTAGATTGTGTTTCAAGCCTACCAACTTTGCAATAATGAATTGAGGTATAATCTTTTTGAGATACAATTTTGTAACCCTCCTTACCTTTATTTTGTCATTGTTGTCAAAGGGGGAGAGATATATAGTAGAAAATTGATAGTATATGATAAGGATTAATACTCTTAGGGGGAGTACTATATTAGAGATAATATTTTTTTGAGGAGTTATAAGGATAGTATACATTTTATACTATGGCCACAATTTTGAGATTTGGAAGTTGTACACTTAGCCAATTTTCTCATATGTTGCCACCAATGACAAAGGGGGAGATTGTTGGAAATTTGGATGAGTTTATTACATAGATGTTGTCATTATGGAAACATATGAAACACATGAAGATCACACAGGTCAGAGAGAAAGTATGACAGAGCGCATTGCAAATTTGTCTAAGTGAGACAATATTTTTACCAATGAACCTGGACATAGTTTTTGTTTGCGATGTTGATTGGAGTAAGTTCAATGCTTGCACACTTGAACATAGACTCTATGATGACTATTGAACACCCATCTCAGAGTGCAAGTCAGTACGGCATGTACGAAAGAAGTTATGACATTTTTACCGAACACAATGTCAAGCCGACATGATAGAATATGAAGACAAAATTAGTAAAGAGTTAAGGGATTATTTTGTTTATCAAAATAATGACTTAACCATATAAAGGGATGAAATCCTAGATTTTAACTCTTGGTTAAATTTAATTGTATAAATATAAATGTAATTGTAAAGAAGATGAGAGGTATTATGATGAAGTAATGAAATGTAATGAAGCAGTGATATGATGTGAAATATATGATGCATATGTAATAGTGATAGTGAAAGAGCAGCGAAGAGATATTGATGCAAGAAGCATAAGGTTATGTACCTTAACCTATTTTTTTAATCAATGTATATTGTACATTACTTGTTTGGGTAGTGGGCTCATCTGGTAATCACATTTTGTACTACCAAATCCTAACAGGGTTGAGGCTTCTAACAAGGCCTATAGTCCCTTAATCAAGACTAATACACTATATGCTTATAATAGATTCCTAACAGGGTCAACATCCTTAACATGATACTTTTGATTAGTGGATCTTTGTGGGTACCATCCCCACCGGGGCTTTCCCTTGGCCAGGGTTTCCTCGAGAATAAATAATGTGTTATGAGTTCTTTAGTTTTATTACTATGCATGTTGTTTATCTTCTTATGTTATGCATGTATAAAGATAATTTGTTCTATCCATAATTGGGCAAAAGATAAACTTTGTAGAATATTGATTCACCGCCCCCTCTCAGTATTCCCTATTTCTAACAACCAAGCCAAAGCCTAGAGATATGATAGGTATTAATGAAACAACTCAAAGCTTCAACCACTATGATTAAGAGAAAGGGAGGCAAAGGATCACCTTGCCTGACTCCTTGAGTTGAAGGAAAAAACCAACCAGAGAACCATTGATTTATGATGGAGAAATGAGCCCCAAATATATAGGATTTAACCTACTTACACCATTTCTTGGAAAAACCAAATTTGAGTAAAACCTGAATAAGAAACAACCAATTAAGTCTATCATAAGCCTTCATCATGTCCAATTTAACCAAAAATGAGGGAATGGAATGTTCTTTAATAGAATGCAAGGTTTCATGAGCAAGAAGAGAATGATATGTAGTTTCCCTACCAAGAACACAACCACCTTGTTCAGAAGAAAAAATTCTTGGGATGATGTGTTACAACCATAAGTAAATTGCTTTAGTGATAATTTTATAAATGGTATTATAGAGGGAAATTGGATGAAAGTCAAAAAAGTTCTGTGGGTCACTATTTTTGGGAATAAGAACAATATTTGTTGCATTGAAGCACTTCAACATAGCTAAGTTTTTTTCTAGATTCCTCCAACATAGCCAAGAGGTCAAAATAGATTACATCCCAAATTTTTTGGAAAAAAAGAGCAGTAAAACCATCTAGACCAGGAGCTTTATTAGGTGGTAATGAAAAGACAACAGATCTCACTTTTAAAAGGGTGAAAGGGGCCAATAATATAAGGTTATCCTAAGGAATGACAAGAGTGGGGATCACATTGAGGAGTTCATCCACCCTAGCATCATCATCCGGTAGTGGAGTAGTTGGAGGAGAAAGAAGATTTGAAAAATACCTAATCCCTTCTTGCCGAATACTTTTGACATCAAATAATACATTACCAGATTCATCATTAATGGAAAATATATTCTTAATTGCTTTCTTTTGTTTGGCTGAAGCATGAAAAAACTTAGTATTATGATCACCAAGTTGTAACCATAGCTCACAAGACTTCTATCTCCAATATTCTTCCTCCCTAGCATAGAGCTCAGCCCACTAATCCTAAAGGAATTTTTGTTTCTCATAGGATTGGGGTTCTAAAACATTATACATAATATGTTGATTAATCTCAAACAAGTCCTTTTCCACTTTTGATTTTTAATAAAAAATGTTTTTAAAAACATTAACATTCCAAGCCTTAATTAAATTTTTGGCATACTGCATTTTTTTGAAGAATTGAAACATCCTCAAGCCATCCTCTTGAGGAGAAAACATCCACCATTGCTTAAGAATAGAATCAAATAGTGGGTGTCTAAATGAAAAAGACTCAAACTTAAAAGATGATTTAAAAGAAGTGGCCATAGAAACATTACAAGAATGAATCGAGAGTTGAATGGGGAAAGGTTAAATTTTTTAAATGTTAGGATTAGGTAATACTGAGAGGGGGGGTGAATTAGTATTACATCACTTTAATTTAAACTTCAACCAATTATAAATAAACTATAACAATGCTGAAATGAAAAGAACATAAATGCATGACACATAACTCATGACACCATGATTTGTTTTCGAGGAAACCTTGGCCAAGGGAAAACCCCAGCGGGGATGGTACCCACAACTATGCACTAAAATATTATATCCATGTTAGGAGATCTAGCCCTATTAGGAGCTAATTATTACATAGTATATTTCCTTGTTAGAGGAATGCAAAACCCTGTTAGGGGATACAAACACCTGGTTAAAGGTGGCGAGCATACAACTCTTACAATCAAAATACTATCTCAAAGAGTTCTCCAAAGATGAATAATACAAGCACTTTCTATGCTTAGATAGTTCCAGTTATAGCTCTGTCAAATAATAATCTCACATATTCTCTCTACTCTCATATTCACATCATCACATCATCATCACAATCACACATATTTCTTCCATAAAACATTCTATACTTATACAAACTCTACCATCCAATCGGCTCTCAAAATACTTCACAAAACATAATAAATACTTATGTAAATAATTTATTGGATATTTCTAATGCATGGGAGGTGATTGAGACATTTAATATGTTTAATCACTATGTTAGTAAATGGGCACTCATACTGTTGTCATTTGTGTTTTGTTATTGATGTCAACATATGTTTCTATGAAGGAACCAGACTGGTAATCACAATGTACAGACACTGTACGGATGTTTCAGATGTTGTGAAGTCAGATAAGAGTTTAGGTAGATGTTGTGATCTTATATCTAAGATCACATCATCATATGTTTCATATTGAGAGTGATACAAATGTTTTAATGAAGACTGGTCACTGGACTGTGACAGTGAGAATTAACAGAGTTAGTCTCTGAGTTTTTGGTATATCTTTCAAAGGATTTGGATTCAAGGTATGTGAGCTTGAAGGATGATAGATAGGGTATTGAAGAATGTTCATTGGTTAGTGCAAGGTATGAAATGATTGGTGATGTCATCTATGGCATGTGTTTTGGTGATGGCTTATTGTGAAGCCAACTTAGGAAATGAAGCATGTGTTTTGTTTGGTGAACAAAAATTAAGGATGTCAGTCCTTAATTGTTGTAATGTAATCATTGTAGACTTGTCCTAGATACTGTGTGTATCTTAGAAAGGGTTTATGTAATTGTTTGTAATTAGGAAAGCCTCATGGGCTGACCTGATCATGGTAAATGGTAATGAGGTATATATGTAGAGTCTTTGCTTTGGAAAAGATGTGGCTGGAATATATGTGATGTAAAGAAGTTGGAAAAGATGTGAGCTTGTGTCTGCTATATGTAGAGAAGAGGTTTACTGGTGGACTTCATTGGAACTGATCAAGCAAAAATAGTTGTTGGCAAATAGTTCAAAAGATTGTGTATTTCTTTATATACACTTGTTGTGAACTAGTGAGTTCTGAAGTTGGATATAACCTTCTTTAGGTAGTGAGCCCTCTCTTTTGTTCTTGAATCCTAATAGAGTTTGTCCTCTAACAAGGACTATGTAATATAATGTTTCAATAAGCTCCTAACAAGGCTATATCTTCTAACAAGGATAACTATACTCTTAGTACATCATTTGTGGGTGCTAATTCCCATCGAGGTTTTTACCTTTAACATGGTTTCCTCGAAATCAAAATATTGTTTTATTGTGTTGGTATTCATTATGTTCATTGGATCTGATATTGTGGAGCTTATATTTTAAAGTTTAATATTTTGTTATACAAATGATTCACTCCCCCCCTTAGTTGTATTGTGGACTGTTATTCCTAACAATTGGTATTAGAGCTTGTGGTCCTCAGAGAGAAATCTTAATAGCTTGAGGTGATCTTGGAGATGGCATTCTATAGGAAGGATAGTCCTAAATTTGATCCTGAAAACTTTGACAGTTGGAAAAACAAGATGTGAACACATCTGCTATGTTTGGGCATAGACTGTTGGATGATTATAAAGAAAAAGGAATCTCTAAAGGCTGAGAATGATTTGGAGTCAGCCACTGATGATGAAAGGAAGTTATTCTCATGCAACATGGTTGCAAGAGAAGCATTGATCAACACACTATTTGAGGGTGAGTTTACTAAAATTAAAGATTTGGATTCAACACATGAAATTTAGAATAGATTAGAGGCACTTTATGAAGGAGACAAGTATACCAAACAAGAAAAGTTACCAAACTGGAAGACAAAGATGGAGAAGTTGCAAATGAATGAGGATGAAAGCATTAGGGCCTACGTTCAAAGGGTTATAGAAGCTTTAGTTGGAATCAAAAATTGTGGAGGCACTTATGATGAAGATGAAGTTATTGTAAAGATCCTCAGATCTATAACTCCTGCTTACAAGTTCAAGGCTATGTCTACTGAAGAAACTATACCTCTAGCTCCAAACATTAGCAGAGAGATGTTTATTGCAAAGCTAACTATGTTTTAAGTTGTGGAATTAGGAGAAGCTATATCTAAAGTTGAATCTACATTTAAGGCATCCAAACACAAGAAATTATCTGCACTTCCAAGCACAAGCAAAGAAGACCTAAAAGAAGAGCTTGGTGAGTATCTTGAGGAATGGGAAAAGGTAATGGCAGAAGAAAGAAAGATGGATGAACTTGTTGCACTAATTTCTAGAAGAGAAAAAAGAGGTAAGGGAAAGTTTGAAGGCAAGTTACCCTTGAAATGTTTTTCATGCAATAAGGTAGGTTGTTTTGCATCTAGATTTCCTACAAGAGTTTCTAAGTACAAACCTGATTATGCAAATATTAAAAGAGACAGAGAATGTTATTATGCTAGTGAAGGAATATTTGATGATGATTATTTAGATTATGAAGAGATTGGATTTGTTGCTATTAAAGATGAACCAGGACATGAAGAAAAAGCCTTAGTATCTCATGTTGACAAGAAAACTAAATGGATAATTGATAGTGGTTGTTCTCATCATATGACTGGTGATAAGAACATGTTTGTTAAATTAATAAATTATGATGGAGCTGTTGTGAGGTTTGGGGACAATCTCCCTAAATCCATCATAGGAGTAGGATCCATTACTCTGGATGAAAAAACTAATACAGACAATGTACTACTTGTTGAAGGACTGAAACATAATTTTTTGAGTGTCAGACAGTTAATGGATAAATATTTTTAGTTAAGTTTTGTTAATGGTAAATGTTTTATCAGAAGCAAGGAAGGAAAACTGATTGCTACCGGTTCAAAATATAGAGGTAATGTATTTTAACTAAACACATTTGGAACCTCTTGTTTTGTTGTGAAGGTAGATGATAGTTGGTTATGGCATAGGAGATTTTGTCATGTTAATTTTGATAACATTGTGAAGACAAGTATGGCTAATGAAGTAAGAGAGACTATAAGCAATCATAAAAGAAAAACATATACATCAAAAGGAAAGTTAGATCTGGTACATACAGATCTATGTAGACCTACAAGAACAAAGTCATACTATGGTGAAAGGTATTTTATACTCTTTGTTGATGAATTTTCTAGAATGATGTGGGTTACTTATTTAAGAGAAAAATTAGAAGCATTTGATAAATTCAAGCTGTTCAAAGAAAAAGTAGAAAATGAATCAGGTTTAAAGATCAAGTGTTTAAGGTCAGATAGAGGTGGAGAATTTACTTCAGACTTATTCAATTCATATTGTGAAGAGCATGTGATAAAGAGACAAACATCTACTCCTAGGACTCCACAACAAAATGGGATAGAAGAGCGAAGAAACATGACTATACTTGATGCTGCTAGGATAATGTTGATTGAAGGAAATGTATCTCATGTACATTGGAGAGAGGCTATTGGAACATCAATATACACATAGAACAGAATTCAAATAAGAGAAGGTACAAGTAAGACTCCCTATGAACTATGGTTTGATCATACTCCTACTATAAAATATTTTAGAATATTTGTTAGTAAATGTTATATCAAGAGGGATGATGAGATAGGGAAGTTTGATGCTAGAAGTGATGAAGGGATCTTCCTTGGTTACTTTGTTAAAAGAAAGGCTTACAAATCTTTCAATGTAAGATTGAGGAAGATGATTGAAAGTAACAATGTAAGAATAGATGATAAGTTTCAGATATAAGAAAGAATGTATGACAGTAATCAGATTTCAGAGATAAAAGAAACTACTATTGCTATAGAAGAAGAAGAACTTGCTGAGGAAGAAAGTGAAAAAGAGGCTTGTGATGCTAGTACAAGAAAGACTACCAAGACTCCTAAAAATCCAAGGTATGTAAAAAATAATCATCCTAGAAATCAAATTATTGGCAATACCAGTCAGGGAGTGCTAACTAGATCAAAAGTTAGAGAAGAAATTTGTTTGATTTCTCAAGTTGAGCCAAAAACTATAGATGAAGCCTTTAAAGATGAATCTTAGATAAATGCTATGAAAGAAGAATTGGATCAGATAAAGAAGAATAATACTTGGGAACTAGTTCCTAGACCTAAAAATAAAAATATAATAGGAACAAAATGGGTTTTTAGAAACAAAATGGATGAAGAAGGAACTGTTGTAAGGAACAAAGCAAGACTAGTGTGTAAGGGATACTCACAGAAAGAAGGCATAGATTTTGAAGAAAAAATTTCTCCTATTGCTAGAATAGAGGTAGTAAGATTGTTCCTATCTTATGTTACACATAAAAACTTCAAAGTGTATTAGATGGATGTTAAATCTGTATTTCTGAATGGAGATCTTGAAGAAGAATTCTATATAGAACAACCAGATGGATTTCCTCTATGTGAAGATAAAGACATAGTGTGCAAATTGAAGAAAGATTTGTATGCATTGAAGCAAGCTCCTAGGGCTTGGTATGAAAGGTTAGACAAGTATCTACTTGTGCTTGGATTCAAAAAAGGTAATGTAGACATTAATTTGTATTTAAGAACTACTGAAGATGGAATCCTGATAGTAGAAGTATTTGTGGATGACATTATCTTTGGAGGTAATGATGATCTATGTAAGAAATTTTCTAAAGAAATGGAAAGTGAATTTGAGATGTCCATGATAGGTGAAATGAAATTCTTTCTTGGATTGCAAATAACCAAGTATCTCAAAGAATTGCTTAATAAATTTGGAATGGAAGATTGTAAACCAGTAGGAACACCTATGGTGACTGGCAACAAGCTAACAATTGGTGATGAATCAAAGTGTGTTTTGCAGACTTTTTATAGATCAATGGTTGGAGGACTACAATATCTAACTCACACCAGATCGGATATTGCTAATGGTGTTGGAATTGTGGCTAGATATCAGGCAAAACCCAAAGAAACACATCTAGCTACTGTGAAAAGGATATTGAGGTATCTAAGAGGAACCATAGATTATGGCTTATGGTATGACTGAAATGATAGCTTTGAAATTCATGCTTATATTGATGCTGATTGGGCAGGAAATATTGATGAAATAAAAAGTACCAGTGGTGGTGCATTTTTCCTTGGGAAAAGTTGGTTTCTTGGCTAAGTAAAAAACAAGATTGTATAGCACAATCTACTGTTGAACCAGAGTATGTTGTTGCTACTATAAACTATATTCAGATTGTTTGGATGAAATAATTTCTCACAGACATTAGAACAACTTTTGATGAGCCTGTGGTTATTCATTGTGACAACATGAGTATAGTGAATATGTCAAAGAATCTGGTGATGCATTCCAAAACTAAACATATTTCTATCAAGTATCACCTCCTGAGAGACAAGGTGGCAGAAAAAGAAATCAAATTAGAATATATTAGTACAAAAGAGAAGATTGCAGACATCTTTACAAAGCCACTACCAAAAGATACCTTTGAATATCTCAGAGGTATGCTAGGGGTTTAGGCCCCTTTAGTTAGAATTAAATGATGTAGAGATGCATCAATCTAGAGGAATTCAGAGCCTTATCACTATCTGGACTCGATGCAGGGATCTACTCCTTAGGGGGAGTGATCATGGAAGAAAGTTTATCAGTGAAGGAAGCCAAAGCCTCATGGAACCCTTTTCCATTGTTGTCAAAGGGGGAGTGTTGCTATGAGAAAATCCCTACTGTATGGGAAGATTGTTTGGTTGCAGGACTTTGGATTGATATAATTTTGGGATAAGATTTTCCAATATGTTGACATCAATGCCAAAGTAGGAGATTGTTGGATATTGCTAATGCATGAGAGGTGATCAAGACATTTAATATGTTTAATCACTACATTACTGAATGGGCACTCATACTATTGTCATTTTTGTTTTGTCACTGATGTCAACATATGTTTCTATGAAGGAACCAAATTGGTAATTACAGTGTACAGACACTGTACAGATGTTTCAGATGCTGCAAAGTCAGATTAGAGTTTAGGTGGATATTGTGATCTTATATCTAAGATCACATCATTAGATGTTTCATATTGAGAGAGATACAAATGTTTTAATAAAGAATGGTCACTCGACTGTGATAGTGAGAATTGATAGAGTTAATCTTTGAGTTTTTGGTATATCTTTCAGAGGATTTGGGTTCAAGGTATGTGAGCTTGAAGGATGATAGACTGGGTACTAAAGAATGTTGATTGGTCAATTCAAGGTACATAATGATTGGTGATATCATCTATGGCGTGTGTTCTAGCAATGGCTTACTGTGAAGCCGACTCAAGAAATGAAGCAGATGTTTTGTTTGGCAAACAAAAATTAAGGATGTTAGTCCTTAATTGTTGTAATGTAATTATTTTAGACTTGTCCTAGATACCATGTGTATTTTAGCAGGGGTTTATGTAATTTTTTGTAATTAGGAAAGCCTCATGGGCCGACTTGATCATGGTAAATTCTAATAAGGTATATATGTAGAGTCTTTTCTTTGGAAAAGATGTGGATGAAATATATGTGATATAAAGAAGTTGGAAAATCTACGAGCTTGTGTCTTCTGTATGTAGAGCATAGGTTTACTGGTGGACTTCATTGGAACTAATCAAGAAAAATAAGATGCTGGAAAATAGTTCAAAAGATTGTGTATTTCTTTATATACACCTTTTGCGAACTATTGAGTTCTGAAGGTGGATTTAACCTTCTTTGGGCAGTGAGCCTTGGGTAGTGAGCCCTCTCTTTTGTTCTTGACTCCTAACAAGGTTTGTCCTCTAACAAGGACTATGTACTGTAATGTTTCAATAAGCTCCTAATAGGGCTATATCTTCTAACAAGGATAACTATACTCTCAGTACATCATTTGTGGGTGCTAATTCCCACTAGGGTTTTTATCTTTAATAGGGTTTCCCCAAAACCAAAATATTGTTTTATTGTGTTGGCATTCATTGTGCTCATTAGATCTGATATTATGGAGCTTAAAGTTTAAAGTTTAATATTCTATTATACAACTGATTCACCCCCCCTCTCAGTTGTATTGTGGACGTTATTCCTAACATAATAAACATAGAGTTGACAATCATATATTACCAAAGTGTCGACAATATACAAAATTTATCTGACTTGGCACATTTCCATATCAACTAACCTTGCCTCAATCATTGTGACTGCTCATGTGTCCTGTTACATTGATTCTTTGTCTTTGCATACCTTCACAACATTGTATCTCACTGATCTGATCATCAAAACACATGCGACCTTAACTGAAGGTCCTACATATCCTAAAATTCCTTCTACTAGCTTCATAAGCCATAATACATCATACATTGTCATCATTAACCAAATCTGTAACATAGTATACTACTATCCTGATTCTGTACTTAGTCATTTTCCTGACTGTGACTCTAGTACCAAAACTCTCTACATGTGATGACTCTAGCATAAGTGTTCTTATAAATGACAACCCTTAAGTGATTCCTAGTTCTCCAAAACATCACTTGCCAACAATCTCTCCCTTTGGCATTGATGGAAACACTTAGTGAAAAATGACTAAGTGTCAAAAGCACTAACTTCTACTATATACATAGAACTTTTCTTTTCTTTTCTCTTTTCTTCTTATATATATATATATATATATATATATATATATATATATATATATATATATATATATATATATGTATATATATATATATGTATATATTTTATTTCTTCTTCTTCTTCTTATTTTCTCTTCTCTTATCCTCTCTTCATTTTCTCTTCTATTCTCTTCCTCTCTCTTTGCCATCAATTGAAAAGGTACTTGCAAAATTTGAAAACTTATAAGCAGAAAAAGACTTAGTACTTACTAGATTTAGAATATCTTGGAAGGAGACTTCTAAGGTCTTCACTTCCTTTGCTCATGATTTAATCAAAATCTCACTGACATGGATCAATCCATTCATTGCATAGGATGTTATTTCTATTGCCTTCATCTTAGTGGGGATGGACATGGATCCCTCTATTTTCTATATCTTTGTGAGATGAGCTTCAAGCATAGATAGCTTAGGATTTATTAAACTCTTCAACAAACCAAATCTATCTACCACTCTCTCTTTCTCTGCATTTAGAACACTTATTTTATCCAAGAGCTTGGATGTCTTCTTATCCATTTGTACCATAGTTAGTGAAGATGTTTCACAACTATCCATCAAGTTGTCAAGGGTAGTCCTATCCTTGGCTATGATATCTTCAATGTTCTTCACATGTCTACAAGGATTTATGCAATGATTGTATATTTTTCTACCTTGTGCAACACAACTCTTAGCGTTAAGTGTAGTTGTTTTAAGAATGTCCAAGTCCCATGATATGGACTGACAAAATTCTTTCACTTTTTCTCAAAGAAACTCTTCTCTTCCTTATTCACTGCAGGCTTAAGCAGTGACTCTGATGTAGGAGCATCTTGGGTCCTTGGCAATCATGTGTCACCAAAAACAAGTTTGAGTTTTTTTTATTTCTCGATTTTCTTCTTTGACTAAGTTGGCTCGGTAGTTGCTTAGTTCCTTCATTTATTGAGTTGGTCGGTTAATTCCCCGGTGCTCGGTTATCCTTTCTTACTGAGTTGTTTCTTTTAGTTTTTGATTTGGGCCGACTAGTGCACTTAATTATGGTCACATATTACATGTTGGTATCTATCATTGGGAAGCGTGTGGACCTAGATTTGGTCATTCCTTCTATTAATGGTAGATCTAAAGGCTGACTTGTTCGATAGCCTCTTGTATATATTGTAGTTGTTGGTTGTAGTTTAGAAAATAAGTTAAGTAGGAGATAGAAATTGAAAGATGGAGGATAGTTCTAAATCCTCACATGTTGGAGGACTATTGTAATTGAATTGTAATATCTGACCCTAACCGAGAAGGCCTTACATCCCGGCATGTATGAATCAATTTGATGAAATATTAAGAATCTGATCTACATTCTCTCTCATTTTGTGGGTTGTTTCTTCCATGTGTGATCTCTGTAAGGTAGATTTTGATTAGGGTGTGCCTTTGGCCCCTATCCTCCTCTGCCTTGTTTGATACCCCAAAATTGGCATCTTGCAACCCTAACCAATTTTGTTGCATTTAGTCTCATTCTATCAATTTCTAAATCATCAAAGTCCTATTGTACTAGGCAATTCTGTCTTCTGATTGACTCTAGTCGACTTAGTGTCAAATGCAGGAAACCTTAAATTTGCATCAATCACATACCATATTTAATTCCTAAATAATGATTACAAATTGGCTAAATAAACCTGATGATTGATTAATTTAATTATAAAAGTCCTAGAACTTTAATTTAATTAAATCCACCCCCTTTAGCTAAAACACATAAAAAAAGGAATTAAATAAATATTTAGTTTTAAATAAATATCCTCATCCCAATAAATGAATTTAATTATTTAAATAATTGAGAAAATCCACTTATGAGGTAATATTGTATTTATTTAAATTAAGTATTCTCTCCACAATCTTCTCTTCAGTTCAGAAAAGGAAACTTTGAGTTAATTAAGAATTCAAAAGGGAAATAAAATAGTTAAAATCTCTACACGGGCAAAAGAAAAAAGCTAACTACCTCTTTGCAGGAAACTTGCTATTCTGAATTGAACTCTCACTCAATCTCCACCATTTGTCTGATTCAATCTCGACCATCGATTGAACCCAGGACTCTATAAAAGAAACCTCATTCCTCATTGAAAGGATCCCAGTTTTCGAGCAATGAAGTGCTGTCACATTCTCATTGCTTCTTGTTTACATTCAAGGCTTTCATTTGCATTGTTAATTTGATAATCATCTTAGATTAATATCATGTTTAGCTTAAATATACACTTCATTTCTTAATCTAGTTTGATTTCAATTTTTTTAGATTAATTGCATATCTCATTTCTAGATTAATTGCATACTCATTTAGATTAATCTTGCACATTCATTTCTAGATTAAACTACATAAATCCTCCATTCTAGTGCTAGTATATAGTTGTTGGACTCTCGATTCTAAGAGAAAATCCCAAACCCTACCTAGATAGGAAGCAACAGGTTGAATCATTCAGAAAAGAAAGATGGATAATCTCATGTTTGTTCTTGTCTACAGCTAGTGAACAATGACTATGTTGAAGTGTGATGCTAAATTAGAGGCCCATATTTAGCTTATACATTTTTGGCACCCACCGTGGGGCCAAAAATCAATTTTTGGCCTCATCTCATTTTTTAAATTTATGTCAAAATTTTGCATTCTGTCTATACGTCCGTACACCTCTATACAAATTCTTGTGTGAAGTTGTGCTAGTCTTAGCACTTCCTCGTGCGAAAAAGGTGTTTTCTCATATGAGACTATGCATTATCTCACACAAAATCTGGCATTAGAGTTTTAAATTTTCACAATTTTTGTACTTACTGTTCCTATTTTCTGACATTCTCTACTTTGCTATGATTTTCTAGTTTCCATTTTTTGATACAGCATAATAGTGGGCTGCAGGACTTTTGTCAAAGATTCTGAAACACAACCAGGTATATTTATTGACAGTTTGATTGTAGGATGCTTGCCAAAGATGCTTATCA
This sequence comes from Chamaecyparis obtusa, assembly GCA_027943335.1. Taxonomy (NCBI): domain Eukaryota; kingdom Viridiplantae; phylum Streptophyta; class Pinopsida; order Cupressales; family Cupressaceae; genus Chamaecyparis; species Chamaecyparis obtusa. Next base: position 14,166,537 of record BSBK01000529.1, read on the forward strand.
AAGCCATTTCAAACCCACTCAAACATTATGTCTATTTTATTGCTTTTATTCACATAGTCTAAATAGGGCCTTGTGAAAATCTCTTAAGGGTCTTGATAGTAGCATAGGGTAATAGGCTCTTCATTACATGGAAGTGATGACCATGGATGAACCCGAGACCCAAATTTTTCTAGAATGATAGATACCTAGGGGAGAAAGGAAAGGTAATGAATGTTTAGCACGTTCACTAGTAAGGGGATTATGCTCTTCTCTCATTGAGAGAACTAGAAACCCAAAAGATTTTGGATTGGTTGAAGAGGAGTTAGCTTGGTGATAGACATGTCTGGTGTATTTAGATAAGGTGAAGAGGTAGAGGATTATGCTCTTCTCTCCTTGAGAGAATCAAAAACTCTAACCCTTGAATCTGAGCCAAGTCCGTGTCACCTTTAGAGGGCTTGCCGGAAGTTGAACCTCCGGGAATGACCCAAGTGAGTACACACCTTTTGTCAGTGATTCCACCTCACTATAATAAAGTAGCTTTGTTGATTATAAAGACTCCAAAGCCATGTTAACTTCTTTCTCTTGATCCATGACTATCATCTTGAGAAAGCTCTATTTGTTGTACTGAGTGGTGCCACTCCTAGCCCTACTTGCGGGGGTGTACACTTTCAGGTGTTGGTGTGGCTGTGAGGCCCTAGTACTATGTTGGGGGAACCAAAGGTTAGTGTGAATGGAATCCTATTAAAAAATCTCTTAGTTAGTTTCCTACCTAGTTCACCTTCGAAAGGGGACATAATATTTGCACAGGGAGAGGGAAGAATCTCTCCCATAGATTCTCACCATAGGCATGCACCTAGACGTTTGAAGGTAGTATATGACACTAGTCCTTGATTCAAGGGTAACCTTTGAAAATATATTATTGAGTCCTTGGAAACACCAAAAACATGGCCACCCTCTAGGGGGTGACATGACTATGTGAGGTGAATGCATGCGCATAAGTTGTGAGGCACAGATTTTGTCTTCACTACCATTTTCTTTGTAGGGATAACTGAGTGTTTTTTTTTTAGTCTTCAAACTATCCAACATGATCAAAAAATTTTCAAGACTCCCATGTTTCTTCCGAGTTGCTTTGTCCTCGGTTGAACTGTTTTAGACTATTGACTGTTTCACATCTGCCTATTGGTCCCAAACTTTGTGCTTGTTAAAATGCTTGATTGAAACCTTAAGACTGAGTTTACTGATCTAAATTGTCCTAAATTAGTTTGTACACTAAGTATTCTGCCAGAGAATAGCCCAGGCTATGTCTCATAAACTGTTCCTATCTTGAAAAATGATCTAAAACTTTCTGATCTAGTACTTTCTCACGTGCTTCAGAGCACAATCTCATGTGAACTTTTAGTAGTCTATGCACTTTCTTATGTGGGATTTCATATCCTCGCACAATATTTCATACCAGTATTTCAGAAATCCTATCTGTCAGTTTTCAGCCTGGTCCTACACTTTTTTGCGCGAGACAACATATCTTCACACCTAGCCTAGCACTTCCTCACACGGGACTACACTTCCTCATGTGAGACTGACCCCATTTAGTCAAAACAACAAGTAATTTCCCATTTATTGGTCAACTTTCTACCCAATCTGATTCTTCTTTAGGGTTCACCTGTCAATTTTCCTACTTGTACCAGTCTGAAACCAGATGTCTTAGGCTAGGAATCATGTGATGATCGCTTGAACTAATTTTGTCTTGCTCTTATTTGTCTATCCTACTATGTTCTTGTACCTTGTGACATGATAGTCATCTCTTAGTTGTTCTAACCATACTCTCAATGACTCTTGTTGGGGGCATTTCACTTTTATCACTCTTTTCTTTTCCAGAGACAAAGTTCCAAGCATAGTCCTAGTTCTCTCTCATTACTTAATCCTAGTCTATGACTATTGCAACTCAAAGTGGCAATGTGTTACCTCCACATCTCACCAGATGGGGTAGAGGTAGACCTTGGAATCGAGGAAGAGGTCTTTTCAACCTTGTCATACAATTTGAGTGTTGTAGGGGATCTTCACATTCTTCCTCAAGCACATCTAGAGAGGAGTTACCTTGCTCTCCTTCACCTATTATTTGACCTTGTGTCCAGCATAATTTTTATTGTGAACTTTAGTCAGGTCAAAAATCCCTTGTTTCAAGAACACCAAAGCTCTAATGAGTCACCTTCTGAAATTGATCCTTTTGAGGCACCAAAGATTCCTATAACAACAAACTCTCAAGATACCATACACCCTCAAATCGAGTTTGTTCATATTTACACGATGGATGACCAATACCAGAAGGGTGAACATAGTAGGGGTTATGATTAAACTCAAAATGAGGGGGATCAATATCAAGCTCACAATGACAAAGATAAATTCCAATCCCCTAGCATCTTTTAAATCTTAGGTAATGATGATGAAGAGATAAACCAACAAGATGTTGATGCCGCTCGAGCTAACAAAAGCCTCCGTAAGATGATGGAAATCCAAATGAAAGAAGAGAAGGAGAAATAATTTCTCAAACTATCCAAACAAGGGGCCAAGGTACCTCCAAACTATAAGGTTGAGGATCTTTTGGTCAAAGAAGAGGAAACAGAGGCCACTAAACTACAAAATTTAGTTCAAGACATGCAAGACCAGATTGGACAACTCATGAAAACCAAGGAAAAACCCACAAACTAGTTCATAGTGGAGAGCATCTATCCATTCCCATTTGAAAAGAGTCTCAACATTCCACCTTTTTCCAAGGGCATAGAACTTCCCAAATACAAAAAATATTTGGGTACCTCTGACCCTCAAGATCATTTGAGATAGTTTGGTGCTCTATCGATGGAGTTTATACACAACCAAACTTAGCTCATGCGTCTCTTCCCACATAGCTTGGGTGGATCTACTATGGAGTGGTTCTCTCAACTTCCTACTGGCATCAAGTCTTTTGATGAGATTTCCAATCTATTCCTCCAACACTGTTCACATAATATCTAGCATTTGATTAATATATGTGATCTTTGCAATCTGAAACAATGACCTAGGGAACCTATTAGGAATGGGAACAATGAGAGGGGGGGGTGAATCAATGTTCTATACTATAGTAAAGTTAGCTATACTAATGTATATATGACTTGATTCAGTGTTGTCATTATGGAAACAAAGTCATATAGCAGTTTGGAGTCAGTGCACTTAAAGAGAAGATAAAAAATTAGTTAAGTGTTGAAGACTAGACAGTGTACAAAGTTCCTACAGCTTAGAGCATCAATGCATGTGCGTATAGAAGAATTATGGTATGTTCCCTTGAAGTTAAGTTGGTTAGACTATATTATTTCTTAGTCTAAGAGTGCATGATCAGATGTGCAAGGATGAGAAAGTTATAGTCAATTGAAGTTGCACAACCAGTGTGTGCCAGTGAAGAACAAAGTATGAAGCCGACAGTTAGTATTTTGGTTTGTGGTTATAATATAATGTTGTAAAGGCTATGCACCCATTGTATTTAGGTTTCTGAGATATATACTTGTTTTTTTGTAAGCACACTTAATCCAATTCATTTGGAAGCGTTATATGTTATAGGTTTAAGGGCCGACCTAGTTGTTTATTTTGTATGAGCATATAAATATAAGGTGCGCCCATTGTATATAGCATGGAAGTTGATAGAGAGTTATAATAAGTAGAGAAGAAGTGTGCAGAGACACTAGAATATGTATTAGAGCTTTTCTAGAGGTCAAAGCATCAATGCATCAAAGGAATTGATCTGACAAGTAGTGTCACAATGACAATTCATCCTACAGATATAGTGTGTATCTGAGATCAGAAGGCTATAGCCTTCACCACTTGAGTAGTGAGCTCTTGGATAGTGCATCCTCTCCCCTAACAAGGACTATTGTAAAAGACTCCTAATAGGGTCTGACCCTTGACAAGGTCTATTGTACTAAAAGCATTGTAAAGAAACTCCTAACAAGGTTAAGGATCTTCTAACAAGGACCACAAAACACTAGTATAGAATATTAGTGGGTGTCAATTCCCACCAGGGTTTTTACCTATTTGGGTTTCCCCATAATCATATTGGTGTCATTTTTTGATTTCATGTTTCATGTTTATGTGAATGTTTAATTTAGTACTTAAGCATTTAAGTTCAATATAAATATTAAAGTGAAAAGTTAAAATGCAGTGAACATTGATTCACCCCCCCTCTCAGTGTTCCCATTCCTAAAAAATGGTATCATAGCTTTGGTCCTCAACATAGAAGTTTAACCACTTGAGGAGATCATGGAAAAAGAAGAAATGAAACATCTGAAAAGAAATCTTGAAGCTACTCTTGAAGACCTGGACAAATCAAAAAGAGAAATTGAAGAACTAAAAGAAAAAGTTAGTGATGGACATTTGGTTATCAAAAGGCTAAGAAAGGATTTGAAAGAATGCTCTACCAGTGATCTAGGAGAAAAGGTCAAGAAGCCAAATGAAAAAAATGCATCTATGAAAGAACTACTTGAAGAATTTGATGATAAGTTGATCAACAATCAGGAAGTCTACAATTAACAAATCAAAGATAACCTTCCACTCAATGAAGAACTAAGGCAAGAAAACATGGAAATCTTGGAGCTAAGGAATAGAAAAGAAAGCTTGGAGTCTGAACTGAAAGCAGCAAAGAATCATATTGAAAAAGCTACACACCAGTTCTAATTTGATAAAATCTCAGTTGTATGCAAGGAGAGCCAAAGGAGACACTAGCTGTATTAGATACAATGAAGCACAAAATTAGATTGACAACATGCAAGCAAGAAAGGATTCAAAAAAGGACTCTACTAATGCTGAAAAGACTGAAGATCAAACCAAAGATAATGGTGGACCACCTAAGAATGAGCACAAGCAAGTAGAACGCACTTGTTTTGCATGTAACAAGCATGGACACATTGCGAGGAATTGTACAAAGGTAAGACCTTTTAATGGTTACTATTATTCATGCAATAAATTTGGTCATAGAGCTATGAATTGCAAGACTAGCAACAAGAACATGATTTAGCATGATCAGAGAAATTATGTTACATGTCAGTTATGTAACTATAATGGTCACTCAGTGAGACAATGTAGATTGGTGACTCATGTCAATGCACCAAGGAATATAAGACCTCCATTCATTTGTCACTCTTGTAACAAGGCTAGACATATCTCAAAGTTCTGTAGATCAAGGACGCAAGGTCAAGAAATCCCTAAAAAGGCTGAAGAACCAGTTTTGGATCCCGAAGGAGAAGTCAAGTTTGTGAAAGCCTCAGAGGATGCGAGCTTAATTTGGATAGAAGAAAAAAAGGAAAAAGTTGATGGGAATGTATTGGATGCATCCATAGTTGACACACCCTCTACATTTGGATAGGTTAAGGGTGCACATGGATACCATGTTGAAACCAGTAAAAAAATTCATGGATGAATATGTTAAATGTAATGATCACCCTATTATTGAGTATGCTATGGCATATGAATTCTATTAGACAAAATGGATAAAGATTTTATTGAGTAGAATTCATGATGATTTGTTTTGGATTGGTGATGTGCTAGTATGAATCACCAGTGACTTGATACATGAGATGATAGGCCTTTCTAGGATAGATGCCATCCTTTCAGTGGGAAAGGATGTCAGAAAGATGGTTGAGAAAACAAGTAAGTCAAGGAGTGATAGGTGCAGGATGACTATTGAGCCTGTTGAGCAAGAAAACATAAAATTGATGTTAATGATACTGGGATACAAGTTTCATCACACCAGCAGGGTGAATAGTGTGTCTACGGGAACTATTCTACTAGCCATTAGACTTGTGAAGGAAGATGCAAAGTTCAACTTGTGTGAGATCTTGTGTGCACAGTGTTAGAAAGTAAAGTCCACCAAGATAACTGAGAGGGGGGGGGTGAATCAATTATCTAATAATTATAACTTTTATCAACTTCAACAACATTTAACCATGTAAGAAATAAAATTACCAACCATAGAAAGATATTCATACACAATGACACAATAACACAAGATATGTTGACTAGGGAACCTCTTAATCAAAGAGTAAACCTCGGTGGGAATGATGCCCACAAAAGATGCACTAATATGAATATTCCTTGTGAAAGGATGGAATTTTTTAGGAGTCTTTTGAAATACATTCTGTACATATGAATCCCTATTAGGAGATTTTGAATCCCTGTTAAAAGATTTTAACCCTGTTAGGAGTTATGGAAGATAGAAGGACCCACTACCCAAGCAACTTCAATGGTAAGATCACTGAACACACTGTCCAAATGACCTTAAGATTATTCAGAAGAATAATATGAAATATGTTACCTCCTCACTATGCCAAATTGTACTCATTGCTACACCAGATCTCAATTTCAGATCTCTGTACTTCACATGTCTTCCTTCACAATTTTGCTTTCACAACTTCATTGGCTCTTTTCTTCACTTCATGCATACATTCATATTCAACCATACCATGCTTACATACATACACATTACAACAAGGAAAAAAATTCCTTCCTTTTTACCACACTCAAATAATTACAAATGAGTTGGCATACAATTACAAAATAAAAGTTTCCACAGGCTACACCAAAATTACACAAAACTGTCGGCTTCCAAATACAATAAATTTTCACTCATGCAACCTCAAATTTTTCACTATGAACCATGCGACTATCAATGCATCTCAAACTTTCCTTTAACTATGCAAAACTAGATTCCATCTCGATTAGGAGATATCATCCGATTTCCACAAACCGCTACTCAGGAATACTGCCTGAATACTGCTTCCACCAAAATGCTCATAACTTTCATGAATAAATGAATTAATATTTGTGCTCTTAACCATAGACATATAACATATCAAAGAATATAACCTCAAAATTGCATAGCTCCAATTGCAATATCCCATGTGCGCTAATCAAAACATTGTCTACTTCTCTACAAGTCTCCAGAAGATCACTGTGTTAACATCAATGACAATCATAGTCATGAATGCAACAACAACTGCTACAAAATAACTGCCAAGCATTCATTCCTGACAATCTCCCCCATTGGCATTGATGGCAACATAGATGAAAAACATCCAATGTTCCAAAAATCCAATACTGCAACACTGTTGCTTTGACAAACATTTTCAAGTCCTCTTCATCAATCAAATCTTGCTTCATTTTCCTATTCAATTCTCTCCAATGGATGGTAAAACTAGTACAAATAGTTTTTCATGTATACTTCTCCCCCATTTACATCAATGATAGAAATTTCATCACTATGTCAACAACAACTCAATGTCAAAAGACACTATTCAGAAAATACATTCACAAGAGTCCTCATGACTCAGCTCAAATACACATACTCCTCCATAGAGGAAGTACCAACATCCAATCTAGAAGAAAGATAGGGCTCATATACCACTGGATAGATGCAACCAACTTCATCATTACTCAAAATTAGGCTAGGGCATAACCCCAAGCATACCTCTCAGATACTCAAATGTATCCTTAGGCAAAGGCTTTGTAAATATGTCTGCTATCTGTTCCTTTGTGCTTATGTACTCTAGTTTGACTTCTTTCTCAGCAACTTTCTCTCTTACAACATGATACTTGATCTCTATATGCTTTGTCTTAGAATGTAATATAGGATTCTTAGACATACTAACTGTGTTGGTGTTGTCACAATGTATGACAACAGGCTAAAAAAACTTAATTCCAATATCTTTCAGCATTTGCTTCATCCAAATTATCTGGTTACAATTGTTTGCTGCTGCTACATACTCTACTTTTGCCAAGAAACTAATCTTCTTCCAAGAAAAAGGGCTCCACCGATGGTGCTTTTCTTATCATCAACACTACCTCCCCAATCAGCATCTGTATATGCACATAGGGTAAAATCATTAGAGTTTTCATACCATAATCCATAGTCCATTGTGCCTCTTAAATATCTCAGTATCCTCTTTACTACTGCATAATGTGATTCTCTAGGTTCAGCTTGAAATCTTGCTACCATTCCAACTGAATGTGCTATATTCGGTCTTGTGTGTATCAAGTACTGTAATCCTCCAATCATGGATCTATATTTCTTCTGCTCAATTGTTGGTGTTTCATCTTTGATAGATAGTTTATGTCTTGTAACCATAGGTGTTCCAACTGGTGTATAGTTCTCCATTCTAAATATTTTTAGCAAATCATTCAAGTACTTTGTCTGACTTACAAAGATACCATCATTGTTTTATGTTACCTGTAATCCCAAAAAGTATTTCATCTCACCAATCATACTCATTCCAAATTCTATCTTCATTTCATCAGCAAATTTGTCACTAGCTTAATCTTGTCCTCCAAAAATAATGTCATCACCAAAAATAACTATAACCAACAAACCATTTTCAATTTCTTTTCTGTACAGATTGCTATCAGTTGTTCCTTTAGTAAATCCCAATTTTAACAAATACTTATCCAGTCTTGCATACCAAGTTCTAGGTGCTTGCTTTAGTCCATATAATGCTTTCTTTAGTTTACACACCATGTCTCCTTCTTGAGTCAAAGGAAAACCTTCAGGCTGCCCAATGTAGACTTCTTCTTCCAATTCACCATTCAAAAATGTGGACTTCACATCCATTTGATATACTTTGAATTTATTAAAAGATGCATAGGCAAAAAACATTCTTACTGCTTCAAGTCTTGCTATTGGTGCAAAAGTTTCTTCATAGTCAATTCCTTCTTGCTGTGAGTATCCCTTACATACCAATCTTGCTTTGTTTCTTACTACTTCTCCTTGTTCATTCATCTTGTTTCTGAATACCCATTTAGTTCCAATCATATTATTGTCTTTAGGTCTAGGAACCAATTCCCATGTCTTGTTCTTTTCAATCTGATCTAGTTCTTCTTTCATAGCATTAATCCAATGTTCATCTTCACAAGCTTCACTAGTAGATTTAGGTTCAATTTGAGAAATCAAACATAAATGTACCTTATTTTGAGTCAGAACTCCTCTGTCCAAACTTCCAATAACTTGTTCAATAAGATGATGTCTTGATAAATACCTGTTTGGTGTCATAGTCTCAGATCTTGCTTCAACTGTAGATTCTTCTCTAGATTCTTCTTTGGTTTCTTCAGCATGACTCTCATTGAACAATTCACTATCAGTCTCACAGAATAACTCAGTAGTTTCAGTGTTAGGCTTAGGATGAGCTTCTTCATTAGATTCATAATCAAGCATTCTTTCCTAAATTTTGAACTTCTCATAAACTTTAACATTTTCACTCTCAACAATATTTTTAGTTCTCTTATTGTAACATTTATATGCTTTTCTCTTCAAAGAATATCCAAGAAAAATTCTTTCATCACTTCTAGGATCAAACTTTCCAATATCATCATCTCTCTTTATATAACATTTGCTTCCAAAAATTCTAAAATACTTAACTGAGGGTACATGTCAAAACCATAATTCATAAGGTGTCTTGTCTATGTCTGCTCTAATTTGTACTCTATTCATTGTATATACTGCTGTATTCACTGCTTCTCTCCAGAATGTCTTTGCCAAATTATTTTCAAATAACATAGCTCTTGCTGCTTCAGTCACTGATCTATTTCTTCTTTCTGCAATACCATTTTATTCAGGTGTTTTAGGGGCTGAAAACTATCTCTTAATACCATTCACTTCACAAAAAAGTGTTAAACTCTCTAGAAGTAAATTTTCCACCTCTATCAGATCTCAAACATTTAATCTTCATTCGAGATTCATTTTCAACTTTATTCTTAATGATCTTAAACTTATCAAATGCTTCATATTTTTCTTTAAGAAATGCAATCCACATCATTCTTGTAAAATCATCAGCAAGAATCATAAAATACCTTTCTCCATAGAATCCTCTAGTCTTGGTAGGACCACTCAAGTTTGTATAAACAATCTCCAACTTCTCTGTCGATGTGAACTTCTTACTAGGAAATGAACTTCTCTTCTGCTTAGCCATCACACATTCTTTGCAAATCATGTTAGTAGGCTTCATAATTTTAGGCAAATCCCTTACTACAAGTGTAGTACTCACTTTCACAATATTATCAAAGTTTATATGACAAAACCTTCTATTCCATAACCAACTGTCATCAATCTTAGTAATCAAACATGTCATCTCAGTAGGATTCAACTAAAATACATTACCTCTGGTTCTAGATCCAGTTCTAATCATATTTCCATCTTTATCCTTTATGACAAAAGTTTTCTTAGTAAACCAAACTTGATATCCCTTATCAACTAACTGTCCAACACTAAAAAGATTATGTTTCAATCCATCCACAAAGTAAACATCATCAGTATTAGTCTTTCCATTAAGAGTAATAGATACTATACATTTAATCAAACAAGGTGCATTGTTACCAACTCTAACAACTCCTCCATCATAATTGTTAAACTTTATGAAATTTTTCATGTCACCAATCATATGATGTGAACAACCACTATCTATAATCCAATCAGCTTTCTTTTCAAGTTGAGAAACTAAGGCTTTTTTTTCCTTAACATCAGATTCATGATTTTCTTCTTTAATTGCTACAAATCCTATGTCATCATTATTCTCAGTATCACTTTCACTTAGAGTTCTTTCTGTACTAGCTTCAAGATCTTCATAATTAGCATAATAAAATTCCTTAGATCTTTTAGGCTTGAGATTATTTTTGTACTTCTTAAGTCTCTTAGGACATTTAGATGCAAAATGACCACATTCTTGACAAGTTCAACATTTAAATTTTTTCTTACCATCTGGTTCTCTTTTCACAAGCAAGGCAATACCTTCTTCAATCTTCTTATCTTCTTCATTTTTAGATCTTCTACTGCTAGCATAATCTCCACTCACACTGATGGTTCTTGACAAATTAAGGTGAACACTAAGAGCATTGAATGCTGTCTCCATTCTAGGTAAGTCTCTTGATAACCTCAGGTTCATTTCTGCTGCTTCCAATCTTCCAAGAAGAGTCTCTCTTGTAAAGTTTGAAGTACAAGGTATCACTTGTTCAATCATCTATGTTGTCTTCTTAAATACAGGAGTCAATGTCCTCAGAATTTTCCATATCACTTCATTCTCTAGCTTTCTTCCTCCATAATATTTTATCCCTGCAACAATTTCTGACATTCTACCGATATAGCTTCTAATAGATTCATTTTCCATCATTCTTATATCTTCAAATGCACATATCCAATTATGTAATCTAGCTTTCTTTGCATATTCATCACCTTCAAAAGTAGAGTGTAAAGCTTTCCAAATTTCATGAGATTTTGTTAGACATTTTACCTGACTATATTCATTCTCCAGAAGTGCTATCAAAAGTGCTTCTCTTGCAAGTATGTTACACATGAATAAATCTCTCTCATCATTAGAATATGTCTCAAGATTATCTTCTTCAATAATAGTCTTATCATTCTTTGTAATCAACCAATAACCTTGTCCTAAATGTAGTATATGTGTCTTCATCTTCTCTTTCCAGCTGTCAAAATTTACTCCATCAAACTTAGGGCTTTCTTTCCTAAAATTCACCATGGATCTCCTTAAGATGTTAAACTTTCCTTTCAAGCACCTACCACTCTAATACCAATTGTTAGAAAGTAAAGTCCACCAAGATAAGTAAGAGGGGGGGGGGGGGAGTGAATCAGTTATTTAATAATTATAACTTTTATGAACTTCAACAAAATTTAACCATGTAAGAAATATAATTACCAACCATAGAAAGATATTCCTACACAATGGCACAATAACACAAGATATGTTGACTAGGGAACCTCTTGATCAAACAGTAAACCTTGGTGGGAATGATGCCCACAAAAGATGCACTAATATGAATATTCCTTATGAAAGGATGGAATTTGTTAGGAGTCTTATGAAATACATTTAGTACATATGAATCCCTGTTAGGAGATTTTGAATCCCTGTTGAAAGGTTCTAACCCTGTTAGGAGTTATGGAAGATAGAAGGACCCACTACCCAAACAACTTCAATGGTAAGATCACTAAACACACTATCCAAATGACCTTAAGATTATTCAGCAGAATAATATGAAATATGTTACCTCCTCACTAGGCCAAACCACACTCACTGCTATACCAAATCTCAATTTTAGATCTTTGTACTTCACATGTCTTCCTTCATAATTTTGCTTTCACAACTTCATTGGCTCTTTTCTTCACTTCATGCATACATTCATATTCAACCATACCATGCTTACATACATACACATTACAGCAAGGAAAAAAATTCCTTCCTTTTTACCACACTCAAATAATTACAAATGAGTTGGCATACAATTACAAAATAAAAGTTTCCACAGGCTACACCAAAATTACACAAAACTGTCAGCTTCCAAATACAATAAATTTTCACTCATGCGACCTCAAATTTTTCACTATGAACCATGTCACTATCAATGTGTCTCAAACTTTCCTTTAACTATGCAAAACTACATTCCATCTTGATTAGGAGATATCATCTGATTTACACAAACCGCTACTTAGGAACACTGCCAAAATACTGCTTCCACCAAAATGCTCATAAATTTCATGAATAAATGAATTACTATCTACACTCTTAACCATAGACATATAACATATAAAATAATATAACCTCAACATCGCATAGCTCCAACTGCAATATCCCACATGCACTAATCAAAACATTGTCTTCTTCTCTACGAGTCTCTAGAAGATCACTGTGTTGACATCAGTGACAATCATAGTCATGAATGCAACAAAAAATGCTGTAGAATGACTGCCAAGCATTCATTCCTAACACATAGTTGATTGATAACATCAGATCCATCAAGCATGATAAGACCAAAATATTTAGGTTTGGGTCTTTAATCATTTACATGTACCTTCATATTGTTGGGAGAGTATCATATTTGTATTTGGATAAGTCCATTCCAACCATGCCACATATATCTAACAAAGAATCCACAGAGAGTACATTGAGAGATTATGTAACATTGGAATTGATGACCTTCAGGGTCAAGATGTGAATGAGATATAGAATTCCAAAGAGCATTGTGGAAAAGTATAAGGATACTATTTTCTTTATGGTAGAAATAGACACTACTCGTATGGAAGCTGTTGAGACAAGAACTAAGTGGATTCATCCACTTGTTTATGAGGTAGAGGAATAGGTCCTTGAAGCATATGCATAGCTTCTACTATAAGCCCCCAAAGATCCTAATGAACCTAGTTGGGGAACTTATGAGGAGAAGACAAGGGAAGTTGATGCTAAACTAAATAGTGCAACAACTAAGAGGAAAGCCTCTAAGATTACATCTGAGATACTTAGAATTCATAGAGTAACACAAGAAGACCTTGACAAGGCAAGGGAAGAAAAAATTTCTTTGGAAATTGAGAGTGCATCCATAGAAGATGTTAAGTCTGATGATCCTAAGTTGAAAAAGGTAAAGATTGAGAAGACTGATGATCTAAAGGATAAACAAGGTAAAATTGATGATATCAGTCCCACACCCACTGTTACAGCTGATATTGAGTCCATAGATGCATCTCCTAAGATTCCTAAGAGGAGAAACCAAATTTCCACAAATCACCCTTCAGCTATAAGTGCAGCCACAAGAAGCAAATTGAAAAATGTGCATGTTAGGAATGGGAACACTCAGAGGGGGGGGGGGGGGGGGTGAATCAATGTTCACTATAATTTAACTTTTCACTTTAATTTGAATACTGAATTATAAATGCTTAAGTACTAAATTAAACATTCACATAAACATGAAACATGAAATCAACACATGACACCAATATGTTAACGGGGAAACCCAAATAGGTAAAAACCTCGATGGGACTTGATACCCACTAATAATCTTCACTAGTGTTTTGTGATCCTTGTTAGAAGATCCTTTACCCTGTTAGGAGTAGCTTTACAATGCTTTTAGTATAGTAGGCCTTGTTAAGGGTTGGAAATTTTTAGGAGTCTTTTACAATGATCCGTATTAGGGGAGTGGACTCACTATCCTAGAGCTCACTGCTCAAATGATGAAGGCTACAACCTTCTGAGATTAGATACACACTATATCTGCTGGTGAATTATTGCTATGACACTGCTTGTCAAATCAGTTCCTTTGGTGTGGTGATGCTTTGACCTCTAGAAAAGATTTAATACATCATATGCTCTCTTCACATACCTTTGACCTACTTCTCACAACTCTATTACAATTTTCTTGACTTCCATATCGATTACAATGGGCACACCTTATATTTATGCGCTCATACCAAATATACAAATAGGTCAGCCCTATAACTAATTACAGATAATGCTTCCAAATGAATTGGCTTAATCATGCTTACAATTATACATGTACATATGTCAACAACCTAAATACAATGGGTGCATAGCCTCTACAACATTAATTTACAATCGCAAACCAAAATAGTCACTGTCGGCTCTATGCTTTGTTCTCTACTGGCACACACTGCCTGTGCAGTTTCAACTAACTATAACTTTCACATCTTTGCATATCTATTTATGCACTCTTAGAATAATCATAAGTATAGTCTAACAACCTTAAATTCTAGGGTGCATACCATAATTCATCCATACACATGGGCGCGGGTGTTCTGAGCTGCAGGAACTCTGTATGCTATCCAGTCTTCAACACTTAACTGATTTATGATCTTTACACTTAGTGCACTGACTCCAAACTAATATATGAATTTGTTTCCATAATGAAAACACTATATCTAGTCATATATTTCAGTATAGACAACTTTCCAACAATCTCCCCCTTTGTCATTGATGGCAACAAAGGAATATGGCCAGGTTTCTAACTGTCGCTTTACACAAAACATTTTGTCTTCTATACATCTTTATACACATAAATTTATATCTCCCTATACATCTTATATACTCCATATTATATAAAACTCCCCCTTTGACATCAATTAAAAAGGTATATCAAAATCTTTATCTACATACACTTACTGAGGGAAAACATTCGGATATGCAATCTTGAGTTTCTAGATCTCCTTGTTCAAAAGGTTATCAGAGAATTGACTATCTGTGGATGGGCGATAATGCATATTAAAGCTTCTCCATCTTCTCCAATTTTGTGCTTGGACCTTGATCATAGGTTATCATGGTTGCATCAATCTCCTTTATGTTTTAACTAAGAATGTCTAGTGAGGGTGCAAGAGTGTTCCTCAACTAAGTCTATCTAGACCTTATCTTCTCCATTTCTTTCTCTGCCTTCTCAATTATGTCTAACTGACCTTGATAGACATTGTTACACATATTTACATTAGTGGAAGTATCTAACACTAAAATCTTCACCTTCTCAATCATTGACTCTGCATCTTTGATCTTCTTAAGATGGGCATCAGTGAACTTATCCTGATCCATGGATTCTGCAATGACTTTCCTTCCTTGATCTACAAACTCTTTCAATGATACCTAACCAGACTTAAGAGAGTTCAAGTCTAGTGCAAAATTACTCTTTAGTTCATTGAGTCTCTTCTTTAAGTATTTCTCCTCTGCCACTATGGCTGTAAATTGTTCTAGGCTTGAGAAATTAACTTTGAATTGTGATATGACTATGCTCACATCATCAACGGAATGTACATTTACCATCTTTTTATCCTATAGCAATAAACTATTCAGAATATTTACTGATTCGACCAGGAGGGGATTTCTCATTACTTCTTCTCCTTAGCCTTCTCCATAGCTAGGATGCTGAACTTAATCAGGTCTTCTTTCTTCTAGGATTCCAAATTGCTAGTGTCAGGTGTGAAACTTGACAACAATGTTGAGGAGGGAGTCATGGGAGTGCTATCCATCACCTCTTGCTTCACCTTGACCAAATCAATAGAAGATTCATCTTTCTTTTCTACCTCTACTCCTTTTTTTTCTTCCTCTTTCTCATCAGATATATTTTCTATGATTTCTTTTTCTTGTTGAGTGGGAGGGGTATTGCTGCATAAGATTTCTACTTCCTCAGTGCTGAAAAATGCTTCCTCAAACTTGTCCAACTCCTTATCAGTAGCCGCCATGGATATTTCCACATTATGTATGATAATTGTGCTATATTTGGGTGATTCTTTCATAGGCACAAACTGATCTACTTCTATTTGAGTTTTTGCTATGGGTGCTAAGCCTTGAGGACCTATCATTGGTACATCAGTGGGCTTTGCCACTTTATCTTCCTTAATGTGTGCATGAGTGATGGGTGCAGTGGTTGGTTTGATCTATTGTTCCAACAACACCTTCTCAAAGGCCTTCTCTATTTCCTTTGTTATCAACTCATAATCTTTATTCATGATGTGAAGACTCCTTATTTTAGTTCTTAGGTGTGGCTTCACCAAATTCAATATTAGATCCATTTCTTCTTTAGAACATATAGGCAGAGTGTCTTCTAGAAATTTTTCCCTGATCCTTAGGTCTTCTTCATTTGCTTGCCTTTTAGGGTTTTTTAGAATGTCCCATATATTATATGGTATTTCTATTTTCAATTCAAGAACTATCTTTTTGAAATTTATCATATGTTTGATAATCATACCATGAATTTTAGACTTATCAATCTCACTGTATGATTCATAGAACTTCCCTATTTGATCAATCCTTCCCTCATCAAGAATTCTTGCATATAGAACTTTGAGGCTAGGTCTGAATCCTACTTGAGGAGGTGCTTGAGTATTTTTCTTGCCCCTTAATGCTCATGAGGATGGATGAATGGTTCTAGCTTCTTTCTTTCTCTTGAATAAAGAATTATACTCCAGAGGAGTATCTTTGGGCACAGAAGGAGTATTGTCCTCTTTATCCTTTTGACTGTCATCTTTCTCAATTTTTATCTTCTTTACCTTGGGATCTTCTTGTTCTTCTACTGCACTCATAAATTCTAGAGAAATCTTCTCATCCCTTGCTTTATCAAGGTCTACTTGTGATACACAATGAATCCTTAGAATATCTGATGTGACCTTTGCAACCTTTCTTTTTGTTGCAGCACTGTCTAGCTTAGCATCAACTTCTCTAGTCTTCTCTTCATAGGTTCCCCACATAGGTTCATTGTCATCTTTGGGAGCTGATAGCAGTACCTATGCATAGGCTTCAAGAACTTGTTTCTAGGTTCCATAGCTTCCATACAAGTAGTATCAATCTCCACCATGAAGCATATTGAATCTTTATACTTCTCCACAATACTGTCAAGAATCTTGTACCTCATTTGCATTCTTTCTCTGAAAGTCTTCAATTCTAGGGTAATGTAATCTCTAAGTGTGCTTTGTTTGATATCTATGGCATGGTAGGAATGGACTTGTCTAGATACAAGCCTAAGACTTTACCAACTATATGAAGGTACATATAGATGATAAGGGACCCAAACCTGAATACCTTAGTCTTGTCATGTTTGATAGCCCTGATGTTGTCTATCAAATATGCACACAGGATCTCACACAAGTTGAACTCTCCATCTTCTTGCACAAGATGGATGGCTACTAGAATAGTGCTTGCAAACACACTATTCACCTTGCTGGTATGATGAAATCTGTAACCCAATATCATTGATATCAACTTGATGTCTAGATGCTCTATAGGCTCAATGTTCATGACGCACTTATCACTTCTTGATTTACACACTTTATCCACCATTTTCTTGACATCCTTACCCATAGGAAGGATGGAGCCTATCTTAGAAAGGCCTATCATCTCATGAATTAGGTCTCCTATGATTCTTACTAGTACATCTCCAATCCAAAACAAGTCATCATAGATTCTGCTAAACAATATTTTAATCCATTCTCCATCATAGAGCTCATATGGCATGTCATATTCAATAATGGGGTGATCATTCCATTTTGTGTATTCATCCATGAAGGTTTTTTCTAGTTTTAACATTGTGTCCATGTGCGCCCTTAACCAATCTAGTCCAATAGGTTCCTTCTTACAATAAATGTAAGCCCTTATGTCTTCTACATGCATGACACCCATTAGCATGTGGTAAAATGCTCCCTATAAATCATCTAGGGTTGATTTAAATAGGTTCCTTTTGAAAACATACTGCTTCTTCTCAGCAACATTAAAAATAATAGGAGTGGCCATGACTTACTTGATATTTGCTTTGCAAAGGATCCTTGAGATGTTCTGATGGCTTTCGAACTGACGAAACGAGTTAGGGTTTCTTGCAACTGATCAAATGCACTACAATCACTAATAACTTAATCTCCAACTCTTCACAAGAACTTCCAAGGCTTAATTTTCTCTCCAATCACTCTAAGTATGAAGGTAATGAGTAAACAAACATCTTTTTGTGTACTTAAAGTAAGAAATTCTCCATTAATGCAACTCGCGTAAACCAAGCTATCACTTTAAATTTTCAAACTCAAGTTCTACTATTAATCAACATGTGCAGTCTTGCACAAAGGTTCCAATACACTCCAATAGCTTAAGTCCAAAGGCACATACTCTGAAGATGAGTATACCAGCCACACAGGGGTCTAGAGCTAAATTAGCTCCCCTTATGACCCTAAGGGCCATTTATGTAGATGTAGAGGGTGCATCCACTAGGGATGCATCCAATACATTACCATCAACATTTTCTTTCTTTCCATCTGACCAAATCATGCTTGCATCTTCTGATGCCTTCACAAACTTGACTTCTACTTCAAGATCCAAAACTGGTTCTTTGATCTTTTTAGGGCTTTCCTAACCTTGTGTCCTTGATCTACAAAACTTTGAGATATGTCTAGCCTTGTTACAGGTGTGACAAATCACTGGAAGTCTATTATTCCTTGGCTCATTGACATGAGTCACCATTCTACATTATTTTGTTGTATGACCATTATAGTTACATATCTGACATGTAACATTTTGAGAACTTCTTGCATTTGTCTGATTCTGATTTCCTTGATCATGCTGAATCCTGCTCTTCTTACTAGTCTTGCAATTTATTGCTCTATGACCAAATCTATTACATGTATAATAGTAACCATTAAAAGGCTTTACCTCTGTATAGTGTCTTGCAATGTGTCCATGCTTGTTACATGCAAAACAAGTGCGTTCAATAGGCTTGTGCTCATTTTTAGGAGGACTACCATTGTCTTTGGTTTGATCTTTAGTCTTCTCAGTATCATTAGATTCTTTTTGTGTCTCCTTTCTTGCTCACATCTTATCAATCTTAATTTGTGCTTCATTGTATCCAATACAGCTAGTGTCTCCTTTGACTCTTCTTGCATACAACTAAGATTCTATCAAATCAGAACTGGTGTGCAATTTGTTAGTTTCTTGATAACTAATTGAGCATCACTGACTTTTTCTTTTAGTTTTTCAATTTCTATTTTTGAGCTGTCCAGGTCTTCATGAGCTATTTCAAGATTATTCTTCAAATATTCTTTGTCCATGACCTCCTCAAGTGGTTAAACTTCTTTGCTGAGGACTAGAGCTCTAATACCAATTGTTAGGAATGGGAAAACTGAGAGGAGGGGGGGCTGAATCAATGTTCACTATAATTTAAATTTTTACTTTAATCTGAATACTGAATTATAAATGCTTAAGTACTAAATTAAACATTCACACAAACATAAACATGAAATCAACACATGACACCAATATGGTTACGGGGAAACCCAAATAGGTAAAAACCCTGATGAGACTTGATACCCACTAATAATCTGCACTAGTGTTTTGTGATCCTTGTTAGAAGATCCTTTACCCTGTTAGGAGTAGCTTTACAATACTTTTAGTATAATAGACCTTGTTAAGGGTCGGACCCTGTTAGGAGTCTTTTACAATGATCCCTTTTAGGGGAGTGGACTCACTATCCTAGAGGTCACTACTCAAATGATGAAGGCTACAACCTTCTGAGATCAGATACACACTATATCTCCTGGTGAACTATTACTGTGACACTGCTTGTCAGATCAATTCCTTTGGTGCATTGATGCTTTGACCTCTAGCAAAGCTCTAATACATCATATGCTCTCTTCACATACCTTTTCTTTTCTTCTCACAACTCTATTACAACTTGCTTGACTTCCATACCAATTACAATGGGTGCACCTTATATTTATGTGCTCATACCAAATATACAAATAGGTCAACCCTATAACTAATTACAAATAACTCTTCCAAATGAATTGGCTTAAGTGTGCTTACAATTATACATGTACATATGTCAGCAACCTAAATACAATGGGCACATAGCCTCTACAACATTAATGTACAATCACAAACCAAAATAGTCACTGTTGGCTCTATGCTCTATTCTTTGCTGGCACACACTAGCTATGCAGCTTCAACTGACTGTAACTTTCACATCTTTGCATATCTATTTATGTGTTTTGAGACTAAGCATAAGTATAGTCTAACAACCTTAAATTCTAGGATGCATACCATAATTCATCCATACGCATGGGCACAGGTGCTTTGAGCTACAGGAACTTTGTATGCTATCCAGTCTTCAACACTTAATTGATTTTTGATCTTTACACTTAGTGTGCTGACTCCAAAATACTATATGAATTTATTTGCATAATGAAAACACTATATCTAGTCATATACTTTAGTATAGACAACTTGCCAATAGTGCAATCACCTCTAGAAGTAGGATTCATACCTAGTCTTCAAGTGTTAAGGACTAGAGTTGTAGATGAAGGAAGGCTAGATCAGATAGCCAAGTTCTATGAAAAATATCATGAAATTGATAAGTCAGAGATTCATGAGATGCTGATTAAACACATGATAAAGTTCAAGAAGATAGTTCTTGAATTGAAAACAACAATTCTAGATAAGGTATGGGAGATAATGGATACCTTGAATTGACAAGCCACTGGAGAAGACTTTAGAATAAGGGAAAAAACACTTTATTGCACTTGTCTAGTATGTTTTGTTGAAGAAAACTCACTATTATTGAATTTGGTGAAGCCTCAGTTAAGGAAAAAGATGAGAACACTACACCTCATGAACAAAGACTATGAGCTGATTTCTAAGGAGATAAAGAAGGCCTTTGAGAAGATATTATTATAGTAGCACATGAAACCTATGTCTACGCCCATCTCTCAAGCACCTAGTGAGAAAGACAAAGAAACATAAACCATTAAGGTACAATCCACAGGTCCTCAGGATTCAACACCTATAGTGGAAGCACAAACAGAGGCAGATAAGTCTACGCCCATAACAAAATAACTCAGGACAGAACCATTATCATTGATAATGTAGAGATAGCCATGGCGATCACTGATACTAAGTTGGACAAGTTTGAGGAAGCTTTTGTGAGTACACGAGAAGCTGAAATGTTATGCAACAACACACCACCCACTCATCAAGAAGAAGCATTGATTGATGATGAAAAAGAAGAAGAAAACATGGAAGAAAAATAAATAGAAAAAGAGGAAGAAAAGGAAAGTGAGAAAAGGATGAAATGTCATTAAAGAAAGAAGTGGTGGATAGCACTCCCATCACTCCCTTTGTAGCATTGTTGTCAAGTTTAACACCCGACACATCCAGTTTGGACTCATGGAAAGAATACGACCTGATTAAGTTCAACATATTAGCTATGGAGAAAGACAAAGAAAAACAAGTGATGAGGAATCCCCTCCTGGTAGAATAAGTAAATATTTTGAATGATCTATTGCCAGAAGATAAAAAAGTGTCAAAGATACACTCGGTTGATGATGTGGGTACAATCATCTCATAGTTCAAAAGCAATTTCTCAAGCCTTGAAGAATCTGCATCCCTAGTTGTAGAAGAAAAGTATCTAAAAAAGAGATTGAATGAATTGGTTAGTAAATTTGCACTTGACCTCAGTTCCCTCAAGACTAGTCAAGCATCCTTGAAAGAATTTGCAGATCTAGGAAGAAAAATCATTGTAGAATGCATGGATCAAGATAAGCTCACTGATGCTCATTTCAAGAAAATAAAAGAGGCTGAAGCTATGATTGAGCAAGTGAAGAGTTCAGTAAAAGACACATCTGATGATGTGAACATGCACAATAATGTCTATCAAACTTAGATAGACAAAATGGAGAAGGCAGAAAAAGAGATGACAAAGTTAAGGGCTAGACAGACTCAGTTGAGGAATGCTCTTGCGCCCTCACTAGACATTCTTAATCAGAATATCAAGGAGATTGATGCCACTATGATGACATATGATCAAGGTCCTTCCATAGGCTTGAAGAAGATGGAGAAAATTTAGTATGCTTTATGTGCCCATCTTCAGATAGTAAACTCTCTGATCTCATTTTGGAAGAAGGAGATCTAGAACCTAAAGATTACATATCCGAATGTTTTCCCTTAGTGAGTATGTATAGATACAATTTTTTGTAACACCTTTGTCATTAATGTCAAAGGGGGATTTGTATAGAATATGGATCATAATATGGTTAGGGAGATCTAAGTATATGTATAGATGACAAATTTTTTTTTGTATTAAGGGCAGTTAGCAACTTGGCCATATTCCTTTTTTGCCATCAATGACAAAGGGGTAGATTATTGAGAAGTTGGCTATACTGATGTATATGAATTGATTCAATGTTTTCATTATGGCAAAAAATTCATATAGCAATTTGTAGTCAGTGCACTTGAAGAGAAGATCAAAAATTAGTTAAGTGTTGAAGACTGGACAGTGTACATAGTTCCTGCAGCTCTGAGCATCAACGCACATGTGTATGGAAGAGTTATGGTATGTGCTCTAGAAGTTAAGTTGGTTAGAATATATTCTTACTTAGTCTAAGAGCACATGATTAGATGTGAAAGGATGAGAAAGTTACAGTCCGTTGAAGTTGCATAGCTAGTGTGTGCCAGTGAAGAATAGAGTATGAAGCTAACAGTTAGTATTTTGGTTTGTGGTTATAATATAATGTTGTAAAGGATATGCACCCATTGTATTTAGGTTTTTGACATATATACTTGTTTTTTTGTAAGCACGCTTAAGCCAATTAATTTGGAAGTGTTATATGTTATAGGTCTAAGGGTCGACCTAGTTGTTTATTTTGTATGAGCATATAAATATAAGGTGTGCCCATTGTATTTAGCATGGAAGTTGATAGAGAGTTATAATAAGAAGAGTAGAAGTGTGTGAAGATACTAGAAGATGCATTAGATATTTTCTAGAGGTCAAAGCATCAGCACATCAAAGGAACTAATCTAACAAGCAGTGTCACAGTGACAATTCATCCTGCAGATATAGTGTGTATTTGAGATCAGAAGGTTGTAGCCTTCACCACTTGAGTAGTGAGCTCTTGGATAGTTCATCCTCTCCCCTAACAGGGACTATTGTAAAAGAATCTTAATAGGATCTAACCCTTAACAAGGTCTAATGTACTAAAAGCATTGTAAAGCAACTCCTAATAGGGTTAAGGATCTTCTAACAAGGATCACAAAACACTAGTGTAGAATATTAGTGGGTGGTAATTCCCACCAGTGTTTTTACCTATTTAGGTTTCCCCGTAATCATATTGGTGTCATGTGTTGATTTCATGTTTCATGTTTATGTGAATGTTTAATTTAGTACTTAAGCATTTAAGTTCAGTATAAAGATTAAGTTGAAAATTTAAAATACAGTGAACACTAATTCACCCCCCCCCTTAGTGTTCCCATTCCTAACATATACTTTGTTACTTTTTTTGCTATCTTGAAACTTAAATTAATTTCTTAGTTATGGAAATGAACATCCATGCAAGTAATATAAAAATTCATAACACATGACACCAAATTTAGTACTTAAGCATTTAAGTTCAGTATAAAGATTAAATTGAAAAGTTAAAATATTGTGAACACTGATTCACCGCCCCCCCCTTAGTGTTCCCATTCCTAACATATACTTTGTTACTTTTTCTGCTATCTTGAAACTTAACTTAATTTCTTAGTTATGGAAATGAACATCCATGCAAGTAAGATAAAAATTCATAACACATGACACCAAATATGATTACAAGGAAACCCAAATAGGTAAAAACCTCGGTGGGAATTGACACCCACTAATAATTTCACTAGTGTTTTATGATCCCTGTTAGAAGATCTTGCAACCCTATTAGGAGTTGTTCTTTACAATGGTTTTAGTATAGTGACATGGTCAAGGGTTGGACCATATTAGGATTCTTTTACAATTAACCCTATTAGGGGTGGGGACACACTATCCTAGAGCATACTGCTCAAGTGGTGAAGGCTACAACCTTCTAGATATAAGATAGACACTATATCTGTAAGGTGAACTAGTGTTGTGACACTTCTTGTCTAATCAATTCCTTTTTTGTGGTGATGCTTTAGCCTCTTTTAAATAACTACCACATTCTATCTTCTCTTCACATACTTCTTCTCTACTTATGTGATCTCTATTTCACATGCCACACATAATTACAAGGGTGCATGTCTTATTTATATGCACATACAAAACCCTTCATCAAGTCGGCCTATAACTAATTATATAGAAGGCTTCCAAATGAATTGGCTCAAGTGTGTTTACATACAATCATAATAACATGTCTATGACCTAAATACAATAGGCACATATCCTTTACAAAAAAATATTACAAGCGCTAACCAAAATACAAGAAGTCAACTCCATGCTCTGTCCTCTTCTATCACATACTGTCTATGCCACTTCATTTGACTATAACTTCCTCATACTAACTCATATCATCATGCACTCTTATACTTAGCATGAATACATACTTAGAAGCTTATCCTCAAGGGTACATGTCATAACTCTATCATACACACATGCGTTGATGCTCTGATCACCTGGTGCTCTGCTATCTGTCTAGTCTTCCATACTTAGCCATATTTTTGATCTTCTTCAATATGCACTGACTCCAAAACTTCATATGACTTTGTTGCCATAATGACAACACTAAATATAGTCATATACTTTAGTATAGTCAACTTGCCAACATAACCTTTCCTAACATTTCTCCAGTGATGGAGATAACTTTACACCAAATATTCTCACAAAATACTAGAATTTGAGAAACTTGACATCTTTTTATATAATCTTCTTCTTGATTTTGGGTACCAAGTACAACTGCAAGGTCCTTTGACTTTTGATGATATGATCAAGCAAGTTGTGATAATAGAAGCATTCATGGTCAAGAAAGGAGAGATAACCCTACACAAAGATAACAAGCAAGGGTCCTCCTCAAGCAAAGACAAAACTAAAATTGTCAATAAAAATTAGGATTTTGTGAATGATGGATTCATTAACAATGTGACTCGAAAGCCTCCAAAGGATTTTTCAATCTTACCTCCAGTATACAGGTAGCCAAAGCCATTGAAAAGGCTACGAAAAATACTCAACAACCTTGTAGGTTTTCCAAAAACAAACCTTGGGCACCTCAACCCAAAAGTGAGTTCACTTCCCTAGGGGAACCCCTTGACATGGTTTACAAGACTCTCTTGCAAAATAAAATACTCATGCCTCCAAATAACTTGCATCCTTATGATCCCCAACCATGACCTTCCTAGTGGAATGAGTCTGTATACTATGATTATCATCAAAACAAGGGTCATAAGACTTCTACCTGTATTCAACTTTGACATAAAATCTAAGATCTTATAAAAAATGGTGATGTTATTGTGAGTGATCATAACAAGAACTCAGATCACCAAGCATTCAAAGACCCCTTTCCTCCTCATTAGAAGGGGGAATCTTTCAAGACCAAGAATTCAAACAACAAGGTCAACTATAAGTACAATACTAATGACATTGTTATTAATATGGTTGAACCTATTGAATACTATGATGTAATCACCATCAAGGGGATTCAGACCTAATATTGAAGTGTTGAGAAAAAGAATAGTTGATGAAGGAAGAATTTATCAAATAGAAAAATTCTATGATAAACACAGTGAGATTGACAAATCAAAGATCCATTCCATGGTAATCAAGCATATGATTAAGTTCAAGAAGACAGTCTTGGAACTTAAGATAGTTATTCCAGATAGTGTATGGAACATATTAGAATTTTTGAAGAGAAAAACTATAGAGGAAGACTTCAGAATAAGGGAGAAGATAATGGATGAAATCCTCCTTGTATTCTCGATTGAAGAGAAAACACTATTGTTGGATTTGGTAAAGCCGCACCTGAGAACCAAGCTAAGAACTCTGCAGATCATGAATAAAGACTATGAATTAGTAGCAAAAGAGACTAAAAAAGCATTTGAGAAGGTGTTCCTAGATAGACACATGTATCCTCCTACTACATCTATAACCGAAGCTCCATCTAAGGAAGAAAAAGAAGATGAGGTCCCTAATGCACCTATAATAGGTCCATAGGATTTAGTGCCCACAATGATAACACCTAGTGAAGCAATGGAGTCTGTGCCCATCCCTGAAACAAAAGATGATACAATTATGATTGATGATGTGGAAATATCAATGACGGCCACAAATAAGGACTTGGATAAGTTTGAGGAAGCCTTTGGAAGCACATAAGAGGTAGATATTCTATGTGGTGATAATTCACCTATTCAGCAAGAAGAAGTTCAGATTGAGGATCCAACAAGACAAGAAGAAGAAGAGGAGAAAGAAAAAGAAAAGGAGAAAGAGGATGAAGAGAAGAAAGATGAACCTGTAGATAAGCCTTCTATTGAAATTCTAGTGAATATAAAGATTGAGGTAATGGATGTTAGTCAAATTTCACTCCTTACCTATAAGCCCTCAATTTCATTGTTGTCAAGTTTGACCACTGACACAACAAGTCTAGATTCATGGGGAGAAAAAGACCTGATTAAGATTAGTGTGCCATAAATGGAGAAGGCCAAGGAGAAACAAGTAATGAGGAACTCATTATTTGTTGAATCAGTAAGTATTTTGAATAGCCTACTGCCTGAGAACAAGAAACTGATAAGTGTTTATTTAGTAGATGATGGCAGCTCCATCCTATCAAGTTTTAAAGAAAACTTCTCAAGCCTAGAAGAATTAGCATCCAAGGTTGTAGAAGGAAAATATCTTAAGAAGAGGCTAAGTGAATTGATTGATAACTTCACACTTGACCTTATTTCCTTAAAGGTTGGTCAATATTTTCTAAAAGACTTAGCAGCTAAAGGAAGAAAGATAATAGTTGATTGTATGGATAAGGACAAACTAAATGGAGATCTCTCAAAGAAGATTCAAGAAGCTGAATCAATGATGGAAGTAGTAAGGAAATAATTGGAAGATCCCTCCTCATATGTAAACATGTGCAATAATGTCTATCAAGCTCACTTAGACAAAATTGGGAAAGAAGAAAAAGAATTGGCCAAAATAAGGGCTAGGCAAACTTAGTTAAGGAATGCACTTGTGCCCTCTTTAGATGTGCTAAATCAAAATATCAAGGAGATTGATGCCATGATGGTGACATATGATCAAGTTCCAAGTTTAGAGTTGGAGAAGATGGAGAAGTTAACTTATGCACTATACACCCATCTCCAAACAGTAGATGCACTGAAGGCATTTTGGCAGCAAGAAATTTCCAACCTTCAGATTACATACCTAGATGTACTCTTAGTGCAAGTACTTGGGGTTGTATTTTTTTGAGCACCTTTGTCATTAATCTCAAAGGGGGAGTAGATTATATAGTAGAAGGGAGATATAAGATAGAGTATATGTTAGAAAGTTTTTGTGTAAGATGCAGTTTAGTAACTTCACCACATTCCTTTGTTGCCATTAATGAAAAAGGGGGAGATTGTTGGAAAGTTGACTATACTAATGTATATGAAAATGATTTAGTGTTTTCATTATACCAATAAAGTCATATGGAGTTTTGGAGTCAACGGACTTACTTATAAGATTAGAAAATGGCTAAGTATGGAAGACTAGACAGTTAGTGAAGCACTAGATGAACAAAGCATTAGTGTACATGTGTATGACTAAGTTTTGGTATGCACCCTGGAAGATAAGCTTTTGGTTATGTTAATAAGTTATGGTTAAGAGCACATGATTAGATGAGTTATTATGATGAAGATACATAGAGTTGAAGTGACACATATAGTGAGCAGTAGAACATAATGGAGTATGGAGTCGACTGTTAGTATTTTGGCTAGTAGTTATAATATTTTTTTGTAAAGGATATGCACCTATTGTATTCATGTTTTAAACATTTAAATATAATTGTATGTAAACATTCTTGATCCAATTCATTTGGAAGCATTGTATGTAATTAGTTATAGGCTGAGTTAGTGAATAGTTTTGTTTACACATATAAATAAGACATGCACCTTTGTATTTGAGAAAAGGATGAGATAGAGAGTTGATAGAAGATAAAAAGAAGTATGCGAAGAATAGTAAGAATGAGATAGAGCTTTACAAGAGGCTAAAGCATTAGCACATATAAGGAACTGATCAAACAAGCAGTGTCACAACAATAGTTCACCTTGTAGATATACTGTGTATCTTATATTCAAAAGGTTGTAGCCTTCACCATTTGAGCACTGAGCTCTAGGATAGTGTGTCATCACCCCTAAAAAAATTAATTTTAAAAGAATCCTAACATGGTCCAACCCTTGACAAGGTCATTGTACTTAAGCATTGTAATGACATCTCCTAGTAGGGCTAAGGAACATTAACAGGTTCATAATACACAAGTACAATTATTAGTGGGTATTAATTCCCACTGGGGTTTTTCCTTTGGAAAAGGTTTCCCCATAATCATATCTAGTGTTATGTGTGATGTGTTGATTAATTAACATGCTTTATTATTTAGTTTAGAAATTAAGGTATTGAGTTAAGTTTCAAGTATCAGAAAGTAATTATATAGAACATTGATTCACCCCCCTCTTAGTGTTCCCATTCCTAACATAAAATTATTGTGTATGCTTTGAAGTAGTTGAGTCTAGGAAGAAATAGTGCTTTATTATTTAGTTTAGAAATTAAGGTATTGAGTTAAGTTTCAAGTATCAGAAAGTAATTATATAGAACATTGATTCACCCCCCTCTTAGTGTTCCCATTCCTAACATAAACTTATTGTGTATGCTTTGAAGTAGTTGCGTCTAGGAAGAAATAGTGGTATGAGGTTAGTTCTAAGGTTCTTATAATCAAGATTGAGCATGTACTAGCATCATAAATTGATACATCTAAAGAGAGATGGGGAACTTACTATTAGGAATAGTCCCAAGAGATAACTAGTTTAAATTCTTTATCCAATTAACTATACTTAAACATAAAGCATAAACACAATGAAAGAACACTTTAAGACAACACCAATATTTTGGTTACAAGGAAACCCAAATAGGTAAAAACCCAGGTGGGAATTGACACCCACTAATAATTTGCACTAGTGTATTATGATCCTTGTTAGAATATCCTTAACCTTGTTAGGAGTTTCTTTACAATATATTTAGTATAGTGACTTGGTCAAGGGTCAGACCCTGTTGGGAGTCTTTTACAATTAACCCTATTAGGGGTGAGGACACACTATTCAAGAGCACACTGCTCAAATGAGTGAAGGCTACAACCTTCTGAATAACAGATACACACTATATCTAGATCTTGGTGAACTACACTTTGACCTACTATCTAGATCAGTTCCAATGTATAGCACAAACAATTTAATTGGTCACATAGACCTTTTGTTGATGGCTCAACACTTCGCACACTCTGCTCTACTCTTCACAATAAACTCTGAACCATGCCTTAGCAATCACAAATGACTGCCTATAAATATCTTTCCACTAAATGATATAATCAAGTCATCCTATTAGAAGCACCTTGAAATTATATTAGAGAAACCATAACATACTCCAATAATAATTATGTTGGCTCTACTAAGCATGCACCACATTTTGGGACCTGTCCAGTATCAATAAATGTAGACACACAGTACACACTGTCGACTGTACCAAAGTAACTAAAACTTTCTCCTCAAGCTGAATTACATCATGCACTCTTAACAAAACATTAATAACTCTTCTCCAAACACTAATCAAAGGGTGCATACTGAAATTATAAGCACAACTCCTGAACCAATATAATCTCTGTCGACTCTTTTGAATGAACACAAAAAACTACTACTGGTGAATAGCAACTGCATAACTTTACTTCTACTTATCATCAAACTCTGTATCCATGAATGTAAAATCACTAACATGTCTCCAACACATATCCAAATGTGCAAGGCTCCATGATAATTTTATGGATAATCATTCATAGAATACTATCTATAACTCTGTCAGGAACACTACTGATACAAGCTACTATATAATTGTCTATACTAACAGTTGACCTTTGCATCCATGATATCATTCTGATAACATGTCCATGATACATATACTCAAGGCTTATTACATAATTCTTCCATGCATGCTATATGTTGTCATCAATGACAAACATACAGTCAGCACTGGCTTGCTTGCAAATCTCCAACAATCTCCCCCTTTGGCATTGATGGCAACATATGGAATGAAAAACTCCACCAATCCAAATGAACATTCCTTTTATAAAATTCTTCATTTCCTCTTCAAAAGTCCCCCAAGGATGAATCCTCCATATGCTCAAATATTCTTCAACATTCTCAATTTCCTCAGCCGAACTGCTTCCATTACTAAATACTACTCCCCCTTAGTATATTACTCCTTCTTTTGCTTCTGTTTTTCATGACTATATATTACACCCCCTTTGACATCAATGGCAAAGGGTGCCAATTAGTTTAAGCACTAGTACTACTCCTAAAGTAGAGTAGTCAACCATCCGTCAATCCCCAAGGACTGATGCTCTTTCTTCTTTCTTCTAAGTAGAATCAGGGAAGGGAATTACTCCCAACTTCTCCCTGAGATACTCAAAAGTATCCTTTGGCAAGGGATTTGTGAATATGTTTGCTAGCTAATCTTTAGTACTCACATAGTCCACCTTGACTTCTTTCTCTACCACTTTCTCTCTTAGAAAGTGATACTTGATCTCAATGTGTTTTGTCTTTGCATGCATCATAGGGTTCTTTGACATGTTAATAGTGCTAGTGTTATCACAATGAATAACAATAGGATAATGAATCTGAATTCCAAAATCCTTTATCATTTTCTTGATCTACACAATTGTAGAACAATTCAGGGCTGCTACAACATACTCCACTTCTACTATTGACTGAGAGATATAGTTTTGCTTCTTGCTTGTCCAAGTCACAAGTCTATCACCAAGAAACACTACTCCTCCTGATGTACTCTTTCTATCATCAATGCATCTTGCCCAATTTGCATCAGCATATACATTAAGGTCAACATTTTCTAAATTAGGATACCATAGACCATAATCTATAGTGCCTTGCAAGTATCTAAATATTATTTTTACTGCCATGAGGTGACTTTGTTTAGGATCTTCTGCAAATCTTCCAACTATGCCAACTGCATTGGAAATGTTTGGTATGGTTTGAGTAAGATAAATAAGTTTTCCAATCATAGACTTGTACAATGTTATATCTATTGATGATGAATCATTTTCTTTTGTAAGCTTACATCCTATTATTAGAGGTGTACCCACTGGCTTGCAATCATCCATCTTGAATTTCTTTAATATCTTTTTCACATATTTTGACTGATTAATGAAAATAAGTTTTTTTGTCTGCTGCACATTTAATCCTAAGAATTATTTGATAGGTCCTATCATACTCATCTCAAACTCACTCTACATTTCCTTAGCAAATTTAGCACTGAGTTTTTCATTACCTCCAAAGATAATGTCATCAAAAAATATAGCTACAAGTAGTAGTCCTTGAGATGTCTCTCTTATGAATAGATTACAATCTACTACTCCTTTCTTGAATCCAATTTTGGTTAGATATCCATCAAGTATCTCATACCATGCTCTAGGGGCTTGCTTAAGTCCATAGAGGGATTTTTTCAATCTGCATACCATATTAGGTCTATATGATAGGGTTAATCCTTCTGGCTGCTGAATGTATACTTCTTCTTTTAACTCTCCATTCAAGAATGCTAACTTGACATCCATCTGATAGACTTTGAAGTTTTTTGACTATTGCATAAGCTAGAAACAACTTAATAGCTTCTAATCTTCTCACATGTGCAAATGTTTCTGAATAATCAATGCCTTCTCTATGTGCATATCCCTTACATACTAACCTTTCTTATTTCTTACTACTGTACCATCTAGATTCATCTTGGTTCTGTATATCCATTTTGTTCCAATCACATTCTTATCACTTGGTCTTGGGACCAGTTCCCAAGTATCATTCTTGATAATCTGATCTAGTTCCTCTTTCATAGCATCATGCCAATCTGAATCATTACATGCATCTTCAACACTTAAAGGTTCAATCTGAGATATTAAACATACCACCTCATTGCTTGTTGAATTCTTTGTTTTTGATCTTGTTGTGACTTTGCTGCTCTAATCTCCAATGATGTCATCCTTAGAGTGATATTTAGATGTACACTTTGGAGCTTTAGGTGAAACTAACTCATCTTCCTTCTAATTTTCCTCTTCACTTGTTTCAGGGTCATTGAACAATACATTGATACTGTCAAACATCTCTTCAATAATTGTCTCACTAGTTGAAGGTCTAGGTTCTTCTTCAATGATAGGTGAGTAATCATGATATCTTTCTTGAACCATAAAATTTTCATCAGTCTTAACATAAGCACTTTCAATGATTTTATTCAATCTCAAGTTAAAACATCTATAAGCTTTTCTGTTAGTAGAGTAACCAAGGAAAATACCTTCATCGCTTCTTGCATCAAACTTGCCTACTCCTTCATCCCTCTTGATGTAGCACTTACTTCCAAAGATTCTAAAGTATTTTACTATGGGAATATTTCCAAACCATAGCTCATAAGGTGTCTTGTTCATGCCTAGTCTCAATTGTATTCTATTGATGGTGTAGAATGTTGTATTGACCATATCTCTCCAATAGGTGTGTGCAAATTTTACTTCAATCATGATGGTGTGCGCTATGTCAAGAATGATCCTATTCCTTCTCTCTGCAATCCCATTCTACTGAGGGGTTCTAGGTGCACTTAACTATCTTTTTATGCCATGTTCTTCTCAGTAATCATAGAATTTGTTAGAGGTGAATTCTCCTCCTCTATCCGATCTTAGACACTTTATCTTTAGTCTAGATTCATTCTCAACCTTAGCTTTGAATATTTTGAACTTCTCAAATGCTTCTGACTTATCTTTCAAGAATGTAACCCAGATCATTCTAGAATAGTCATCTACAAACAAAATGAAATCCCTTTTACCATAGTATGATCTTGTTTGAGTTGGTCCACAAAGGTCTATATGAATCAGATCCAACTTGTTCTATGTTGAGTTATGCTTTCTCTTCAATGAATTCCTCACATGCTTTCCCATTAATCAGTCCCTGCATATAGTATCAACTAGCTTTTCTATACTAGGTAGGTCCCTTACTACCGTAACATTACTAATCTTTACTATGTTATCAAAATTGATATGACATAGTCTTTTTTTGCCATAACCAACTGTCATCTACTTTAGCAACAAAACAAATTTCTTCTGGATTAAGCTGAAAAACATTACTTTTAGTTTTTGATCTTGATGCAATCATTTCTCCTTGTTGTTAATGATGCACTTGTTTCCATTGAACTCCAATCTATAGCCTTTGTCAAGTAACTACCCAACACTTAGTAGGTTATGTTTCAAACCATCAACATAAAGAACATCATCAGTGCTATTCTTTCCATCCAAGGTGATGGCTCCTTTACCAATGATGGGTTTGGGAGTGTTATCTCCAAATCTAACCATGCCTCCTTTGTATCTATCCAAATGAGAAAATATATCTTTATCTCATGTCATGTAATGTGAGCAACCACTATCAATGATCCAATCTATCCTGATGTCATCTTGTGAAATCAAAGCTAATTCTTGTGAATCCTTTTCATCTTCAAGAGCAATGAATCCAATTTCTTCTTCTTTTTATTCTTCATTTGATACTCCATCTCCAGCATAATAGCATTCATTTGTATACTTAGGCTTGTAGTTATTCTAGTACCTTTTAACTCTTGTAGGAAACTTAGATGCAAAATAACCAATCTTATTACATGACAAGCATTTAAATGGAAATTGAGCTTCATATTTCCCTTTTCCTTTCTTTTCTCTTTTAGCAATCATAGCAATGAAATCATCTAGTATTTTCTCTTCATCATCATCATCAAAATTTCTAGAGGTGCTTGCAGATTTCTTACCATGGACTAATGCTTTGAAGGTTGTTTCACTTTTAGGTTCTGTCTTCAATCTTGAAATCTCAAAAGCTAAATTTTTTTTGATCAAGGTCTCTCTTTTGAAATTTGATGTAAGCTGCATGGTCTCATCAAGGATGTTGATCTTGTTTTCATACTCTATTGTGAGAGTGGTCATCAACTTATCCATAATTTTTTCTTCCGAGATCTCTCCACCATTGTTCCTAATTCCTGGAACTGCTTCATTAATCCTTTGGTTGTAAGCTCTAATGTTCTCTTCAGGTAGCATCTCTAATGCATTGTATCTTTTCTTCCAAGTTTTTGTGCGTGCATCCTTTTCTTGTTTGTCTCCTTCAAATGTGTCTTCTAGGTGCTTCCATATCTTGTGGGTTGTATCTACTTTCCTTATTTCTAAAAACTCACTATCAGATAGGGCGCTGATAAAGGGCTTCTTTTTCTATTGCATTCTGATGGAACAAATCCTTCTTCTTGCTAGTAGCATCATCCTTTGCAAGATCTTCTAGAAAGGGGATCTCAACCTCCTTGATAGCCACTTCAAAAACTTCAAAAGAAATGCACTGCAAATGTGTCATCATCTTGTTTTTCCAATGAAGATAATTCTCTCCATTAAAGTTAGGACTATCTTCTCTAAAGAATTCCATTTGATCAACCTCAAGCTATTAAAATTTCTCTCTGAGGTACTTGGCTCTGATACCAATTGTTAGGAATAGTCCCTAGAGATAACTGAGAGGGGGGGAGTGAATCAATTATCTACTAGTTTCAATTCTTTATCCAATTAAGTATACTTAAACATAAAGCATAAACACAATGAAAGAACACTTGAACACAACACCAAAAATTTGGTTACGGGGAAACCCAAATAGGTAAAAACCCTGGTGGTAATTGACACCCACTAATAATCTGCGCTAGTGTATTATGATTCTTGTTAGAAGATCCTTAACCCTGTTAGGAGTTGCTTTACAATATATTTAGTACACTGACCTGGTCAAGGATCAGACCCTATTAGGAGTCTTTTACAATTAACCCTATTAGGGGTGAGGATGCACTGTCCAAGAGCACACTACTCAAATGAGTGAAGGCTACAACCTTCTGAATAAAAAGTACACACTATATGTGGATCTTGGTGAACTAAGCTTTGACCTACTATCTAGATCAGTTTCAATGTATAGCACAAAAATTTTAATTGGTTACATAGACCTTCTGCTGATGGCTCAACACTTCACACACTCTAGTCTACTCTTCACAATCAACTCTAAACCATGCCTTAGCAATCACAAATGACTGCCTATAAATATATTTCCACTAAATGATATAATCAAGTCAACCTATTAGAATGACCTTGAAATCATATTAGAGAAACCATAACATACTCAAATAATAATTCTTTTGGCTCTACTAAACACGCAACACATTCTGGGACCAGTCTAATATCAATAAATGTAGACACACACTACACACTGTCGGCTCTACCAAAGTAACTAAAAATTTCTCCTCAAGCTGAATTACATCATGCGCTCTTAACCAAACATTACTAACTCTTCTCCAAGCACTAATCCAAGGGTGCATACCAAAATGATAGGCACAACTCCTGAACCAATATAATCTATGTCGGCTCTTCTAAATGAACACATGAAATTGCTACTAGTGAATAGCAACTGCATAACTTTACTTCTACTAATCATTAGACTCTGTATCCATGAATGTAACATCACTAACATGTATCCAACACATATCCAAATGTGCAAGGCTCCATGATAATTGTACGGACAATCATTTACAGAACACTACTAACACAAGCTTCTATATAACTGTCTATGCTATTAGTTAACCTCTACATCAATGATATCATGCTGATAACATGTCCATGCTACATATACTCAAGGCTTACTACATAAGTCTTCCATGCATGCTATATGTTGTCATCAATGACAAACATACAGTCAACACTGGCTTGCTGGAAAATCTCCAACACTTGAAAAATTTAGAAAAGTTTAGAGAGGAATGGGGTAAAGGAACAAGGAAGAAGAAAATAGAAAAGATAGTTGATGACATAGCAACGAAGCCAGGAATCAAAAAGGAATAACTAAAGGAAGTAAGGACTAAGATGACAAAAGGGTCTTCTATCGTGGAAATTGAAGCACCTCCTCCTTAAGTGAAAAATATAGTAAGTCCTACTTCTAATGTAATTGATTTATCAATCACTCCTGAGAAGATAGGAAAAGAAGATGTACCTATGAGAACTCTTGGGAGATCTACAAGATCAAATATCCCTATTAGCCTTAATAAATTTTTTTTTGAGGTAGAAACAAAGAAGAAAGAGGACAAGGTGACTGAGAAGAAAGAAGAAAAGGTAGAGCAAAAGAAAAAAAAGAATTTGTGGAAATCAAACATAAAAAAACTACAGAAAAAGATAATAAGAGATGGAAACTTGAAGACTTTAGAAAGATACTATGAAAGTTATGATTCTGAAAATCAGTCAGTGATAGAGGACATAGTGATTGAAAACCTATTAATTTATAAAAATAATCTACTGGAAATAGAGGGAAGTATACCAAAAGACCTATATAGTAAGTTGGAAATCAGAAAATAGTTAGCATAGTTAGAGGATGAAACAATAAGGAATAAATAAATTGAAGCCATGCTTCATGTAATTTCCATACAAGAAAGAGAGAGAATAATTAAGGAACTCAAACCTCTATTAAGAACTAAGGCCAAACTTGTAAAGATAAAGGCAAGAAAATATAATGAGGTAATTGAAGACACACAAAAGGAATTAGATCAAATTATTATGAGCGACATGCCTAAGAATATTTCACCTCCCAAAGCTACCAAGCTAACACCTTTGGGAATGGGAGAAAGTTCCAAGATAGCTAAGAAGATCATAGAAGGAAGTGAAGTTGACAAGCAACCATACTTCTTTGTTATTGGTGTGTCTATATCATGTCACACCTCACTTGATATAAATGATTCTTTTCAAGGAAATTTGGATAGTGAGATCATAGTAGAAGAGGAAGGACTAGAAGAGGAAGAACAAATCAAAGAAAAATAGGAAGAGAAAGAACAAGAGAAGGAAAAACAACAAGAGGAAAAACATGAAGAAGAGGTAGGAGCAAAAAAAGTAGAACAGGTAAGAGTTGAGATCAAACAAGAACCGGACACCTCCTCCACCCTATTGTTGGAAAGTATGGCCAAACTAGTGAGCACTGATGTGGAAAGTATGGATGAGGATGAACTCATGAGATTATCCTTCATGGAATTTTCTATGGAAAAAGAGAGGTCAGAACAAAAATGGGACAAGAAGGTTAAGGTGATTGTTGGGGAAGTAGAAACTGTAAATAAAATACTCCCTACACCTCTTTCATTTCAAGGAAAGGATGATATAGAAGAACTTGAACATCACATTGGACAACTTTGAGGAAAAGGCTGAGAAAAGAAACCTAGAAAAGAAGTTGAAGGAAGTTTTCCAGTCCATCTCATAGGACTTGGGCATTCTGAAAGCAACCATAATTAAGGCCAAAAGTTGTTTGGAACAAGGAAGAAAGTTGTACAATTATTTCATCAATCCCATTAGACACATAGAGAATATTAAGGACATCATAGCCAAGGATAGGGCTGCATTGGATAGCATGATGGATAGTTGTGAGACCTCTTCACAAACTTTGTTAGAAATGGATAAGTAGACATCCAAGATTCTGGACAAAGTAAATATCTTGGATATAGAGAAAGGGAGAGTAGTGGAAATATTTTGTTTGCTAAAGAGTTTAATTAGTCCTAATCTATCAATTCTTGAAGCTCATATCACTGACATGGAAAATATTGAGAAATCAATGAGCTTTGTACCCATTGAGTTGAAGGTAGTAGAGACAACATCTTATGCACTAAATGGATTGATCCATGTCAGTGAACTACTAATTAAGTCATGGAATAATGAAGTGAAGACCTTGGAAGATTCCTTCCAAGACATTCTGAATCTGGTGAGTAAGTACTAAGTCATAACTGCTTAAAATTTTAAAGTTTTGTAAGTACCTTTTCCATTGATGTCAAAGGGGGAGAAGAAGAGAAGAGAAAAATGAGAAGAGGAGAAGTAAATAAATAAATAAAAAGATAAAAAGAGAAAGAGAAAATTGTAAATAAAAATAAAATAAAAAGGAATATTTATATAAGAAACAAAAGAAGGAAAAGAGTACAGTTAGTATTTTGGACACTTAGTCATTTTTCGCTAAGTGTTTCCATCAATGCCAAAGGGAGAGATTGTTGGAAAGTGATGTTTTGAGTGCACTATGGATCACTTGAGGGTTTTGATTTATGGAAACACATGTGTCATAAAGATTGCATGGAGTAAGTATATGCATTGGAGACACGGTCATGAAAATGACTAAGTACAGAATTGGATTTACAGTATACTGCAGTATTGTTTCAGTCAGAGAAGGTGATATATGATATATTATGGCTTGAGAACTTAGAGGAAGACATTTTTGGATATTTATGACCTTTGGATAATGTTGTACATTTTTTGGTATTGATATCGACAAGTTACAGTGACATGAAGGCATGCGAAGACAGAGGAACAGTGAAACATGACATATGAACAGTCGTGATGATTAAGGGAAGGCTAGATGGAATGGAGACATGCTAAGTCAAATGAAGATTTTATATTGCCAAAAATTTGGTAATATAAGATTGCTAACTCATTATTTATTATTTACATAATTAATTATTATGTTTTGTATTATAATTTGAGAGTCGACTAATGGCATAATAGATACAAATACAGGGTGTTTTGTAAGTGATAAGTGTGGTAGATATATATGAGATGTGGACACAAATTTGGGATATTAGTAATGGTTGGTAGCATATGCAAGATCATAGATTAATAGAGAGCTATAACTAGAACTATCAAAGCATAGCAGATGCTTGTATTATTCACTCTTGAATATTACTTTTTGTAATTGAATTATTGTAAGAGTTGTAAGCTCACCATACCTTTAACAGGGTTTTTGTATACCTTTAATAGGGTTAATATTCCTCTAAAAAGAAAATGTACTATGTAATACTCATCTCCTAACAGGGCTAGATCTCCTAATAGGGATTCTATATTTTAGTTCATAGTTGTGGGTACCATCCCCACTGGGGTTTTGCCTTGGCCACGGTTTCCTCAAAAACAAATAATGGTGTTATGAGTTATGAGTTATGTTCTTATGTTCTTTTCATTTCAAAATTCATATGGTTTATATGCAATTGTTTTAAGTTTGTTTTGAAGTGTTGTAATACTAATTCACTCCTCCTCTCAGTATTACTTAATCCTAAGAACTGTTATATTGTTGGGAATAACAGTCCACCAATACAACTGAGAGGGGCGGGGGGGTGTGAATCATTTGTATGAGAGATTATTAAACTTTGAATAGCAAAAATTACCAAATCAAATGAACATGATGAATTCTAACACAAAAAAACAATATTTGTTGTTGAGGAAACCCTGTTAAAGGTAAAACATTAGTGGGAATTAACACCCACTAATGATGTACTAAGAGTATAGTATCCTTGTTAGAAGATCTAGCCTTGTTAGGAGCTGATTAAAATATTATAGTACATAGTCATTGTTAGAGGAGAAAAACTCTTAGGAGTCAAGAAAATAGGTAGGCTCACTTCCCATGCTCACTTCCTAAAGAAGGTTATGACCACCTTCATAAATCACCATTTGCAACATAAGTGTATGAAAGGAAATACACAATCCTTGAACTATTCGATAGCAACTATCTTTGCTTGATCAGTTCCAATGAAGTATATAAGTTATCCTCTACTCTACATCCATCAGACACAAGATCACAGCTTCCACAATCCTCTTTTACATCACATTCATACTACCATATCTTTTCAAAAGAAAAGATCTTACATATATACCCTATTTAAAAAATAAATGATCAAGTCTACCAATTAGGCTTTCCTAATATATAAATAATTACATAACTCCTTGCTAAGATACACACGGTATCTAAAATATGTATACAACAATTAAAATTCAACAATTAAGGACCAACATCCTAAATCCATGCTTACCATTCATGATACACAGTATAACTCTGAAGTCAGCTTCCAAATAGGCCTTCTTCAAAACACATGCCACAACTGATGTCATCCTTGTTTCCATACCTTACTAAGATCATAGAACATTATTTAGTACACTATATGTCATCCCTTAAGCTCGCATACACTAAATCCTCATCACTTGTAAGATATACTCAAAACACAAAGACTAGCTCTATCAACTTCCACTGTCATAGTCCAGTAACCAGTCTTCACAAAATCTTCTATAACTCAACCAATATGCAATATTATATCATTCAATCTTAGATATAAAATCATAAAACCTTCCTATACATACAACTATGTTTGCACGTTTTGAATCATCTGTACGATCTATGTACACTATAATAACAAGCATGTTATCTTCATAGAAACATATGTTGACATCAGTGGCAAAATACAAATGACAACAATAGTAATTCAAACATCACTGAAAAGGATAACACAGTGATTAAAAATATTAAATGCATCTAACAATCTCCCCCTTTGGCATTGATGGTAACATATGGGAAAATCCATCAACCCAAAAGTATTTTCTTAGTACCTTTATCACATAGTCTCTTTCCTGTAGGATTTTCACATAGTCTCTTTCCTCCTTTGACAATAATGGAAAAGGGTGCCATAAGTCATCAAATATATACAATAACCATCTTCATCAATCACTCCTCTTAAGGATTAGATCCATACATCAAGTCCAGATTAAGATGGAGCTCTGAAAACCTCTGTAATGATGCATCTCTGCATCATTTAATTTGCACAAGGAGGGGCTTGTACCCCAAGCATACCTATGAGATACTCAAAGGCATCTTTTGGAAATGACTTTGTAAAGATGTCTTCTATCTATTCCTTTGTGCTAATGTATTCCTACCTTATTTCCTTCTCTTCTACCTTGCCTCTCAATAAGTGATACTTAATAGAAACATGCTTAGTTTTAGAGTGCATCACATGATTCTTTGACATAATTGTTGTACTAGTTTTATCACAATGGATAACCATTGGTTCAAAAAAAGTTATTTCAATATATTTCAAAATTTGTTTCATCCAAACAATTTGAGTGTAGTTAATTACAACACCAACATACTCAGATTCAACAGTAGATTGAGCTATACAATCTTTCCTTTTACTTAGTTATGAAACCAACTTTTTCCCAAGGAAAAATGCACCTCCACTAGTACTCTTCTTGTCATCAATGTTCCCTTCCCAAACAACATCAATATAAGCATGTAGTTCAAAGTCATCATTTCTATCATACTATAATCCATATTCCATTGTTCCTTTTAGATATCTAAATATCCTTTTCACAAAAGTCAAGTGTGTCTCTTTAGGATCTGCCTAATATCTAGCCACAATAGCATTAGCAATATCTAGTCTATAGTGAGTCAGTGACTATAATCCACCAACCATTGATCTATACTTGGTCTAAAAAAAATTCTTTTTTTCATCATTATTTGTCATTTTATGACTAGTTACCATGGGTGTACCAACTGGTTTACAGTCTTCCTTTCCAAACTTTTTCAACATTTCTTTATGATACTTAGTCTTAGAAATAAAAATTTCATTCTTGCTCTGATTTATTTGCAGTCCAAGAAAGAATCCAAGGTGAAGTACTTGTCTAACCTTTTATACCAAACCCTTGGAGCTTGCTTTAGTCCATATAGTTCTTTCTTCAACTTTCATACCATGTCTTCATCTTCGGTTAGAGTAAATCCATCGTGTTGTTCTATGTATACTTCTTCTTCAAGATCCCCATTTAGAAATGCAAATTTCACATCCATCTGATATACCTTGAAGTATTTATATGAAACATAAGACAAAAATAATCTCACATCTTCCAACCTAGCAACAGGAGAAAATGTCTCTTCAAAATCTATGCCTTCTTGTTGTGAATAGCCTTTGTATACCAATATTTCTTTGTTTCTTACAACAATTCCTTCTTCATTCATTTTGTTTCTGAAAACCCACTTAGTTCCTATTACATTTTTGTCTTTAGGTCTAGGAACCAATTCCCAAGTGTTATTTTTCTTTATCTGATCTAACTGTTCCTTCATAGCTTTGATCCAACATTCATCTCTACAAGCTTCATCAGTAGTCTTTGGTTCAACTTGAGAAATCAAACAAATTTCTTCCCTTGTCTTTGATCTAGTTATTATTCCTTGAGTTGTATTACCAATAATTTGATTTTAAGGATGACTTTTCTTAACATACCTCAGAGTTTTAGGAATCTTAGTAGCCTCATTTGTATCATCATCACAAATCTTATTTTCACATTTAGCCTCAAAATGTTCTTCTTCTGTAGTGGTGGCCTCCTTGATCTCTATAATCTGATTACAATCATACATTCTCTCTTGTATCTAAAAAATTTAATCTATCTTCACATTGTTACTTTCAATAATCTTCCTTAATCTCAAGTTAAAACATTTTTAAGCCTTTCTTTTGGTAGAATAACCAAGAAAAATTCCTTCATCACTTCTAGCATCAAATTTCCCTATTTCATCATCTCTTTTGATATAACATTTAATACCAAATATTGTGGAATATTTTATAGTAGAATTATGATTAAACCACAATTCATAAGGAGTCTTACTTGTAACTTCTCTAATTTGAATTTTTTCAATGTGTATTCTATTGTCCCAACCGCTTCTCTCCAATGAACATGAGATACATTTCCTTCTAGAAACATTGTCCTAGCAACATCCAATATTGTTTTGTTTCTTCACTCTACTATCCCATTTTGCTGTGGAGTCCTATGAGAATAAGTCTATCCATGTATTCCATGCTCTTCACAATATAAATTGAATAAATCTGAAGTAAATTCTATTAGGAATGAATACTTAATATATCCTATGGGGGAGTATTCATAGCCATTTTGTAGCAGTTGTTGTTGCATTCATGACTGTGATTGTCATTGATGTCAACACGGTGATCTACTAAAGATTAGCAGAGAAGCAGACAGTGTTTGAGTTAGCGCACTTGGGATATTGAAGATGAAGCTATGTAGAATTGGGGAATTACTATATGATGTTCTATAAGATCATGGTTAAGAGCCCAGATGGAAATTCATTTATTCATGACAGTTATGAGGAAATTAGTGGAAGTAGTACTCAGGTAGTGTTCTCAAGTAGCGGTTTGTGGAAATCGGTTGATATCTCCTAATCAGAATTGAATCTAGTTATGCATATTTGGAGAGAATTTTAAGACATTTTTTTAGTCATGTAGATGAGATCGCAAGCTTTGAAGTTGCATGAGTGAAGAATTATCTTAATTGGAAGCTGACAGTTTTGTGTAATTTTGATGTAACGTATGGAAACTTTTATTTCATAATTTGTATGTTGACTCATTTGTAATTACTTGAGTGTGGTATAAAAGAAGGAATTTTTTCCTTGTTTTAATATGTAGTTGTGTATGGTATTCTAAAAATGAATTTGTTGAAGAGGATATGCGAAGTATAGAGATCTGGTATTGAGATCTGAAGAAGTAGTTGGTGCAATTTGGCACACTCAGAGAAGGAGTATTGAATTGTTGAGATTAGTAATCTTGTGGTATTATTCTATTGAGTAATACTAAGATTAGTTGGATAGTGTGTTCGGTGATCTTACCCTGAAGCTATTTGGGCAGTGGGTCCTTCTGTCTTCCATAACTCCTAATTGAGTTAGAATCTTTTAGCAGGGATTCAAAGTCTCCTAATAGGGACTCATATGTACTGAATGTATTTCATAAGACTCATAAAAAATTCCATCCTCTCATAAGGAAATTTCATATTAGTGCATCTTTTATGGGCATCATTCCCATTGGGGTTTACTCTTTGATCAAGAGGTTCCCTAGTCAACATATCCTGTGTCATTGTGTTATTGTGCATGTATATCTTTCTATGGTTGTTTATTACATTGCTTGCATGGTTAAAATCTATTAAGATTGATAAAATTTGTATTTATCTGATAATTGATTCACTCCCCCTCCCCTCAGTTATCTTGGTGGACTTTACTTTCTAACAATTGGTATTAGAGTAGCAGGTCCTTGAAGGAACAGTTTAACAACTTAAGGAGATCTATGGTGAATTTTAGGAAAGAAAGCCCTAAGTTTGACAGAGTAAATTTTGACTGCTAGAAAGAAAAGATGAAGACACACCTACTTTGTTTAGGACCAGGTTATTGTTTAATTACAAAGAATTAGAAGAATATCATTGATGAAGATAAGATTGAAGATTGTACTAAGTACTAATGAGGAGAGAGATCTATTCATTTGTAACATACTTTCTAGAGAATAACTCTTGTCAGCCCTTCCAAAAAATGAGTACAATCAAGTAAAATATCTAAAGACATCTCATGAAATTTGGATAGCTTTACAGTTTACTTTTGAAGGTGATGAACATGTTAAGAAAGTCAGATTACATAATTGGATATGTGCATTTAAAGACATAAGAATGATGGAAGATGAATCTGTTAGAAGCTATATTGGTAGAATGTCAAAAATTGTTGCAGGTATAAAATCTTGTAGAGGAACCAAGACAAAGAATTAAGTGATATGGAAAATTTTGAGGACATTGAATCTTGCATTTAAGCAGACAACACAAATGATTGAACAAGTTATTCCTTGTACTATGAACTTTACTAGAGAGACTCTTCTTGGAAG
Organism: Chamaecyparis obtusa; assembly: GCA_027943335.1. Taxonomy (NCBI): domain Eukaryota; kingdom Viridiplantae; phylum Streptophyta; class Pinopsida; order Cupressales; family Cupressaceae; genus Chamaecyparis; species Chamaecyparis obtusa. The sequence goes on from BSBK01000529.1 coordinate 14,211,333, forward strand.
ATTGGAAGTAGCAGAGATGAACCTGAGGCTATTAAGAGACTTACCTTGAATGGAGACAACATTAAATGCTCTTAGTGTTTTCCCCACTTTGTCAAGAAGCATCAATGTGAGAAGAGATTATGCTAGCAGCATTAGATCTAGAAATAAAGAAGACATGAAGATTGAAGAAGGTATTGCCTTGCTTGTGAAAAGAGAACCAGATGATAAGAAATTTTTTAAATGTTGGGCTTGTCAAGAATTTGGTCATTTTGCATCTAAATGTCCTAAGAGAGTTAAGAACTATAGGAAGAAATTTAATCCTAGGAGATCTAAAGAATGTTATTATGCAAATGATGAAGAACTTGAATCTAGTTTGGAGAAATATTTGAGTGAAAGTGATACTGAGCATGATGATATAGGATTTGTAGCAATTAAAGAAGAAAATCATTAAACAAAAGTTAAGGAAGAAAAGACTTTAGTTTCTCAAGTAGAAAAGAAAGTTGATTGGATTATAGACAGTGGTTGTTCACATCATGTGACTGGAGATATGAAAAAGTTCATAAGGTTTAACAATTATGATGGAGGCGGTGTTAGAGTTGAAAACAATGCACCTTGTTTGATTAGAGGTATAGGATGTATTACTCTTAATGGAAATACTAATACTGATTATGTTTACTTTGTGGATGGTTTGAAACATAATCTTTTGAGTGTTGGATAGCTAGTTGATAAGGGATATCAAGTTTGGTTTACTGAGAAAACTTGTGTAATCAAAGACAGAGATGGAAATTTGATTGGCACTGGATCTAGAACTAGAGGTGATGTATTTTATTTAAATCCTACTAAGATGACATGTTTGATTACTAAGATTGATGATAGTTAGTTATGGCACAAAATATTTTGTCATATAAACTTTGATAACATTGTGAAAGTGAGTACTACATTTGCAGTAAGAGATTTACCTAAAATTATGAAGCCCACTAACATGATTTTCAAGGAATGTGCGATGGCTAAATAGAAGAGAAGCTCATTTCCCAGCAAGAAGTTTATAACAATAGGGAAGTTGGAGATTGTTCATACAGATTTGAGCGGTCCTACAAGGACTAAAGGATTCTTTGGAGAAAGGTATCTTATGTTTATTGTTTGATGATTTTACAAGAATGATGTGGATTGCATTTCTTAATGAAAATTTTGAAGCATTTGATAAGTTTAAGATCATTAAGAACAAAATTGAGAATGAATCTGGAATGAAGATTAAATGTTTGAGATCAGATAGAGGTGGAGAATTTACTTCAAAATAATTTAAGAATTTTTGTGAAGTGAATGGTATTAAGAGTCAGTTCTTAGCCCCTAGGATACTTGAACAAAATGGTATTGCAGAAAGAAGAAATTGGTCAGTAACTGAAGTAGCAAGAGCTATGTTATTTGAGAATGACTTGGAAAAGATATTCTAGAGAGAAGCAGTGAACACAGTAGTGTATACAATTAATAGAGTACAAATCATAGTAGACATAGACAAGACACACTATGAACTATGTTTTGGACATGCACCATCAGTTAAGTATTTTAGAATTTTTGGAAGCATATGTTATATTAAGAGAGATGATGGCATTGGAAATTTTGATCCTAGAAGTGATAAAGGTATATTTCTTGGATATTCATTGAAGAGAAAAGCTTATAGATGTTACAATAAGAGAACTAACACTATTGTTCATAGCACAAATGGTAAAGTTGATGAAAATTTCAGGAAAGAATGCTTGATTATGAATCAGATGAAGGAACTCAGCCTAGAACTAATCTAGAGACTACTGAATTATTCTATGAAATTGAAAGTGATTTTTTGAATGAAAGCCATAATGAAGGAACCATTAAAGAACCTACATCAGAAACAAGTACTGAGACAATGACACCTAATAGGAATCTATTAAGGAATCATCCTACTGAGCAGATTATTGGAAGCATAGACAAAGGAGTTTTGACATGAAATAAGGTACAAGAAGAGTTGTCTTTGATTTCTCAAATTGAACCTAAATCTACTAGTGAATCTTATGAAGATGAACATTAAATTAAAGCTATGAAAGAAGAGCTAGATCAAATTAAAGAGAACAAGACATGGAAATTGGTCCCTAGACCCAAAGATAAGAATGTTATAGGAAAAAAATGGGTATTCATAAACAAGATGAATGAAAAAGGAGAAGTTGTAAGGAACAAAGCAAGATTGGTATGTAAAGGATACTCACAATAAGAAGGAATTGACTATGAAGAAAATTTTGCACTAGTATCAAGAGTTGAAGTAGTAAGAATGCTTTTGGCCTATGTAGTTTATAAGAAATTGAAAGTGTATCAGATGGATGTGAAGTCAACATTTCTAAATGGAGAATTGGAAGAAGAAGTCTACATAGAGAAACCTGAAGGTTTTCCTTTAACTCAAGAAGGAGAAAAGGTATGTAAACTTAAGAAAGCTTTATATGAATTGAAGCAAGCACCTAGAAATTGGTATGCGAGATTGGATAAGTATTTGTTAAAGTTAGGATTTACAAAAGGAACAGCTGATAGCAACCTATACATAAAGGAAATTGAAAATGGTTTGCTGGTTGTTGTTATTTTTGTTGATGATATTATTTTTGGAGGAGAAGATGAAGCCAGTGATAAATTTGCAGATGAAATGAAGGCTGAATTAGAAATGAGTATGATGTTAGAAAGTAAAGTCCACCAAGATAATTGAGAGGGAGGGGGGGGGTGAATTGGTTATTAGATGATTATAACTTTTATCAACTTCAACAAAATTTAACCATGTAAGCAATATAATTACTAACCATAGAAAGATATTCATACACAATAACACAATGACACAAGATATGTTGACTAGGGAACCTCTTGATCAAAGAGTAAACCCCGGTGGGAATGATGCCCAAAAAAGATGCACTAATATGAATATTCCTAGTGAAAGGATGGAATCTATTAGGAGTCTTATGAAATACATTTAGTACATATGAATCCCTATTAGGAGATTTTGAATCCCTGTTAAAAGATTCTAACTTTATTAAGAGTTATGGAAGACAAAAGGACCCACTACCCAAACAGCTTTAGGGTAAGATCACTGAACACACTATCCAAATAATCTCTATATTAATCAACAAAATAATATGTTTCCTCTTCTCTGACTATGCCACACCACACTCACTATTACACCAGATCTCAATTTTAGATCTCTGTACCTCACATGTCTTCATTCACAAATTCACTTTCACACTTAGCTCTTTTCTTCACTTCATGTATACAACATCACACTCAACCAAACTACAAAAAGGAAATACATTACTTCCTTTATTCCACACTCAAATAATTACAAATGAGTCGGCATACAATTACAACATAAATATTTTCACACGCTACATCAAAATTACACAAAACTGTCAGCTTCCAACTACAATAATTCTTCACTCATGTGACCTCAAAGTTTGCACTATCATCCACATCACTATCAATAAGTCTTAAACTTCCCTTTAACTGTGAAAAACTAGATTCCATCCTGATTAGGAGATATCATCTGATTCCCACAAACGGCTACTCAGGAACACTGCCTGAATACTACTTTCACAAAAGTGCTCATAAATTCTATGAATAAATGAATTACTATCTGCACTCTTAACCATAGATATATATCATATCAAGGAGTATATCCTAAACATCACATAGCTCCAATTGCAATAATCCATGTGCACTAATCCAAACTCTATCTGCTTCTCTATAAGTCTTTGGTAAATCACTGTGTTGACATCAATGACAATCATATTCATGAATGCAACAACAATTGCTACAGAATGGCTTCCAAATATTTAGCATTCACTCCTAACAATCTCCCCCATTGGCTCTGAAAATGCTTCAAGTCTTTTGCATCAATCAAATCTTGCTTTGTTATCCTATTCAGTTCTCTCCAAGAGATGTTTTAGATTGTTTTTCATGTATACTTCTCCCCCATTGACATCAATGACAAAAATTTCATCATTATGTCAACAACAACTCCAATGTAAAAAGACACTATTCACAAAATACATTCACTAGAGTCCTTATGACTCAGCTCAGATACACATACTCCCCCATAGAGGAAGTACGAACATCTAGTCCAAAAGAAAGATAAGGCTCATATACCACTGGACGGATGCAACCAACTGCATCACTTTTCAAAATTAGGTTGGGGCATAACCCCAAGCATACCTCTTAGATACTCAAATGTATCCTTAGGCAAAGGCTTTGTGAATATATATGCTATTTTCTCCTTTCTAGTTATGTACTCAAGTCTAACTTCTTTCTTAGCAAATTTCTCTCTTACAACATGATACTTAATCTCTATATGTTTTGTCTTAGAATGTAATATAGGATTCTTAGACATACTAAATGTGTTGGTGTTGTCACAATGTATGACAATAGGTTCAACAAACTTTATTCCAATATCCTTCAACATTTTCTTCATCCAAATTATCTAGTTACAATTGTTTGTTGCTGCTACATATTCTACTTCTTTCTTAGCCAAGAAACCAATCTTCCTCCAAGGAAAAATGCTCCACCATTGGTACTTTTCTTATCATCAACATTGCCTCCCCAATTAGCATCTGTATAAGCACATAGGGTAAAATCATCTGATTTTTCATACCATAATCCATAGTCCATTGTGCCTCTTAAATATCTCAGTATCCTCTTTACTGTTGCATAATGTGATTCTCTAGGTTCAACTTGAAATCTTGCTACAATTCCAACTGAATGTGCTATATCAGGTCTCGTATGAGTCAAATATTGCAATCCTCCAATCATAGATCTATATTTGTTCTATTCCACTGTAGGAGTCTCATTTGTGCTAGATAACTTATGTCCAGTCACCATGGGTGTTCCAAATGGTTTACAATTCTCCATTCCAAATATTTTCAACATGTCATTCAGGTACTTTGTTTGACTTACAAAGATACCATCATTATTTTGTGTTATCTGTAATCCAAAAAAGTATTTCATTTCACCAATCATACTCATTTCAAATTCAGTCTTCATTTCATCAGCAAATTTGTCACTAGCTTCATCTTCCCCTCCAAAGATAATGTCATCAACAAAAATAAATATAACCAACAAACCATTTTCAATTTCTTTTGTGTACAAATTGCTATCAGCTATTCCTTTTCTAAATCCCAATTTTAACAAATACTTATCTAGTCTTGCATACCAAGTTCTAGGTGCTTGTTTAAGTCCATGTAAAGCTTTCTTCAGTTTACATACCATGTCTGCTTCTTGAGTCAAAGGAAAAACTTAAAGCTACTCAATGTAGACTTCTTCTTCCAATTCTCCATTCAGAAATGCTAACTTCACATCCATCTAATATACTTTGAATTTCTTGTAAGCTGCATAAGCCAAAAACATTCTTACTGCTTCAATTCTTGCAACAGGTGCAAAGGTTTCTTCATAGTCAATTCCTTCTTGCTGTGAGTAACCCTTACATACCAATCTTGCTTTGTTTGTTACTACTTCTCCTTGTTCATTCATCTTGTTTCTAAATACCCATTTAGTTCCAATAACATTCTTGTCTTTACGTCTAGGGACCAATTCCCATGTCTTCTTCTTTTCAATCTGATCTATTTCTTCTTTCATAGCATTAGTCCAACTTTCCTCTTCACAAGCTTCACTAGTAGTCTTAGGTTCAATTTGAGAAATCAAACATAACTATTCTTGTACCTTATTTCAAGTTAGAACTCCTCTTTTGATGCTTCCAATAATTTATCCAATAGGATGATTTCTTAACAAACTCTTGCTAGGTGTCACTGTCTCAGATCTCACTTTAGATGTAGGTTCTTCAATGACTTCACTATGGCTTTCATTCAACAAATCACTATCAATTTCATAAAATAATTTAGTAGATCCAGTGTGATGTTTAGGATGAGCTTCTTCATCTGATTCATAATCAAGCATTCTTTCCTAAATTTTGAACTTTTCATCAACTTTAACATTTGCACTTTCAACAATAGTCTTAGTTCTTTTATTGTAACATCTATAGGCTTTTATTTTCAAATAATATCCAAGAAATATACATTCATCACTTCTAGGATCAAACTTTCCAATATCATCATTTCTCTTTATATAACATTTACTTCCAAAAATTCTAAAATACTTAACTGAAGGTGCATGTCCAAACCATAATCCATAAGGTGTCTTGTCTGTGTTTGCTATGATTTGTACTTTGTTCATTGTATACACTATTGTGTTCACTACTTCTCTCTAGAATATGTTTGCCAAATCATTCTCAAATAACATAGCTCTTGCTACTTCAGTCACTGATCTGTTTCTTTTTTCTGTAATGCCATTTTGTTCAGGTGTTCTAGGGGCTGAATATTGTCTCTTAATTCCATTTTCTTCACAAAAGGTGTTAAACTCTCTAGAAGTAAATTCTCCACCTCTATCAGATCTCAAACATTTGATCTTCTTTCCAGATTCATTCTCAACTTTATTCTTAACAATCTTAAACTTATCAAATGCTTCACATTTTTCTTTAAGAAATGCAATCCACATCATTCTTCTAAAATCATCAACAAGAATCATAAAATACCTTTCTCCATAGAATCCTCTAGTCTTGGTAGGACCGCTCAAATCTGTATGAGCAATCTCTAGCTTTTCTGTAGATGTAAACTTCTTACTGGGAAAAGGACTTCTCTTCTATTTAGCCATTACACATTCTTTGCAAATCATGTTAGGAGGCTTCATAATTTTAGGAAAATCTCTTATTGCAAGTGTAGTACTTACTTTCACAATGTTGTCAAAGTTTATATGACAAAACCTTCTATGCCATAACCAACTATCATCAATCTTAGTAATCAAACATGTCATCACAGTAGGATTCAACTAAAATACATTACCTTTGGTTGTAGATCCAGTTCCAATTAGATTTCCATCTTTATCCTTTATCACACAAGTTTTCTCAGTAAACCAAACTTGATATCTCTTATCAACTAACTATCCAAAACTCAAAAGATTATGTTTCAATCCATCCACAAAATAAACATCATCAGTATTAGTCTTTCCATCAAGAGTAATAGATCCTATACCTTTAATGAAACAAGGTGCATTGTTTCCAACTCTAACAACTCCATCATATTCATTAAACTTTATGAACTTTTTCATGTCTCTAGTCATGTGATGTGAACAACCACTATCTATAATCCAATCTGCTTTCTTTTCAACTTGAGAAACTAAGGCTTTTTCTTCCTTAACATCAGTTTCAAGATTCTCTTCTTTAATTGCTACAAATCCTATGTCATCATTATTCTCAGTATCACTTTCACTTAAAGTTCTTTCTATACTAGCTTCAAGATCTTTATCATTAGCATAATAACATTCCTTAGATCTTCTAGGTTGGAAATTGTTTCTATACTTTTTAACTCTCTTAGGACATTTAGATGCAAAATGACCATATTCTTAACAAGTCCAACATTTAAATATTTTCTTACCGTCTGGTTCCGTTTTCACAAGAAAGGCAATACCTTCTTCAATCTTCTTGTCTTCTTCATTTCTAGATCTATTGCTACCAACATAATTTCTGCTCACACTGATGCTTCTTGACAAAGTAGGGTGAACACTAAGAGCACTGAATCCTGTCTCCATTCTAGGTAAGTCTCCTGATAATCTTAGGTTCATTTCTACTACTTCCAATCTTCCAAGAAGAGTCTCTCTTGTAAAGTTTGTAGTATAAGGTATAACTTGTTCAATCATCTGTGTTGTTTACTTAAATATAGGGGTCAATGTCCTTAGAATTTTCCATATCACTTCATTCTCTATCTTTTTTCCTCCACAAGATTTTATACCTGTAATAATTTATGATATTCTACCAATATAGCTTCTAATAAATTCATCTTCCAACATTCTTATATCTTCAAATGCACATATCCAATTATGTAATCTAACTCTTTTTGCATGTTCATCACCTTCAAAAGTAGAGTGTAAAGCAATTTAAATTTCATGAGATTTTGTTAAACATTTTACCTGATTGTACTCATTCTCCAGAAGGGCTGTCAAAAGTGCTTCTCTTGCAAGTATGTTACACATGAATAGATCTCTCTCATCAGTAGTACATGTTTCAAGATTGTCCTCTTCAATGATAGTCTTATCATTCTTTGTAATCAACTAATAACTTGGTCTTAAACATAGTAGGTGTGTCTTCACCTTTTCTTTCCAACTCTCAAAATTTACTCCATAAAACTTAGGGCTTTCTTTCCTAAAATTCGCCATGGATCTCCTAAAGCTGTTAAACTTCTTTTTCAAGGACTTGTCACTTTGATACCAATTGTTATAAAGTAAAGTCCACCAAGATAACTGAGAGGGGGGGGGGGTGAATCAGTTATTAGATGATTATAACTTTTATCAACTTCAACAACATTTAATCATATAAGAAATATAATTACTAACCATAGAAAGATATTCATACACAATAACACAATCACACAAGATATATTGACTAGCGAACCTCTTGATCAAAGAGTAAACCCTAGTGGGAATGATGCCCACAAAAGATGCACTAATATGAATATTCCTTGTGAAAGGATGGAATCTATTAGGATTCTTATGAAATACATTTAGTACATATGAATCCTTGTTAGGAGATTTTGAATCCCTATTAAAAGATTCTAACCATGTTAAGAGTTATGGAAGACAAAAGGACCCACTACCCAAATAGCTTCAAGGTAAGATTAGTGGACACACTGCCAAATAATCTATGTATTACTCAATAGAATAATATGTTACCTCTTCTCTAACTATGCCAAACCACACTCACTACTACACCAGATCTTAATTTTAGATCTATGTACCTCGCATGTCTTCCTTCACTAATTCACTTTCACACTTAGCTCTTTTCTTCACTTCATGCATACAAAATCACACTCAACCACACTAGAACATGGAAATACATTCCTTCCTTTATACCACACTCAAATAATTACAAATGAGTCAGCATACAATTACAACATAAAATTTTCCACACGCTACATCAAAATTACACAAAATTGTTAGCTTCCAACTATAATAATTATTTGCTTGTGTGACCTTGAAGTTTTCATTGTCATCCATGCCACTATCAATGAGTCTTCAAATTCCCTTTAACTGTGCAAAACTAGATTCCTTCCTGATTAGGAGATATCATCCAATTCCTACAAACTGCTACTTAGGAACACTGCCTGAATACTGCTTTCACAAAAGTGCTCATAACTTCCATGAATAAATGAATTACTATTTGCACTCTTAACCATAGATATATATCATATCAAGGAGTATATCATAAACATCACATAGCTCCAACTGTAATAATCCACATGCGCTAATCCAAACTCTGTCTACTTCTCTGCAAGTCTCCAGTAAATCACTGTGTTGACATCAATGACAATCATAGTCATTAATGCAACAAAAACTACTATAGGATAGCTACCAAACATCTAGCATTCATTCCTAACATATGATTGATGAAATGAAATACTTTTTAGGATTACAAATAACACAAAAAAGTGATGGTATCTTTGTAAGTTAGACAAAGTACTTTAATGATTTATTGAAGATATTTGGAATGGAGAACTGTAAACTAGTTGGAACACCTATGGTGATTGGATACAAGTTATCTAGCACAGATGAGACTCCTACAGTGGAACATAAGAAGTATAGATCTATGATTGGAGGATTACAATATTTGACTCATACAAGACCTGATATATCACATGCAGTTGGAATTGTAGCAAGATTTCAAGTTGAAGCCATAGAATCATATTATGTAGCAGTAAAGAGAATACTGAGGTACTTAAGAGGCATAATTGAGTATGGATTGTGGTATGAAAAATTTGATCATTTTACCCTATGTGCATATACAAATGCTGATTGAGGAGGCAGCGTTGATGAAAAAAAGAGCACTAGTGGTGGAGCATTTTTCCTTGGAGGAATATTGGTTTCTTGGCTAAGAAAGAAGAAAAATTGTATCTCATAGAGAACAATAGAACTAGAGTATGTAGCAGCAGCAAAAAATTGTAATCAAATAATTTGGATGAAGCAAATGCTAAAGGATATTGGGATAAAATTTGTTGATCTTGTTGTTATACATTGTGATAACACCAACACAATTAGTATGTCTAAGAATCTTGTGTTACATTCTAAGACAAAGTATATAGAGATAAAGTATCATGTGGTAAGAGAGAAAGTGGCAAAGAAAGAATTTAGACTTGAGTACATAAGCATAAAGGAGCAGATTGTAGATATATTTACAAAACCTTTGCTGAAGGATACATTTGAGTATCTGAGAGGTATTCTTGGGGTTATGCCCCAACCTAATTTTGAGAAGTGATGTAGATTGTTGCATCCATCTAGTGGTATATGAGCCTTATCTTTCTTTTGGACTAGATGGTGGTACTTCCTCTATGGGGGAGTATGTGTATCTGAGCCGAGTCATGAGGACTCTAGTGAATGCATTTTCTAAAGAGTGTCTTTTGACATTGAAGTTTCTATTGACATAATGATGAGACATCTATCATTGATGTTAATGGGGGAGAAGTATAAATTAAAAACCATCTGTTGGAGAGAACTAAATAGGAAAATGAAGCAGGATTTGATTGATGAAGAGGATTTGAAAGCAATTTTAGAGTAGTAGTGTTGCAGTGTTGGATTTATGGAACTTGGATGTTTTTTCATCTATGGTGTGATCAATGCCAATGGAAGAGATTGTTAGGAATGAATGTAGAATATATCCTATGGGGGATTATTCATAGCCATTTTTTAGTAGTTATTGTTGCATTCATGACTATGATTGTCATTGATGTCAACACAGTGATCTACTGAAGATTAGCAAAGAAGTGGACAGTGTTTGAGTTAGCACACTTGGTATATTGAAGATGAAGCTATGTGTAGTTTGGGAATTAATCTATGATGTTCTATAAGATCATGGTTAAGAGCACAAAAAAAAATTCATTTAATCATGACAGTTATGAGGAAATTAGTGGAAGCAGTATTCAGGCAGTGTTCTTGAGTAGCGGTTTGTGGAAATCAGATGATATCTCCTAATCAGGATTGAATCTAGTTATGCACACTTGGAGAGTAGTTGAAGACATGTTTTTAGTGACATAGATGAGAGCACAAGGTCCAAATTTTTACAGGTGAAGAATTATCTTAATTGGAAGCTGATAGTTTTGTGTAATTTTGATGTAACGTGTGGAAACTTTTATTTTGTAATTTGTATGCCAACTCATTTGTAATTACTTGAGTGTGGTATAAAGGAAGGAATGTTTTCCTTTTTTTATTATGTAGTTCTGTATGGTATTGTGAAAGTGAATTTTTTGAAGAGGATACACAAAGTATAGAGATCTGAAGAAGCAATTGGTGCAGTTTGGCACAGGCAGAGAAGGAGTATTGAATTGTTGAGATTAGTAATCTTGTGGTATTATTCTATTGAGTAATACTAAAATCAGCTAGATAGTGTGTTTTGTGATCTTAACCTAAAGCTATTTGGACAATGGGTCCTTCGATCTTCCATAACTCCTAAAAAAGTTAGCATCTTTTAGCAGGGATTCAAAGTCTCCTAATAGGGACTCATGTGTACTGAATGTATTTCTTAAGACTCCTAATAGAGTCCATCCTCTCACAAGGAACTTTCATATTAGTGCATCTTTTGTGGGCATCATTCCCACTGAGGTTTACTCTTTGATCAAGAGGTTCCCTAGTCAACATATCTTGTGTCATTGTGTTATTGTGCATGTATATCTTTCAATGGTTTTTGATTACATTGCGTACATGGTTAAAATCTATTAAGGTTGATAAAATTTTTAGTTATCTGATAACTGATTCACCCCCCCCTCTCAGTTATCTTGGTGGACTTTACTTTCTAACAAATTATCCACCTTTGTTTAATCTTAGACATTTTATCTTTAATGCTGATACATTCTCTACTTATTCTTTGAATATCTTGAATTTTTCAAATGCTTTTGATTTCTCTTTCAAGTAAGTGATCCACATCATTCTAGAAAAGTAATCAATAAAAAGTATAAAGTACATTTCACCATAGTATGATCTTCTCCTTGTAGGTCCACATAGGTCTGTATGTATCAGATCCAACTTTCCTTTCGCTATATATGATTTACTTTTGTAACTACTTCTAGTATTCTTTCTCATAACACATTCTCTACACATAGTGTTAGATGGTTTTACAATTTTTAGCAAGTCTCTCACTGCATTATTCAAGGTTTCCTTCACAATATTATGAAAATTTACATGACAAAACCTTATGTGCCATAACCAACTATCATCTATCTTTGCAACAAAAAAAGAAGCTTTGAATGTGTTTAACTCAAATACATTACCTCTGGTTTTAGTACCAGTTGCAATCAATTTTCCTGTCTTACTTTTGATAAAAAATTTCCCATCAATGAACTTTAATTGATATCCTTTGTTCATCAACTATCCAACACTCAACAAATTATGTTTAAGTCTGTCAGCTGGCATTACTTTGTTAGTATTAGTCCTTCCATCTAAAGAAATAGATCCTACTCCTATGATAGGTTTAGGAATATTGTACATGAATCTTACAACACCACCATCATACTTATTTAGTTTAACAAACTTGTTTTTTTCTCCAGTCATATGATGTAGGAAACCATTGTCTATTATCCATTTAGATTTCTTGTCAACACGTGATACTAAAGCTTTTTATTCATGTATTGGTTTTTCATCTTTAATAGCAATAAATCCAATCTCTTCATAATCACAATCATCATTATCAGAAATACCTTCACTAGTGTTAGTAAATAAATTTGTCTTTTCTATTCTTGATCTTAATTTGCTCTATCACCCTTTACAAAATTTCAAATCTTTACTAACAAATGAATTAAACTTTAAATGTTTAATTCTCTGAATTGTGGTATAGCTCCCAATAATATCTTCAATGAATCTATTTTACCAAACCATGCATTGCTGAAAATATTTAACTTTTAACCAGAAAGTTATTAAGGCTATGAGCAATCTTTCATCAATATGATTCGATCACTTATGATCAGTAACAAGATATCACTATAAAGCTCACAAGTTTGAACTAATAAAAACCATAGCTTTAAACTTTTATCTAACTCTAATTAACAAAATAAAATAACACAACTTAATTCAAGAAAAGATTTCATCCACTGAATAATACTCCAACAGAAGCTCACTCATAAACATAAACCAACAGATTTATATCAAGTAAGTTTTTTCATTCACTGGTAGAAAGGTCTTTTCAAATCAAGTTTTTGTAGGAAACTTTAACTCTAAGCTATATTATTCTATTACTTTCTTGCAAAAACTAACTAAATCCTTTCGAAAGTTTTTCCTGGCCTTATATAGCCATCTGGTACAACTTATCAAAAATTAAGAATGTCAATGAAACTCCCAGAGCTTCGGATAAAACATAACTACTTTGCATGAAAATTGGAAAGGAACTAAAAACTAACACCCTAAGCAAATGATTTCCAAGGAAATCCGTTATCTTTGGCTGAGCTGGATGATCAGGGTTCAATTCAATGAGGCCCTAGATGTGCGTGCTTGCTTCCACTCCTCTTGTGCCACATAAGCTAATTGACGGGACACCTCAGTAATTACCAGGCTGTCAAAAGCATAACGGGGTAATTTAAATGGTTCTCCTTCAAAACCACCTACTCTCAAGTATGTAAATCTCCTAAATTGAATGAAGAAACTTCCATAAATATTCACAAAAGACTTGGCTTCCACAGATATTCGCTGTTCAGTATTCCCCTTGAGCTCATGTGTCAATTTCTGAAAAACACACCATTTACTTTAAGGAAATTGACCATATAAAATTCCTTCTGAAGGTGGGGGTGATAATCATAGATTTTTATATTAGGAATAGGTTATTCATGGAATAAACCCTTCCATTCACGGGTGCAAGCTAAAATATAGAACAAATACGAGGACATATAAAAGCCGCTACCGGTAAGGAAATTAGCCAATTGGTGGTTGAGTTCATCTTCTATTGTCTCAGCCCAATCTATGTGTCATTCTCCACCCAAAGTCACTTGAATATAAAAGTACATCCAATCATGCCAATATTATGCATGCTGGTTTCCCTTAATCCTATTCAACATGATAACTAAGTTTGCCACCCCAGGTTTAAAATGGTCTATAGTCAACGGCTTTGGAAGCTGAGACCCTCCTTTTTGAGCCTTCTGGAGCCAATATTGAGCGATCTCATTTCTGTACACCTATCTCTTAGTAGCAAAAATTGAATAAGAAGAAGCTATGTTCCAGCCCTCATATGGGTCTTTCTCTGGGATTCCTAGGGATTTTTGCACTACCTCCCTAGTTATGAAAACAAGTGGGCTCCCATCAATTTTCCTTATGCATTTCTCCTCAAAACTATATCTCCTGGAACATTCCACAATTAATTCACGGCAAGGAGCTACTATAGGAAATGAAGCTGCATCAGTTAAGCCACTTTGGATAGCTTTGTCTAGCATGGAGCCTAGGATAGGTTCCTTAATGTGGGCTATATTATCTTCTAGAGCTCCGGTTTTGATATGGGTATCTTCACAATTAGGCAGGGAACATAATAACGGGGAAGTATTTCTGAAGTTGGGCATGGGGTCCTTCATCTTAGGCTTTCAAATTTAGAAATTTTAACAGGAGAAAACAACAAGCTAACATAGAAATGCACCTTAAAGTAATATTGCAAGGAAGGATGAAGCTAGCAAAAGGGCTCACCTAGTTTTATGCGAATGACGAAGCTCTGAGACGAGAGGAGAATACCTTCCTTGATAGCTGCGGCATGAAATCTTCTTAGCATTATGAAAAAATATGGCTGGACTCTTGATATTTATTGCAAGCAGTTTACAAATCTTCAAGAGATTCAGCACAAGCTAAATTAATGGCGCACAACTTTTGAATTAATGATTATTGAATGTCTCACGGCATATGTATCATTACTTACTGTACTTTCCCCTTACTTGAAATGATAATTTAAAGTCACATCAATTAATCATGCACTTTCAACATGCACGGATAACGTAATGAAGTGCCAGCTGTCACATGTGTCATGTCATTTTTACCTTTTTCAAATTACGGGGGAACATTGAACTTCAAACCTAGAATTATGAGAATTCACAATTCAAGTTCAACATACATGACAAGGGACTATTCATTGGTATGATTTAATCAAAATAAAAGGGCAAAAGTTAAGCCATAAAGGAAAATAGCGAAGAGCTTTGCGAGACAATAAAGACCATTGAACTTGGAAGTTTGAACCAAACTTAGTTCAATATTCACGGTTCAAGAGATAAGCGCGCGATGCAAAGTGGAAATGCCGTTAGACTTGCCAATGAAAATGAAACCATACCGATGAATGTTATTGAACCTTGAACATCGAACTACTTGAGTTTGATGGTTCAAGTTCAATCGATAAGGTGTTTGTGCAAAGGTAAACAAAAATAAATAACACCTTATAAAATTCTAGGGTGATTTTGGGAAAAGGAAGCCTACAATAATTACACAAAATCTGTAGGTAACAACTAGCATAGTAACATTCCTTTTCCTTTGAGTACTTAGGGTTGAAAAACTTAGGTTTGTGCTTAGGAAATCTTGTAGGACATCTAGATCCAAAGTGACCTATCTTATTGCTTGAAAAAAATTTCAAAGGTAACTGTCCTTCAAATTTAACCTTACCTCTCTTTTCTCTTCTAGTGTTCAGGGCAATAAGTTCATCTAGGTTTCTTCCTTCTTCTTGTATTTGTTCCCATTCATCAACATCCTCACCAATCTCTTCCTTTATATTACTACTACTGGAGCTCACAATTACATATATTTTCTTCTTGTGTGTAGATGCCTTGAATGTTGTTTCAAATTTAGGTATAGAATCTCTCAATTTTGCACCCTCAAAGGTAGTCAACTTTGCAATCAACATTTCACTGCTAAAGTTTTCAGTCAAATGTATAATCTCTTCTATAGCCTGAACTTTGGTCTTATAAATAGGTGTCAATGATCTAAGGATCGTCACAATGAATTCTTCTTCTTCATAAGTGCCTCCTAGATTTTTGATTCCAATCAAAACCTCTGTGACTCTTTGTACATAAGCCCTAATGTTTTCATCATCTTTCATTTGTAACTTCTCCATCCTTGTTTTCTAGTTTTGTAATTTTTCTTTCTTAGTAAACATATCTCCTTCATACAATGCTTCTAATCTTACCCAAATTTTTTGTGCTAAATCTAGATCTTTCACTTCATTAAATTCTCCTTCAGAGAGTGCATTGATCAATGCTTCCCTTGTGACCATGTTATAAGAAAATGTCTTCTTTTCATCATCAGTAGCTTTGTCTAATTCATTCTCAGTCTTCATGGTTACCTCATTCTTTGTAATCATCTAGTAGTGAATTCCCAAACATAGAAAATGAGTTCGCATCTTGGTCTTCTAGCTGTCAAATTTTGGACTATCCTTCCTAGATAATTCCATCTCTAAGATCACCTCAAGATGTTAAGCTTTCTCTCTAAGGACTAGTAGCTTTGATACCAATTACAACACATCTCTCAAACACATATTTTCACATTATTCTAACACCACATACCTTTTATAAAGTATATGTTCTATTATTTTACTCCTTAAGCACCACTTCCCTTCTTCTTTCTGTTAGGGTCTCCTTCAACTCTTTAGGAGATTTTTTAGAAATATCTTTAAGGTGCAACTTCATATGTGATTAAATGTTAGATTATAGATTTCTCTATTGTCACCATATCTACTAGGAGGGAATCCTTGTATAGTATTGTGGCCATATCCAAGGAGTTACTCTAACTAATGGAATTGAATAAGCTTTTAAAATCAAGAGGTTGATACCTAACATCAAATCGAGGAGTGTTTGACTACTTCTTCTTCCCTTTCCTTTTCGTTTCCTCTTATTTCTTTTATTTCTTTTTATTTCTTTATTTTCTTTTTATTTCTTTTTCTTGGTAGAGGTATCTACTAGAGAGACCTTAGTTCTGTTTCTTTAGATGAGAAGGGATATGTCCTCTTCATACTCTTCTTCCTTTTATGTCCTCTTGTCCTTCTTCTTTAGCATACACCCGCCCTTCTCTATTTCTTCATCTATGTTGTTGTTGTTGTTGCGGTTTTTGTTTCTTACCCATTCCTCAACAATAGGATATGTTGGTTCCTTTTCTTTCCACTTGCAGATTTACACTATGATTAAAAAACTAATGTCACTGACTCTATCACCACTCCAAACTCTGCAAGGAAAAGGGCCAATTAACAAGGATCAATAATGATCCTCCTACACTTTGAGTCTAATACTTAGGTGGGTGTACCCTTGACTCACTTCTTGAAATTAGTCACTAAATATTGTGCATTCATACCCTTTACAAACTGATTTAAAGATTTTATCATTTATATTTGTGATTGATGATGATGAATTACTTTGGGAGAATAGATCAGTGTCTTACCCTAGGGTATAGAGTCACCAACAACATATATCAACTAAGATCCTAACTCCAACCCACCCAAATCTAGAATAAGTGCTTTTCCTATTATTCCTCTCAAATCTTATACCTAGACATCAAATTCTCATTGAACTATGGATTCTCTAAAATTACCTTTAAGGATTTAATCCTGACTTTGGCAACAACTCAAAGAAAATTTCACAATATACTTTGTATACCATATACTAACTCACTTTGTGATATTAATATATAAGAATGCAGGATCAGAATAAGAAGACATACATAAGTTTAAGACTGGGATTCAAGTGCATTTTCATTAAAATATCAGAATCAATACATTGCAGAATGACAAAATACTAAGGAAATAAAGCTCAAAATCTGAGCTCTCCTTTTTCAATTGCTGAAGTGATCATCAACCACCTTTCTACATACAACAAACATCAATTTATAGTCACTAGCTATCTCGAAATCCTCTAGAAAGGATGCAACAAGATTCAGATAGCTAGGATAGAATTAGGGTTTCAACAACCCACCAACTGGATTCAATTAGAATTTGCTGTAGGGAAGGAAACCAAGCAATCTTAGAGAAAAAAAATCCAAGAATGATCTTCAATAATGGCACTAACCCTGACTAGTATGCAAAAGACTGGAAACCCATCAAGATTACCCTCTACAACACCAACTATGACGTAACTTGAATGGCCATTTCACCCACCAGCATGGTCCAGACATCTTCTAGAGTCAATCATACCTTAGGCCATACTATACCAGTGGGTGCAAAATCATACCATGCAGATCGGCTGTCAAAACATTGAATTTTCAATCCTTCTATCACTGAGAAACCCTTAAAATATTTGAATTTCAGGTAGCAACGGTTAATCAACCAGTTTAAAACATGGCCGTCAATCTCACTCCTTCTTGGAAAATCAGGTGATTCTCAAAAATCAACAAAATGGTCAACCGAGCCCTTGAAAACAATTTCACCCCATCAGCAACACCGCTACCAATAAGAATCACACATGTCAGCATCTCCTGCCATGCAGACCCACTTACACTATCGGCCTTACACCCTGGAAGATCGGATGGTCATCACTAAAGCATAAGCCTTAATTATCACACATCTTACCTCAGCGGTATAGTGATAATCGTAGGTTTAATTCAAGCTTTATTTGTCTGAGAAATCTGACCCCACTACTCTACGTCACCTAGGAGAAGTGTCAAATAAATGAACTGCCACAAAAGAAAACTATCGGAACACTGCAATGTCAGAAAGGATGTTGATCGGATGCTTGTCATTAAAGTGTGATGATTAAAAGATAGTCATCTCGACCCAATGGTATAATGACAACCGTTGATTGATCCCAATGTTTAGTCAACAATAAGCTTTTTGAAGATGAGCCTACTTGGATAGATGTCATCGTGTTGCTAAAGCGCATGTCAAAAATTTTGACAACTGGGAACTCAAGATTTAATGACAACCACAAGTTCAAAAAGCTAATCAGTTGGAAATATTAACAGAAAACTTAGGCTTTAAAGGAAATAATTAAAAAGGAAACCCCATCCGACAACCTAGTGACATAACATGTAAAGTGGTTACTTTCAAAGGGGTCAATTTTGCACATGCGTGATTAGGGAATTTCAATGAGAAAAAAAGTAATGCTCAAACATAACAATGTTAATACCAGACTAGGGTTTAGTAAAATGCATGAGGCCTGTTGGTTGTGGATTATTCCCTTTGATCTTCAACTTGCAGATTTACACTTTGATGGATAATTTAAATAAAACTCTGACTCTATCACCACTCCAAAGTCCACAAGGAAGAGGGTCAACTAACAAGGATCAAAAGGATCCTTCTACACTTTGAGCTTCAATTCTCAAGTGGGTGTACCCTTGACTCACTTCTCTAAAGGATTCTAAACAATATTCCACTATATCTCATATAAGATTGCTAAAGATTTATCAAATAAAGTTTGTGTTTGTAGTTGTTAACCATGCATACCTCAAGAGGAAGGACCAGTGCCTTATCCCAGGGCTCAGAGTCACCTAACTGTATACCTCAACTGAATACCTCAAATCAAACACAATGGAATTCAAGGTAAGTGCTTTGCCTATTACCCCTTTCCCTCAAGTACAAGGACATCAAATTCTACACCTGACTGCAAACTCACTAAATTCACCTAGAAGACTTTAATCCAGATAAATTCAAAATACTCTTTGTTTACCATATGTTAGCACACTTTATGAAACTAACATATATATGAGCTCAGAGACAAGAAAGAAGACATACACAAGATACAAGATTGGGATTCAAAATGTTCTCATTAACACAATCAGAATCAACATACAATCAGAATGATACCAAGATAAGAAAAGTCACAAAACCAAACCTCTATCAGTATATTACAGTAAAAAGCCAGGGACCAAAAGCAACAATGTTTTGGAACCCCTGCAAAATAAAATTTTTTGCAACTTATACCCCCTAGTCATCTTGAAATCTGCAACAAGCTACAGATGACTAGGGTTAGGGTTTCAACCACCCAACCTACTGGAAACAATCTAAAAAGTTACTATAGGGGTGGGAAACACAGTCAATCAGGAAAGAGGAAATCTTGAACTGATCCACAATCATGAAATTCTTCTCTATAAGTATAAGGGATCACAAAACTAGGCTCAAAAGGACACCCTGCAACATGCTTTAAGCACACAACCACCATGGTACAAGGTCTGCAAATGATCCAACAACACCCTGGACCACACTACAAATAGAAAACCAGTCACTTGCAAGGCTATGAAATCATGTGACTAACATTTTCTGTCAACTCCATGCGGTTGCGGTAATGGTTAGTGTTCACGGGTTATCACATGTTCGTATAGCCCATTTCTGGGCTATGCGATCATGCGATAGGGTGCCACATGTGCTAGGGCCCGTTTGCAATTGTTTGGTGGTCCCGTTAGTAGATGGGGAGGTCATGGCAATTTTTGGTTGGTCTGAGTTGGCGGGATGATAAAGTTTGAATGTGCGTCATCATTCTCTGCAGGTGCCAAGGATTTAGCCGTTGTGATTCAAATTCAAAAAATTTTGAGGGCTTCCAGCGACCAGAAAGTACCAAATTTATGGAATTCATTGCAGAAATGACCTTGTTCGGTGAGAAGCAACTGGTTTGCTATTTGCAGTGTGGTCCAGGGTGCTGTTGGATCATTTGCAAAGCTTGTACCATGGTGGTTGTGTGCTCAAGGCATGTTGCAGGGTGTCCTTTTGAGCCCGGTTTTGTGATCCCTTGTACTTACAGAGAAGAATTTCATGATTGTGGATCAGTTCAAGATTTCCTCTTTCTTGATTGACTTTGTTTCCCATCCTTGTAGTAACTTTTTAGACCATTTCCAGCAGGTTGTGTGGTTGAAACCCTAACCCTAGTCATCTGTAGCTTGTTGCAGATTTCAAGATGACTAGGGGGTATAAGTTGCAGATTTTTTGATTTTACAGGGGTTCCAAAACATTTTTTCTATTGGTTCTTGGTTTTTGACTGTAATATACTGATAGAGGTCTGGTTTTGTAACTTTTCTTATCTTGGTATCATTCTGATTGTATGTTGATTCTGATTATGTTAATGAGAACATTTTGAATCCCAACCTTGTATCTTGTGTATGTCTTCTTGCTTGTCTCTGAGCTCATATATGTTAGTTTCACAAAGTGTGCTAACATATGGTAAACAAAGAGTATTTTGAATTTATCTTTGAGTTCCTAACAAAGTTAGGATTAAAGTCTTCTAGGTGAATTCAGTGAGTTTGTAGTCAGGTGTAGAATTTGATGTCCTTGTGCTTGAGGGAAAGGGGTAATAGGAAAAGAACTATTTATGTTTTTTGTGGGGTGGAAGAGTGTGGATTTGGTGCACAATTGCAAAGGACTTGTGCAAGGGGATCACAAAGGAGTTATTATTGGTTGAGAACTTTGAAGGCATACCAAAGGTGAACATATCACCAAGTTAGAGGTAGGTTACAAGTGTATCTAATATATTGCTAATTAGAGAGGTAATTAGCACTTTGTAATCTAAACATCAAAGGAGAGGAATTTTCACTTGAGGATTGGAAAGATACCACCTAGAAGGAGGAACCCTAGAAGGATAGAATAATTGATTGAGGACTGAGATCATAAATGTAATGAATGGATTGTGAAGGAATCCTATGATTGAAGAGGAATATGTGGAAGTTATTTAAGATCTTGAAATTGTAGATGTTGAGATCCCTACAAAAGAATAAATATTTCTTAGAAGTAGACTAGATGTTTCTAATTTCTCTGGTTCTTTGCATCAAAAGGATTTGATAGATTGTATTGGTTAATTGGAGGATTATTTTTAGATTGAGGATATCATAGATCCACATAGATTTAGTGTTAGGAATAGTCCCAAAAGATAACTAAGAGGGGAGGAGGGGTGAATCAGTTATCTACAAGTTTCAATTCTTTATCCAATTAAGTATACTTAAACATAAAGCATAAACACAATGAAAGAACACTTGAACACAACACAAATATTTTGGTTACAGGGAAACCCAAGTAGGTAAAAACCCCGGTGGGACTTGATATCCACTAATATTCTACACTAGTGTATAATGATCCTTGTTAGAAGATCTTTTACCCTGTTAGGAGTAGCTTTACAATATATTAAGTACAATAGACCTAGTCAAGGGTCAGACCCTATTAGTAGTCTTTTACAATTGTCTCTATTAGGGGAGAGGATGCACTTTTTGAGACCTCACTACTCAAATGGGTGAAGGCTACAACCTTTTGAATAATAGATACACACTATATTTGGATCTTGGTGAACTGCACTTTGACCTATTGTCTGGATCAATTGCAATGAATAGTGAAAGTACTTTACTTGGTCACATAGACCTTCTGATGGATCAACACTTCACACACTCTGCTATGGTCTACTTAATCCACTATGAACCACAATCATGCGATCACAAATGACTACCTATAAATATCTTTCCTCCAAATGATATTATCAAGTCAGCCTATTAGAACCATCTTGAAATCATATCAGAGAAACTATAACAAACTCAAATAAATATTTTATCGGTTCTATTATGCACACAACTCATTCTGGGACCTATCTAATAAAATAAATGTAGACGCACACTACACACTGTCAGCTCTACCAAAATAACCAAAACTTTCTCTGTAAGCTGAACTAACTCATGTGCTCTTAACCAAATGTCAATAATACTTCTCCAATCTTAACTCCAAGGGTGCATACCATCAAGATAGATGCAACTCAAGAACCAATAAATTCTTTGTTAGCTGTTCTGAACAAACACAAGAAATTGCTACTGGCGAATAGCGACTGCATAACTTTACTTGCCTTCATCATCAGACTATGCGTCCATAACTAAAACATCACTAACATGTCTTCAACATATATCCAAGCGCACAAGGCTCCATGGTAACTATATGGACAACCATTGTAATGCCCCACAAAGGAACCCATGGCTCAAGGACATTGTACTCATTAAGTCATACATAATATATAATTTTTTTCCAATAAAGTAGTAGAACATAATCTAATTTGATTTATTTAATGTTACTAGAAGTCAAGAGAATAAAGAGATCATACTACTTGTCCTGCACAATTAACAAATTATTATTCTTACATACCTGAATATCACTAACTTTCTTTTACATGATGACCACCATGTCCAACACTTGTAACTACACACATGTCTAAACATCTAGATGCAAACGTTAGATAAAATTCCATCATAAATAAATTCTTTATTGATAGCTTAGCTATGAGAATCATTATTAAGAAGAAATGAAATCATTACATTAGAAACTTAAAGACAAACCCTAAGGGACTAGACCTAGGCCTCGGGGGCTCATCATCGATGGCCTTGCCTATGTTCACGCTCAGAGACTTCGTAGTTTGACTCTCCCCATTCTAGACTATCTATTTATAAAACTAATAAAATGGGTACGCAACCCTTTCTATGGCCCTATTCCCTAGATAGTTTTTCCATTGGCTGCCACCCACTTAGGTGGAACCTAAATAAAGTCCTATACTTAATCCATAACCTGATACTAATTCCACAACTCAAGGTATAGTTAAAATCATAGTATTATAAAATAATATATCATTTTCTTTTATTAGGTATCTAGTTTATAAAGTACTAATCCTAAATCATAATTCACAGGATAAAAAAGAAAGATACAAGGGAGGTTTGTCCAACCCTTTTATTATAATTCTAATAGTCATTTCTTATATAATTAAAAATAAAATCAATATCTTTACAAGATTCACCACTGGCAATTATTATTATTATTATTATTTTATAATAGTGTGAACTTAGCAACTCTATTAAAATAATAATTCAATAAATATGACTATTCTATAAGGCCTTGAGAAATGAATGATAAATAAATATCCATTATAATATAACGAGTGTACTAAATGGATTATTTACCATATCCATGCAATGAATATTCTTTAAACTATACAGTAAACAATATGTGGACATTAGTTACAAAATTAAAATAGTTAAAAATTAATAGTTTTAAGGTGGAATCAATTTATTAGCACAAGTCATTAATTAAGAGATTATCTTCCATTAACTTTCAAATTTTTCAGAGATGACTTAAAAGATTATCTTTCTAAGCTTATGAGATAAGCAAAGCCTCAAGACATAGGATTTCCTCATTGTTTTAATTTAAAAATTGTTGATCATATAAATATAAAAGAATAATTTTATAACTATCTATAATTCTTATTAATAGAAAAAGAGTTATTTCACTTAAAGAAATAAAACTCAAAATCAACCAATACCACTATTGCATATATAAATATTCCAGCATCTTCTTATGATGCCAAGTCATTTTTAAGTATCCAAAAGATAATATTTCTTTTTATCTAGTGTTAATTTATATTAAATAAAATAACTATATTTCTAAATATTCATACTCTATTACAATTTATGGTAATTGTTAAATTTAAAAATTTCTAACAGACAAAGTTAATTATGTATAATTTCTATGAACCTTAGCCAACTTCAAGATTTTAATATGATTCTAGAAGGGAATAAAATGTATAAAATGCCCTAGTTATGAGAATCCAAAAATATATAACAATTTATAGACAATTACATTTGAAACTCTACTAGATAAATATCTAGCTGCTTATAAATGTTAATAAAATAACACTGACTTAAAATAGCTATAACTTTCACATATGTTAACCAAATTGAAAACTTAATATGTTTTGGAAAGGGGAGAATATGAATAAGAGAAATCTGGAATTAATTTTTAGAATATCATAACCAAGTGTGAGCAGATTTCTCTACAACAAAACTCACTTATTTAATCCGAGAGGTAATTAATTACAATATCTAAAACATAAAGAAATAGTGCTCAATAAAATTAAATATTAAATTACACAAATTAACCATAAGACACATAGACAATTATTAAATTATCAAAATCAACATAGAAATCCTTTCTCACATAGTATAATAGCATAATTCCTCTTTTAGATAGAAAACACATAGAAGATAATAATAGCAATGAGGACAAGTAAACAAATAGAAGGATCGTCTCCAAGATAGATCCTACCTGGAGTCCTGCGAAGTAATAATTCATGATCATCTCAGAGAATAATAAATTCTTTCTTCTCAAAACTATCACTTTATTATTCTATCCAAAAAAATATGGCCTCTAATCAAATCCAATTTCCTATCTCAACTCCTCTCTCACACAAGAATCTCTCTTGTAAATAGATTGGAAGGAGTAGTTGCACGGGAAAATCAACCGATGCAACTATCCCAACTATCTATTAGTTAATAGTTTAGGATAAATATAATTAGTAGATCTATTCTCGTGAAGGGATAAATAATATTAATAATATTTTTAGATTTATGTCCCCTTAATTCAAGGAAGACAATAGATAATTTAATTTTAAGAATAAATTTACTAAGTTACTTAACTAAGGTAATAGAATTTACCAAACATATTTACCATTCATGAAAATAATATAGTTTCATTATTATCTTATAATAATTTCCTTCACACATATAATTATATAAATATATATGTAATCATAGGCATATGTGTGCACCCATATGCTTATGTGTACATATACCATAGTAAGACATATTATTACTAATATTTTAAATATTTATTTTATTGTGAATATTATTATTTTAAATCAAATACATTATAATTTGAACCCTCTTACTAATTCATATTCTTCACAAAATATAATAGTGATATATATTAGGTAAGTACTAACATAACTTGGATTTTACCACTATTATTAAAACATTATTAATACTATAAATTCTTTATTATTATTGATATTAAAATCACATGATTAAATCACATACTAACTTATTCCTAACAAGATACACTTGTACAAATAAGTAACTACTAATAAAGATAAATTACTAAATCATACCCTCAAATAAACAATAATTCACATCAACAATCTAATAAAAATTGAACATACCATGAAGACCATTAGAGCTACCATACTCAAAACCTCAAACTCCATAAATGCAAGAAGCAAGCAACACACTCCATGTAATCTAACAAACTAAGATAACACGATAATTCACTATCAGCACAAAGACTAACTCAGAAACTCCCCACCTAAGGGATATAAAAGGTCAGAGGTAAGATTTCCATCTTGCAGAAGCTTGGTGATATCTCCATAACAACAATAATGATCAAGGATTTTGAGGGCTCGCTCAAACCTATGGGACTAGGTGGAGATGATGCCCAGTACCTACAAGCCTACATCACCGAGAAGAAATACATGTGCATATATATACAATAAGACATTTGCAAACAGATGACTAGGATCGATACATCGTGTGGACCTCAAGTAAGTGAGTAACTATGACTTCATTCTAAGTCATGAAAACACATCAATAATATATACATTAAGCATGAGGCATCACATATATATAATGGTTAGCTTCCAAATCCTTGGGTTAGCTCTTTAAATCTTCATAAGTATATACAAGATGAATGATTTCCAATTTCATAAACAATAATCATAGCTGAATATATCTAAATATCTGTTAAGCATATCATCATAACATAAATGTGAATGCATAGCTCTAATCATCATAATGTAAAATGTCCAAATCAAATAGTCCAAGTATAATCATTGAAGAGGGTGTTACATCCTCCCCCCCTAAGATGAGACTTACTCCTGGAAGTTAGCAAGTTAGAAATGGAAATACATCAGACATTATCTCCTACACACATTTTAATTGATATCCCATGCATAACTAATCCTTGAATCCATGCACTATAAAAAACATGAAATATATATTCCAATTAATTTTACTATCACTAGCAATGATAACTCTATATTGATTAAATATCAGTATGAATAGAATTTTCCCTTTACTTAGAAAGTAAGAACTAAGGTAACTAGCTTGAACCACTCAATTTTCCTTAAAACATATCAAGGTGTTACAAATTCCTTCTCTTTCAATACATGTAAATCAAATTTTTACTTGCATCCAACACAACGATATATTTCAATCTAATATAAAACATTGAGCATATCCAAATGTGCCTCATAAACAATCATATCAGTCCACATCACTGGGATTACACATCACAAGGATCGGGAGTGGATATGCCTCTCTGGACAAACTCTCACTTCGGGATACAATACCAGTCTCTTCTATATCCAAAATCCATAATTAATACCTCACATAGTGGCTTGATAGTGTCTTGGGCCTTTGTCATGAAGACCCTCCACACAAGTCCACGTGTCATATCCCTTGTTTGTGTAAGGTGGTTAGCCTCCAAGGAACATACACTAGACATAGGAAGGTAGTGAATACTAGCTACATAATAACCTCACATACCCCCATCCTCAAAGGTTCCCTACATCTACTTCCTTGTATACACTCACCAAGTCCACCTCATGCGTCTTTAGTGACGAATCACAACACAACACAAGACCAACATTATGAAAGGAGATAGTTTAGCCATCAAAGCTCAACAATAATATTAAATAAATAAATAAAATAGAATTATCAATCTCAACAATAAGATAAGTGTAATCCAAGATAAATTTCATAAGTCTTGGCTAAACTATTATAGAAAAAGATAAGAAAATTATTGGTTTACACAACCGAAGATAAAAGAAATTCACCATAAATTGCACATCACATCACTGTGTGACTATATCTAGTCACCTCATGAGGAAGGAGGGAACAACGTCTAGCTATTGCAATAGCCCTTCATGTGGTTGGGCCCAGGCAACACTACCCACATGGCATAGGGGGTTCACCTTGGCAGCACCCTTCCATTGAATGGTGCAAAATAAGCATGCCAACCCACCTGACATGACCATACACCAAGTGGAGTAAGCACACTCTGGTCGTATGTCGCATGGCAGTGTTCCTTGTGGAGTAGGCACACATAGGACACACCCCACATAACAATGTCTCTCATAGATCATCGTCATAGCTAGAGGTATACATGGCTTGGGCCCACCCATATGCCTACCATGTCTACAATCCAAGCATCCATGGGTGCCCCTCTACAAGCATGCAAGCATCACCAATATACTCTACATCAAGTAGGAAACAAAATACATACATATATTGTGCCTTCATGTAATCATGTACGTGGCATCATGTTCTCGAGCTTGGCTCACTACCATCAGCAACATGACATCATCACCTCACACTATGTCAGAACAATAGTGGGGTGTGGCATCATAGTCATTGCATCATGTCTGAACATGTGTGAATACGGTATCCATCACAACATGGGCTAACAGAATCTCCCTCCACATGTTGGACTACATAGAAATGTACATATCCATAAATCATATATCTCCTCTTAGAGGCTCATATCAAGTACTGGTATTGTGCTCAAGAAATGTGGAAATTTAGGATAAACACTTATGAACCAAATGTTTAGATTCATCATAAGGGGAAGCATAGTTTACTCTTTTCCCTCGAGTAGTGGAATCTAAGGTCACTTCGTACCGCCATTATACATACACCACATAAATACCTGAGGAAATGGTGCTGCTACTACCCCTCCACATACTAAATTACCAACACTCATGGGTTGGCACTCAGTAGGGTGGCAAACAAGAAAGCAACACATGAGTGGTATGGTTCTCCCATACCCTTATCCAAATCATAACTTTAGTTGATGACACTTATATTGCACCACTCCATGGAACTCAAATAATTACTGGTTATACACAACACACAACATAAGCACTGGCACTGGTTTTATCACATTTAGAAGGAAGTACACAATAAAATCACATAGTATCCATATATTCTAATTTTTATTTTATTTTATTTTCACAAGTCACTTTGTCTACCTGGTAAAAAATACCAATGACATACTTAATCACATTTCACCTCCTCATGGGCATATTCCAATATCCAATGTACACATATCAATCTTTGCCATTCCCATAGTATGAGACAATAACATCTATTTGCAAGATGACTTTAACTTATATAAAATAAGGCACAAGGAAAAATGATACACTATATTTTTTCAAGAGTCATGGAATCAACACATATTTGTTTTAATTAAGGAAATGAAACAATAAACTTGTACTACGTACATTTATTAGTCACATAATAAATTTCAAAACTAATCATTATAAACCATTTACTTTTCACCCAATCAGGGGCACCAAGAGTGGACCAAGCATCATCTTTTCAAACAAATGAATTAGCTAGGTACTTTCATTACACATGATAAATCCCTCCAATAAAGACACAACACACCATATAGACATTTCAAGACACTAGTTTTCACTAACATAATGATTTCAATACTAATAAGGAAATACATTGAATTCTCAATTGCCTAATATTGCAATTTGGGGAGGATAATCACATAATTACTAGACTTACCATATCATTCATATTTCATCTAAATATTACCTATTCACCAAGTCAAGAACAAACAATTTCAGAAAGATAGTCAAGAAAATATTACATCAACCCTACCTATTCCTTCAATAATTGTACCAAAAGAACACATATTCGTTTCATTACAAAAAAATCCTAATTTAATCTCTATGGTTAACCCCTACATACACTTATAGTCACAAATGGACCTTAGGTCTTTTAGCCAAGAATTTCCAAAATCAACAAATTAAATCATATTTTTACTTTATATAGATAACATCATTTGATGGTCATTCATCATGAATAGAGAAGAGATATTTATTTTTAATTTATGGTTATTATTATCAAATAACCCTAATGTAATTCATGTAAACATTCATGTGTTATAAAAACAAAATCAATCATGCATCATGTCATATTATCATTTGCATATAAATCCCAAGAGAAATACTCACAATGTTAATTGAGTAGATGTTCCCCACTATTTGTAATTCTTCAACAACAACATGACCAAAAGGATTACCCAAGAATTCCAATGTTGCAACATAATTAATAAGGTCCTAAATTCATGTTTTGTACAAGGATTTATTTTTCAATTCTATTCTAAAATAGGGAAAAAGAAAGAGAGACACAATATTTCAGTCCTTACAATAGCCTATAATATGTATGCAGTAACTTTATCATTTGAATCTATAATAAGGAGAACTACCATGGTAACATCATTAACTAGATTCATTGATCACACATAGCTATTATGATATTTAAAATAGAATAAGGTGTTAAGCCCTTTCAAGTCAATCAAGCAACCTATAATCACTATAACAAGCACTCATGATGACAAGTTTTAGAGGAGATATGGTTGGCTACTGTCAACACTTATGGTACAAAATAACTTGTACTAATTTGAGTCTTTCTAGGAGTACAACAAAAAGGTGACATAAAATTTGAGGAATTAATTAACATTTATTTACTAGAAAGATATTCACTATCTGAAAAAGTACTTAGGAGGCTCATTCATTATTTCTAGAATGCAAAATAGAAGTAATTTATGTACGACAACCTAATCTTAGAAGAATGGGTACACTTTTAAAAAAATACTATAGCATGAATACCAAGAACATAGTTCCTAGGATCTTATCTTATAATGATAAACCAAAATAAAACTATGCAAAATACTAAGCAATAAATGAGCTAGGAGACCCATAGTTCCCAGTGTGGAAACCTAGGGCTCTGATACCAAATGTAATGCCCCACAAAGGAACCCATGGCTCAAGGACATTATACTCATTAAGTCATACATAATATATAATTTTTTTTCCAATAAAGTAGCAGAACATAATCTAATTTGATTTATTTAATGTTACTAGAAGTCAAGAGAATAAAGAGATCATACTACTTGTCCTGCACAATTAACAAATTATTATTCTTGCATACCTGAATATCACTAACTTTCTTTTACATGATGACCACCATGTCCAACACCTGTAACTACACACATGTCTAAACATCTAGATGCAAAAGTTAGATAAAATTCCATCATAAATAAATTCATTATTGATAGCTTAGCTATGAGAATAATTATTAAGAAGAAATTAAATCATTACATTAGAAACTTAAAGACAAACCCTAAGGGACTAGACCTAGGCCTCGGGGGCTCATCATCAATGGCCTTGCCTACATTCATGCTCAGAGACTTCATAGTTTGACTCTCCCCATTCTGGACTATCTATTTATAAAACCAATAAAGCAGGTACACAACCCTTTCTAGGGCCCTATTCCCTAGAATATTTTTCCATCGAATGCCACCCACTTAGGTGGAACCTAAATAAAGTCCTATACTTAATCCATAACCTGATACTAATTCCACAACTCAAGGTAGAGTTAACATCATAGTATTATAAAATAATATATCATTTTCTTTTATTAGGTATCTAGTTTATAAAGTACTAATCCTAAATCATAGCTTACAGGATAAACAAGAAATATACAAGGGAGGTTTGTCCAACCCTTTTATTATAATCAACACTACCTCCCCAATTAGCATCTATATATGCACATAGGGTAAAATCATCAGATTTTTCATACCACAATCCATAGTCTATTGTGCCTCTTAAATATCTTAGTATCCTCTTTACTGCTGCATAATGTGATTCTCTAGGTTCAACTTGAAATCTTGCTACAATTCCAACTAAATGTGCTATATCCAGTCTAGTGTGTGTCAAATACTACAATCCTCCAATCATGGATATGTATTTCTTCTCCTCAACTACCAGTGTTTCATCTATGCTAGATAACTTATGTCTAGTTACCATAGGTGTTCCAACTGGTTTACAATCCTTCATTCCAAATCATTCAAGTATTTTGTCTAACTTACAATGATACCATCATTGTTTTGTGTTATCTGTAATCCCAAAAAGTATTTCATCTCACCGATCATACTCATTTCAAATTCAGTCTCCATTTCATCAGAAAATTTGTCACTAGCCTCATCTTCTCCTCCAAAAATAATGTCATCAACAAAAATAACTATAATCAATAAACCATTTTCAATTTCTTTTGTGTACAGATTGCTATCTGCTGTTCCTTTAGCAAATCCCAACTTTAAAAAATACTTAGCAAATGCTTTAGATTTTTCTTTCAGAAATGCAATCCACATCATTCTTGTAAAATCATCAACACATTCTTTGCAAATCATGTTAGTAGGCTTCATAATTTTAGGCAAATCCCTTACTGCAAGTGTAGTACTCACTTTCACAATATTGTCAAAGTTTATATGACAAAACCTTCTATGCCATAACCAATTGTCATCAATCTTAGTAATCAAACATGTCATCTCAGTAGGATTCAACTGAAATACATTACTTCTAGTTCTAGATCCAGTTCCAATTAGATTTCTATCTTTATCCTTTATCACATAAGTTTTCTCATTAAACCAAACTTGATATCCCTTATCAACTAACTATCCAACACTCAAAAGATTATGTTTAATCCATCCACAAAGTAAACATCATCAGTATTAGTTTTTCCATCAAGAGTAATAGATCCTATACCTTTAATCAAACAAGGTGCATTGTTACTAACTCTAACAACTCCTCAATCATAATTGTTAAACTTTATGAACTTTTTCATATCACCAATCATATGATGTGAACAACCACTATCTATAATCCAATCAACTTTCTTTTCAACTTTGGAAACTAAGGCTTTTTCTTCCTTAATATTAGTTTCATAATTTTCTTCTTTGATTTCTACAAATCCTATTTCATCATTATTCTCAATATCACTTTCACTTAGAGTTCTTTCAATACTAGCTTCAAGGTCTTCATCATTAGCATAGTAACATTCCTTAGATCTTCTAGGCTTGAAATTATTTTTGTAATTCTTAACTCTCTTAGGACATTTAGATGCAAAATGACCATATTCTTGACAAGTCCAACATTTAAAAATTTTCTTACCATCTGGTTCTCTTTTCACAAGAAAGGCAATACCTTCTTCAATCTTCTTATCTTCTTCATTTCTAGATCTATTGCTGTTAGCATAATCTCCAATCACACTAATGCTTCTTGATAATGTAGGGAAAACACTAAGAGAACTGAATGTTGTCTCCATTCTAGGTAAGTCTCCTGATAACCTCAGGTTCATCTCTGCTGCTTCCAATCTTCAAAGAAGAGTCTCTCTTGTAAAGTTCATAGTACAAGGTATAACTTGTTCAATCATCTATGTTGTCTACTTAAATACAAGAGTCAATGTCCTCAAAATTTTCCATATCACTTCATTCTCTGTCTTTGTTCCTCCACAAGATTTTATCCCTACAACAATTTCTGACATTCTACCAATATAGCTTCTAATAGATTCATCTTCCAACATTCTTATATCTTCAAATGCACATATCCAATTATGTAATCTAACTATTTTTTCATGTTCATCACCTTCAAAAGTAGAGTGCAAAGCTTTCCAAATTTCATGAGACTTTTTCAAACATTTTACCTGACTATATTCATTCTCTGAAAGTGCTGTCAAAAGTGCTTCTCTTGCAAGTATGTTACACATGAATAGATCTCTCTCATCATTAGAGCATGTCTCAAGATCATCTTCTTCAATGATAGTCTTATCATTCTTTTTAGTTAACCAATAGCCTTGTCCTAAACATAGTAGGTGTGTCTTCATCTTTTCTTTCCAACTGTCAAAATTTACTCCATCAAACTTAGGGCTTTCTTTCCTGAAATTCGCCATGGATCTCCTTAAGCTGTTAAACTTCTCTTTCAAGGACTTGCTGCTCTGATACCAATTGTTAGAAATTAAAGTCCACCAAGATAACTGAGAAAGGGGGGGGGGTGAATCATTTATCTGATAATTATAACTTTTATCATCTTCAATAACATTAAACCATGTAAGCAATATAATTACCAACCATAGAAAGATATTCATTCATAATTACATAATAACACAAGATATGTTGACTAGGGAACCTCTTGATCAAAGAGTAAACCCCGGTGGGAATGATGCCCACAAAAGATGCACTAATATGAATATTCCCTGTGAAAGGATAGACTTTGTTAGGAGTCTTATGAAATACATTCAGTACATATAAATCCCTGTTAGGAGATTTTGAATCCCTATTAAAAGATTCTAACCCTATTAGGAGTTATGGAAGATAGAAGGACCCACTACCCAAATAGCTTTAGGGTAAGATCACTGAACTCATAGTCCAAATAGTCTTTGCATTATTCAATAGAATAATATGTTACCTTTTCTCTGACTATGCCAAACCGCACTCACTGCTACATCAGATCTCAATTTCAGATCTCTATACATCGCATGTATTCCTTCACAATTCACTTTCACAACTTCATAATCAATCACTCTCTCTCTACATCAAGGAAAAACATTCCTTCCTTTATACCAAACTCACATACTTACAAATTAGTTGGCACACAATTAAAAAATAAAATATTCCACACGCTACACCAAAATTACATAAAACTGTTGGCTTACAAATATAATAAATCTTCACTCATGTGACTTACAAGTTTGTGCTATCATCCACATCACTATCAATGTGTCTCTAACTTCCCTTTCACTGTAGGAACCTAGATTCCATTCCGGTTAGGAGATATCATCCGATTGCTAAAAACTACTACTCGGGAACACTGCCTGAATACTACTTCCACAAAAATGATCATAACTTTCATGAATAAATGAATTACTATCCACACTCTTAACCATATATATATAACATATCAAAGAGTATATCCTCAACATTGCATAGCTCCAACTATAATATCCCACATGCACTAATCAAAATACTGTCTGCTTCTCTGCAAGTCTTTGGTAAAACACTGTGTTGACATCAATGACAATCATAGTCATGAATGCAACAACAACTGATACAGAATGGGTGTCAAAAACTTTAGCATTCATTCCTAATATAATTCTTTCCCTACCACTTTTTCTCTTAGGAAGTGATACTTGATCTCAATGTGCTTTGTCTTTGCATGCATCACAGGGTTCTTTGAAATATTGATAGTGCTAGTGTTATCATAGTGAATAACAATAGGATAATCAATCTGAATTCCAAAATCCTTTATCATCTGCTTGATGTAAACAATTGTAGAACAATTCAAGGCTATTGCAACATACTCCACTTTTTCTATTGACTGATAAATACAATTTTGTTTCTTGGTTGTCCAAGTGATAAGTCTATCACCAAGAAACACCGCTCCACCTGAAGCACTCTTTTTGTTATCAACACATCCTACCCAATCTGCATTAGTGTACACATGAAGCTCAATATTTTCCAAATTAGGATACAATAGACCATAATCTATAGTGCCCTACAAGTATCTAAATATTCTTTTTACTGCCATGAGGTAACTTTGTTTAGGCTCTGCTGCAAATCTTCCAACTATACCAACTTCATTAGAAATATCAGGTCTAGTCTAAGTAAGCTATATGAGTTTACCAATCATAGACTTATACAATGTTATATCTACTACTGGTGAGTCATCTTCTTTTCTAAGCTTTCATCAAGTGATCATAGGGGTTCCTACTATCTTTCAATCATCCAACTTGAATTTCTTCAAGATCTTTTTCACACACTTTCATTGATTAATGAAAATCCCTTTTTCTATCTACTGCACATTTAGTTTCAAAAAGTACTTGATAGGGCCAATCATACTCATCTCAAACTCATTCTACATTTCCTTGGAAAATTCAGCACTGAGTTTTTCATTACCTCCAAAGATAATGTCATCAAAAAATATAACTACAAGTAGTAAACCTTCAGATGTCTCTCTAATAAATAGATTACAATCTGTAGCTCCTTTCTTGAATCCAATCTTTGTTAAGTATCCATCTAGTCTCTCATACCATGCTCTAGGGGCTTTCTTAAGTCCATAGAGGCCCTTCTTCAATCTGCATACCATATCAGGTCTATCTGATAAGGTGAATCCTTCTGGTTGCTCAATGTATACTTCTTCTTTCAAATCTCCATTCAGGAATGCTGACTTGACATCCATCTGATAAACTTTGAATTTTTCAACTATAGCATAGGCTAAAAATAACTTAATAGCTTCTAATCTACTCATAGGTGCAAAAGTGTTTGAATAATCAATGCCTTCTCTTTGTGCATACCCTTTACATATGAATCTTTCTTTGTTTCTTACTACTGTACCATCTTCATTCATCTTATTTCTGAATATCCACTTTGTTCCAATCACATTCTTATCACTAGGTCTTGGGACTAGTTCCCAAGTGTCATTCTTAATAATCTAATCAATTTCTTCTTTCATAGCATCATGCCAATCTGAATCATTACAAGCTTCTTCAACACTTAAAGGTTCAATCTAAGATAGTAAACATACCGCTTTACTGCTAGCTGTTTTCTTTTCTTGTGATCTTGTTATGACTTTGCCACTTTGATCTCCAATGATGTTTTCCTTGGAATGATTTCTTGATGTAAACCTTGGAACTTTAGGTGATGCTGACTCATCAACCTTAGGATTATTTTCTTCACTTGTCTCAGGGTCTTTGAATAACACATCAATATTGTCAAACATTTCTTTAATAACTATCTCACTAGTAGAGGGTCTAGGTTCTTCTTCAATCATGGGTGAGTAGTCATGATATCTTTCTTGAATCATAAAATTTTCATCAATCTTTACATGAGCACTTTCAATGATCTTTTTCAATCTCAAATTGAAACATCTATAAGCTTTACTTTTAGTAGAGTAACCAAGAAAAATAACTTCATCACTTCTTGCATCAAACTTGCCTACTGCTTCATCCCTCTTGATGTAGCACTTGCTTCCAAAGATTCTGAAGTATTTTACTATGGGAACATTAACAAACCATAGTTCATAAGGTTTTTTTTTAGTGCCAGGTCTTAATTGAATTCTATTGATGGTATAGACTACTGTATTGACTGCATCTCTCCAATAGGTGTGTGCAACTTTTCCTTCTATCATAATGGTGTGTGCTATATCAAGAATGATCCTATTCCTTCTTTCTGCAATTCCATTTTGCTGAGTGGTTCTAGTTGGACTTAACTGTCTCTTTATGCCATGTTCTTCACAGTACTCATAGAATCTGTATGAAGTGAATTCTCCTCCTCTATCCAATCTCAGACATTTTATCTTTAGTCCAGATTCATTCTCAACCTTAGCTTTGAATATTTTGAATTTCTCAAATGCTTCTAACTTATCTTTTAACAATGCAACCCACATCATCCTAGTATAATCATCAACAAACAAAATGAAATATCTTTCACCATAGTATGATCTTGTTTGAGTTGGACCACACAAGTCTATATGAATCATATCCAACTTGTTCTCTATAGAATTTTGCTTGCTCTTGAATGAATTTCTCACATGCTTCCCCATCACACATTCCCTGCATATAGTATCAACTAGCTTTGCTATGCTAAGTAGATCTCTGACTACCTTAACATTACTTATCTTTACTATGTTACCAAAATTGATATGACATATCCTTTATGCCATAACCAACTGTCATCAACTTTAGCAACAAAACAACTTGCTTCTGAATTGAGTTGAAAAACATTACATCTTGTCTTTGTGGCTAATGCAATCATAACACCATCTTTGTTGTTAATGATGCATTTGTCATCTTTGAACTCAAAAATAATAGCCTTTTCCAAGTAACTGTCCAACACTGAGAAGGTTATGTTTCAAACCATCAACATAAAGAACATCATCAGTACTATTGTTTCCATCCAAAGTAATGGCTCCTCTACCAACTATAGGTTTAGGAGTGTTGTCTCCAAATCTGACCATACTACCATTGTATTTCTCCAAATGAACAAACCTTCCTTTATCACCTGTCTTGTGATGTGAACAACCACTATCTATAATCTAGTTTGTCCTTATGTTAGCTTGTGAAATCAATGCTAGTTCTTGATTCTCTTTCTTGTCTACATGAATTGTCTTGTTATTCATTTTGTCTACAATAGCAATGAATCCAATTTCTTCTTCACCAGATTCTTCAATTGAAACTCCATCTCCAGCATAGTAGCATTCCTTAGAATACTTAGGCTTGTAATACTTTTTGAATTTTCTAGTTCTAGTGGGAAACTTAGATGCAAAGTGACTGATCTTATTACATGAAAAGAACTTAAATGGTAATTGACCTTCATATTTTCCTTTTCCTTTCTTTTCTCTTTTGGCAATCATAGCAATAAAGTCATCTTATATTTTCTCTTCATCATCATCATCAAAATTACCAAAAGTGTTTTCAGATTTCTTACCACGAACTATTCCTTTCAAAGTTGTCTCACTCTTTGGTTTTGTCTTCAATCTTAAAATCTCAAAAGCTGAGATTTTGCTAATCAAGGTCTCTCTCTTGAAATTTGATGTAAGCTGCATGGTTTCATCAAGGATGTTAATTGTGCTTTCATATTCTAGAGTAAGAGTAGTCATTAACTTGCCCATAATGTCCTCCTCTGAAATCTCTCCACCATTGTTCCTGATTCCTGCAACTTCTTCACTAATCCTCTGATTGTAAGCTCTGATATTTTCTTCAGGTAGCATCTCTAATGCATTGTATCTTTTCTTCCATCTCTTTCTACACACATCCTTTGCTTGTTTGTCTCCTTCAAACATGTCTTCTAGGTGCTTCCATATTTTATGGGCTGTATATATCTTGTTTACTTTTCAAAATACACCATCAGATAGGGCGTTGATAAGGGATTCTTTAGCAATAGCATTATGATGAAACAATTCATTTTGTGCATTAGTAGCATCATCTTTTACAAGGTCTTCTAAGGTAGGAATCTTGGCTACTTTGATAGTTACATTAAAAACTTCAAAATCAATGCACTGCAAATGAGTCACCATCTTCTTCTTCCAATCAAGATAATTGTCTCCATCAAACTTAGGACTTTCTTTCCTGAAGTATTCCATCTGATCAACCTCAAGCTATTAAAATTTCTCTCTGAGGCACTTGGCTCTAATACCAATTGTTAGGAATAGTGCCAAGAGATAACTGAGAGGGGGGGGGTGGTGAATCCGTTATCTACAAGTTTCAATTCTTTATCCAATTAAGTATACTTAAACATAAATCATAAACACAATGAAAGAACACTTGAACACAACACCAATATTTTGGTTACAGGGAAACCCAAGTAGGTAAAAACCCAGTGGGACTTGATACCCACTAATATTTTGCACTAGTTTATAATTATCCTTATTAGAAGATCCTTTACCCTATTAGGAGTAGCTTTACAATATATTAAGTACAGTAGACCTGGTCAAGGGTTAGACCCTATTAGGAGTCTTTAAAAATTTTCCTTATTAGGGGAGGGGATGCACTCTCCAAGAGCTCACTACTCAAATGGGTGAAGGCTACAACCTTTTGAATAATAGATACACACTATATTTGGATCTTGGTGAACTGCACTTTGACCTATTGTCTGGATCAATTGCAATGAATAGTGCAAGTACTTTACTTGGTCACATAGACCTTTTGATGGATCAACACTTCACACACTTTGCTATGGTCTGCTTAATCCACTATGAACCACACTCAAGCAATCACAAATTACTGCCTATAAATATATTTTCTCCAAATGATACAATCAAGTCGGCCTATTAGAACCATCTTGAAATCATATTAGAGAAACTATCACAAACTCAAATAAACTTTATGTCAGCTCTATTATGCACGCAACTCATTATGGGACCTATCTAATAAAATAAATGTAGACACATGCTACACACTGTCGGCTCTACCAAAATAACTGGAACTTTCTTTGTAAGCTAAATTAACTCATGCACTCTTAACCAAATGTCAATAAAACTTCTCCAAGATTAACTCCAAGGGTGCATACCCTCAAGAACCAATAAATTCTCTGTCGGCTCTTCTGAACAAACACAGGAACTGCTACTGGAGAATAGCGATTGCATAACTTTACTTGCATTAATCATCAGACTATGCGTCCATAACTAAAACATCACTAACATGTCTTCAACATATATCCAAGCATGCAAGGATCCATGGTAATTGTATGAACAACCATACAGAAAACACTGTCTGTTACTCTGTCAGGAACACTACTGACACCAACTACTATATAACTTTATGTACTAATAGTTAACCTCTGCGTCCATGATATCATGCTGATATCATGTCCATGCTACATATACTAAAGGATTACTACATAAGACTTCCATGCATGCTACTTTCCATATGTTGTCATCAATCACAAACATACAGTCAGTACTGGCTTGCTGTCAAATCTCCAACAGTTAGGTTAACATAGATTAAGTTGAAGGGTAATGTTTCTTTATGGTGGAAATAATTGTAGAAGGATAGAGAGGAGAATGGTGAAATGAAGATCACTAGATGGAAGGTAATGGTTTCTAGATTGAAAGATAAGTTTATACCTAAAGATTATGGATTAGAATTGTTCAAGAAGTTAAATATTTTAAAGAAGACATACATGAGTGTGAAGGACTACACTGAGGAGTTTTACAAGATGAAATTTAGATATGGGCATAATGAGATGGCTAAGGAGAAGGTAGCAAGGTATGCTAATGATATAATATTTAACATTCAAGATGAATTGAGTATGCTAAGTATTTCTATAGTTGACGATTCTTATCACTATGTACTAAAGGTAGAAGATAAGTTAAGAAGGCTAGGTATTCCTAGAGGAAAGGAGAAGAAAGCAAGTAGAAATGGAAAAGATAAAAAAACCATTGAGGTTGAACCTGATCAAAATACATTTAGAAGAGGAATTGGTAGAAAGGATTTTAAAGGTACCTATTTTAAATGTGGTAATGTAGGACATAGAGATTTTCAATGTTCGGAGAAAACTAGTAAGATCTTGGGAAGGAAGAATCTCATGGTATATGAGGAGAAAGCTACTGATGGACTTGAGGAAAGTATGGTAGAAATTGAGATGGGAGAGACTCTCATGATTAAGAGAACTATGTTGATTAAGAGGGAAAATGAACCTCTACAAAGGAGAAATTTTTTAAGGAATTTTTGCAAGTTAGGAGGTAAGTGTTGTAAGGTTGTTATGGATAGTGGTAGTATTAATAATTTGGTATCATGAGAGATGGTGTAGAAGCTTGGTTTGAAGAGACTTAAAATATCCTTTTCTTTATGGGATAAGTTCATTTTTAGATGAACACATAGTGGAGGTAAAAAAGAAATGTCTAGTTGACTTTATAAATGGACCTTCCATAGATGAGGTGTTATGTTATGTTGTATCTATGAGTGCATGTAATGCTCTATTGGGTAGACATTGGCAATATGACAGAGGATCTATTCATAATTATATAATAAATATGGTCACAATAGAGAATGATGGGCATAGATTTACTATATTTCCTTTGAAGGAAGTAGATGGGAGAAATGCTATAAATTTGAGCATGGCGAAGTGTTATTGTTCTGAGAATCAGAATCCAAAGGTTAGTATGGATTAGAAGCATGACCTTGGAAGAAGACCAAAAAAAAATTTAGCATCAGATAATAAGAAGAGTAGGGTGTTGTAGCATAAGAACTTTGATTAGCGAAAGTATTGTGATAGAGGTAAATAAAATTTGTAGAGGACAAGAGGTGGTGGTAAGAAATTTGTACTATAGTTTTCTGATGTGATATAGAGTGTTGAATGGATTGGATTGATGGATTTGGTAGATGATGGAGCTGAGTTGTAGAGAAAGGGAGTTGCAGATAAAGAAGATATGTGGGTTAAGGACGTGCATGGGATTTATGTCTTGAATCCTACAAGATGTTC
The DNA here is from genome assembly GCA_027943335.1 of Chamaecyparis obtusa. Lineage (NCBI taxonomy): Eukaryota > Viridiplantae > Streptophyta > Pinopsida > Cupressales > Cupressaceae > Chamaecyparis > Chamaecyparis obtusa. Next base: position 14,252,938 of record BSBK01000529.1, read on the forward strand.
ATAAGTTCCTGTTATGGAACATCTTTTACTCACCTAAGGTGTTTGATGCAAGATCATTCTAGGGATGTAGGCAATATTGCATCACCCAAAAAAATTTCCTTTTCAGTTTTTTGTTGTTGTTGTTCAATTTTAGTGTTTTGGTTGGAGATCCTTCTAGTTGGCTCTTTATCTCATGCAATCTTAATGATATGTTCTAGACATCATGATGAATCTATGGTTGGGTTCACATCCTGATCTTTTCCTTCTTGGTGGACATTTCTTTAGCTTGGTTCAGACATATATTTGTTCTTCATGGCTTGCAACTTAATCCAAGTTGTTAAATCTTGCAAAGTTTTCTCATGGATTGCAGATCTAATTGGTGAATTATTAAATGATATTACATTGTTGGATAAGCTTCATGTGCGATCACACTTATTTTCATATCCATCTAGAGGTGTTCCTTATGATTTGGGTCCAAACTTATTTGTTGTAAAATAAATTCTTCATTCTTGGAGAATGTAATAAGGCAGGTGTACCAAAATCTTGTAATCTGCATGTTGCGTGCTGATGTGATGTGAATTCTGAATTCTAAAATAATGCAAAGGTTTGAATGGGTATATTTACTATTCATTTGTTGAGTTGTTTTTGTTCTAGAGTTGGTTTTTTTTAATGTTTTGACTCTAGCTTCATGGTTGGACTATCTCCATTGGAGAAACTCTTTCCATGATTGCATCAACTATTGGAGATTTGCCTGCAGGCCAGTACTGACTATATGTTTGTCATTTTTGAAAACATATGGAAAGTAGCATGCATGGAAGTCTTATGTAGTAAGCTTTTAGTATATGTATCATGGACATGATATCAACATGATATCATGGGCGTAGAGGTTAACTATTAGTACACACAGTTATATAGTAGCATGTGTCAGTAGTGTTCCTAACAAAGTAACAGACAGTGTTCTATGTATGGTTGTCCATACATTTATCATGGAGCCTTGTGTGATTGGATATATGTTGAAGATATATTAGTGATGTTACATTAATGGAAATAGAGTCTGATGATCAGTAGAAGTGAAGCTATGCAGTCACTATTCACTAGGAGCAGTTTCCTGTGTTTGATCAGAAGAGCCGACAAAAGTATATTGGTTATAGAGTTGCACCTTTCATTTGGGTATGCACCTTGGATTTAAGCTTAGAGAAGATTTAGTGATGTTCGGTTGAGAGTGCATGAAGTAATTCAGCTTGAGGAGAAAGATCTAGTTGTTTTGGTAGAGCCGACAGTGTGTAGCGTGCGTCTACAATTATCTTATTGGACAGGTCCCAAAATGTGTTGCGTGCTTAGTAGAGCTGACTAATTTATGTTGGAAACTACAATTGAAACAATTTTTGTATTGTCATTGATGTCAAACCTTAACTAGTAAGACTGTTGCTACTTAGGAAAGTACTATATCTATTGTGAGAAGGGAAAGAAAGGTTGGTAACAATAGCACCTAGGGAAAGGTTGAGTTATCTTGATACTACAAAGTGTACTTGATTATGTTGCATAATGATGAGACAATGTATTGTTTATCTTAGTAAGATTGAAGACTAAACTGGTAGGCTTAACCAAGCAAAAAGTAAGAAATCATGTTTAAGCCGAGTTATGACAGAGTCGACCGAGTTAGCAGATGCTGAGCAAAAATCTAGTGTCGACCGAGTATCAGTAAATTGCCGAGGAAGATAGTATTTTCTGAGGAAATAGTTTTAGTAATGACTGAGCGTTTTACATGGAGACCGAGTGGATGATCACAGTATTGATTGAGCATCAACATTTTTATATTTGAAGAGAATTCAGATTTGGAGTCGACATTGTTGAATTCTTGGATTATGTAAAATGTGTTTACTTTATTTATTGATTGTATGGAAGCATTTAATGCTTTGTAAAACATTTTATTGTAAATATTTATGAGATTTGAGATGATTCTAGAAGAGGAGATGAAGAACATGAAGTGGGTAGATTCAATGTATTTGACCTAACCCTAAGATCGACGAAGGAGATTAAGTGGAAAAAGATAAGTTAACCTAACAGAGGAAAGTATTAAGGGAACCGAAGCATTAGGTATGTGAATTAATGGGTGAAGGAGATGCTGGAAGAACAATAAAGTTTTATTGACTGTATAAGAAAAAAGGCTAAAGAAAAGTGTGGTGATTTCTTGAAGGAAAGTTCCAAGTAGATCACAAGTGGAGATGGAAAAGTTTCAAAGTCAGTAAACCACCATTTGTGTATAGAATTGGATCTGATATTTGCAAAGTGAGTTGTATGTTTTTCAGATCAATACTACTACTACTTTCTAACCATTGTAATAGTCAAAATCCTTTTAACAAAGGTTGACCTAATAGTCATATGTTAAATCCTTTGAACAAGGTTGCATTCTAACGGAGTGTATGTAAGTCCTTTGACTAGGCTCACTTTTAACAGGGTGATTGAAATCCTTTAACCGGGTCACACTTGACAGTGTGTATTGTAACCTTTGATAGGGTTGGCTTTTAACCAAGCTCACTTCAGAAGAGTGAAAATAATAGTAACATGTTACAAAGTGGTTTTTCCCATATTGGGTTTCCACTATAAATCTTGGTGTCATACTTGTGTGAATGTTTTTGGGTTTAAACATTTCTATGTTTTACAAGTTAGATATAGCTGGGTAGTGGACTACTAAGTTATATGTTTCTATTATTGAATCAGTGATGACCAAGTTTGTTTTGGTTGCTTGATCTGATTTAAGGAAATAAATTTGAAGTTATTTTATACATCGGGACCTGAGAACAACTAATTCACCTCCCCCCCTCTTTATTGTTCTAAATCATTTTAACAATTGGTATCAGAGCTGTGTTTCTTATTGATGTCTACAGAAAGCAAGTTTAAAGGGACTTGAAGCAAATGATCAAGATGTATAAGAAGGAGGTAACGAAGCTAAACAAAGATAACTTCCCTACATGGAAAAGCTTGATGAAGCTACATCTAGCCGGCATTGGTGATTCTGCAATGTACTAAATTGAGCATGACTATGTCACACCTATTGCACCTTTGACTGCTGAGGAAATGATTGCCAAGCAAGAACACAATTAGGCAATGCTGGAAATTACATCTACCCTAAGCTATTTGGAATTTGAGGACATTAAGGATTGCACAACTGCTAATGATATGTAGGACACTCTTCCAAAGATGTATGGTGGTGATCTATATGTATTGAAAGATAAAGTCGAGAGTCTTAGAGGTAAGTTTGATGAAATGAGAATGAATGAAGATGAAAACATTGCACAATATTGTGGTAGAATAAAAGAAGTTGTGAATGCTATTAGAGGATAAAATGGAACTATTGATGATGAGACTATAATTGGAAAAGTGTTGAGAACTCTGCATCCTATATATGCTATTAGGATCTCAGCTATTCAGGAATCTAGATGTAACTCTGCAAATGTGCTTACTTTGGAAGGTTTGATTGGCAAGCTAACTACTTTTGAACTATCTAATTATGATAATTTCACTGTTGATAGTATTGGAAATGTTGAATCTACTTTTAAGTCATAGTTAGTCCTAAACAAGCCTAAGAAGGAAAAAGAAAGATGCATCAGTGAAAGCAAAAGTGAAAGTGAAGAAGACAGTGACACTTCTGATGAAGATCTTGAAGATCTAGAAGCTCTTATGGCTAGAAGACTGAGAAGAGGAAAAGGAAAATATAAAGGTAAACTCCCTATTATATGTTTTTCATGTAACAAGGTCGGTCATCTAGCTGCTAGATGTCCTGATAGGAAGGATAAAGATGAAGAAAGAAACAGTAGACACAAAGACAAAAGAGATGACAAAGGCTACTGAAGGTAAAAAGACTACAAAGAAAAAGGTAAGAAATCCTGTTACATTGTAGAAGAAGAGACTGACACTAATAGTGATGATTTTGAAATTGAGGTAGTCTATGTGGCAATGAAAGATGAATCTGACGAGGATGAGAAAACTACATTGATTTCCTATGTGAACAAAAATGATAAATGGATTATTGATATTTGTTGTTCACATCACATGACTGGTGACAAAAGTAAGTTTGAGACCCTACATCACTATAAAGGTAAAAGTGTACCATTTGGTAATGATGCACCATGCCCTGTTAGAGGAAAAGGATTGATTAAACTGACTGATAAGATCTCTTGTGAAAATGATTATTGGGTTGAAGGATTGAATTATAATTTGTTAAGTGTTGCTCAGCTCAACAGAACTGGTTACTGAGTGGAATTTCATCACAAGAAAGCTAAGATATTTGATGCTACTGGTGAATTGATTGGAAGTGGTGAGCAGACTAGAGGTAATTTGTTCTATCTTGACCTATCTAAAGAAATATGTATGTTTGCACAACTTGATGACATTTGGTTATGGCATAAGAGGCTATGTCATGTTAACTTTGACAATCTAGTAGAGATAAGTAAGAAAAAGAAAGTAAGAGGCCTACCTAGATTGAAGAAACCTGAGAATGTGATGTGCAAAGAATGTCAATTAGGAAAAATGACTAAGTCAAGTTTCAAGAGAAAATCCTTTACTTCTAAACACATTTTAGATTTGGTTCATACTGATCTTTTTGGACCTATGGGTGTACAAAGTTACTATGGTGCTATATATTTTATCTTGTTTGTTGATGATCATACTAGGATGATGCATGTAATGTTTCTAAAATAAAAATCTGATGCTTTTCAATTTTTCAAGTGGTATTTGGCTAAAGTTGAGAAGGAGACAAGTAGGAATTTGAAATGTCTTAGATTTGACCATGGTGGAGAATTTACATCAAATGAATTTAATCTATTTTGCAATGATAGAGGAATCAAAAGATAGATGTCTGCACCTAGGACACCTCCACAGAATGGTATAGCAGAAAGAAGAAATAGATCTATTTTGGAATGTGCTAGGACATTATTGATTGAAAATAATGTGGCACATAAATACTGGAAAGAAGCTATAAGTACAGTTGTTTACACTCTTAACCAGGTATAGTTCAAGAAAGATACAAATCTGACACCCTATGAATTATGGTATGGGCATGCACTGAGTGTTAAATACTTTAGAATCTTTGGAAGTAAGTGTTACATATTGAAAGACAATAGGAATGGAAAGTTTGATGCTAAAAGTGATGAAGGCATATTCCTAGGCTACTCCACAAAAAGTAAAGCTTATAAGTGTTTGAACTCTAACACTAACAAAATAGTGGAAAGTGTGAATATTAAAATTGATGAGTATGCAGAAAGAAATGAGGCTGATAGGAAAAGAGAACCAGAAGATTATAGATCTTTTGTGTACATTGAGGAAATAGAAGAGGCAAGTAACAGATCTACACCTGATGCTAAGTCTTGGGAAAGCAATGCTGAGCGACAGACTGATGATGTCGAGAGTCAAGAAAATAGTGTCGAGAGAGAACAAGAACATGCCAAGCTACAAGATAATGTTGTCGAGGATCAGGAAGAGGTTGCCGAGCATTCAGAAGCTGAATCTAACAATCTTATTGGGGAACCTAATGAAATAGAAGAGAAAAATGATGAACCTATTTTGGAAAAATATGTAAGAAGACATCACAAGCATGAATAGATAATTAGAGATAGAGACACTGGAATTTAGACTAGAAGCAAGACAAAAGATCCAACATGCTTACTATGTGAATTTGAACCTAAGACAACTAAAGAGGCATTAGAAAATGAAGATCGGATACAAGCAATGAATGAAGAGATTGACCAGATTGAAAAAAATGAAACTTGGACTTTGGTGCCGAGACCTGCAAATAAGAATGTTATAGGAACAAAGTGGGTATTTCAAAACAAGTTGAATGAAAAAGGTGAAATCACTAGGAACAAAGCTAGACTTGTATGTAAAGGCTACACACAAGAAGAAGGAATAGATTATGGGGAGACATTTGCCCCTATAGCTAGATTGGAAGGAGTAAGAAATCTACTTGCATATGTTGCTTATAAAGATTTCAAGGTATATGAAATGGATGTCAAGTCTGCATTTTTAAATGGTATACTAGAAGAAGAAATTTACATAGAATAGCCAAAAAGTTTTATTGATCCAAACAAAAGACACATGGTATGCAAACTAAACAAAGCTTTATATGGATTGAAAGAAGCTACTAGAGCATGGTATGAGTGATTGCATAATTATCTGATACAGATTGGATTTTCTAGGATAAATGACACAAGTAATCTATATATAAAAGATGAAGAAGGTAGAGGTATTTGTTGGCTAAAATTTTTGTTGATGACATTATTTTTGGTGGACAAAATGCATTGTGCAAAATTTTTTCACATGAAATGCAAACTGAATTTGAGATGAGTATGTTTGGTGAGATCAAATTCTTTTTTGGTTTACAAGTATATCAGATGAAGAAAGGTATTTTTATTACACAGTCTAAGTATGTTAATGAAATACTGAAAACTTATGGAATGAAGATGCTAGACTAGTGGGAACTCCTATGGTTACTGGACAAAAGTTATCTAAGAATGATGATGCTGCAGAAGTTAACCAGACTTTGTACAGATCCATGATTGGGAAATTGTAGTATGTTGTACATAGTAGACCTGATATTGCATTAGCTATTGGGATTGTGGCAAGATTCTCTACCAATCCTAAGGAAACAAACATGATGGTGGTGAAAAGAATGATGAGATACTTGAAAGGAACTACTGACTATGGGTTATACTACAAGAAGAATGACAAATTTGAACTTAGAGTATATACTGATGTTGATTGGGTAGGAAATGTAGATGATAGAAAGAGCACTAGTGGTGGACCTTTCTTTCTTGGATAGAGCTTAGTCTCCTGGACAAGCAATAAACAAAATTGCATTTCCCAATCTACTGCTGAAGCCGAGTATGTTGCAGCTGCAGTAAACTATTCAAATTTGATATCGATAAACGGTTGTTGATAGGCATGAAAGAAGAAATCATTGAACCTATTGTTATTTTTTGTGACAACACAAGTGCTATCAATATTTCTAAGAATCCAGTGATGCACACTAAGACCAAGCACATAGCAATCAAGTATCACTATTTGAGAGAATTGGTACAAGACAAGGAAGTCTGAATGGAATATGTGAATACAAAAGAACAATTGGTAGACATATTCACTAAAGCTTTACCTAAGGAAGCTCATGAGTACCTAAGAAGTCAATTAGGGGTCCTTCCCCTAACTGAGGCTGCCTAGCCAAGCTAGGAGCACTGCATCAAACATGCTACAACAGAACATTTGACACATTGATGCAAAAGATTTTCACACTTTAGGACTATCCTAGAGCTGTGAAGAAGAAGCAAAGAAAAAAAATCAGTCATAAGCAAGATGACAGAGGTAGAAACACTATGCTGAACAGTTATATCTACATCTGTTGGATGTATATTTGAGTTGTTGCTTTGGCATTTTTGTCAAAGAGGGAGATTGAACTGAAATGATACTATAACACATGACACTGAAAGGGAGATTGAACTAAAGTGAGATTTATAGACTCTGAATTAGAATGAAGCTAAGGATATTATAAAATTTCTTTGATGAATAGATAAGTTTTTTGGATTGGTTGGTAATCCATGTGTTATTCAGGGGATATCATATGGTGTTGCCATCAATGCCAAAGAGGGAGATTATTGGAAACTACAATTGAAACAATTGTTGTATTGTCATTGATGTCAAACCTTAACTGGTAAGACTATTGCTACTTAGGAAAGTACTATATCTATTGTGAGAAGGGAAAGAAAGGTTGGTAACAATAGCACCAAGGGAAAGATTGAGTTATCTTGATACTACAAAGTGTACTTGATTATGTTGCACAATGATGAGATAATGTATTATTTATCTTAGTAAGATTGAAGACTAAACTGGTAGGCTTAACCGAGATAAAAGTAAGAAATCATGTTTAAGTTGAGTTATAATAGAGTCGACCAAGTTAGTGGATGCTGAGCAAAAATCTAGTGTCAACCGAGTATCAGTAAATTGCCAAGGAAGATAGTATTTGTCGAGGAAACAGTTTTAGTAGTGACCAAGCATTTTACATGGAGACCGAGTGGATGATCACAATATTGACCGAGCATCAGCATTTTTATATTTGAAGAGAATTCAGATTTGGAGCCGACATTGTTGAATTCTTGGATTATGTAAAATGTGTTGACTTTATTTATTGATTGTATGGAAGCATTTAATGCTTTGTAAAATGTTTTATTGTAAATCTTTATGAGATTTGAGATGATTCTAGAAGAGGAGATGAAGAACATGAAGCGGGTAGATTCAATGTATTTGACCTAACCCTAAGATCTACGAAGGAGATTAAGTAGCAAAAGATAAGTTAACCTAACAGACGAAAGTATTAAGGAAACTGAAGCATTAGGTATGTGAATTAATGGGTGAAGGAGATGTTGGAAGAACAGTAAAGTTTTATTGACTGTATAAGCAAAAAGGTTGAAGAAAAGTGTGGTGATTGCTTGAAGGAAAGTTCCAAGAAAATCAGAAGTGGAGACGACAAAGTTTCAAAGTCAGTAAACCACCATTTGTGTATGGAATTAGATCTGATATTTGCAAAGTGAGTTGTATGTTTTTTAGATCAATACTATTGCTACTTTCTAACCATTGTAATAGTCAAAATCCTTTTAACAAAGGTTGACCTAACAGTCATATGTTAAATCCTTTGAACAAGGTTGCATTCTAATGGAGTGTATGTAAGTCCTTTGACTAGGCTCACTTTTAACAGGGTGATTAAAATCTTTTAACTGGGTCACACTTGACAGTGTGTATTGTAACCTTTGATAGGGTTGGCCTTTAACCGAGCTCACTTCAAAAGAGTGAAAATAATAGTAACATGTTACAAAGTGGTTTTTCCCATATTGGGTTTCCACTATAAATCCTGGTGTCATACTTGTGTGAATGTTCTTGGGTTTGAACATTTCTATGTTTTACAAGTTAGATACAGCTGGGTAGTGGACTGCTAAGTTTTATGTTTCTATTATGGAATCAGTGATGACCGACTTTGTTTTGGTTGCTTGATCTGATTTAAGGAAAATTTTTTGAAGTTATTTTATACATCAAGACCTAAGAACAGTTGATTCAGCCCCCCCCGCCCCACCTCTCTATTGTTCTAAATCATATTAACAATTTATTATTGAAGTTTGTTATGGTTTCTCTAATATGACTTCAAGGTGGTTCTAATAAGCTGACTTCATTATATCATTTAGAGGAAAGATATTTATAGGTAGTCATTTGTGATTGCTTAGGTGTGGTTCATAGTTGTGAAAGTAGAATAGAGAAGAGTGTGGGAAGTGTTGAGCCATCAAAATAAGGTCTATGTGACCAAGTAAAGTGTTTATGCTATACATTGGAACTGATCCAGATAGTAGCTCTAAGCACAGTTCACCAAGATCTAGATATAGTGTATATCTATTATTCAGAAGGCTGTAGCCTTCACCCCTTTGAGCAGTGAGCTCTCAGATAGTGCATCCTCTCCCCTAATAGGGACTATTGTGAAAGACTCCTAATAGGGTTTGACCCTTAACAAGGTCTACTATACTAAATATATTATAAAGAAACTCCTAACAGTGTTAAGGATCTTCTAACAAGGATCATATTACACTAGTACAGACTATTAGTGGGTTTCAATTCCCGTCAGTTTTTTTACCTATTTGGGTTTCCCCATAACCAAAAGATTGTGTTGTGTTCAAGTTTTCCTTCATTGTGTTTATGCTTTATGTTCAAGTATACTTAATTTTATAAAGAATTGAAACTTGTAGATAACTGATTCACACCCCCCCCTCCCCCCCCTCTCAGTTATCTCTTGGGACTATTCCTAACAATTGGTATCAGAGCCGAGTGCCTCAGAGAAAAATTTTAATAGCTTGAGGTTGATCAGATGGAATTCTTCAAAAAAGAAAGTTCTAAGTTTGATGGAGAGAATTATCTTGATTGGAAGAACAAGATGGTGACTCACTTCCAGTGCATTACTTTTGAGGTATTTGATGTAACTATCAAAGTAGTCAAGATTCCTACTGTAGAAGACCTTGCAAAGGATGATGCTATTGATAAGAAAAAGGAATTATTTCATCAGAATGAAATAGCCAAAGAAGCCCTTATCAGCCCCCTTTTTGATAGTGAATTTTTAGAAATAAAGAAGGTAGATACAGCCCATAAAATATGGAAGTACCTAAAAGACATATTTGAAGGAGACAAACAAGAAAAGGATGTGCACAGAAATACATGGAATAAAAGATACAATGCATTAGAGATGCTTCCTAAAGAAAATATCAAAGCTTACAATCAAAGGATAAATGAAGTAGTTGCTAGAATCAAGAACAATGGTGGAGAGATCTTAGAGGAAGACATTATGGACAAATTGATGACTACTCTCACTCCAGAATATGAAAACAAGATCAACATCCTTGATGAGACCATGTAGCTTACATCAAATTTCAAGAGAGAAACTTTGATCAACAAAATCTCAGCTTTTGAGATTTCAAGAATGAAGACAGAACCTAAAAGTGAGACAACCTTCAAAGCAATAGTTCATGGTAAGAAATATGCAATCACTTCTAGTAATTTTGATGATGATGATGAAAAAAAAACTCTAGATGATTTCATTGCTATGATTGCCAAAAGAGAAAAGAAAGGAAAAGGAAAATATGAAGGTCAATTGCCATTTAAATGTTTTTCATGTAATAATATTGGTCACTTTGCATCTAAATGTCCTCTAAGGACTAGAAAGTTAAAAAATGATTACAAGCCTAAATTCTCTAAGGAATGTTACTATGCTGGAGATGGAGTTTCAGATGATGACTCAGCTAAAGAAGAAAATGGATTTATTGCTATCATAGAGAAAATGAAAAATAAATAGATCATGAAGATAAGAAAGATAATCAAGAGCTAGCATTGATTTCACAAGCTGATATAAGGACAGACTGGATTATAGATAGTGGTTGTTTACATCACATGATAGGTGATAAAGGTAGGTTTGTTTATCTGGACAAATACAATGGTGGCATGGTTAGATTTGGAGATAACACTCCTAAACCCATAGTTGGTAGAGGAGCCATCACCTTGGATGAAAAGAATAGTACTGATGATGTTCTCTATGTAGATGGTTTGAAACATAACCTTCTTAGTGTTGGACAATTAATTGGAAAAGGTTATCAATTGGAGTTCAAAGATGACAAATGCATCATTAACAACAAGGCTGGTGTTATGATTACATCAGGCTCAAAGACTAAAGGTAATGTTTTCAAACTCAATTCAGAAGCAAGTTTTTTTGTTGCTAAAGTTGATGACAGTTGGTTGTGGCATAAAAGACTATGTCATATCAATTTTGATAACATAGTAAAGATAAGCAATGTAAAGGTAGTAAGAGATCTACCTAGCATAGACAAACCAGTTGATACTATATGCAGGGAATGTGTGATGAGAAAGCATGTCAGAAACTCATTCAGGAGCAAGCAGAATTTAGCAGAGAACAAGTTGGATCTGATTCATACAAACCTATGTGGTCCAACTCAAATGAGATCATACTATGGTGAAAGGTATTTCATTTTGTTTGTTGATGATTATACTAGGATGATGTGGGTTGTGTTCTTGAAAGATAAGTTAGAAGAATTTTAGAAGTTCAAAATATTCAAGGCTAAGGTTGAAAATGAATCGGGACTAAAGATAAAATGTTTGAGATTGAATAGAGGAGAATTCACCTCTAACAAATTCTATGAGTACTGTGAAGAACATGGCATAAAGAGACAGTTGAGTGCACCTAGAACTCGTTAGCAAAATGGAATTACAGAAAGAAGGAATAGGATCATCCTTGATACAACGTGCACCATCATGATTGAAGGAAAAGTTGTACACACCTATTGGAGAGATGTGGTTAATACATCAGTCAAAACTATCAATAGAATTCAATTGAGGCCTGGCACCAACAAAACACCATATGAGATATGGTATGGTAATGTTCCCATAGTAAAATACTTCAGAATCTCTGGGAGCAAGTGCTACATCAAAAGGGATGAAGCAGTAGGCAAGTTTGATGCAAGAAGTGATGAAGGTATTTTTCTTGATTACTCTACTAAAAGTAAAGCTTATAGATGTTTTAATTTAAGATTGAAAAAGATCATTGAAAGTGCTCATGTTAAGATTGATGAAAAGTTTGTGGTTCAAGAAAGATATCATGATTACTCACCCATGATTGAAGAAGAATCCAAACCCTCCACTAGTGAGACAATTATTGAAGAAATGTTTGATAGTATTGATGTGTTATTCAATGACCCTGAGATAAGTGAAGAAGAAAATCCTAAGGTTGATGAGTCAGCATCACCTAAGGTTCAAAAGTTTACATCTAGAAACCATTCCAAGAAAGAAATCATTGGTGATCAGAGTGGCAAAGTCTTAACAAGATCACAAGCAAAGAACTCAGCCAGCAGTGAAGTGGTATGTTTACTATCTCAGATTGAACCTTTAAGTGTTGAAGATGCTTGTAATGATTCAAATTGGCATGATGCTATGAAAGAAGAACTTGATTAGATTATTAGGAATGACACTTGGGAACTGGTCCCAAGACCTAGTGATAAGAATGTGATTGGAACAAAGTGGATATTCAGGAACAAGATGAATGAAGATGGTATAGTAGTAAGAACTAAAGCAAGGTTAGTATGTAAGGGATATGCGCTAAGAGAAGGCATTGATTATTTAGACACATTTGCACCTATGAGCATATTAGAATATATTAAGTTTTTTATAGCTTATGCTACAGTCAAAAACTTCAAAGTTCATTAGATGGATGTCAAGTCAGCATTCTTCAATGGAGACTTGAAAGAAGAAGTATACATTGAGCAGCCAGAAGGATACACCTTATCAGACAGACCTGATATGGTATGTAGATTGAAGAAGGCCCTCTATGGACTTGAGCAAGCCCCCAAAGCATGGTATGAGAGATTAGATAGATATCTAAAAAATATTGGATTCAAGAAAGGAGCAGTAGACTATAATATATTCATAAGAGAGACATTTGAAGGCTTACTACTTGTAGTTATATTTGTTCATGACATTATCTTTGGAGGTAATGAAAAACTTAGTGCTGAATTCGCTAAGGAGATGCAAAATGAATTTGAGATGAGTATGATTGGTCCTATTAAATACTTTTTGGGATTGAATGTGCAGTAGATAGAGAAATGTATTTTCATTAATCGGTCCAAGTATGTGAAAGAAATATTAAAGAAATTCAAGATGGATGATTGCTAGCTAGTAGGGACTCCTATGATAACTGGATACAAGCTTACAAAAGAAGATGACTCACCAGTAGTAGATATAACATTGTATAAGTCTATGATTGGCAAACTTATTTATCTTACTTAGACTAGACCTGACATTTCCAATGCAGTTGGCATAGTTGGAAGATTAGTAGCAGAGCCTAAACAAAGTGACCTCATGGCAGTTAAAAGGATATTCAAATATTTTCAAGGCACTATAGACTATGGTCTATGGTATCCTAATTTAGAAAATGTTGACCTTCATGTGTACACTGATGCATATTGGGCATGTTGAATTGATGACATAAAGAGAACATCAGGTGGAGCAGTGTTTCTTAGTGATAGACTTGTCACTTGGACAAGCAAGAAACATAATTGTATTTCTTAGTTAATAGTAGAAGAAGAGTATGTTGCAGTAGCCTTGAATTATTCTACAATTATTTGGATCAAATAGATGATAAAGGATTTTGGTATTTATATTGATTATCCTATTGTTATTCACTGTGATAACACTAGCACTATCAATATGTCAAAAAACCCTGTGATGCATGCGAAGATAAAACACATTGAGATCAAGTATCACTTCCTAAGAGAGAAAGTGGGAGAGAAAGAAGTCAAGTTGGACTATGTGAGTACTAAAGATCAATTGGTAGATATATTCACAAAGCCCTTGCCAAAGGATACTTTTGAGTATCTTAGGGAGAACTTGGGAGTAATTCCTTTCCCTAATTCTGATTAGAAGAAAGAAGGAAAAACATCAGTCCTCAGGGACTAATGGATGGTTTACTACTCTACTTCTAGAGTAGTACTGGTGCTTAAATTGATTGGAGCCCTTTTCCATTGATTTCAAAGTGGGAGTAATATATAGTCATGAAAAAGATAAGTAAAAAGGAGGAGTAATATACTAAGGAGGAGTAGTATTCAGTTATGATAGCAGTCTAGTTGAGGAAATGGAGAATGTTGAAAAATATTGCAACAGTTGGAGGATTCATCCTGGGGGGAGTTTTGAAGAGGAAATGGAGAATTTTATAAAATAAATATTCATTTGTATTGGTGGAGTTTTTCATTCCATATGTTTCCATCAATGCCAAAGGGGGAGATTGTTGGAGATTTGCCAACAGGCCAATACTGACTATATGTTTGTCATTGTTGACAACATATGGAAAGTAGCATGCATGGAAGTCTTATGTAGTAAGCTTTTAGTATATGTATCATGGACATGATATCATGGGCATAGAGGCTAACTATTAGTAAAGACAGTTATATAGCAGCATGTGTCTATAGTGTTCCTAATAGAGTAATAGGCAGTGTTCTATGTATAGTTGTCTGTACAATTATTATGGAGCCTTTCACACTTGGATATATGTTAAAGACATATTAGTGATGTTACATTCATGGACGCAGAGTCTGATGATCAGTAGAAGTGAAGCTATATAGTCGCTATTCGCCAGTAGCACTTTCATGTGTTTGATCAGAAGAGCCAACAAAAAGTATATTGGTTCTAGAGTTGCACCTATCATTTGGGTATGCACCCTTGGATTTAAGCTTAGAGAAGAGTTAGTGATGTTTTCTTAAGAGTAGATGAATTAATTTAGCTTGAGAAGAAAGATCTAGTTTTTTTGGTAGAGTCAACAATGTGTAGCGTGTGTCTATAATTATCTTATTGGATAGGTCCCAGAATGTGTTGCGTGCTTAGTAGAGCTGACTGATTTATTATTGAAGTTTGTTTTGGTTTCTCTAATATGATATCAAGGTGGTTCTAACAGGCCGACTTGATTATATCATTTAGAGGAAAGATATTTATAGGTAGTCATTTGTGATTGCTTAGGTTTGGTTCATAGTTGTGAAAGCAGAATAGAGAAGAGTGTGCGAAGTGTTAAGCCATCAGAAGAAGGTCTATGTGACCAAGTAAAGTGTTTATACTATACATTGGAACTAATCCAAATAGCAGGTCTAAGCGCAACTCACCAAGATCCAGATATAGTGTATATCTGTTATTTAGAAGGTTGTAGCCTTTGCCCCTTTGAGTAGTGAGCTCTCGAATAGTGTGTCCTCTCCCCTAATAGGGACTATTGTAAAAGAATCCTAATAGGGTCTGACCCTTAACAAGGTCTACTATACTAAATATATTGTAAAGAAACTCCTAACAGGGTTAAGGATATTCTAACAAGGATCAAATACACTAGTGTAGAATATTAGTGGGTGTCAATTCCCACTGGAGTTTTTACCTATTTGGGTTTCCCTGTAACCAAAATATTATGTTGTGTTCAAGTATTCCTTCATTGTGTTTATGCTTTATGTTCAAGTATACTTAATTTGATAAAGAATTCAAACTTGTAGATAACTAATTCACACACCCCCCCTCAGTTATCTCCTGGGACTATTCCTACCATCAACTCTGGTCTTTTTTCTGATGCAAGGGTAGATGGAGAGAGGGGCCAAAGGCACACCCTAACATGACCCACCTTGAAGAGATCACATGCAAAAGTAATAACACACAATAGTGAGAGCAAGAATGCATATATTTTGATATATTATCTTCAATTGGCTCATACCTGTCAGGATGTAAGGCCTTCCCAGTTTAGACTAGATATTACAATCAAGTACAAAAGTCCTCCAACATGCGAGGATCTTCCAACAATCTCTAATTTTCTATCTTCTATCTTCTATCCCAAAACTGACTCCTAAACTCTAACCAAACATTTATATTTATACAAGAGGCTATCCAATCAAGTTGGCCTTTAGATCCACCATCAACAAAAGGAACGACTAGATCTAGGTCCACACACCTCCCAATGATAGATACCAACATTAAATCTATGACCCAAATTAAATGCACAAGTTGGCCTCAACAGAAATCCAAAATAAACAAATTGGTACGCAAGGAAACCGAGCACTAGAAAAACATCACTAAGCACTAGGGAAATTCACCGAGCCCCAAAGAGATAACTAACCAACATCGGTAAAAAAAGGAAACTGAGCAACACCCAACCAACTTGGTCAAAGAAGGAACCAAGAAACATAGAAAACTTCAAACATGTTTTTGGTGACACAGGATTGCCAAGGACCCGAGATGCTCCTGCATTAGACACTTGGGGATATTTGAAATGATTCTTTGAATTATGAAATAGGTACAATCTGAGCTGCATCCAACTTAGATTATGAAATCCATGCACTGTCTTCAATTAGTTTATTCTTCCACTTTACCAGATATTCCATATAGTGTTTTTCTATTGTACTTGTGCCAATTCTTTGCTCCAAAATATTTTCAAATTCTTCCATCTATTTCTTAGGATAATCCATCAATATTGTCATGTCTTCCTCAGGTTCATGATACTCATACAAATCAACAATGTTGAATATAGGTGATATGTCCATGTCAACAGGTAACTCAATCTCATATGCATTTCCAGTGTCAAATTTTCTCAAAATCTTACAAGGGCCAAACTTCTTCATTTTCAGCTTCCCATATGTTCCAACAGGAAATTGGCCTCTCTTCAAATGAACCATTACATCATCACTGACTGTAAAAGTCTTATATCTTCTTGATCTATCAACTCTATCTTTATATTTCTGATTACTTTTCTCTAGCTTATATTTCACATCTTCATGCAATGTCTTCATGTACTCAACAAATTTTACTCCTTCAGTTCTTCTCTTTCTTTCATCAGCAATATCCCTCAAATCAAATATACCTCTCAGTTTTATGCCATTTACAATCTCAAAAGGTGTTTTTCCAATACTCCTATTTACTAAATTATTGTATGCAAACTCTTCTTGTGCCAACATAGAATCCCAATTACTTGGTGTGTCTCCAAGTAAACATCTCAAAATATTTCCAAACTTCTATTCACGACTTATGTCTATCCATCAGTTTGTGGGTGAAATATAGAACTATATTTCAACTCGGTGCCAAACTTTCTTGGAAGGGTCTTCCAAAAGTATCTAACAAATTTATGGTCTCGGTCAAAGATAATACTCCTCGATAATCCATGCAATAAGAAAATTTCCTTAAATAAAAGATCTATATGTACTACATTTGATGTCTTTCTACAAGGTATAAAATGTGCCATTTTAGAAAATCTATCCATAACAACAAATATAGAATCATTACCTCTTACTGTCTTCGGTAAGCCAAGAACAAAATCCATACTGATGTCAATCCAAGGTTTCTCAAGAACATAAATCAGTGTATAAAATCTAGTATTCTGATTTACTCCTTTTGCAACTTGACAAACTCCACAACTTTTCACAAATTTCTAAACATCTTTATACAACTGTGGCCAAAAGTATTTCTCCTTAAGCAAATTCAATGTCTTATCAACACCAAAATGTTCAGCCACACCACTACTATGTTTCTCCTTTATCAAATTAATTCTCATTTCTCCTCTCAGTATACACAACTAAATACCTTTAAATACCATACCTCCTTGAATAAAATATTCATCCCATTTAGTACTCGGTGAATAGGTGCTCTTCACTTTCTCCATGACTCAAAAAAATCAGGATCAATTTCATAAGAATCTCTCATGTCATCAAATCCAATAACTTCAATTTTCATTGTGGTCATCAAGGATCTTCTTCTACTCAATGCATCAGCAACTCGGTTAGTGACTCCACTCTTATGCTTTATCACAAATGTATAACTCTCCAAATACTCAACCCATTTCATATGTCTCTGATTCAACTTATTCTGACTACCCAAATACTGTAAAGCCTTATGATCGATATACAACACAAATTCACTCATTATAAAATAATGTCTCCATTTCTTCAGTTCTTGAACAATAGCATAGAATTCTTGATCATACACAGAATATTTCCTTTTTGCATTAGTCAAATTTTCACTAAAGAAAGAAATAGGTTTACCTACTTGACTCAACACAGCTCCAATCGCACTACCACTTGCATCACATTCTACTTGTAATACCTTATTAAAATCAAGAAATGCCAAAATAGGAAATTCAACAACCTTCTACTTCAGAGTGTCAAAACTTTTATCAGCTCCATGTGTCCACTTGAATTCTCTTTTATCTCCTCTCATATTCTCAGTCATAGCATTACATATTGAACTGAAATTCCTAATGAACTTTTGGTAAAAACTTGCCAAACCATGAAATGATCTTACCTCACTAGAATTCTCAGGTGTAGGCTGATTCAAAATAGCTTCAAACTTTTTAGGATCCATTTTCAAACCATCAACTGAAATCACAAATCCCAAATACACAATCTCCTCTTTCATGAATGAACACTTTTTTATATTTATCAGCAACTTTTCTTCTTTCAATCATTGCAATAATTGTTTAATATGAAACAAATGTTCTTCTCTGGTGTTACTAAAAATTAGAATATTATCAAGATATACAATTACAAACTTACCCAAGAATTTCTTCAAAACTTCATTCATCAACCTCATAAAAGTACTGGGTGTGTTAGTAAACCAAAAGGCATAACCAACCACTCATACAAACCTTCTTTTGTCTTGAAAGTCATCTTCCACTCATCACCTTCTCTGATTATGATCTAATAATGCCCGCTTTTCAAATCAATTTTGGTAAAATACTTTGCTCCAGTCAAATTGTCTATTATGTCATCCATTCTCGATATAGGAAACCTATATTTCACTCTTATCTTGTTGATTTCTCTAGAATTCATACACATTCTCCATTCTCCATTCTTCTTAGGTGCCAATATAGTAGGTACTACACAAGGACTCAAACTTTCTCTGATCAAACCTTTCTACATCAATTCTTGAATCTTTCAGTTCAATTTCAAATTCTTGGTAGGTGTCAACCGATGTGGTGCCTTATTCGGTAAAATAGCTCTAGGGATTAGATCTATACAATGATCAATGCTTCTCTTCAGTGGAAAATCATCAGGTACATTATCAAAAATTATTTCACTATACTTGATGAGTAACTTATCAATATCCTTAGGGAAGCTATCCTTTTTTTTCTTACTCAGTTTGTTAGGAGCCACAACAAAGCATAGATCATTCTTCTTCAAATCCTTAAAAAAATTTCTTCCTTCCATCAAGAAAACTTTCATAGATGTGAAAACATTACTAATAGGTTCTTCCATCAAAGGTAACAAGATTTGTCTTCTTCCATCATCCCAAATAGTATATTTATGCAATCTCCCATCATATATAGCATGTATATCATATTGCCAAGGTCTACCCAACAAAATATGACAACAATCCATAGGCATGATATCACATAACAACTTATCATAGTACTTTCCAATTTTCAAATTCACATAACATTGTTTGCTTACCAAGAGTGTATGCTCATCTTTGATCCATGAAATCTGATAGGGCTTCAGATGTTCCAATCTTTTCAACTACAACTTTGTGACCATTTCCTCAGATGCAAGATTCTCCAAGCTACCACTGCTGATGATTACCTTCCAAACTTCATCAAAAAATCTACATCTAGTCTTGAACAAACTTTTCCTTACCGGATCTTCCTTATTACTTTCGCTCCAAAGTTCTCTCCTTACCATCAAGTTATTTTTCTTCTCAGGTTCATTTGGTGACTCTTCTTTCACCAAAGCATTTCTACTATTACCAACCTTCTTACTTGCATGTGTACACTCAAATGATCTATTTCCTTCTTCTCCACAATTGTAACAAGTTTCTCAAAAACCACCTCTGTTATATCCACCTCAGTATTTACTACCTCTGCCTCTAGATGAACTTTCACCTTTCCACTTGGTCTTGCCTTTATCCAGAGTTATCTTTTCAGGTTCAAATCTACTATTTTCACCACAAGATCTACCTCTTCCTCTAGGGAATCTACCACCTCTACCTCTTTGTCTTTTCTCATGTCTCTTATTCAATTTCTCCTCAACCTTCAATGCAAATTGATAAGCCTCTTCAATGTTCTCCAATTTGACCAAACTAATTTCTTCTTGGATGGAAACTCTCAAACCATTCAGGTATCTAGAAATTATTTCCACACCATCTTCATCATGTCTAGATCCGATATCTAATCTATAGAAATCCTTACTATATTCTTTGACCAAGCTATCTTTTGTTACAAGTAGTAGTTGTCGTTGCACCAAAAGATTGACCTATTAATGCCCGATACAACCACTAGACTTATAGAAGACACATGAGTTTGTTAAACCATGTCACAAATCTCGAGGGGAGCGCTGACCATTTTTCCAACAATCTCCCCCTCAACATTACCTGATGAGATTCAAACCTATGACCAATCTTTGATACCATATGTTACAAGTATTAGTTTCCATTGCACCAAAATATTGACCTATTAATGCCCGATACAACCACTAGACTTATAGAAGACACGGGAGGCTGTTAAACCATGTCACAAATCTCGAGTGGAGTGCTGAGTATTTTTCCAACAACTTTCTACCTCAAAATTTGCATTCGCTTAACTAGGTTAATCTAATAATCACAGGGTAAGAACTTTCCTTTCAATTTATTCACCATTTTATTCCATACCTTGATTTTGTCTTTTCCTTTCCTCTTTCTATCCAACTGTAGATGTTCCCACCACAAGGATGCATGACTTTTCAACTTTGTGCTTGCAATTTTCACCTTCTTTTCCTCAGGTACATTTTTCATATTCAAAGTACTTTTCCATCTCAGTGATCCAATCCACCAATTCATCAGAATCTAATTTTCCACTATACTTAGGAGGATTAAAGTGTGGTGTAGACTTCAGATTTGTCAAATCTTTCAATAATCTTTCCTCACCTTGAACCATCACTAGTGCAGGTTCTACATCAACTTGTTCTTCCTCAATTTCAGCCTCACTAACATCTTCAAGATGTCTTCCTCTTCTCTAGGCCGTTTCAACAACTTCTAATCTAGAAGCAAGTTGTCTCAACATGTATGCAAATCCTGGATCTGCATCTCACCTCCCACGAACCATCTTGAAACCCTCTACAATTGCAAGCTTGATCACAATCTGCTACCCTACAATAATTCAAATAGGGTTTGACAAGAAGGAACCCTCAAACCTAGGCTCACAAACCTAGATGAAAATCTCAATTCTCTCTAATACCACCTAATGTAAGGGAAAATGGGGAGAGGGGCCAAAGGCACACCCTAACTAGATCCACCTTGTAGAGATCACATGTGGAAGTAGCAACATACAATAGTGAGAGAGAGAATACAAATATTTTCATATATTATCTTCAATTGATTCATACATGCTGGGTTGTAAGGCCTTCCTAGTTTAGGCTAGATATTAAAATCAAGTATAGAAGTCATCCAACATGTGAGGATCTTCCAATAATCTCTAATTTTCTATCTTCTATCTTCTATCCCAAAATTGACTCCTAAATTCTAACCAAACAACTACATTTATATAAGAGGCTACCAAATCAAGTTGGCCTTCAGATCCACCATCAATGAATGGAATGACCAGATCTAGGTCCACATGCTTCCCAATGATAGATAAAAACATTAAATCCATGACGCAAATTAAATGCACACATCAGCCTCAAAAAAATTCAAAATTAACAACTCAATAAGAAAGGAAACCGAGTGCCAGACAAGCATCACCGAGCGGGAGGGAAATTCACTGAGTTCCAAAGAGATAACTGACCAACACCGGTAAACAAAGGAAATGGAGCAACACCGAACCAACTTGGTCAAAGAAGGAATTGTGCAACACAAAAAACTTCAAACATGTTTTTGGTGACATGGGATTGCCAAGGATGTGAGATGCTCCTGCAACATTTTCTTTCTTTTCACTTAGTGTAGCTCTTGGAAGGTTTCTAGAAGAACCAATTCTCACTAGAGGGGAAATAGAGGAAGACCTAGACCTTCTCTAATTTTTCTTTGAGATTCATTCTTCTAGAGGCAATTAAAAAGCCTCAAACACCATGAGCAGTTTAATTTTCTTATGCAGGTTCTCCCTTCTCTTGGAATAATCATTTTTTGATATCTTTTTTATCATCTTATTCAAAATCTCAAGTCTCCCAAATCTTTCTTCTTCAAGATCACCTAACATTTGTAATAAAACATCAATATTATTCTCAACTTCTTCCACATATATCTCTTAGGATAGCTCTTACAACTAATAAAATCATTGTTGAACTATCTCAATATAACAATGGTCCTTGTTGATTGGAAATACAATTTCATCCTTATATTTCTAGACCAATTCTTTGTTCTTTCTCTCTGTCTCATGTGTTTTTTCTTAAAATTTCTTCAACCATCCCTAATAAATAAGTGATTTATGCATCTATATCTGTATTAAAGCTTTTAATGTGTTCTTTTATTTAAACTTCTTTAGGGGAAAACTTATCCCAAACTTTACCTTTATGATGCAAAGGAGGATGGAGGGGCCAAGGAAATTGGCACACCCTACCAAATCCACCTTGCTCAACAACACACGGAAGCAACAAAAACATAGTGAGAGAGAGAAAGAAGGGTCATCCATATATTATCTTCAAATTGATTCATACATGTTGGGCTATAAGGCCTTCCCAGTTTCAACTAGATATTACAATGCATTACAGAAGTCCTCAAACATGCAAGGATTTGTGAACAATCTTGATTCTCCTATCTTCTATCTTCTAACCCAAACTGACTCCCTAAACTCTAACCAAACAACTATACTTATACAAGAGGCTACCAAACTAAGTCAGCCTTTAGATCCCCAATTGATGAAAGGAATACTCAGATCTGGGACCACACACTTCCCAATGATGGATACCAGCATTAAATCTACAACCTATAATCAATGCACAAGTCAGCCTCAACAGAAACTCAAAATAAACTACTCAGTAAGTAAGGATGATCGAGTAATAGACAAGCATCATCAAGTGCCAGTGAAACAATTGACCACCTAGGAGATAACTAACCAAACTCGGTAACCAAAGGAAACTAGTCGAGTACCGAGCGAACTTGGTCAAAGAAGAAACTGAGCAACGCAGACAAAATCAAAATCTTTTTGGTGACATAGGATTGCCAAGGACCCAAGATGCTCCTGCATTAGACAACTGGGGTTATTTAGAAATGATTCTCTGAATCATTCAGAAGGTATGATTTGAGCTACATCCAACTTAGACTATGAAATCCATGAATTGTCTTCAACGAGTCTATTCTTCCACTTTACCAGATATTCCATATACTGTTTACCTCTTGTTCTTTTGCTAACTCTTTGTTCCAAAATCTTCTCAACTTCTTCACTCTGCTTCTTAGGATATTCCATCGATACTTTCATGTCTTCATTAGGTTCATGATACTCATATAAATCAACAATGTTGAAAATTGGTGATATGTCCATGTCATCAGGTAACTCAATCTCATATGCATTTCCACTATCAAATTTCTTCAAAATCTTGAAAGGTCCAAACTTCTTCATCTTCAGCTTCCCATAAGTCCCAATAGGAAATTGACCTTTCTTCAAATGAACCATCACCAACATCAAAAGTCTTATGTCTCCTTTATCTATCAGCTCTGTCTTTGTATTTCTGATTACTCTCTTCCAGCTTGATTTTCACACCTTCATGCAATGCCTCCATGTACTCAGAAAACTTCACTCCTTCAACACTTCTCTTACTTTCATCAGCAATGTCTCTCAAATTAGATATACCTCTCAGCTGTATGCCATTCACAATCTCAAATGGTGTTTTTCCAGTACTCCTATTCACTGGATTATTGTATGCAAACTCTGCTTGTGCCAACATAGAATCCCAATTACTAGGTGTCTCTCCAACTAAATATCTCAAAAGATTTCCCAAACTTTTGTTTACAACTTCTATCTATCCATCAATTTGTGGGTGAAATGCAGGACTATATTTCAACTCAGTGCCAAACTTTCTCCAAAGAGTCTTCCAAAAGTATCCACCAAATTTACTTTCTCGGTCAGAGATAATACTCCTCGGTAATCCATGCAATCTGACAATTTCCTTAAAGAAAATATTTGCTACATGTATTGCATATGATGTCTTTCTACAAGGTATAAAATGTGCCATCTTTGAAAATTTATCTACCACAACAAATATAGAATCATTACCTCTTATTGTCTTCAGTAAGCCAAGAACAAAATACACAACTTTTCACAAATTTTTGAACATCTTTATACAACTGTGGCCAAAAGTATTTCTCCTTAAGCAAATTTAATGTCTTATCAATACCAAAATATGCAACCATCCCACTACTATGTTTCTCCTTCCTCAAATTAGTTCTCATTTGTCCTCTCGATATACATAACTGAATACCTTTAAACAATATACCTTCTTGAATGAAATATTCTTCCCATTTTGTACTTGGTTGATCTTCAATAGGTGCTCTGCACTTTCTCCATGGCTCAAAAAAATTAGGATCAGTTTCATACAAATCTATCATCTCATCAAAACCAAGAACTTCAATTTTCATCTCGGTCATCAAAGGTCTTCTTCTGCTCAATGTATTAGTGACTCCACTTTTATGTTTGATCACAAATTTATAACTCTGCAAATACTCAACCCATTTCATATGTCTCTGATTCAACTTATTCTAACTACCTACATATTGTAAATCCTTATGATCAGTATACAACACAAATTCACTTGGTATCAAATAATATCTCCATTTCTTCAGTGCTTGAACAATAGCATATAATTATTGATCATACATAGAATATTTCCTTCTAGGATCATTCAACTTTTCACTAAAGAAAGCAATACTCAACTTAGCTCCAATTGCACTACCACTTGCATCACATTCCACTTGAAATACCTTATTGAAATTAGGCAATGCCAAAATAGGAAATTTAGCAACCTTTTTCTTCAGAGTCTCAAAACTTTTATTAGCTCCATGTGTCCACTTGAATTCTCTTTTATCTCCTCTCATAGTCTCAGTCATAGCATTAAAAATTGAACTTAAATTCCTTATAAATTTTCGGTAGAAACTTGCCAAACCATGAAATGATCTTACCTCACTAGCATTTATAGGTGTAGGCCAATTTAGAATAGCTTCAACCTTTTCATGATTAATCTTCAAACCATCAGCTGAAATTACAAATCCCAAATACACAATCTCCTCTTTCATAAATGAACACTTTTTTAGATTTATTAGCAACTTTTATTCTTTCAATCTCTACAAAATGTGTCTAATATGAAACAAATGTTCTTCTCTGGTCTTACTGAATATCAGAATATCATCAAGATATACAATCATAAATTTACCCAATAATTTCTTCAAAACTTTATTCATCAACATCGTAAAAGTACTCGGAGCATTAGTTAAACTAAAAGGCATAACCAACCACTCATACAAACCTTCTTTTGTCTTGAAAGTAGTCTTCCACTCATCACCTTCTCTTATTCTGATCTAATGATACCCACTTTTCAAATCAATCTTTGTGAAATACTTTGCTCCAGTCAAACTATCCATTATGTCATCCATTCTCAGTATAGGAAACCTATACTTCACTATTATCTTATTGATGCTCTGGAATCAATACACATTCTCAATTCTCCATTATTCTTAGGTGCCAATATTGTAGGTACTACACAAGGACTCAAACTCTCTTTGATCAAACCTTTATCTAGAAACTCATGAATTTGTCATTTCAATTCCTAATTCTCGGTAGGTGTCAACTGATGAGGTGCCTTGTTCGGTAAAATAGCTCCATGGATTAGATCCATGTAATGATCAATACTCCTCTTAGGTGGAAAACCATCAGGTACATTATCAAAAATTATTTCACTATACTCGGTAGTAGCTTATCAATCTCCTCAGGAATAGTATACTTTGTTTTCTTACTCGGTTTGTTAGGAATCACAACAAAACATACATTATTCTTCTTCAAATCCTTAACAAACTTTCTTCCTTCCATCAAACAAACTTTCACTAATATGCAAACATTACTAATAGGTTCTTCCATCAAAGGTAACAAAATTTCTTTCTTTCCATCAGCCACAATGGTATACTTATGCAATCTCCCATCATATATATCATGTCTATCATATTGTCAAGGTCTACTAAACAAAATATGACAATAATCCATAGGCATTATATCACACAACACCTTATCATAGTACTTTCCAATTTTCAAATTCACATAACATTGTTCACTTACCAAGAGTGTATGCTCATCTTTGATCCATGAATTTTGATAGGGTCTCGGATGTTTCAACCTTTCCAACTGCAACTTTGTGACCATTTCTTCAGATGCTAGATTCTCCGAGCTACCACTGTCAATGATTACCTTCCAAACTTTGTTGGAAACTCTACATCTAGTCTTGAACAAACTTTTCCTTACCATATCTTCCTTTTTTCTTTCACTCCATAGTGCTCTTCTTACTATCAAGTTATTTTCCTTCTCAGGTTCATTCAGTGACTCTTCTTGCACCAAAGCATTTCTACTGCTACCAGCCTTCTTACTAGAATGTGTACATTCAAAAGATCTATGTCCTTCTTCTCCATAATTGTAACAAGTTCCTTGGAAATTACCTCTCCTATAACCACCTCGGTAGTTACTACCTCTACCTCTAGATGAACTTTCACCTTTCCACTTGGTCTTGCCTTTATCTAGATTTGACTTTTTAGGTTCATATCTACCATTTTAACCATAAGATCTACCTCTTCCTCTAAGGAATCTACCACCTTGACCTCTTTGTCTCTTTTCATGTCTCTTATTCAATTTTTCCTTCGCTTTTGATGCAAATTGATAAGCCTCTTCAATGTTCTCCAATTTGACTAAACTAATTTCCTCTTGGATGGAAACTCTCAAACCATTCAAGTATCTAGAAATTCTTTCCACATCATCTTCATTATGTCCAAATCTAATATCTAATCTATAAAATTCCTCAGTATATTCTTTTACCGATCTATCTTTCTTCCTCAAACTTTGCATTCACCTAACTAGTTTAATCTGATAATCACAAGGTAAGAACTTTCCTTTTAATTTATTTACCATTTTTTGCCTTTCTTTGCCTTTCTTTTTTTGATCCAATTGCAGATGCTCCCACCACAATGATGCATGAACTTTCAACTTTGTGCCTATAATTTTCACCTTCTTCTCCTCAGATACATTTTCATACTCAAAATAATTTTCCATTTTAGTGATCCAGTATATCAATTCATCAGAATCCAATTTCCCACTATACT
This sequence comes from Chamaecyparis obtusa, assembly GCA_027943335.1. Classification (NCBI taxonomy): domain Eukaryota; kingdom Viridiplantae; phylum Streptophyta; class Pinopsida; order Cupressales; family Cupressaceae; genus Chamaecyparis; species Chamaecyparis obtusa. The sequence goes on from BSBK01000529.1 coordinate 14,280,259, forward strand.
CAGGAGGGTTGAAATGTGGTGTCGACTTCAAACTTTTCAAAGCCTTCAAGAATCTTTCCTCACCCTGATCTATCATAGGTGCAGGTTCTGCTTCACCTTGTTCCACTTCAATTTCATCATCACTAACATCTTCAAGATGTGTGCCTCTTCTCTGGGCTATTTCAACAACTTCTAATCTAGCAGTAGGTTGTCTCAACATGCCTGCCAATCTAGGATCCTCTTCTCACCTCCCATGAACCATCTTGAAAACCTTCTACAATTGTAGGTTGGATGGAAATCTACCACCTCACAATAATTCAACTAGGTCTTCACAAGAAGGAACCTACAAACCTAGATCCAGATCTCACCTTGCTCTAATACCACCTGACCCAAAGGAGGATGGAGGGGCCAAGGAAATTGGAACACCCTACAGAATCCACCTTGCTCAACAACACATGAAAGAAACAACAACATAGTGAGAGATAGAAAATAGGATCATCCATATATTATCTTCAAATTGATTCATACATTTTGAGCTATAAGGCCTTCCTGGTTGTGGCTAGATATTACAATGAATTGTAAAAGTCCTCAAACATGGAAGGATCTGTGAAAAATCTTGATTCTCCTATCTTCTATCTTGTAACCCAAACTGACTCCCTAAACTCTAACCAAACAACTATACTTATACAAGAGGCTACTGAACTGACTCAGCCTTCAGATCCATAATCAACAAAAGGAATGGTCAGATCTAGGACCACACAATTCCCAATGATGGATACCAGAATAAAAGCCATGACCCATAATCAATGCACAAGTCAGCCTGAATAGAAACTCAAAATAAACTACTTGCTAAGAAAGGATGACCAAGTATAAACAAGCATCACTGAGCACTAGTGAAACAACTGACCACCCAGGAGATAACCGACCAAACTTGGTAACCAAAGGAAACTGACCGACTACCAAGCCAACTCAGTCAAAGAAGGAACCTAGCAACACAGACAAACTCAAAATCTTTTTGGTGACACAGGATTGCCAAGGACCCGAGATGCTCCTGCATCACTTTATTCCTAGAAGCTCATTCATCAATGTAAATTCTAAGAAGATCAGCAGTTATCTATACATGAATTGGTATATGGTGTTCTTGGTTTTCTCTAGGTAATCCATCACCTATTATCTCAGAGCCTTACATAGGCTGAACTTCTCACTTTCAATCACCATTTGAAAATAGTTTATATCATGGTGGCATTGGTAGAACCCTCATGAATTTGATAGTAAATATTGTGTGAACCCTTAGTCACATTCTATATATGGATATATATAATATTATCCACTTTCATTTCCTTTTTTTTGGATTGAGCATCAATTAACTATGTCACTATATTGTTCTACACTTTCTTTGAGACTAGAAGAGTGCCAAAGGAACATAATCCCATAAAAGGCCTACTTTCATTATTCATGATTTTGTCTGGGATTAAGAAACATGGTATCTTTATAGATTTGGCTTTAAATGATTGTTATCCATGCATGTGCATAGTTAAAATATGGAAACTCCTAGATATTGAGACCCATCTCTAGAATATCTTTGTATGGTCTATACTCAAAATAGTGACACATCAACTGTAGAAAATAGGAACATGAAATCTAAGATTTAACATTTATTTACATCCACCAACATCATATTATGGTTGCAAGACAAATGGTATCAATGCACAATAAATTGGATAAAAATACATAACCCTGTTTGATTGACTAGTCACCAAAATAATCATACTTGGCCAATTTATATCATGGACATCTGAATACTTTTCCAATGCTCTAAATTAGACCCAAAAAATCTATATGTACCATCTATACTTATTTCCAACAATCTCCATACACCAATGTCAACACATATGTGCATTTCTAATATTGTATCACTCTAGAAGACACAAGAAAACTACTAAACTAAATTTCTGGACCATAGTAGACATCAATGAAAACATGTTTAACATCAATGACAACACATAGTTTATATTTTAAACATACTGGACTTGATCAAAATATCACTAGATCCCCCCTTCTTAAAGATGTATTCATGGAATTGCCAAGGCCATTCATGTCTCTAAAATTTTACTTGCCCTTGGTGGAGAGGATAGTGATTTGTGCAATTAGGTCCTCACTAATCACTAGGTATACAGTGAATACATAGATAGTTCTAACCTTCCATAAAAGAAATTATAAATGGGCATAAATATCATCTAGAATACATAGAAAATCAAAGCCAAAATGACAAGTTGATGAAGGGTGCTCCCCTTAATACCACAAACACATAACAGAAAGAGAGAAACAACAACAATTTGCAAGAACATAAAATGGGCTTCTTATTATCTCCACAAATGTGGAATTACAAATTTTAGAATTACAATATGCAAAGCCACATGGGCATTCCCTTAAAATATTCTATAGGACCAAGCCTTGAATAATTACCCAGATCTACCTAGAACTATCCTAGAAAACACTATGGGCCTTCTTTATATAGGCAATTTCCATTGCCCAAGAAGGTTCCAGAAATTTAGCTCTTAAGTCTGACGATACATAGAATTATTTTATTTTCACAATTTTTACAATAGGGTCGGCTCAAAAGAAATACAAAATATGCTTTTGGATAACCCAACTTCTGAAGGCTATAAATTTTTAACCGTAGCTCCATTTTTCTATTGCAACCACTTTTCAGAAACAACATGACAAGATCTACAGTGCTTGATAGGTGCAAGGGCCAGTCAATCAGGGGTCGATCATGATTTGAAGCCTCTAAGGCCTTCAAAATTGAGCTCAAAGATTTCATACCCAAAAACCTCAATAACTTCACCAATACTGATGATGTGGCAATGAAACTCAACTGGTAGGTTTAAATGATTGAGATGAACCTCCACCTGTGAAATAAGAACATTCCGAGATTGTATGACCAACTTACTAAAAATAGTAAGTTTCCATAAAGAGTAGCTCTGCACAATATAGCCCTTATTGAAAACAAAATTGAAAATATTTTTTGGGTGATGCAAGATTTCTCTTACACCCAGGATACTCCTGCATCAGACACCCGGGGTAATTTGAGAAGTGACCCTATCACGACTTAGGTGTGAAGAGGAAAACCAAGATGATTAACCTCCTCCCTTGTCAACCATGATGAATCTTCAATAGGTCATCCTTTCCACTTGTCTAGATATTCTTCATATGTCCTATTCCTTGTGCTTCTGCCAACACAACTATCCAGTATATCCTCAATCTCCTTGGTAGCTAAACTAGTTGCTGGAATACTCCAATGTGCTGCTGTGATCTCATCTTCAACACCTCCTTCATGATACTCTATCAAATCTAAAATGTTAAACACTGGTGAAATATTTAGCTTAGTAGGCAACTCGACCTCATATGCATTTCCTAAATCATGCTTCTTCACTATCTTACATGGCCCAAACTTCTTCATTTTTAACTTGTTATATGTACCAACTAGAAATCGCTCCTTCTGCAAATGAACCATGACTTGATCTCCAACCTAAAATTCCTTATGCCTCATTTTCTCATTTGCCTTAGCCTTATACTGCACATTCATCTTGGTAATATGCTTCCTCACCTCCTCATGGATGTTCTTCAAGTGTTCTACAAAATCATCAGCTTCAGCACTACTTATTTCTCTTTTATTTATCTTTCTCAACTCAGATGCATTTCTTGGACTACTTCCATATACAATTTAGAATGGTGATTTACCAATGCTCTTATTGACATAATTATTGTATGCAAATTTTTCCTATGGTAAAATCAAATCCCATCCAGTTGGCTTATCTCCAACTAAACATCTTAGCAAATTCTCCAAACTCCTATTCACCACCTCTATTTGTCCATCAGTCTGTGGATGATGTGATGAACTGAACTTCAAATCTATCTTCAACTTCTTCCACAATGTACACTAGAAATATCCAACAAAATTAGTGTCTTGATATGAAACTATACTCTTTGGCAAACCATGTAGTCTCACCACTTCTTTGAAAAACAATTTTTCTATGTGTACAACATCATTAGTCTTCTTGCAAGGAATAAAATGTTCCATCTTTGAAAATCAATCAACTACCACAAAAGTTGAATTATTTGCCCACTGAGTCCTCGGTAAACCAAGAACAAAGTCCATACTAATATCCTCCCAAGGCTTTTCTGGTATAGGTAATGGTTGATACAACCCTATATTCTACTTCACTCCTTTTGCCATCTGACATACTCTGCAACTCTGTACAAACTTCTTGACATCTTGTTGTAACTGTGGCCAATAATAGTTCCCACTAACCAAAGCAACTATTTTATCTCGACCAAAATGTCCAGTGAATCCTCTGCTATGCTTCTCCTTAATGAGATTTTCCCTCATAGAACTTTGTGGAATACACACCTAACTCCCTCTGAATAGAATATCATCCTGAATGATAAAATCAAACCACTTCATTCTGTCTAGAGTAACAGGTTCTTTACAAGGTTTTCAAACTTCACCAAAATCAGGATCCTCTGGGTACAAATTCTTAAGTTCCTTAAATCCAACCACCTCAATCTGCATCTTTGTCAGCAATAGTTGCCTTCTGCTAAGAGCATCTACAACCTTGTTAGACTTTCCACTCCTATGTTTCAAAACAAAAGTATAACTCTACAAAAACTCTACCCATTTCAAATGCCTTTGATTCAACTTTCCTTGACTATTCAAATATTGCAAAGCTTGATGATCAGTATACAAAACAAATTGCTTAGGAAGTAGATAGTGTCTCCACTTCTTCAATGCCTGAACTATAGCATAAAATTCCTGATCATAAATAGAATATTTTCTCTTGGCATCATTCAACTTCTCACTAAAATAGGCAATAGGTTTACCTTCTTGACTCATAACAGCTCCTATTGTAGTACCACTAGCATCACAATCTACTTGAAACACCTTATTAAAATTTGGAAGTGATAAAATAGGTTTTTCTATAACTTTTGGTTTCAACAGTTTAAAACTCTTATCTACCCCATTAGTCCACTTGAATTCTTTTCTATCCCCTCTCATTGTTTCAGTCAAGGGTCCACAAATACTGCTAAATTTTTTGATAAACTTTCTGTAAAAGCTAGCTAGACCATGAAAAGATCTTACCTCAGTAGCACTCCTTGGAGTAGGCCATTCAAGGATAGCCTATACTTTCTTTGGGTCCATTTTTAGACCTTCTACTGAAACTACAAATCCCAGATACACTAATTCTTTTTTCACAAAATTGCTCTTCTTCAAATTAATCAACAATTTCTCTTCCCTTAACTTCTCAAACACCATACGAATATGCATCATATGCTCCTCCAATGTCTTACTAAAGATCAAAATATCATCTACGTAAACAATGACAAACTTACCCAGAAATTCCTTCAGAAGCTCATTCATGAGCTGCATGAAAGTGCTTGGTGCATTGGTTAGCCCAAAAGGCATGACTAACCACTCATACAGTCCTTCTTTTATTTTGAAAGAAGTCTTCCATCCATCTCCTTTTCTGATTCAAATCTGATGATATCCACTCTTGAGATCTATCTTTGAGAAATACACACCTCCACTCAAATAGTCTATAATATCATCCATTCGTGGCAATGGAAACTTGTACTTGATTGTGATCTTATTTATTTCCCTAGAGTCTATAAAAATCCTCCATTTTGCATTCTTCTTTGGTGCTAATACCACTAGTACAGCACATGGACTCAGGCTCTCTCGAATCAACCTCTTCTATAACAACTCATGTACTTGTCTATTCAACTCTTCACTTTTTGCTAGTGTCATTCTGTGTGCCACCTTATTTGGAAAACTGGCTCTTGGAATCAGGTCCATCTAATGACTGATCTTTCTTACTGGTGGTAATCCATTAGGAACATTATCGAACACAATATCCTGAAACTCATTCAACAAATCTACAACTTCTACAGGTACATCTTCTACTTCATCTTTACCAACTTTTGAAATTAAAGAAAAACACACATGCTCATGCCTCATACCATCTAGGAATTTTCTTCCATCAACAAAATTTATTCTTGCACTACCACATACCTTTTCTTCTGTGTCAGTCAATGGCTTCAGCTTATGTTTCACTCCATCCTTCATCAGGGAATAGGTATTCGCATGACCATCATGTACAACATGCCTATCAAACTGTCATGGTCTACCCAACAACGTATGACATGCATCCATAGATATGATATCACACACTACCTCATCATGGTATCCGCCAATCTTGAACTTCACTAGGCATTGTTCATTGACCATGACCTTGTGGTCATCCTACACACAAGCAATCTGATATGGATGTGGGTGTTTCTATCTCTTGAGCTTCAAATTTTTCACCATGTCTTCTGACAAAAAATTTTCAGTGCTTCCACTATCAATAATCACATCACAACATTTACCCTCACACTTGCATCTAGTGCGAAATAGGCTCCTCCTTTCCTCAGGTTCATTCTCACCACTCAATAGGACTCTTCTGTTAATCAACATTTCTCCTTTTTTAGCATCTTTAGAATGTGATGATCTAGCATCCTCATCAACATGTGCAACTCTCACCTGGCCTTCATTCCTCCTATTTGTCCTTCCTTGGCATTGAGGAAATTCAAATGCCCTATGACCTTCTTCTCCACAGTGAAAACATGTTCTACGGAAGCCTCCTCTTCCAGATCCTTGTCCTCTTCCTCTTCCCCTCTGATCTCTATTATTTTGATTTTTGAAATGAATGGAATTTTTTTCGCTTAGATTTTGACTACTACTGGCCTCATCCTTCTTTTTTGGATCTTCATTTCAACCTCCATATGACCATCCACTAGATCTTCCACCATGACCTCTTCCATTTTGTCTACTCTTGGACTTCTTGTTCAGCTTTTCCTCTACTTTTAGGGCAAACTGGTATGCCTCTTCAATATTGTTCATTCAAACCAAATTCAACTCTTCTTGAACGCTCGGCCTCAACCCATTAAGGTAATGGGCAACTTTCTCCTTATCATCTTCTGCATGGCCTATTCTGATGAGTATTCGATAGAACTCCTTTATATACTCCTGAACAGATCTTCCTACTTGCTTCAAACTTTTCATCTTCTTTAGTAGGTCAAGCTCATAATCAATAGGAATGAACTGCTACTTCAATTTATCCACCATTCAATCTCATCTTGTGATTTTATCTTTCCCTCTTCTATTTCACTCCAATTGAATCTCTTGCCACCAGATCTTCACATGACCTTTCAATCTGGCCTTCATGAATTTGACCCTATCAGGATCCTTAATATCTTCATACTCAAAATATTCTTCACATTCTTTGATCCAGTCGATCAAATCCTCTGGGTTAAGATTTCCCAAAAATGTAGGAACCTCAATCTTAGGTCTTTTCCCGATCTTGGGAATGGCCTGAAAAAGTCTTTCTTCCTCCTGGTTCAAAATTTTGCCTTCTCCCTTGGCTTTATCCTTGCTTTCATCTCTGACATTAAGATTCATTCCTTTGTGAATCTCTTCTTGCAATGCTTGCACTTGTCTCTGGAGTGCTCTAACCTCAGGTGTTACAACACTAGCTCTTCCACCATGTTCCCTTCATGGAGGCATTTTCATGATGCACATTGAAACCCTAACCATGGTCCTAGTGAAAACTACCTCACAGTCGATGATCTATTTACACACTCAAGAACTGCCACTTTGATACCACTTGATGAAGGGTGCTCCCCTTAATACCACAGACACATAACAGAAATAGAGAAACAACAACAATTTGCAAGAACAGAAAATGGGCTTCTTATTATCTCCACAAATGTGGAATTACAAATTTTAGAATTACAATATGCAAAGCCACATGGGCATTCCCTTACAATATTCTATAGGATCAAGCCTTGAATCATTACCCAGATCTGCCCAGAACTGCCCTAGACAACACTACGGGCCTTCTTTATATAGGCAATTTCCACCGCACGAGAAGGTTCCAAAAATTTATCCCTGAAGGCCGATGATACATAGAATTATTTTATTTTCTCAATTTTTACAATAGGGTTGGCTCAAAAGAAATACAAAATATGCTTTTGGATAACCCAACTTCCAAAGGCCATAACTTTTTAATCATAGCTTCATTTTTCTATTGTAACCACTTTTCAGAAACGCCATGACAAGATCTATAGTGCTTGATAGGCACAAGCACTAGTCAACCAGGGGTCAATTGCGATCCAAAGCCTCTAAGGCCTTCAAAATTGAGCTCAAAGATTTTGTACCTAAAAACCTCAATAACTTCACCAATACTAATGATGTGGGAATGAAACTCAACTGGTAGGCTGAAATGACTAAGATGAACCTCCTCCTATGAAATCAGAACATTCTGAGATTGTATGACCAACATACTAAAAATAGTAAGTTTCCATAAATAGCAGCTCTACACAAGATAGCCCTTATTGAAAATAAAGCCATAAATATTTTTTGGGTGATGCAAGATTTCTCTTACACCCAGGATGCTCCTGCATCACAAGTGGTCATGACGAGCAAGTAATGAGGCACTAACTTAGCTATCAAATCTTTCATTATTAATAATTGCTTTTACCTTGATAGGAAGTGGATAATACAACCCCCACATACACTAATGACTAGATAAAACTCATTGGTTGACAAAAAATAATTACCACCATATTCCCTTCCATTAGGATGTGGTTGGGATAGTTTTAGACCACTGTACGTATTTTTGGCTTCAACAAAGTGGTTTTACTAGATTCCTTCTGTCTATATGGTTAATATAAAGGTTAGAGACAAATAAAATATTTTATCTTATTACAATGATAAAATATGAATACCAAGGAGGAATGTTGAAAGTAACAATTAAAGTTGGCACTTTTGTGGAAGAATACGAAAAAATAGAAGAAAATTATTTATGAAAGAAAAATAATATAAATTGAATGTATATTAAATTTATATGAAATATTATGTTATGCAATAATTTATATAACAAAGGAGTAAAGATGGCCATGATCAAGCCATGTAGGTTTTACTTTGGACTTCTAAGATTAAGGATGAAGTGTTTTAGATGTTATATATCTAGATGTTTGTGATATTATTGAGGGAGCTTATATATTTATGGAAGATTATTTTTTATTTTAAAAGAAATCAACTTCAAAGGCATACGTTTTGAATTTCATTATTCTATTGGAAAATCCAATGTCACTATAATAAGTGCCTTGAGATCTAGGAGGTCTTTTAGTTTTAATTGAATGGTTTCTGTCCATTGTTGGTTCGGTAATAATTAAAGAGGGTGTTGAGATTAGACACATGTAGGGAGTTCATTCTCTAAATAAGTAGCAAGAGAGGGTAAAACATATGCATTAAATTCTCATGTTGCTTATTGAGCTAAAAGGACTACTCTTCATTTTGGATGTGGGAGTTTTTCATTTTAACATGATTTGATAGTAAATGATTTTGAGAAATTATTTGGGGTATTCCTTCTGGATTGGAGGCATTAGAAAATCATTGATTACATAGGTACACAAGTTTTAATAGAATGTTATTATATTGAAGGAAGTTAAAGTGTCATAAATGTATTATATTATTAAAGATTAATACATTTTTTAGTCTTTCTTTTATGGTAGTTTTTTTCCTTGAATGGGTTTTACATGTACTTTACTGTTGTGTTGCAAATATATAGTTTTTTATTTTATTATTGTTAATTTTTAAGTACTCACACAAAAAGAAATTCAAATTTTCATAATCATATAAAAAATTTTCATCATAAGATTTCTTTACTATTTTAACAACACCTTCATATGGAGGAGGTATGATCTATAAATTTCATTTGAATAATATGATAATCATGGTCTATTTCTTACATTTAGCTATGCAAGAAACTATCTTAGGCTTTTGATCAATAGTATAATTCATTGTTTGAAGTAGTAAAATATAAAGTAGACTAATTTTTTATAATACTTGTGTTTGAGGTAATCTAGAGTAGTCTAGGAATGAACTAGAATAGAAATAAAATTATTCAAACTATGTGAAAAAATAAATTGAGAAAAATCACCAATATGTCTAAGAAAAAATTTCATCATTGACCATGATGATTAGATAGTGATTTTACCTTGACTATATTAAAAAATGATTCATTTCTTTGTGAAAGTATTGAATTCATAATAATAGGCATGTGTAGTGAATTTCTTTTGCAAATTTGGTATTAAATTTTTATGTTTAGGAGATCAACATCCAAAAGTATAAGCTTATAGTCTCTTACAATTGTAATAAATCTAAGAAAGAACAATTTTTAAATATAATCATATCTTATCTTTTTAAGTTCCTAGTAAAATTTTAAATTGATAGGTGATGTTGGTATGACACTTCTACCAAGTCCATGTGAAACAATTTTTACATGGAGCTCTAAATCAATGAGGCCACAAATTATCTAGCAAGAGTATGTCAAAGTCTTCTCATTTAGTACCTTTGGAATCTTTACACTTTTAAAATTACCATCCATGATTATTAGAGCTTACTATCAATTCCTTCATAATTTGTCTTCAACCTTACAACTATGAACATTGACTTTTCCCTCTTGTACATATGATTTTAATAATAAAAGAAGGTTTTCAAATTCCTTTGTACACCAAAATAGAGAAATTTATGTGAAATTGTATGATGGAAAATATGGATGGGGTCTAGAACAATGCAGTTTTGCACATAAAAGAGACCCTAAATGAATATTTAACACATACATGAAATTCTAATGATATGGAAAGTAAATCTAGAAGACTAATATTGAAATGAAGAAATAAAAAGTACTTCCCTTTGAAAAAAATCTGTTGAAAGCCTTGTCAAACGGTCTCAAAAACTGTTGATTATCGCACACCAAAACCAAAACTGTGATATCTACAAAACCCAGAAATCATTTTCTTTTCTAAGAAAGGTCGACCTTGACCCCTTTATGTCGACCTTGACCTGTGCTACTCTGATGAAATGTTTGCGGATCCTGAAAGTTTTTTGAAAAGGGTGTCTAGATCTACACTATAATTCATTGTTCCGTACCTGTTCCTGTAAGAAAAATAGTTTTTCTTGTTGGGGGGAGGGGGTTTCGTTGTTCAAACCCCAATTTAGGAATTAACCTTGAAATTGAATTAAAATTGCAGTTATAAATAAAGTAAATGGAACAATTCACCTTGCCTATATTGAAACCCTTGTGGAGGATTCGAATCCTTGAATCCACAAGTATGGATTCTCAAAATGAATGTATAATTGTAGGATGTCTCAAATCAATTACCTTTATATCTTCAACACCAATCTTGAATGGATTTTGGAATAGGAAGAGGCTTGGATGGATATGGATGGAGAAATCTTCAACAAGAGGGCTCCATAGATATTGAATCTTTCAATGGCTACCAATGGATCTCCTTGATGAATTCTATCTTGAATGCTTGAATTCTTGAAGATAGATAGAATGCTTGAATGGTTTCTTTCTTCTTGATTGCTTGATTATACTTGATGTGTAATGGAAAACTTGATGCTTGATTGATGATTCAAATGAGAAGAGAAGGCTTCCTTTTATACTAGTCTTGGGCACAAACTTCTAGAGAGGCCAACATAGGAGAATCAAATTCCCATTAAACCTATACCCCTAGAAATGGACCTAAATTAAATATAATTTAAGATTTTACCATTTCTAAGCTCGAAACAGCTGACTTCAAAGTGGGAAATAAATCTTTCCGAAACCCGACATCCAAAAACTTTGGGATTTTGAAGTTTTGACCCTGGGTCAAGGTCGAGGTTGACCTTGACCCTGAGGATAAGAATCTCAAAATTTCAATTTAGGATGCTAGAATTATGCAGAAAAGAAGTAGAAAATGGGGAAAAAATGTTGGAAAAATGGTTAGCGCTCTGCTTGAGATTTTGACATGGCTTAATCGCCTCTTGTGTCTTCTATAAGTCTAGTGGTTGTATCGGGCATTAACAAGTTGATCTTTTGATGCAATGACAACTACTACTTGTAACAAAAGGTATCAGAGCTTGGTCATAGGTACAAATCCCCTTGGGTAATGCTGAGGGGGAGATTGTTGGAAAAATAGTCAACGCTCCCCTCGGGATTTGTGACATGGCTTAACCACCTCCTGTGTCTTCTATAAGTTTAGTGGTTGTATCGGGCATTAACAAGTTAATCTTTTGGTGCAACGATAACTACTACTTGTAACAAAAATAGGGGAAAAAGATAGATCCAAGTCAAAGACCCATTCAAGGTGTTTGACATGACCCCAAACCACTTACTCAGAGGGCTAAACTAGTCCTAAATGGAGGTGCTTCCATTTTCTGACGCTACATTTAGCCCCCATTTTAGCAAGAGTATGGACTCAATGTAAAGTCTTGGTAAAGGAGATCACAAAGAGAAAGATAATCTTATTGAAATCAAAGGGACAAAGGAATCCTCAAGCCCCTAGGGAATCGAGTGTTTATCAACTCCAAGATTGTAATAAGAGAGACATCACTAGAAAAAAAGAGAAAAGAGAAGAGAGGAGCTAGTAGATTGCTCAATAAGATGTGTGTATCTCATTTTGAAAGAAAAAAAGGATAGGTTGGCCCACCAAGCAAGCAGTTGATGATGAACTACAACTAATTTAGAACCAGAATGTAGAATCTATAATTCAAAGATTATTGAGGAGCTGATGATTAGATATGCAAGATGATTAAATCAATATTATGTTGTCATTAATGTCAACTAGCTTGACAGTACTTATCTTGTAAGTTACTATACCGACACATCTAAAGGAAGGTGAAAGAGATGAAGAACAAAAATATCTACATGAGGAAGATGTATATGATAGATGAGGAAAAGGAATACACTGAGTAACTTGTTGATGAGTCTATGACTTGATGAAATAGACTTTATTATGTTGCATTCATCTATGATGAAGAATAGAGTTGAAAGACACAAAGCAGTGTTGTCGGTAAATAAAGCATTTCAGTATACACCAACGAAGTGTAGTGTATCAGAGCGTTGGTTTCTTAGAATAGAGTTTTAAGGACTTTGACAAAAAGGTCTCAAGATGTATAAGAGGGAAGTGCCAAAGCTAAACAAAGATAACTTCACAGTATGGCAAAGCCAGATGAAGTTGCACATATCTGGAATTGGGAATTCTACACTAGAACTAATGGAGAATGGCTACATTGAACTGACACTAGGTCCTCTAACTCTTGATCAACTGAATGATAGACATGAACACAATATTACTATGATGGAACTTGATGTTGCCTGTACCAATGCCAAATTTAATGACATCAAGGAATGTGATACTACTAAGAAGATGTGGGACAAGCTGCCTCTAATATACAGTGGAGATGCGAATGTCAAGAGAGCCAGAGCAGAAAGCCTAAGAGGTCAATTTGATGATATGAAGATGAAAGAAGGTGAGAACATCATGCAATATACAAATAGACTAAAAGAGGTAGTACATGCTATTAGAGCATCTGGTGGAATTATTGATGATGAAACAGTGATAAGCAAGATTCTCAGAACTTTGCTGCTAGTTTATGCGATCAAGATCTCTACAATTCATGAAATGAGGGCTACATCCAACCTCACCCTTGACACTTTGATCGGTAAGCTTACAACCTTTGAATTGAATAACTTTGACAATAGTGTTGTACCTTCTATTGAATCTGCTTTCATGTCCTCTTTGAAGGTTGGTAAGTCTAGTAGCAAGAATGATAAGAATAATGATAGTGATAGTAATACTAATGATGAACTTGATGAGCTTGAAGCTCTTATGGCCAAAAGATTGCCCAAAGGTAAGGGAAGATATAGAGGCAAGTTACCTCTAGCATGTTTTAATTGTAAAGAAGTTGGCCACATCGCTACTAGATGTCCAAATAAGAAAGATGATGATAGATCCAAAGACCGATCTGAAAGAAGCTGGCCACATCACTACTGACACAATAACAGAGACAATAGAGATGGCTATGACAAAGGGAAGAAGGTATGTTACATAGCTGAAGAATTTGAATCTAAATCTGACACTGATGATGATGTAGAAGTAGTATTTTTTTCTATGAAGGATGATTCAGAAGAAGAAGAGAAACATGAAGAGAGAGCACTAATCTCTAAAGTAAGCAGAAATGATACATGGATCATAGACAATGGCTACACACATCATATGACTAGTGATATAGATAAATTTGATCTAATTGATGAATATGATGGTGGATCTATTAGAATGGGAAATGATGTGCCTTGTATGGTGAAAGGTAAAGGTTCACTGATGATTAATGACAGAATAAAATGTGAGAATGCATACTGGGTAGATGGACTGAACTATAATTTGATAAGTGTGGCACAGCTGAACAACTCAAGTCACTGACTTTCTTTTGAGAGTAGAAAGGTAAGAATCTATGATGATGGAGGAAGGCTTGCTGGAACCAGTACATAATCCAGAGGTAATCTATTTTATCTTGATATTGATCAGTCTTCTTTCTTATTAATGAAAGATGAAGATGCATGGTTATCTCATAAGAGGTTATGTCATGTGAATTTTGATAACATGGTCAAGATTAGTAAGAAGAAAAGAGTTAGAGGATTGCCTAACTTGTCAAAACCAGATCATGCTATGTGTCATGAATGTCAAAAAGGTAAGATGACTAAGTCTAGTTTTAAAAGGAAAGACTACTCAACAAAGAAGATACTTGAATTGGTTCATACCGACCTATGTGGTCCTATGAGAACTCAGAGCTATTATGGTGATAGATACTTTATTCTTTTTGTTGATGACTATACTAGACTGATGACTGTTATGTTCATGAAAGAGAAATCTGAAGCTTTTAAGTTGTTTAAATGGTATAAGGCTAAGGTAGAAAAAGAGACTAGAAAAGAAATCAAATGCTTAAGATATGATAGAGGAGGTGAATTTATCACTGATGAATTTACTAATTTTTGTAATGAGAATGGTATTAAGAGACAGGTCTCTGCACTGAGAACACCTTAGCAGAATGGGATTGCTAAAAGAAGGAATAGGTCAATCATTGACTGTGCTATAACACTAATGCTACAAAAGAATTTTGCTTAGACATATTGGAGGGAAGCTGTCAGCACAGCTGTATATGTTCTTAATCGAGTACAACTGAAGAAGGACACCAACCAGACACCTTATGAGCTATGGTTTGGACACAAACCTACTATAAGTTATTTCAAAATTTTTGGAAGAAAATGTTTTATTCTGAAAGATGAGAGAAATGGAAAATTTGATTCTAAAGGTGATGAAAGAATATTCTTAGGATATTCTACTAAGAGTAAAGCATACCAATGTCTGAATAAGGTTACAAATAAGATGATTGAAATTACTAATGTTCATGTTGATGAGTATGATGACATAAACACAAAAGAAAGAGAGGAACCAGAAGACTATGGTAGACTCACTTACATTGAACTTCATGACTATCTACCGAAGTCGCAACCTGTGATAACCGGTCAGTAGGAAAATAACCCCAAGGAATAGGAAATGGAAACTGACGAACAAGATGGTGCTACCAAGAAAGAAGAAACTGAGTGCTAGCTAGTTTTGTCAGAAGACATCATCCCGAGACACAAATTATTGGAAACAGATAAGCTATAATGTAGACAAGAAGCAAAACAAGACAAGGTACATGTCTATTTTGTGAATTTGAACCAAAGAATGTGAAAGTTGCATTAGAAAATGAAGAATGGGTTAATGTAATGAAGGAGGAAATAGAAAAAATAGAGAAAAAAAAAACTTGGTCCTTAGTACCCTGACCTAAAGATAAGAATGTTATTGGTACTAAATGGATATTCAGAAACAAAATGAATGAAAATGGTGAAGTGAAAAGAAATAAAGCAAGATTGGTATCCAAGGGATATGCACAGGAAGAAGGCATTGATTATGGTGAAACATTTGCACCTATTGCTAGATTGGAAGGAGTTAGAATGTTACTTGCATATGCTGCACACAAGAAATTTAAGGTTTATCAAGTGGATGTGAAATCAACATTTCTAAATGGTATACTTGAAGAAGAGGTCTACATAGAACAACCTAAAGGATTTTTTGATCCAAACAATAGAAACATGGTATGTAGATTACACAAAGCTTTATATGGTTTGAAGCAAGAACCAAGAGCATGGTATGAAAGACTGCATACTGACTTGTTAAGCATTAGATTTGTAAGAACTAGTGAGAACAACAATTTGTACATGAAAGGTGATATTGATGATACTATTATTATTGCCAAAATTTTTGTTGATGATATTATTTTTGGAGGTCAAGATCATGTATGTAAATGTTTTGCTAATGACATGAGGAATGAGTTTGAAATGTCTATGTTTGGAGAGATTAAATTCTTTCTCAAATTACAAGTGATACAACAGGGTGATGGGATATTCATCACATAGTCCAAGTATATAAAGGAAGTCTTGAAGACATTTGGCATGGAAGATGCTAAACCTATGGGAACACCGATGGATACTAGAACTAAATTGAAAAAAGAAGATGAAACTACAGAGGTAAACTAGACACTTTACTGATCCATGATTGGTAAGCTCATGTATGTAGTTCACAGTAGACCAGATATAGCACATGTTGTGGGAATTGTTGCTAGATATTCTGCTAATCCTAGAGAATCACACATGATATCTAAAAAAGATAGAGGAATATGGATTATGGTATCCTAAGGAAGGTAAGTTTGAGTTGAAAGTTTATACTGATGTTGATTGGCCTGGAAATGTGGATGATAGAAAAAGTACCATCGAAGGAGCATTTTTCTTTGGTGAAAGACTTGTAACCTGGACAAGTAAAAAGTAGGCTTGTATTTCTCAGTCTACAGCTGAAGCAAAGTATGTTGTTGCTGCTACTAATTGCTCAAACATTGCATATATCAATTAAGTGTTTGAAGGAATGAATGAGGTAATCACTGACCCAGTGATCATATACTATGACAACACAAGTGCTATTAATATTTCAAAGAATCCTATGATGCATTCTAAGACAAATCATATATCAATTAAGTATCACTACTTAAGAGAACAAGTGCAAGAGAAGCAAGTAAAGTTATAATTTGTTACATCTAAAGAAAAACTTGTAGACATTTTTACAAAGCCTCTACCGAAGGACACTTTTGAATATTTGAGGACTAGACTTGGGGTTCGTCCCCTGTCTATCAGTCACCAATGTGATCTAGATGTTGCATCAGCCTAATCTTATTAGAAGATCATTCATGTTGATGTAGCATAGTACACACTTTGGATTTTTTTCAAGGTTGTGATTAAGTTTGAAGAACTGAAATAGATTGGGATATCAATATACTAAGATATAGAGGAAGTAATGGACAATAGAGAGTTACTTAGCTACTACAGAGCTGATTATTTATTTGTTTCTTTGGCATTGTTGTCAAAGGGAGAGATAAATAATATGAAAAGAAAAGGAGATATACACCCATGAGAATGATCTAAGGGAGAGATAATCTGAAAGGAATTTGAGAACAAAATTGAAAAGGTTATATCTACAGAATTAAAAAGCTTTATTTTATAATGTTGTTTTAGTAACGTAGTGATTAAACATATTAAGCTAGGGAGAGCTTACACTACACACCATTTGATCACAAAGTTGTAGAAAACATGTTTGGTATGTGTATGGTACATTTCATATTACTTGAGTTTCCATTAATGTCAAAGGGAGAGATTGATGAACTACAACTGATTTAGAACCAAAATGTAGAATTTGTAATTCAAAGATTACTGAGGAGTTGATGATTAGATATGCAAGATGATTAAATTAGTATTATATTTTCATTGATGTGAACTAGCTTGACAGTACTTATCATGTAAGTTATTATACCGACACATCTGAAGGAAGGTGAAAGAGATGAAGAACAAAAATATCTACATGAGGAAGATGTATATGGAAAATGAGGAAAAATAATACATTGAGTAACTTGTTGATGAGTCTATGAATTCATGAAATTGACTTTATTATGTTGCATTCATCTATGATGAAGAATAGAGCTAAAAGACACAAAGCAGTGTTATCGGTAAATAAAACATTTCAGTATACATTGACAAAGTGTAGTGTATACCGAGCGTAGTATTAACCAAGCTTGTGTTCATCGATGCATTTCTTTGTTAACCAAGAAAAATAGAAAGGAATTAAATGATCAGCTTAGCTATTAAAGTGATGAGCTGTACAGTGTATGAAATTGAGGTAACAAATAATGTTTGTTATGAAGATTGACAGCTAACATAAATCAAAAAGGATCTAATGGAGTAGATTGAAATGTGTTACTGACACATCAACTAAGGGAGCTTAAAGTGGCAAAATCTATGAGTATGATTAAGCGGAAAAATTTGATGGAAGAAAAGAAAATGATTTACTCGTCTATATAAGAGACATTGGTTTCATTATGAAAATATGTCGGAAGAAGAAGATACTGTAGAATTATCATGTGGATAAGTTTTCATGCATTTTGATCATACTGGTTAATAAGAACTGAGCTATAGAATAGTTACCAAGCTATAGAGAGTTATTACCGATGGATAGTAAGTTGATATAGTATTTAATCTGAAGTGTTGTATTGGTCAGAAATATTTGAATGAGCTGAACATTGATCTGTAAACTGCAAACTAAAGTTGTTTTAAGGTAGATCATCTAGTGTTACATATTTAACCATTGTACATGGTCAAATCTCTTAACCAAGTGGACTATGAAAGTCTTTTGATGTTTCATTCATAGAGTGAACATTGTTATCCTGTCAACCCCAGAGTGACTGCTAGTTGGATGACAACTTCTGGTCTAAAATCATCTAACAAGGTCACACCTAATAGTGTGTTTGTAACCTTTAACAGGGTTGGGTCTTCATTGACCTC
This sequence comes from Chamaecyparis obtusa, assembly GCA_027943335.1. NCBI lineage: Eukaryota > Viridiplantae > Streptophyta > Pinopsida > Cupressales > Cupressaceae > Chamaecyparis > Chamaecyparis obtusa. The sequence continues at coordinate 14,299,098 of BSBK01000529.1, forward strand.
ACTTCAGAAGAGTGAACAAATTTTGGGTTTCCGATCCCAGATGGTTTTTCCCTTTACAAGGTTTCCACGCCAAATCTGTTGTGTTATGTGTTGATTGTGATATTTGTCTATTATCATACTTTGCATATTACATGTTAGATTTAATCAATAATTATTACAAAGTTTAGATTGATAATCAGTAAATACACATACAGTGAAAGTATTATATGTTTACCGACTAGCAGAAGTTGTAGAATTGTTTTGGTTTATACATTTTGATTTGGGGCAATGGATAAATGATTCACCCCCCTCTCAGTTATTCTAACAGTTGATAGTTACCCCATAAAGTTGTACACCTTCTGGCAACTTTGTGCATGCATATAGTGTGTCTTCCAATGACTTTTATGAAGTACCCATAGATCCATATCCACATATGACCATAGAATACCTTGGTAAAATGTGTATCTTTTCAGGATTTAGCGACTTATGTGCATTACCTTCCAAGTATTCTGCATATTTGAAATTGGAAATACGTGTCTCTTCAGGATTTAGCAACTTATGTGTGTTACCTTCCAAGGATTTAGCATGCTACAAAACAAAAGGTTAGAACAAAAATACATAATATAGAATGAGGGAGGCCATATATATGGCCCCCTCCTTAAGATGGAAAAATACCTATAATTTTTTCACGTTAAGGAAAGAAAAGAACAAGGATAAAGCCTTCTTCAACATCAAGACAATATCCATAGATAACACCCAGTCCAAGCCAAGAAGGTCATAGCTCCTATGAGGCCATGGAATAGATGAATGCAAAGAGATATCATGCAAGAAGGAAAAAAGTAACCCTTGTGAAGGATAGAACATTATTCAGCTTCCCAGGTGAAAGATTTATCAACCATGGAAACCCAATGTCAAACAACAAATATAGGTTATGATCAAGGACATAGATCCTCAATACAAACCAAAATTTTCATGTATGATTGGATATCACATAATAGATAAATACTGCTTAACCAAGGGAAAAGTGGATCCCAGAAAGATAGAAAAGAAGGAGATGGCATCCTTGCCCCCCAAGCATAGGAACAAGGATGGAAGGGGACCTATTATATTGCTCATAATAGTATACAAGAAAATGAGCCCCCAAGGGTTAGGCTAACATTGTTTACATAATGTGGAGCTCCATAATAGGAACATAATTGTTATTTAGAGAAAACGGGATTGAAATAAAATGCATTGCCACATGATGTATAAATAACCTTACTATAAATGAGCTGCCTAATCTTATAATGTAAAGCTTGACATTCATTAGTAGATTGATCATGAAATCTATGATACAAACAAAAATTAAGAGTCTTCAAGTGTGGACTACATTTCTTTTTGCGTTTAGGTCTAGTAATCATCTTAGCACAAAGGAGTTTAGGCAAAAGAACTTGCTAGTCAAATTCCTTCATAGTTTCATCATGTTTTGAAGTGTTATTTGAAATGTTGTTAATATTGATTTTTTGTTGAAGATTATATCCCAATCCATAAGAATGCTCATGCCCCCCATTCTGTAAGGGCATTTGAATTCCCTATTTATGCTTACCACATCCTTGACTATTGAATCCTTGTTTAACTAGGAAATGATAACCAGCACCATAACGAGAATCCATATGAGAAGGAGTCAATGGAAGTTAAGTAGTCACTATGTCATCATTAGTAGGTTTGAAAAATTCATAGTGGGTAGAAGTAGTGATAAAGTTATTATGAAGGGCATTAGAAGTAGAAGCAAAAGCTCATTGTCCAAACTCTCTTTGTTGCTTCATAAAATCAAGATCAAAAAAATTATACTCTCCCATAAATGTAGGATTAAAATCCAAGGTTCCCCAATGATCACCAGGAAGAGAATTAGAAGAACGATTAGGAATAGGATTATTGTAAGTTTGAATATTCAAACAAGGATTTGGTGCATCATCCGCATGAAGTGTATACATCATATTTTTATGAATAAACTTGACTTTACGATGAAGGGCAGAAGGAACAACATGCATCTCATGCAACCAAGGTCTACCCAAAAGGAGGTTATAATTAAGAGGTCCAAGCATAACATGAAAAGGAGTATTTAGGATGATCAGACCTACTTTGATAGGTAAGGTAATGCTGCCCAAAGTGTTCTTATCAATGTTATCAAAGCCACGTATAGGAACATTGTTAGGTTGAATAGTTGAAAGATCATGTTTAATCACTTTGAGCATGTCTATACTACAAATATTAAACCCAGATCCATTATCAATCAAGGTCCTAAAAATGATACTCTTATTGATAATAACATAAGCCATAAGAGCATCATATTGATTTTGAACTTCTTTAGAAGGTAAATCCTTTTGAGTAAATACAATGTCACGAGGGCCCGGGGTAGCATGTATGCACTATAAGAAGGCATTGATGCTCTCTTGATTAGGAGGTGGACTAGGAAGAGTTTCTAGAGCATTTTACAAGGCTTCATAGTAGGTAGGTGAAGTTTGAAGAATCTCCCATAAAGAAATTTTGGCAGGGGTATTGTGCAATTGGTTTATCAAATCATACTCCTTGCTAGGAAGATGGGGTGGAGGAGGAAGAATGGGTTGAGAAGGTGGTAAAGAAGTAGAAACCACTAGATTAGGTTGAGGGTTATTCCTTATATGCTAGGTGTGAGATATCAAATCTTGATCATTGAAAGACTCTAAAGACTCCATAGGTTTACCTTTGATAGTAATTTTAGGACAACCTTTGATAGTCAACAAGGGTTCTAGATAAACCATGTTAGTTATCTCAACACTACAAACAAATTCAAAAGAAGGAAGAAAAGAAGACATCCTAGGAGGAGATGAGGTAGGATCTTGATTCTCCATAAGATCAACACTAAGAGGGAGAGTATTAAGGGAATTCATATCATTATCTGCTAATGCCTCATCACTAGAAGGAATCTCAAATGGAGGTAAAGCATCTATAATGTCATCTTCTTGCACTAAGATGTCTGCATAAGGGGAGTTTGTTTTAGAAAAAGAGTCACAATCATGTATGAATATGTCATCCATTAATAAATCACCCTCTTGTATTAAAGCTTCTTCATGAGGATGGGATAAATCAATGTCCTTATCCAAGGGTTCATCCCAAAAAGTAGATTCATCCACACTGATTTAATGAGGAAGAGAGTAATCAACATCCAAATCCAAAGCTTCATCCCAAATAGGAGGATTATCATCCGTATTAATAAGGTACTTAAAAAACACTTGAAAAAACTTGTGCAACATGATAACAAATAAAGAAATGCATAGAAAATAGATCTAGATATAACCAAATGCATTTAAATGAAATTTATAAGCATGAAAAGGAAATTGAAAACCACAAACACAATAGGGAATATAATTCCACAAAAGATAGGGGTAATCTTGTCATGTTCACCAAAATGTATAGTGAAGGTGAACACACAAGATAATACAAAGGGAAATATAACACCAAAAAGAAAGAGTTGTTGTAAAATGGGTTCACCAAAATGTATAATGGAAAATATGGATGGGGTCTAGAACAATGGGGGTTTGAACATAAAAGAGACCCTAAACCAATATTTACATATACATGAAATTCTAATGATATGGAAAGTAAATCTAGAAGACTAATATTGAAATGAAGAAATAAAAATTACTTACCTCTGAAAAAGAATCTGTTGAAAACCTTGTCAAACAGTCTCAAACACTATTGATTTTCACAAACTTGAACTAAAATTGTGAGATCTACAAAGCCTGGAAATATTTTTCTTTTCTAAGAAAGGTTGACCTTGACCTAGGTAAAAAGGTTGAATTTGACCCCTTTATATCGACCTTGATCTGTGCTGCTCCAATGGAAATTCTATTCACGGATCCCAAAAGTTTTCCAAAAAGGGTGTCCAAATCTACATTGTAATTCATTGTTCTATACTTGTTCCTACAAGAAAAATGGTTTTTTTTGTTGGGGGGAGGGGCTTGCCTTGGTCAAACCCAAATTTAAGAATTAACCTTGAAATTGAATTGAAATTGTAGTAATAAACAAATTAAATGGAACAATTCACCTTGCCTATATTGAAACCCTTATGGATGATTTGAATCCTTGAATCTACAATTATGGATGCTCCAAATGAATGTAGAATTGTAGGATGTCTCAAATTAGTTTCCTTTAGATCTTCAACACCAATCTTGAATGGATCTTAGAATAGGAAGAGGCTTGGATGGATATGGATGGAGAAATTTTCAACAAGAGGGCTCCATAGAGATTGAATCCTTCAATGGCTACCAATGGATCTCCTTGATGAATTGGATCTTTGAATGCTTGAATTCTTGAAGATAGATGAATGATTGAATGTTTTCTTTCTCCTTATTTCTTTCTTGATTATCTTGATGTGTGATGGAAAACTTGATGCTTGATTGATGATTGAAATGAGAGGAGAAGGCTTCCTTTTATACTAGTCTAGGGCACAAACTTCTAGAGACGCCAACATAGGAGAATTAAATTCCCATTAAACCTATACCCTATAAGTTGACCTAAATTAAATATAATTTAAGATTTTACTATTTTGAAGCTCGAAACAGCCTACCCGAAAGTGGGAAATAAATCTTTCTGAAACCTGACATCTGGAAACTTTGGGATTTTAAAATTTTGACCTTGGGTCAAGTTCGAGGGTGACCTTGACCTAGGTCAGGGTTGAGGTTGACCTTGACCTAGGTTAGGTTTGAGGTTGACCTTGACCTTGAGGTCAAGAATCTTAGAATTTCAATTCAGGATGCCAGAATTATGCAAAAAATAAGTGGAAAATGGGGCAGAATATGGGAAAATCTAGATCCAAGTCAAAGACCCATTCAAGGCATTCGACATGACCCCAAACCACTTACTTGGAGGGCTAAACCAATCCTAAATGGAAGTAATTTCATTTTCCGATGCTACAGAAATAAATCAATTGAATTATAAAAATGCTTCAAATTAATTCATTTTTAACTTGTAGAATTTTTATTTCTTCCATTAAGTAATCATTTTTTCATGTTTTTTTTTAGTTTTCTAGAATAAATTTTTCACTACATCTCATAATAATTAATTCACTATTCCTCATTTTCTTAATGCTTATAACATCATCAAATTGTCTAAACTATTTTAAAGATGTTATAGACTATCCTTGCTACTATCTTATCAAATTCACCAACTACAATTCATTATGAACCACCAATTTTACATAAAAATGAGTCCTCTCTAGTTATAACACTTAGATCAAACCATTTATTTGACCTCACTAGTCCAACTTTTTATGAATCAATTATGGCTAAATTTTTCTTCATTGATAAGATAAAAACTATTTTCTTTTTAAAAAATATGATTATTATATTGATTCAAAGTGAATGATTAAGTCAAGGAAGCAATTGAGTAAAATGACTAAGAAAACAAAAATACACAAATCATATTTGAACATGAGGATACATTTAAATAAATAGATTTAAAAAGGAAAAAATATGAAAGAAGGAAAAATCCTAAGGCAAACTGTTAGGTGATTTTGAAATCATATATTTACCAAAATATAGGGGAATGCAGCAAACAAAGCTGCAATTAATCTAGGATATGTAGTTGACAAATGTAATTTCTTGTGCAACCACACCTACATTAATTGTTCTAAGATAATAAATCTAAATTTGATTAATTCTTTTTAAGAGGTTATCTCTAGTTTATTTGTTTTAGTTGAAGATATAGATTGTATTATGTGTTATTATTAACATTCAAATTTAAAAATTTGATAATATATTTATACTATTGGAACATTGAGAAATGAAAATTATATATCTATACTATATTCTAGGGTTAGCTTGCACCTAGGATTTAGTCCATGAATTCTTTGTATCCATGTTTTTTTTCCTTTATTTATGTGGTCTTTAGTGTTTAATAATATTTCTTGTATCTCTGTTTAAAATAAGAGTGGTCCTAAAAATAATTGTAGGGGCTTGTGATATGTAAAGGGAAGGTTTATGAGTTCCTTGATAACTTATCAAAAGTATTTGATAATGAAAATATTGAATATTCCAAGTACAAAATACAATTTCCTATGTTGTCAATGCATTTATTTTACATTCCATGAATTGGCTTTAACACCCCTTATAAAATAGGGCACTTGGTAAACATTTTAACATGATTAGTGACACTGGTGTGACACATTATCTATTAAGAATGACACTTGGGAACTGGTCCCAAGACCTAGTGATAAGAATGTGATTGAAACAAAGTGGATATTTAGAAATAAGATGAATAAAGATGGTATAGTAGTAAGAAATAAAGAAAGATTAGTATGCAAGGGATATGCGCAAAGAGAAGGCATTGATTATTCAGACACATTCACACCTGTGAGTAGATTAGAAGCTATTAAGTAGTTTCTAGCCTATACTAAAGTTAAAAACTTCAAATTTTATTAGATGGATGTCAAGTCAGCATTCTTGAATGGAGATTTGAAAGAAGAAGTATACATTGAGCAGCCAAAAGGATTCACCTTATCAAATAGACCTGATATGGTATGCAGATTGAAGAAGGCCCTCTATGGACTTAAGCAAGCCCCTAGAGCATGGTATGAGAGGCTAGATGGATACTTAACAAAGATTGGATTCAAGAAAGGAGCAGCAGATTGTGATCTATTCATTAGAGAGACATTTGAAGGTTTACTACTTCTAGCTATATTTGTTGATGACATAATCTTTGGAGGTAATGAAAAAATCAGTGCTGAATTAGCTAAAGAAATCCAGAATGAGTTTGAGATGAGTATGATTGGTCCTATCAAGTACTTTTTGGGACTAAATGTGCAACAGAAAGAAAAAGGTATTTTCATTAATCAATCAAAGTATGTGAAAGAGATACTAAAGAAATTCAAGATGGATGATTGCAAGCCAGTAGTAACCGCAATGATCATTGGATGCAAGCTTACAAAAGAAGATGACTCACCAGTAGTAGATATAACATAGTATAAGTCTATGATTGGTAAACTCATATATCTTACTCATACTAGATCTGCTATTTCCAATGTAGTTGGCATAGTTGGAAGATTTGTAGCAGAGCCTAAACAAAGTCACCTCATAGCAGTAAAGAGAATATTCAGATACTTGTAGGGCACTATATATTATGGTCTATGGTATCCCAACTAAGAAAATGTTGAGCTTCATGTGTACACTAATGTAGATTGGGCAGGATGTGTTGATGAAAGAAAGAGTACTTTAGGTGGAGCAATGTTTCTTGGTGATAGACTTGTCACCTAAACAAGCAAGAAACAAAATTGTATTTCTCAATCAATAGCAGAAATGGAGTATATTGTAGCAGCCTTGAATTGTTCTACAATTGTTTGGATCAAGCAGTTGATAAAAGATTTTGGAATTTAGATTGATTATCCTATTGTTATTCACTGTGATAACACTAGCACTATCAATATGTCAAAGAACCCTGTGATGCATGCAAAGAAAAAGCACATAGAAATCAAGTATCACTTCCTAAGAGAGAAAGTGGTAGAGAATGAAGTCAAGTTGGACAATGTGAGTACTAAAGATCAATTGGAAGATATATTCACAAAGCCCTTGCCTAAGGATAATTTTGAGTATCTCAGGGAGAAGTTGGGAGTAATTCTCTTCCCTGATTCTGCTTAGAAGAAGTAGGAAGGGCATCAGTCCTTTAGGACTGGTGGAAGGTTGACTACTCTACCTCAAGAGTAGTACCAGTGCTTAAAATGAATGGCACCCTTTTCCATTGATGTCAAAGGGGGAGTATATATATATATAGAGTCATGAAAAATAGAAGAAAAAAGAGGAGTAATAGATTAAGGGGGAGCAACATTCAGTTATGACAGCAGTACAATTGAGGAAATGGAGAATATTAGAAAATATTGTAGCAGATGGAGGATTCATCTTTGGGGGAGTTTTGAAGAGGAAATGGAGAATGTTATAAAAGAAATGTTCATTTGGGTTGGTGGTGGCTTTTCATTCCATATGTTGCCATCAATGCCAAAGGGGGAGATTGTCGGAGATTTTCCAGTAGGCCATTATTGACTGTATATTTGTCATTGATGACAACATATAGAAAGTAGCATGTGTAAAAGTCTTATGCAGTAAGCTTTCAGTATATGTAGCATGGACATGATATTAGCATGATATCATGGGCGTAGAGGTTAACTGTTAGTACAGACAATTATATAGCAACTAGTGTCAACAGTGTTCCTAATAGAGTAACAGATAGTGTTCTGTTTATGGTTGTTTGTATAGTTATCATGGAGCCTTGCACACTTGGATATATTTTGAATAAATTTTATTGATGTTTTAGTTATGAACGCAAGTGAAGTTATGCAATCACTATTCACCAGTAGTAGTTTCTTGTGTTTGTTTAGAAGAGCCGACATAGATTTTATTGGTTCTTGAGTTGTGCCTATCTTGAGGGTATGCACTCTTGGAGTTAAGCTTGGAGAAGTGTTATTGATATTTGGTTAATAGCGCATAAGATAATTCAGCTTATAGAGAAAGTTCTAGTTGTTTTGGTAGAGCTGATAGTGTGTAGCGTGCGTCTACAATTATTTTATTAGACAAGTCCCAGAATGTGTTGCATGCATAGTAGAGCCGACAAAATGTTTATTGGATTTTTTTATGGCTTCTCTAATATGATTTCAAGATGGTTCTAATAGGCCAACATGATTATATCATTTGGAGAAAAGATATTTATAGGCAGTCATTTGTGATTGCTTGAGTGTGGTTCATGGTTGATTAAGAAGAGTAGAGCAGAGTGTGCGAAGTGTTGAGCCATCAGAAGAAGGTCTATGTGACCAAGTAAAGTACTTGTGCTATTCATTGGAACTGATCTAGACAACAGGTCAAAGTGTAGTTCACCAAGATCTAGATATAGCGTGTATCTATTATTTAGAAGGTTGTAGCCTTCACCCATTTGAGCAGTGAGCTCTCGGATAGTGCGTCCTCTCCCCTAATAGGGACAATTGTAAAAGAATCCTAATAGGGTCTGACCCTTGACCAGGTCTACTGTACTTAATATATTGTAAAGCTACTCCTAATAGGGTAAAGGATCTTCTAACAATGATCATTATCCACTAGTACAGAATATTAGTAGGTATCAAGTCCCACTGGGGTTTTTACCTATTTGGGTTTCCCCGTAACCAAAATATTGGTGTTGTGTTCAAGTGTTCTTTCATTGTGTTTATGCTTTATGTTTAAGTATACTTAATTGGATAAAGAATTGAAACTTGTAGATAACTGATTCACCGCCCCCCCCCCCCTCCCTCTCAGTTATCTCTTGGGACTATTCCTAACAACTAGACCTTGTGACCTTGTGCTTTACCATGGGTTTATCTCAACAATTGAGCTAGGCCCCCAACCCATGTCATCATGCATATTGATGAGAGAGTGTGGTAATGTTTTATGCTATATAATATAATTAAAATCTTTGGTAAGTACTAACAACTTTGGATTGGTCTTAAATATAATATCCCGGTTGCTCAATGAGGTGGTCTAACACCCAAGTCAACCATGCGAGGGTTAAAATTAAAAAGGTCAACCTGGAGAATATAAAATATGAGTTTAAAGTGAGGGATTAAGGTCATGTCATAAATCAATGTTAAGAATATCTAACCACACATATGAATCAATGAAAGAGGGCATAAATTATAAGAATACCTTATCTAGGGTAAGAATACCACAATAGTGTGTCCCACTTTCTTAGACATGCTGATTTTTTTTGAAATAACATATTTTTAATAAAATATGATGATTTAAGCCTTGAGATGTTCCATTTGAAGGAATTCATTACAAATGGTTATCTCAAAACCTCTTAGATTAAAAAAACATTGATATAACATCTATACTCCTCATTCATACCTACAATGGAGTCTCCTTCACACCTATTAAAATACTGATGAAAAATCACTTCGACTTTATGTTTTGGTAGATCAAATGAATCCATTTGAAAAACCTATCTATGTAGTATGATTCTATTCAGAACAAGCTTTCTAATGAATATAATTTTAATACATATTGAGTTCATTATCACTTTTAAATATTACTTTAACTAAACATAGGTTGTTTGGTCATTCAACAACCCTTCTCTTCAATACTTCGGGAAAAATAGTAAATTATTTAAAAATTATAAAAAATATGTAGGAAAAGAGTATTTGTGTTACCTTTCTATAAAAAAAAACAAAAAAACATGAATTTTGATATACACAGATCAAGTTAGAGTGATCCAAGTGACCTTATGTCTAAATTACAGTTACTGTCACTTTAGAACTTAATAAACTATGAAATATTGACGCAAAATGAATGAAACCAATTTCATCCTTTATATATTGAAGTTACAAATATAATATCGAAAGAATTACATCATTATTTAAAAAAAAAGTAATGCTGATCCAAGTGACAATAACTCCTTAAAAACACAGTTTTTCACACAAACCACTTTTTGAAAGAGAAGGAAATATGAATTTAAATGAATTTTAATTTTATATATATATATATACATATATATATATATATACACATATATATATATACATACATATATATATATAGATATATATATACATACATATATATATATATATAGATATATATATACATACATATATATATATATATATAGATATATATATATACATACATATATATATATATATAGATATATATATATAGATATATATATATATAGATATATATATATACATACATATATATATATATATATATATATATATATATATATATATATATATATATATATATATATTTGTGTGTCTATATATATATATATATATATATATATATATATATAAGCTAGAAAGAAAATTTTAAAAGACTCTAGTTTACATCATCTTCAAATTCCTAATAGTTTTACAGCAACAGGTGTTCAAAAGTGAAAAATTTTCTCAGAATGTTGATCTCTGTGTCAAAGTTGGCCACAAAGTGGGACACACTATTAAATCATAATGTTGTGCCAAACCCTTGGACCACATGTTGGTCCTCTAATCCATATACATCATAATATGTTCACCTCTTTGGATACATGAAAAATATATTAAGTTCATAATAATGACATTCTTAATTTGTATGTGTTTTCTTTAGCATCCCATGCATTATGCTTTCCCTTCAAGAGACATGCATCAATAATAATAGATTTGTTACAAAATCAATACATATATTTAAATACCAAAATAGTAAACAATGTATAACAATCTATGATATAAAACACCCCTACATATCGATGTCCTTATTTAGATGAGAAAACAAAATTATTGGAGATATATGCAATAATTTATATAAGAAGACATGCCATGGGTATACATTATGATAATTGTTAATTAAAATAATGATAAAATATCAAACAAAAAATAATAAATACATTAGATATCATGCTAAGGATCTTGTTTTGTTTTGTTTTTTAAAAGATTTAATACTATTCTCAACATTAAGATGGTGGACACACATACATTACTTCATAGATAATAGTAAAATTACAATGACCACTTTATTAGAAATTAATGAAATAACATATAATTTTTTTTTTATTAAATTTATAAAAATAAATAAATGAAAATTGTCATACATCATTGGTTTACATGGTCTTTAATCTTTTAATCATTTCTTCATTATAATTGATAAATTATAATGAATTTCCAAAGTTCTTATTTTCAAAGACAATAATTAGCAAAAATAATAATAATAATAATAAAGTGGGGCATACTACTATAGTTTCACACGATAGTATGTTCAAGGATTAGAATTGATTCATGCACCAAATAAGACAAATTGAAAATTTAGACTATATATTAATAATAGTACTAAAAATAGATGTAAAATAGAATTAAAGGATAATTTATGCTTTTTAATTCCTTATAATTACTCATATTATTTTGTTTTGATATTTTATTAGTTACATAGTTTTGAATTAACCTTTAAAGAAAACTACTTTATGAAGGATGAACTAGTTTTTTCTTTCACATTTAAAAGAATACACATTTTTGTAAAAAAAAATTCTAATTAATAGGGCTATCAAATTTAATTATATTCCTAACCTATTGACACAAGACATGGCAAGATGAAGGGCCAAAGGCATACCTTAATCACAACTCCCTTGTAGAGATCACACATGTGGAAGAATACACACAATAATGAGAGAGAGAATGCAAAAAAGATCATTTATTATTCATCAAATAACCTCATACATGTTGGGCTGTAAGGCCTTCCAAGTTACAGCCAATTACACTTAGATTCAATTACAATAGTCCTCCAACATGGGAGGATTTATCCTTCATAAAATATGTTGGCAAGTGATGTTTAGGAGCATTATGGATCACTTAAGGTTTGTCATTTATGGCAACACTTATGCTGGAGTGATCGCATGAAGTAAGATTAAGTATTGGAGACTCAATCATGAAAATGACTAATTACAGAATCAAAGTAGTAGTATTCTGAAGTACAATTTTGACCAGCGGAGATGATATGTGATATATTATGGCTTATGAAGTTAAAGGAAGACATGTTGGGATATGTAGGACCTTCAGTTAAGGTCGCACATGTTTTGGAGTTGATATCAGGAAGATATAGTATTGTGAAGGTATGAAAAGACAGAGAATCAGTGAAATGAGGTATGTGAACAGTCATGATGATTGGAGGAAGATCATATGGAATGGAATATGCTAAGTCAGATAAAAGTTGTATGTTTCCAACACTTTGGTAATATAAGATCGTCAACTCAGTTTTTGTCATTTGCATAATTATTTATCATGTTTTGTATTATATTTGGGAGCTGACTAGATGACATAATTAGTATAAGTATAGAGTGTTTTGAAGAAGCAATAAGTATGCATGAGAGTATGATATGATCGATGTGAATAGAAGATGTGAGATCAAAGATTGACATAGTGATAACTTGAACTATCAAAGTATAGAAGATGCTTGTGCAGTTCACTTTTGAAGAACACTTTTGTGATAATATTTTGATTGTAAGAGTTGTAAGCTCACCACCTTTAACAAGGTTTTTGTATACCCCTAACAGGATTTTGTATTTCTCTAGCAAGGAAATGTACTATATAATAATCAACTCCTAATAGGGCTAGATCTCCTAACAGGGATACTATATTTTAGTGCATAGTTGTGGGTACCCTACCCACCAGGGTTTTCCCTAGGCCAGGGTTTCCTCAAAAATAAATCATGGTGTTATGAGTTATGTGTTGTGTATTTATGTTATTTTAATTTCAGCATTAATATGGTTTATTTACAATTGGTTTAAGTTTAAATTAAAGTGTTGTAATACTAATTCACCCCTCCTCTCAGCATTACCTAATCCTAACAATTGGTATTAGAGTTATTGACCCTTGGAGATAATAGCTTAAGCGAGATTAGAATGGATCAAAAAGTTTGCAAGAGGAGTTTGAAGTAGCACTTGATGACCTCGACAAAGAAAAGGCTGAAAATGGTGAATTAAAACTCAAACTAACAAGAGCAGAAGGTTTCATCAAGAAACTAAAGGAACATCTTGAAATTTCAAGAAGTCAGAAATAAGATTTTATGGATAAGATCAAAGAGGATTCAGACAATGATACATCGGATCAAGTAAAGAAGCTAGAGCAGGGAAAAGAATAAATCAATCTTCTGATGATTAAAGAGATTCAACATGGAAAAGATGCAAGACACAAAGTTGAAGAGACACTAAAAGAAGCAAATGTGCAGATAGGAAAAATCAATACTGAACTTGATCACTACAAGGATAAATGTCAGGAATTGGAGAAGTACAATGAGATCATAAAAGGAGAACTCACTAAATCCAAATTGCATATTGAGAACTTGCACATGAGAAGTGATAAGATTTATGAACAAAGAGAAAGACATAAACTTAAAGGAGACATTACTGGAGTTGGATTCAATGAATTAGAATGTTCTAAGACAAATGAAGAAACACATGAAGAAAAGACTAAAGAAAGACCTACTCCTTAGAGACCTAGAGATCAGATCAGACCTTTCAGAAGTAGATGCTTTGGATGCAACAAACATGGACACATGAAAAGATATTGTAGAGGTAATAGTTCTTTCAAACCCCTTTCTAGTTATTGTCATAACTATTATGCATATGGACATAAGAAAGAAGAATGTAGAAAACCTAATCATTATCGATATAAACAAGATTACATCATAGAAGAATCAACAGTGAAGATCACATGCCATAAATGTAATAACTTTGGGCAGACTGCAAGGTATTACATGTTGCAGCTAAATCGGGACAAAAGGAGACCTCCTACATGTTACAAATGCAACAACCTAGGACACATAGAGAAGTTTTACATATACCATGGAGAGGAAAACAAAAGAGGACCAAGAGGACCACCTCATGTGGTTATAAAGAAGAATGTTGGTGATAGTGGTAAAAGTCTTAATGAGTATATAGATGAGTTTGAGAATCATTTCAAGAAATCTGCAAATGAAGATGATGAGAAGATATGGAAGATAAAAGAGTCCAATAAGGCATTGGTTCAGGTAGAGAAAGTAGATTCTACTATGTCTTTGCCCAAAAAAAGGGAGCCCCTTTGGCCAAGTGGCTCATAAAGGGGAGTGTGGTTGTGGAACCACAACAAATAGCCCCAACAAAAGAAAATGAAAATAAAATCTTGAGCAACCCAAAGCCATCCCAAAATGAAACAATCCCATCTTATGGTGAGCTAGACACAAAAACCTTCATCCATGGAAGTTCTCCTATCATCATCAAGATCGAAAAAAATTGTATATCCACACCCAGTGTGTGTTTTCATGTGTTCAAAATTTTTTAGGAAGCTTTCACCACAATTTCCTCAGATCTTCAACCAATCATCATCGGGTCACTGCCCATCAGTCTGAATTAAGCTATAAGTCAATTTAACCTTTTCGTACTACTAGGCAAGCATTTATAGCCCTGGTAGAGGTTGCTAACATCACCCTTCCCCTCCTGTAGATGAGCTTTGTTTTAAGTTTTAAACTTCTCTGGAGGGCTCTTAGACTCAACATGGGTTATATTGAAATCAAGTTTGCTCGAATCATTTCACTCTAAACAATTCATCTCTTCCTTGTTTGACCTTTGGTATTTTTTCAATGAATTGAGGCAGTGATTAGGTTGTGCTACCTTGGTATTTTTATTCCTTCTTTCTATTCTTATCATTTTATTTTTTTGAAAACCTAGGTAGTGATTAGACTATGATACCCAAGTGTTTGAGCTCTCCTTTTTTTTCTTGACCTCATCTTTATGTGCTCCTCCTTTTTTCCTTTCTTTCTCTTTTCTTTTAGTCTATGCTCTAGGTGGGAGAGGGTTCTAACTTCCGATATCCTTCGTGACCCTAGGCGTTACCTAATTCTGAGTAGCATCCCATCCAAGAGACTCTTGGTCCAGGATCCTTTTAAATGTACGTTAGTGTTGAGGATGGTTTTTTTTTATGAATCCATTTGAGAAGTCTGAGCAAAAAGCACTTTACTTTCAACCTTTGTATCTGGCTCGCTATAAAACAAAATTAAATCAAACAAGGTTTGACAAAGAAAGACCTCCATCTTTTTCCCAGACTACCTAGTGTAGTACATTAAGCTCAAGAGACACCCACCCCTCTAAGAGACACAAATTGATAAACCCAAAGAAAGAACACAAAAGACAAGACCCTAAGCTAAAAGAATGTACAAAAAAGATCAAAGGTCCATCAAGACCCAAAGTAATTGTTGAGAAACTAGTCATTGATGGGAAATGGGACCAATTCTCCATCGAGAGAACTGATTCTAAAAGTGTTCTCTCCTAGAATTTCTACAATTTGGAAAGAGCCTATCCATAGACGTTGGAATTTAGTGTGGTTACTTGGTTTTTCTTTTGCCTTATCCCACATCAAAATTGGATCAGAAATCCTAAAGGCTTTTATTGTTGCTCTTTTGTCAAACCAACTCTTGACAACAACTTGATGTTTGGCCCCATGTTCTAAGGCCATGGTTATTTTTTTCTTCTAGATCCAATAGGTTCATGAGGCAAACCTGCACTTAATCCTCACCTTTGACGTATTGATCCATGAACCTCAGAATTGGTATTTTCAGGTTCATAGGAAAAATGGGTTGCAGGCTGTAGACCAATTGGTAGGGGGAAGTCCCTAAAGCATTTTTTATTCTCACCCAGTCAATCCACATGGTGTACTTTAATTGAGTATGCCAATCCTGAGGGTTATCGTCCAAAAGGCATTTGATTATTATTTTTAAGTTCTCATTCGTTGATTTGGCAACCCCATTCCCTTGTGAATAATAGTTAGATGAAAATTTGAGGATTACCTGATTCTAGAAGGCCCATTGAATGAGGGATGTAGATGAGAAATAGGGAGCATTATCACATACCAGAAAGAAAGGCATGCCAAACCGTATGACAATGAACTCCTCTAAGAACTTGGTTACCACCTCCATAGTGCAGTTTCTTAGAACTTGTGCCTCCATCCATTGCATGCAGTAATCAATTGTGGTTAGTATGTATCCATGTCTTGTAGAAGGAGGGTTAATCATTCCTACGAAATCTAGCCCCCACTGGGAAAATGGATGTACCTCATAAACTAGTTGTAAGGGCATCACCGGATGTCTCTCATAAATGAGGCTAGTTTGACAAACATGACAGGAGTGCACGTGCTCATGTGTATTTTTGAGTAAGGTTAGCCAATATTAATCGGATCAATATCCGATGGGTTGTGGCTTCAGCTAAACCATATCCTATGCAATACTTATTGTGAAACTCCTTGAGAACCTGCTTAGCTTCTGTTCGATCTAAACAATGCAAGTAAAGACCATCGTAACTATCTATGCAAATCCACTGATGAACTTCCTAACAAATTTGATCTTTTTGAAGAAAGACTTTAGCTCCTTTCGGCTATTTTGGGGAGCCAATTTGAGGATAGCCTCAACTCTTTTGGGATTAATTGAAATACCTATTTTAGATATGATGTGTCTAAGGAGTTTTCCTTGGGTCACCCCAAAGACACACTTCTTGGGATTTAGCGAAATTCCATAATGCCTACATCTTTTCAACACCTTACACAGATCTTCAATGTGGTCCATGTTGTTTATGGAGAATACCATGTGATGATCCATATAAATAAAAATACACCTATTGACCAGGCCTTTAAATGCCTCATCCATAGCTCATTGGAAAGTTGTTCTTGCATTGATCAAGTCAAAGGGCATACCACAGCAAGCAAATGTCCCCCACTTTGTCATGAATACTATCTTCAGGTGATCTTCTTCTTTTAGCATAACCTGATTGTACCCAGAGTAACCATCAAGGAAAGACATCATCTGGGAGCCATTTACCACTTGCAACACTTCATCAAGGGTTTCCAATGGGTAGTTATCCTTTTGAGAATATCTATTCAAATTTTGGAAGTCCACACAGAGTCAAACTTCTCTTCTTTTATTTCTTATTGGGATGAGATTTTCTACCCAAGTTGAGTTTTATATAGGAAAGAAAATCTTGGTGTCAAGAAACTTTTGCACTTCCTTCTGGATCATTGGCTCAATCATAGGGTTCACCGACCTCTACCTTTGGTGAAAAGGTTTAGCATCTAGGTTTAGTGGGATGTTGTGTACAATGACTATAGGATCATAATTTTTTAAGTCCTCATAGCTCTAGGCTATGACATCTTTGTACCTAGTGAGTAACTCTACCATTTTCCTTTTTTCCTCGTATGTACCAACTTTTCCAATATGAACTTTCCTAGGTTCAAGTTGTGCACCTAGAATGCAAAGCTCATAGTCATCACCTCCTACCACTAGTGTCTTCCCCCTTTCACAAGCATGTTCATCTTTGTTGAAAATCCTTTCTAGGGCTACCATTCCTTTTAGGATGGAGTTAGTCTTCAAATTTAAAATCCCTAGATCATTTGATTCTTCGATTCTGTCTTCTTCTTTGTCAATATTTTGTTTTTCAAAGACCCCAGCACTCATGATGAATTCCATTATTTGTTTCTCATCCTAGAATACCTAGAAGTTTGTGATATTATTTGGGATGGTTGGCATAGCCACCAGCTCAATGGAGAAATTTTTCATTTTAGACTTTTCCAATGGATGTAGGGAACTTGCTGATACTACCAAAGCATCAACGATAGTATTCCATCTTCTTGGGACACTCTGGATATTAAATGCTTCAAAATATTCAATTAAATCCCACACACGGTTATGGTATGAGGAAAATCACTTATCAGTGCATGAATATTGGCTCTGAATCTTCCTGACCACCAACTGTGAGTCACCTTCTCTGACCAAATCTTTTACCTTCTTTTCATTTTCCATGAGGAGACCTCACACCAGTGCCTCGTATTCAACAATGTTATTAGTGTAGTAGAATTGTAGCCTATAAGTAGCATAGTATGAATGACCTCTAGGTTTGACCAACTCTATCCCAGCCCCTGCTCCTTATTTACATTTGGAGCCATCAAACTTAAGTTTCCATACTGGGTAACCCTTGTGAGAAAAGGGATTATCTTGGGGTTCCAATGCATCCTTTTGTGGATGCTCACTGACTTGGGGTTTAGTAGGGGTTTCTGGTGGTGATAGGTTTTCTATGCTTGCGACCTCCATGTTCTCTATGTCTATGCTATCCCTTATAGAGAGGGGCACCCATTTCATCTTTTGTTTTTCTTTCGCATCACTCCATACTTCATGACATGGGGGAAAGAAACCATCATCAGAGGAGCTCCATTCCTCTTGTATAGGGAATTATGTTGTGGGGAGCTAAGGTCATTTATAATGAGAAGGCCCATCATCACCTGAGTGTGTCATTGTCCCTTTTGCAAGCTTAGGTGTGCAAGACATTTGGTTCATTACTTGAATTATCACACCCTAGCAATCTTGGTATTTAAACTCTGAATGACTCACCTAGTGTAGACGACAATATCATCACAACATTAATATGTTTGGATCAGCATCTTGGCCAAGATGTTTCATGTTCTTCATCATATTTCCTACAAAGTTGGTAAGGATCTCCTCAGGAATTTGAGTATGCACCAAACCTTGTACAAGGCTATCATTTGAATTTTCATCTTCTTTGATGTGAAATGTTAAAATCTTATTGAATCAATACACCCCCAGATTGGCTTGTGAGAATAGGACTTCATTTGGAGCATTTTATTTAGTTATCATCTACTTGAGTTTGGGTTCAGCATCAATCTTGATTTGGTTATTGAGTCCCTTCCAAGGTAGCCAAAGTTGAGTGAAGTTTGTGGAGAACCAACCTCTTAAGGAGTTGGTCCATTCTCTACTAAGTAACATGTTGTATGTTTTTGGGATGTCTACCACATGTATGTTGATGCAGTCTTGGATCCTAGGGTTAGTGGTTAACTATATGCATGTATCCTTTAGGGCCCCAATGACTTTGACCTCTATTTTATCAAGTTGGATCATGACCCTATTGGATGGTTGAGGATTCATCCCAAACTTTTTGCATATGGACAACGACATGATGTTACATAAAGCCCCTGAGTCAATTAGATAGTTATGTAGGTTCTTTTGAAATATCTTGAGGCTGAGCAAGAATGGGGGTACTTCTACCTGATCTTTGAACATAGTTGGCATTGCCTCAACTGTATTGACATTTGATGAACTTCTAGTGTTGCTACTAGATGAGACTGACTTGGAATGATCCAAGGACCTTAGGAGGTCTTCTCTTTGTGAAGGGAAACTTTGCAACATGTTGTACATTGACATATTATCTTTAACTCTCTTTAGTTCCTCCAGTGCACTATAATTTTTCGTGGCCCAAACTGGATTCTTCAATATGGTGGGTTGGTGTTGTGTTGTCAGGGAAACAGTGGCACTAGGGCCTCTAGGAGACATAGGGTTATTGTTATCTTGGGGGTTTGGTGTAGTAGGCTACATTCCTAGGGGAATACCATTAGTTAGAGTTTCTCTTCTGCTTCTCATATTATAATTTCTTCTATTATTATTCTAAAAAGCATGGATCTCAGAGTACTTAGGCTGACTTTCCTGGTTGAATGGGAATATAAATTCCTCTTTAGTTGTGTTATCTTTAGGGCTTCCCTCTATAATTGGGTCATAAGAATCAAAGACCATGCCACTGAAATGAGTATGGGAGTTGTCAGGATCCCAACATTGTTGATTGTTGAACTCTCCCTTATATTTAGTGTCTGATTGATGCATGTCAAGGGCTTGGGTGAAATTAACCTCAGATGAACTAAAGGCATTAGAACCATTGGAGGGTATGCTACCATTATGTGGATGTGTTTTCCATGGCCTATTAGTTTTTTGTTGACCAAATAATTTGTCTTGAGAAGCATTTCCATAACCTCTATTGTTATTGTTGGTATTGTTGTTGTAATTTCCATTAATTATGATTATGATGTTGGGAATAGGTGTTTGGGGCAGCAGCTGATCATTGGTAGTTCCCTTGATTTTGAGGTGGATTGAGCTTCATCCTAGTGATCTCACTTGTTAGTTGGGACAACATCTTCTTCATGCATAAAAATCACTTACTAAAGCATGGTCAGGCTTGTTCGGGACAATAACCTTTTGTTCACATAGGGTTTCCTTAAGTGCATCATACACTAGATATGTGATGGTTAGGGGTGGGGAAATGGTGTATGGGGTTAGTACCAGATTGAATTTTTTGATGTGTTGCATTGAAGGTTGATTGTGTGCTGTGAATGGACCAATTAGGGTAGCATTCCCTAAAATGGGTGAAACACCTTAGTTTCCACCTACTTGTGGATCCATTTGTTGGGTGAATGTGATGGCTTCATTGTAGACTTTCTCCAGAGTATCGATGTCTCTTGGGGGAAACCTCTTTAAAAATATGGAATTTAATGGATCCAAGGCCCTCATGTAAACTTGTATAGAAGCCCCTTCAAGTGCGGTGTAAGGGGCTTCCAATCTTTGGTACATCTTTTGGAAGTGGTGATTGAACATGGCAATTGGTTTGTTATGATCTTTCCTCACTGAGATGAATTGGTGGTGAAAATTATCTAGGTCCACATATAGCTTGAATTTATTGAGGAATTTTATTTCAAATTCACCCCATGTTGAGATAGATGCTCGTGGCAAGTTCAAATACCAATTATATGAAAACTCCCCTAATGTCTAGGGGAAAAGGTGACACACAACATCCTGATGTGCAATCTCTTTTCAATTAAATAATTCCTTGAAGGCACGAATATGTTCTTCCGCAGTCTTGGATTCCCCATAGATGAAGCGTGGACAAAATTTCTCAGGGTTTTTGGGTAGCTTATGGAGTTGTCCTTGTAGAGCCAATGGAGAACTTTGTGCATTTGTGAAGAAGGCCATTGGAGCTGGTTGTGGAGTAGCAGAGAGTGGGGTAGTGATGTACAAAAATGGAGGAAGGTTGGGTTGATGTGAAACATTCTCCCCTTGTTTCACTTTACTTCTACGAGGTCTATGAACTTCTCTGAGTTCTAGGAATTTCCCTTTATTTGGTGAGGATCTGAGGATTTGTTCAAACCTTTCAAGAGAGAATGATCCAATGTTCTAGGGTTTCCCTTTCAAGGTCCCTCCTTCTATTGCCACTTCTATTGAGTGTTTTTTTTACATGAGACAACAGATATGAATCTGCATGAAGTGAATTCCCCTCTTGGAAGAGTGATGTAGATCAATCTCAAGGTTCCTTCTAGGCTAGGTCTCAACCACTTGGATAGCTCAATGAAAGATAAATTTTAATATGTTCACAAGGAGGCCATTGCTGGTTTGTTCTCGAGGGACTACAAAACAAATCTTGAAACACAACAATATTTCTCTTTTTGGATTTTTGAGTTTTTAAATGAAAATAAGATCAATCTATTTAATCTACTATAACTTAAAGAAATTTTTAGAACAAGAAACTAATGGACATAAACCAATATTACGTTGCTTTGTGAATTAAAGAACCAAGAAGATGAGGAAAAACCCACAAAATAAAGATTTGAATAATCACAATCCCAGCTTAGCAGATGCAATCGTCAATGGAAATGAATGTAGATGTATGATAAGTCAAAATTCATCAAATCACGAAGCCACCATAGATGTACGCACATGTGAGAAAAATTTATCTTGAATCATCAAAAGAAATATGTTCCCAATAATTCATCACGTCAAAGCAATGTAGCAAAGGTAAATACTAGACTAAAAGGGTCATAGACCAAAATCACTATACAATCAATTGGCTCTTTGAAACAAATGAATGAACAAACACACATTCATAAATTTCACAAAGATAGCAGAATAAATCACACCATGTTTGAAGCACCAACTGTATATATTATATTACAATGATAATCCACCCTAGTTACATAAATTTCATACAATTTATAGAGTTGCACTCTCAATTTCTTAGCTAGGGTTTCAGCTGCATAAAAAAATTGAAAATACATCTAAACTAAAGATTACATGAGGGAAACTAACCCTAAAGAAAGTTTAAACTACCCTTGTATGGAATTAAACCTCATACATTACAATTTTGGAGAAGATTATGGACAAAATAACTCAAAAACAAAATCTGGAACTCGTGCATGTTCTCCATGAAACTCTTGATTCTACCCTTTATTCACCATTATAGCTCTCCTTCATGGACTCAATTGGAAGATGCCCTTAAATCATGCAAAAAAACCTTCTGGAAGTGATCTTTCTGACTAAAAAAACAAGTTAGAGAAGACTGGAGTTAACAACGGTCGTGCCCCAAAAATTTCAAACCTTGACCATCACCCCCAAAAAATGAAGTTCTAGAATTGGCTAAGTGTTGAAACAACTTCTCCTCAACTTTTAGACTTTCAAAGGCTGAAAAATCTTATAGGGCTGAAATGCTAAAAATCTTGGTCTTCAAAAATGGCTAATTGTGAAAAATGTTTTTTCCTCTATACAAAATTTGGCTAAGTCAAAACTAGGTGCTTATTGGCTTGGAAGGACTTCTGGATGAGCCTTGTGGAACCTATCCATGATCTCCTACACCTCTTCAAAATCAGCCATTTTGACCCCCTTAAGGCATTCTAATTCCTTCTCCCTAAAAGTAAGAAATTCAGCTACAAACCCCTTTATTTCCTCTTCTCGAGATAGCATCTTCTAGATTTCTTCTTTCTGATAAAACATCTACTAAAGATATTCTTTTGTACTAACTCCTCTGAAGATCTCCAGATATTGGCCTATGATAACATTTACAGGATGCATTGTTTTCTCATCATCCTCATCATATAAATCTAGGTCTAACCCCTCAAAAAACTTATGAATTTCCTCCAAAAAAAGTAGACCTTTATCTCTCTTCTTATTCATTTTCTTCAGCACCTTCTCAAAAATGGTCAAATCATGAGTGATATCTTGGATCCACTCCTCAAAATTATCCAATTATGACCCTTCATATATTTTGCCCAAAACTTGGAAGCACCACTTCCTTATTATGGTGAGGTCTTCTAGTGCCTTCTGCCACTTCAAGATTTTCTCCTCCAGGCCATCCTCTTCACTCATAATCTCAACCAAAAATGTGATTCCTTGAAGGTCTCAAAATATTCTTAATATTTTCCTTGGCAAACTCTTCAAAATCCACCTTCCAATCTGCACATGCTCGAACAAAAGAATGCGAGATATCTGTCGGTATACTTATATTACCCCTTTTCTCCAAAATAACTTGTAATGAGGCCTCAAGATTACTAGGGTCAATGGGACCCACTATTTTAAGAATAAATTTCTTCATTGCTTCATTTTGTTCACTCAATGCTTTTATCTTTTCTTCATCTTTATCCATGAACCCTAGAGCATGCTTCAGTCCTGGTGTAGCCAAAGTTTTACTTCCCTCTCTATTTGGCTCTCCTAGATCTACCTCTTCTAGCACATAATCATCTTGGGTAATTTCTGCCATGGTAACATTCATTGTAGGGACAACCAATTGATCTTTCCACCTGCCCACCTAATCTTATGTTACATACGAGAGGGTCCTTGCCCAGGCACTAGGTCCTGCTTGGTGGAATGCTCATCCCAATGCTTCCATATTGGTATCATCATCCGTGTATACCCTTACCCTTGGTTGAATCTCCTTGGTGAACCAAGTGGGCTTTGAAAATACATTAATAGGCTCATAGGGGGCTACTAGACTTGAGGTAGTATCTTGGTGCTCTATCTTTATTTCCTCATGACTCTCCTCTTCTCCTCCTTTCATTTCTTATTCTTGATGAGCTACAAGTGATGTAGAACCTAATTGAAGATCTATGATTTGAGATCACTAAGTTGTTGATTAATTATGTAATATGATTAAATCAGTAATATGTTGTCATTGATGTCAACTAGTTTGACAACACTTATTTTGTAAGTTACTATACTGAAACATCTGTAGAAAAGGAGTAAAAGAGATGAAGAACAAAAATATCTACATGAGGAAGATGTATATGATAGATGAGAATAAGGAATACATTGAGTAACTTGTTGATGATTCTATGACCTTCTGTTATTGACATGATTATGTTTCATTCATCTATGATGAGGAAAAGAGTTGAAAGACATAAGGCAATGTGGTCGGTTGATGAAGCATTATAGTATACACCGAGCAGCATAGTGTATACCAAGCATAGTATAAATCAAGCTTGTGTTCACCGACACATTTCTTTGTTAACCAAGCAGGAGAAAAGAATTAAATGATTAGTTTAGTCATTAAGGATTGATGAGTTGTAAAGTACATCAAAATTAGTGATGAAGATAATGTTTGTTAAGAAGATCAACAACTAGCATAATTTAAGGAAGATATAAAGGATGAAATCAAAATGTTTTACTGGCACAATTGCCGAGGAAGGTTTAAGTGGCAAAATGGATGAAGGAGAATAAGTGGAAAAATCCAATGAAGGAAAAGAAAATGGTTTACTTTTCTATTTAAGAGACCAAAGTTTTGTTATGAAACAAATGCCAAAAGAAGGACTGCAAAATTATCACATGGACAAGCCTCATGTATGCCTGATCAAACTGGTTAAGGCAAACTGAACTATAGAGTTTACTGAGCATCAGAGAGCTATTACCAAGTGATAGTAAGTCATTGATTATTGTTGATACATAATTGTAATACTAATAAAAGGATTTGAATGAGCATAAAATAGATTTGAACATCTACAATTCAAGTTGTATTATAATCAGATCAAACTGCTCTTACATTTTAACCATTGTAAATAGAGAAATCTCTTAATAGAGTGGACAAGAAAGTATTATACATTTCATTCATAGAATGAGAATTTTAATCCTTGTTGGAAAGTTGTCTATAATAATTTATATGACTTGATATAGTGTTTTCATTATGGCAACAAAGTCATATAATAGTTTGGAGTCAGCGCACTTGATGAGAAGATCAGAAATCAGTTAAGTGTTGAAGATTGGACAGTGTATAGAGTTCCTGTAGCTCAGAGCATCAACGCATGTCCGTATGGATGAATTATGGTATGCACCCTAGAAGTTAAGTTGGTTAGACTATATTCTTGCTTATTCTATGAGTGCATTATCAGATGTGCAAGGATGACAAAGTTATAGTTAGTTGAAGTTGCACAGCCAATGTGTGCCAGAGAAGAACAGAGCATGAAGCCAACAGTTGGTATTTTGGTTTGTGGTTATAATGTAATATTGTAAAGGCTATGAACCCATTGTATTTAGGTAGCTGACATGTTTATATGTTTAATTGTAAGCACGCTTAAGCCAATTCAATTCGAAGCATTGTATGTAATAGGTCTAAGGGCTGACCTAATTGTTTATTTTGTATGAGCGTATAAATATAAGGTGAACCCATTGTGTTTGCTAAGGAAGTTAATAGAGATATAATAAGTAGATTAGAAGTGTTTGAAGACACTAGAAGATGTATTAGAGATTTTCTAGAGGTCAAAGCATCATTGCATCAAAAGAACTGATCTGACAAGTAGTGTCACAGTGACAGTTCATCCTGCAGATATAGTGTGTACCTGAGATCAAAAGGTTGTAGCCTTCACCACTTGAGCAGTGAGCTCTTGGATAGTGCATCTTCTACCCTAATAGGGACTATTGTAAAAGACTCCTAATAGGGTCCAACCCTTAACAAGGTCTACTATACTAAAAGCATTGTAAAGAAACTCCTAATAGGGTTAAGGATCTTCTAACAAGGATCACAAAACACTAGTGTAGAATATTAGTGCGTGTCAATTCTCACCGGGGTTTTTACCTATTTTGGTTTCCTCTTAATAATATTGATGTCATGTGTTGATTTCATCTTTCAAGTTTATGTGAATGTTTAATTCAATACTTAAGCATTTAAAGTCAGTATAAAAATGAAAAGTTAAAATATAGTGAACACTGATTCACCCCCCCTCTCAACATTCCCATTCCTAACAATTGGTATCAAAGCTCTAGTCCTCAGCATAGAAGTTTAACCACTTGAGGAGATCATGGAAAAAGTAGAAATGAAACATCTGAAAAGAAATCTTGAAGCAGCTCTTGAAGACCTGGACAAATTAGAAAGAGAAATTGAAGAACTAAAAGAAAAATTCAATGATGCATAGTTGGTTATCAAAAGGATAAGAAAGGATTTTAAAGAATGCTCTACCAGTGATCTAGGAGAAAAGGTCAAGAAGTTAAATGAAGGAAATGCATCTATGAAAGAACTACTTGAAGAATTTGATGATAAGTTGATCAACAATTAGGAAGTCTACAATGAACAAGTCAAAGAGAACCTTCAACTCAATGAAGAACTAAGGCAAGAAAATATGGAAATATTGGAGCTAAGGAATAGAAAAGAAAGCTTGGAGTCTGAATTGAAAGAAGCAAAGAATCATATTAAAAAATTACACACCAATTCTAATTTGATAGAATCTCAATTGTATGCAAGGAGAGCCAAAGGAGACACTAAAATCAGATTGACAACATGCGAGCAAGAAATGACTCTGTATCATCTTAAAATGGAAGCACTTCCATGGTAAGAGCATTTAGCCTTTTGAGTAAGTGGTTTAGGGTCATGTTGAATGCCTTGAATGGATATTTAACTTGGAGCTGGCTTTTCCCCCTATTCTACCCCATTTTCCACTTCTTCTAAGCACTTTCCTGGCAATCTGAACTATGAACTTGAGGTTTTGGACCCTAAGGTCAAGGTCGACCTTATGGGGTCAAGGTCGACCTCAACCCTGACCTAGTCAAGGTTGACCTCAACCCTGACCTAGTTAGGGATGAGCTCGACCTTGAACCTAAGGTTTAGGGTCTCCGAAGTTAGCTTCTAGTTCCAAGACTTTATCAATATATTTGTCTTTTCCCTCTTTGGGGCCATTATTTCTCGGATTAAGCATCAAATTCTTAAATTAATATTTGAGAATAGACCTTTCTCGATATTTGCATAGGAATCCTAATTTATTATTGGAGATTAGCCTTTCTCAAGTTTTGTGCCTAATGCTCAAATTAACTTTGGGGTTGGCCTCACCTCAAATTTTGTAACAAGGCTCTTAAATAATTATTTTATTTCTATATTAAGGGTGGTCCCCTCCTAGAGTTTTGATTCAAGACTTTAATATAATTTCCTCTCCATGTGTACCTCTCTATAGTTTTGTGCCATGGGCCCTCAATTATTGTTTTCTACGAGGCCCCTCTTGTGCCCTAGATCACTATAAAAGGGAGCCTTCCTCTCTCATTTTCACAACACACCTCATCTCAAAATCTCTCAAACTCTCAAGTGCAAGAAAGCAAGAAGATCAAGCATTCAAACCTTCAAGAATTCAAGCATCCAATTCATCAAGGAGATCCATTAGTAGCCATTGAAGGATTCAAGCTCTGCGGAGCTCTCTTGTTGAAGATTCTTCCATTTCTATTCAAGCCTCTTCCTAGTTCAAGATCCATTCAAGATTGGTGTTGAAGATCTAAAGAAAATTGATTAGAGAGAACCTATATTTGATTCTAAATTCATCCATTCTTGTGGATTCAAGTATTCAAATCCTCCACAAGGGTTTCAACTCAAGCAAGGTGAATTGTTCCGTTTACTTTGTTTATTCCAGCAATTTCAATTCAATTTCAAGGTTAATTCTTAAATTGGGGTTTGAATGAGGCAAACCCCCCAAAAAAAAACCAAACACCCTCTTTTTCTTATAGGTATAGGTGCAAAATCTCAGATCTGAGAGCAAATTTGGATACCCTTTTCGGCAATCTTTCAGTATCTACAAACAGAATCAGAATCGGACTTCAAATAAAAAATGTCATCCTTGACCTTTTAAACTTTCAAAGTCGACCTATGTGAATTTTGGAAAAAGATTTCTGGGTTTTGTAGATCTCGTAGTTTCAGTTCACACATACAAAAATTAATAGTTTTTGAAATTTTTTGATATGGTTTTCAGCTGACTCTTTTTTGAAGGTAAGTTCCTTTATTTCTTAATTTCAATATTAATCATCTATATTTACTTTCTATATCAATACAATTTCATGTAAGTGTAAAATATTGGCTTTGGGGTCTCTTTTATGTGCAATCCATTGTTCTAGGACCCCATACACTATTTTATCCATTTCATTTTGGTGAACCTGAGAAGCTTACTCTCTTTTTTTTGTGGAATTAGATGCCCTATTGTGTTTGATTTCTTTTCCATGCTTATAAGTTTCATTTGAATGCATTGGGATATATCTAGATCTATTTTCTATGCATTTCTGTATTTGTTATCATGTTGCACAAGTTTTTTCAAGTGTTTTCCAAATATTCTTCCGTAGCTTTTGGGATTACACAACATTCTCCTCTTACCTTACCATTGCATGATGTTACACCTAGAAAGATTTTATCTAGTGTGTGTGATGTTGCTTTGTCCTCTTTTCCTTGTAAGGATATATTAGAGCAAGAAGATGACTTTAATCTATCTTTCCATCATATTTCTCTTTATGGAGATGAGTTAAGGATTGATGTTGATTCTTCTCCTAATATATGTCCTTTCTATGAGCCTACTTTAGAACATAATTTACCTTCTTTCCCCTCTAGGGATCTTAAATTGTTCTTTATTGGTAGGGATGATCATCCTCCTATTTGGGATGAACCTTTGGATTTGGATTTCGATTACTCTCTTCCTCATGAAACCATTTTGGATGATCCCTTGGACAATGACATTGATTTATCCCCTCCTCACAAAGAAGCTTTCATACAAGAGGGTGATTTATTAATAGATGACTTATTGATACATGATGATAACTCTTTTTCTACAACACACTCCCCTTATGAAGACATTTTAGTGAAAGAAGATGATATTATAGATTCTCTACCTCCATTTGAGATTCCTTCTAGTGATGAGGCATTAGTGGAGAATGATATGAATTCCCTTAATGCTCTCCCTTTAGTGATGATCCTATGGAGCATCAAGATCTTACCTCATCTCCTCCTAGGATGTCCTCTTTGCTTCCTTTATATGAATCTATTTGTAGTGTTGAGATGACTAATATGGTTTATCCTAAACCCATGTTGACTGTCAAAGGTTGTCCTCGCATTACTGTCAAAGGTAAACCTATGGAGTCTTTCTATGATCAAGATTCTATAGCTCACACATATCATACAAGGAATAACCCTCAACCTAATCCAGTGGTTTCTACTTCTTTTTCACTTTCTCAACCCATTCTTCCTCCTCCACCCCATCTTCCTAGCAAGGAGTATAATTTGATAAACCAATTGCAAAATACTCCTGCCAAGATTTCTTTATGGGAGCTTCTTCAAACTTCATCTACCTACTATGAAGCCTTGAAAAAAGCTCTAGCAACTCTTCCTACTCCACCTCCTAATCAAGAGAACATTAATAACTTCTTACAATGCATGCATGCTACCCCGGGTCCTCCTAACATTGTTTTTACTCAAAAAGATTTACCTTCTAAAGAAGTTCAGAATCAGTATGATGCTCTTATGGTTGTTGTTACTATCAATAAAAGTATCATTCATAGGACCTTGATTGATAATGGATCTGGGCTTAATATTTGTAGCATGGACATGCTCAAAGAAATTAACGATGATCTTTCAACTATTCAACCTGATAATGTTCCTATACGTGGCTTTGATAACATTTCTAAGAACACTTTAGGAATCATTACTTTAACTAGCAAAGTAGTTTCGACCATCCTGAATACTCCTTTACATGTTATGTCTGGACCTCTCAATTATAACCTTCTTTTGGGAAGACCTTGGTTGCATGAGATGCATGTCATCCCTTCCACCCTTCACCGTAAAGTTAAGTTTATACATAACAACATGATCTATACACTTCATGCTAATGATGTGCCTAATCCTTGTCTTAATATTCAAACTCACACTACCCATATTCCTAAAAGCAATCCTTCTTCCTCTAATGCTCTTCCTGGTGATGATTGGGGAACTTTGGATTTTACTCCTACTTTTATTGGAGAATATAAGGTTAATGAGCTTGATTTTATGAAGCAACAAAGAGAATTTGAATAGTGAGTTTTTACTTCTAAAGCCCTTAGTAATAACTTTGTCACTATTTCTACCCACAATGAATCTATCAAATCTATCAAGGATGATATTGTGACTACTGAGGATCCATTGACTCCTTCTGATATGGCTTCTCGTTATGGTCCCAGTTATCATTTTCTTGTTAAACAAGGATTTGATGGTCAAGGATGTAGTAAGCATAAATAGGGAATTCAAATGCCCTTATGCACTGGGGGGCATGAGCATTCTTATGGATTGGTATTTAATCCTCGAAAAAAAATCAATGTTAACATCTCCAATAACACTTCAAAACATGATGAACTTGTGAAGGAATTTGACCAAGAAGTTCTTTTGCCAAAACTCCTTCATGCTAAGATGATTACTAGACCTAAATGCAAAAAGAAACGTAGTCCACACTTGAAGACTCTTCCTTTTTGTTTATATCATAGATTTCATGATCACTCTACTAATGAATGTCAAGCTTTACATTATAATATTAGGAAGCTCATTGATAGTAATGTTATTTATATATCATGTGACAATGAGTTGTATTTCAATCCTGTTTTCTCTAAATAACATATATGTTCCTATTATGGAGCTCCACATTATGTAAACAATGGTAGCCTAATACTTGGGGGCTCATTGTCTTACATAGTGTTGCAAGTGATATAATAGGTCCCTCTCCATCCTTGTTCCTACACTTGGTGGGCAAGGATGTCATCTCCTTCTTTTCTGTCTTTCTGGAAGTCACCTCTTTCCTTGGTTAAGCAGAATCTATCTATTATGCAATATCCAATTATACATGAACATATTGGTTTGCATTGAGGATCTTATTCCTTGATCACTACCGATTTCATTGTTTGACATTGGGTTTCCATGGTTGATATATATCTCACCTTGGAAATTAAACAGTGTGCTATCCCTCACAAGGGTTACTTTTTCACTTCTTGCATGATATTTCCTTGCATTCATCCCTTCCATGGCCTCATATGAGCTATGACCTTCTTGGCTTGGACTGGGTGTTGTCTATGGATATTTTCTTGATGTTGAAGAAGGCTTTATCCTTGTTCTTTTCTTTCCTTAACATGTCAAAAT
Source organism: Chamaecyparis obtusa (assembly GCA_027943335.1). Taxonomy (NCBI): domain Eukaryota; kingdom Viridiplantae; phylum Streptophyta; class Pinopsida; order Cupressales; family Cupressaceae; genus Chamaecyparis; species Chamaecyparis obtusa. The sequence goes on from BSBK01000529.1 coordinate 14,330,577, forward strand.
AGTATGTTTTTTCCATATTAAGGAGGGGGGCATACATACAGCCTCCCTTGCTCTATATTATGTATTTTTGCTCTAACCTTTTGTTTTGCAGCATGCTAAATCTTCTGAAGGTAACGCACATAAGTTGCTAAATCTTGAGGAGACACACATTTTTCAAATGTTTCAATATGGTAAATCTTGGAAGGTAACACACATAAGTTGCTAAATCCTAAAAAGACATGCATCAATATGCTAAATCTTCCAAGGGTAATGCACATAAGTTGCTAAATCATGAGGAGACACGCATTTCATATTCATGGTGATACAAGAAGGTGGATCCATGGGTACTTTATAAAAGCCATCAGAAGATGCACTACATACATGCACAAAGCCACCAAAAGGTGCACAACATTATGGGGTGACTATTAAGTGTTTTCTTGGTGGGCCATCCTATCCTTTTGTGGTTCATAGTGAGATATACACATCTTACTGGGCGAGCTAGCCACTTCTCTCTTCCCCTTCTATTCTTTTCATTGATGTCTCCCTTATTACAATCTTGGAGTTGAAGAAGACTTGAGTCTCTGGGGGCTTGAGGATTCCTTTGTCCCTTTGATTTCAGTAAGAATATATTTTTCTTTATGATCTCCTTTACCAAGAGTTTGCATCGATTCCATACTATTGCTAAAGTGGGGGCTTAATGTATCATCTTAAAATGGAAGCACTTCCATGGTAAGAGTGTTTAGCCCTCCGAGTAAGTGGTTTGGGGTCATGTTGAACACCTTGAATGGATATTTGACTTGGATTTGGTAGGTACAGGTGTGGAATCTTAGATCTGAGAGAGAATTTGGATACCCTTTTTGGTAATCTTTCAGGATCTACGAACAAAATCAGAATCGGACTTCAAATAAAAAATGTCATCCTTGACCTTTTAAAAGGTCAAAGTCGACCTATGTGAATCTTGGAAAAATATTTATGGGTTTTGTAGATCTTGTAGTTTCGGTTCAAGAACATGGAAATTAATAGTTTTTGAGATCTTTTGATAGGTTTTTCAGCTAATTCTTTTTTGGAGGTAAGTACCTATATTTCTTAATTTCAATATTAATCATCTATATTTACTTTCTGTATCAATACAATTTCATGTAAGTGTAAAATATTGGCTTTGGGGTCTCTTTTATATGCAATCCATTTTTGTAGGACCCCATACACTATTTTATCCATTACAAACTCATAGAAGGACTCTACTGATGCTAAAAAGATTGAAGATCAAACCAAAGATAATGGTCAACCACCTAAGAATGAGTGCAAGCAAGTAGAACACACTTTTTTTGCATGTAACAAACATGGAAACATTGCAAGGAACTATTCAGAGGTAAGACCTTTTAATGGTTACTGTTATTCATGCAATAAGTTTGGTCATAGAGGAATGAATATCAAGACTAGTAAGAAGAACAAGATACATCATGATCAGAGAAATTAGAATCAAACAAATGTAAGAAGTTCTTAGAATGTTACATGCTAGATATGTAACTATAATGGTCAATCAACAAGACAATGCTGAATGATGACTCATGTCAATGCGCCAAGGAATGTAAGACCTCCAATCATTTTTCACTCTTGTAACAAGGCTGGACATATCTCTAGGTTCTGTAGATCAAGGACGCAAGGTCAGGAAAGCCCTAAAAAGGCCAAAGAACCGGTTTTGGATCTTGAAGGAGAAGATAATTTTGTCAAAGCCTCAGATGATGCAAGCATGATTTGGTCAAAGAAATAGAAGGACAAGATTGATGAGAATGTATTGGATGTGTCCACATAGGACACACCCTCTACATCTAGATGAATGGCCCTCAGGGTCATAAGGGGAGCTAATTTAGCTCTAGACCCATGCGTGGCTTGTATAATCACTTTTAGAGTATGCACCTTTGGACTTAAGCTTTTGGAGAATAAAGGAACCTTCGTGTAAGAGTTCACATACTGATTGTTAGCAAAACTCAAGTTAGAAATATTGAAGTGACAACCTGGTTTACGTGACAAGCATTAATGACAGAATTCTCACTTTACGTAGATAGAAATATAATTGATTACTCATTGCATTCAAATTCAGAGTGATAGGAGAGTAGAAAGAGCCTTAGAAGTTGTTGTGAAGACTTGGAGATTGATCTATCAATTATTTGCAGCAATTAGCAATGCATTTGGTTGGTTGCAAAAGACCTAGTTTGATGTGCTGATTCAAAAGTCTTCGGATCATCTCAGAGTACAGTTGGAAAGAGATTAAACAAGTAAGTCATGGCCACTCCCATAGTTTTTGATGTTGCTAAGAAGAAGAGATATGTATTCAAGAAACATCATTTAATTCAACCCTAGATGAGTTAGAGGGAGCATTCTCCCACACGCCTATAGGCGTTATGCATGTGGAAGATATTAGGGCTTACATCTACTACAAGAAAGAACTAGTAGGGATGGATAGGTTAAGGGTGCACATGGATTCCATGTTGAAACTAGACAAAACATTCATGGATGAATATGTTAAGTGGAATGATCACCCTATAGTAGAGTATGCTATGGCATATGAATTCTATGAGACTGAATGGATTAAGATACTATTGAGTAGAATTCATGATGACCTATTTTGGATAGGTGATGTACCAGTCAGAATCACCAGTGACTTGATACATGAGATGACAAGCCTTTCTAGGGTAGGCGCCATCCTTCATGTGGGCAAGGATGACAAGAAAATAGTTGAGAAAACTTGCAAGTCTAGGAGTGATAGGTGCAGGATGACAATTGAGCCTATTGAACAAGCAGACATCAAATTGATGTCTATAATACCTAGATATAGGTTTCATCACACCAGCAGGGTGAATAGTGTGTCTGCGGGCACTATTCTAGTAGCCATTAGAGTTGTGAAGGAAGATTCAGATTTCAACTTGTGTGAGATCTTGTGCACATAGTTGATTGATAACATCAAGGCCATCAAGCATGATAAGACAAAGATATTTATGTTTAGTTCATTGATCATTTACATGTACCTTCAAATTGTTGGGAGAGTATTAGATTTTTATTTGGATGAGTCCATTTGAACCATGCCATAGATATCTAACAAAGCATCCATAGAGAGCACATTGAGAGATTATGTGACATTGGAATTGAAGACCTTTAGGGTCAAGATGCAAATGAGGTATAGAATTCTAGAGAGCATTGTCAAAAATTAGAAGGATAATATTTTCTTTATGGTAGAGATAGACACAACTTGTATGGAATTTGTTGAGCCAAGAACTAAGTGGATTCATCCACTTGGTTATGAGGTAGAAGAACAAGTCCTTCAAGCATATGCATAGGTTCTACTATCAGCCCCCAAAGATCCTAATGAACCTAGGTGGGGAACTTATGAGGAAAAGACAAGAGAAGTTGATGCAAAACTAAATAGCGTAGCAACTAAGAGGAAAGCCTCTAAGATTACATTTGAGATACTCAGAATTGATGGAGTAACACAAGAAAACCTTGACAAGGCAAGGGAAGAAAAGATTGCCTTGAAAATTGAGAGCGCATCCACAGCAGATGCTAAGTCTGATGATCCTAAGTTGAAAAAGGTAAAGATTGAGAAGAATGATGATCCAAAGGATAAACAGGGTAAAATTGATGATATCAATCCTACGCCCACTGTTACAATTGATATTGAGTCCACAGACACATCTCCTAAGATGCCCAAGAGGAGAAAATAAATTTCCACAAACCATCCTTTAGCTATAAGTGCAGCCACAAGGAGAAAATTGAAAAGTGTGCAGTCACCTCCGGAAGTAGGATTCATACCTAGTGTTCAAGTGCTAAGGACTAGATTTGTAGATGAAGGAAGGCTAGATTAGATAGCCAAGTTCTATGAAAAATATCATGAAATTGATAAGTCATAGATTCATGAGATGCTAATCAAACACATGATAAAGTTTAAGAAGATAGTTCTTGAATTAAAGACAATAATTCCAGATAAGGTATGGGATATTATGGATACCTTAAAGAGACAAGCCATTGAAGAAGACTTCAGAATAAGGGAACAAACTCTTGATTCCACTCTTCCAGTATTTTATGTTGAAGAAAAGTCACTATTGTTGAATTTGGTGAATCCGTACTTAAGGACAAAGATGAGAACACTACACCTCATGAACAAAGACTATGAGCTGATTTCTAAAGAAATAGAGAAGGCCTTTGAGAAGGTATTCTTAGAGCAGCACATGAAACCTAAGTCTGTGTCCATCACTCAAGCACCTAGTGAGCAAGTCAAAGCAGAAGAGACCATCAAGATACAATCCACAGGACCTTAGGATTCAGTGCCTATAGTGGAAGCACAAATAGAGGTAGACAAGTCTATACCCATAATAGAATCACTCAAAGATAGCACCATTATGATTGATAATGTTGAGATAGCCATGGCAGCCACTGAAACTGACTTGGACAAGTCTTAGGAAGCTTTTGTGAGCACACAAGAAGCTGAAATGTTATGCAGCAACACATCACCCATTCATCAAGTAGAAGCATTGATTGATAATGAAAAAGAAGATGAGAAAGAAGAAGAAAAAGAAATAGAAAAAGAAAAAATATAAAAAGAAGAAGAAGAGAAAGAAGATGAAAAAGAAATAGAAAAAGAGGAAGAAAAGATAAAAGAAAGTGAGAAAAAGGATGAAATGTCAATAGTGCAAAAAGTGTTGGACAACACTCCCATCACTCCTTCAGCAACATTATTGTCAAGTTTGACACCTAACACATCCAATTTGGACTCATGGAAAGAAGAAGACCTGATTAAGTTCAGCATCTTAGCTATGGAGAAAGCCAAAGAAAAGAAAGTAATGAGAAATCCCCTCCTGGTAGAATCAGTAAACATGTTCAACAATCTATTGCCATAAGATAAGAGAGTGTCAAAGATGCACTCGGTTGATGATGTGAGTATAGTCATCTCACATTTCAAAAGCAACTTCTCAATCCTTGAAGAGTTTGCATCCGTAGTTGTAGAAGAAAAGTATCTGAAGAAAAGATTGACTAAATTGGTGAATAAATTTTCACTTGACCTCAGTTCCCTCAAGACCGGTCAAGAATCCTTGAAAGAATTTGTAGATCAAGGAAGAAAAATTATTGCAGAATGCATGAATCAAGACAAGCTCACTGATGCTCATTTCAAGAAAATAAAAGAGGCAGAAGCTATGATTGAGCAAGTGAAGAGTTTAGTGAAAGACACATCCATAGATGTGAACATGTGCAATAATGTCTACCAAAGTTAGATAGACAAAATTGAGAAGGGAAAAAAAGAGATGACAAAGTTAAGGGCTAGATAGACTCAGTTGAGGAATGCTCTTGCGCCCTCACTAGACATTCTAAATCCAAATATCAAGGAGATTGATGCCACTATGGTGACATATGATCAAGGTCCTTCCAAAAATCTAAAAAAGATGGAGAAGCTTCAGTATGCATTATGCGCCCATCTCCAAATAGTAAACTCTTTGATCACTTTTTGGAAGAAGGAGATCTAGAACCTAAAGATTGCATATTCGGATGTTTTCCCTTAGTGAGTATGTGTAGATACAATTTTTTGTAACACCTTTGTCATTAATGTCAAAGGGGGAGTTGTGTATATAATATGGATCATAATATGTATAGGGAGATATAATTATATGTATAGATGACAAAAAAAATTTGTATTAAGGACAATTAGCAACCTAGCCATATTCCTTTGTTGCCATCAATGAAAAAGGGGGAGATTTTTGGCAAGTTGTCTATAGTGATGTATATGACTTGATATAGTGTTTTCATTATAGCAACAAAGTCATATAGTAGTTTGGAGTCAGCACACTTGAAGAGAAGATTAGAAATCAGTTAAGTGTTGAAGACTAGACAGTGTACAGAGTTCTTGTAGCTCAGAGCATCAATGCACATAAATGAATTATGGTATGCATCCTAGAAGATAAGTTGGTTAGACTATATTCTTGCTTAGTCTATGAGCACATTATTAGATGTGCAAGGATGACAAAGTTATAGTCAGTTGAAGTTGCTTCAGTCCTGGAGTAGCCAAAGTTTTACTTCCCTCTCTATTCGGCTCTCCTAGGTCTACCTCTTCTAGCACATAATCATCTAGGGTAATTTCTACCATGCTAACATTCATTGTAGGGACATCCAACTGATATTTCCACCTACCCACCTAATCTTGTGTTACATATGAGAGGATCCTTGCTCGGGCACTAGGTCCTACTTGGTGGAACGCTCATCCCAATGCCACCGTATCGGTATCATCATCTGTGTATACCCTTACCTTTGGTTGAATCTCCTTGGTGAACCAAGTGGGCTTTGAAAATGCATTAATAGGCTCATAGGGCACTACTAGACTTGAGGTAGTAGCTTGGCACTTTATCTCTATTTCCATATGACTCTCCTCTCCTCCTTTCATTTCTTGTTCTTGATGAACTACAACTGATTTGAAACCTAATTGAAGATCTGTGATTTGAGATCACTGAGTTGTTGATTAGATATGTAATATGATTAAATCAGTAATATGTTGTCATTGATGTCAACTAGTTTGACAACACTTATTTTGTAAGTTACTATACCGAAACATCTGTAGAAAAGGAGTAAAAGAGATGAAGAACAAAAATATCTACATGAGGAAGATGTATATGATAGATGAGGATAAGGAATACATTGAGTAAATTAATGATGAGTCTATGACCTTATGTTATTGACTTGATTATATTTCATTCATTTATGATGAGGAAAAGAGCTGAAAGACACAAGGCAATGTGGTCGATTGATGAAGCATTACAGTATACACTAAGTAGTGTAGTGTATACCAAGCACAATATAAACTGAGCTTGTGTTCACTGACACATTTCTTTGTTAACCGAGCAAGAGAAAAGAATTAAATGATTAGTTTAGCCATTAAGGATTGATGAGTTGTAAAGTACATCAAAATCAATGATGAAGATAATGTTTCTTATGAAGATCAATAGCTAGCATAATTCAAGGAAGATCTAAAGGATGAAATAAAAATATTTTACTAGCACAAATACCGAGGAAGGTTTAAGTGGAAAAATGGACGAAGGAGAATAAGCAGCAAAATCCAATGAAGGAAAATGAAATGGTTTACTTGCCTATTTAAGAGACTAGAGTTTCGTTATGAAACAAATTCTAGAAGAAGGACTGCAAAATTATTGCATGGACAACCTTCATGTATGCGTGATCAAACTGGTTAAGGAGAACTGACTGTAGAGTTTACCGAGCATCAGAAAGCTATTACCGAGTGATAGTAAGTCATTGATTATTGTTGATATAGAATTGTAATACTGATCAAAGGATTTGAATGAGCATAAAATAGATCTGAACATCTGCAATTGAAGTTGTATTTTAATCAGATCAAATTGCTATTACATTTTAACCATTGTAAACAGAGAAATCTCTTAACAGAGTGGACTAGAAAGTATTATACGTTTCATTCATAGAATGAGCATTGTTATCCTTGTTGGAATGTTGTCTATACTAATGTATATGACTTGATATAGTTTTTTCATTATGGCAACAAAGTCATATAGTAGTTTGGATTCAGCGCACTTCATGAGAAGATCAGAAATCAGTTAAGTGTTGAAGACTAGATAGTGTACAGAGTTCCTGCAGCTCAGAGCATCAGCACACATGCATATGGATGAATTATGGTATGCACCCTAGAAGTTAAGTTGGTTAGACTATATTTCTTCTTATTCTATGAGCGCATTATCAGATGTGTAAGGATGACAAAGTTATAGTTAGTTGAAGTTGCACAGCTAGTGTGTGCCAGAGAAGAATAGAGAACGAAGCCAACAATTAGTATTTTGGTTTGTAGTTATAATGTAATATTGTAAAGGCTATGCACCTATTTTATTTAGGTTTCTGACATTTTTATATGTTTAATTTTAAGCACGCTTAAGCCAATTCAATTGGAAGAATTGTATGTAATAGGTCTAAGGGCCGACCTAATTATTTATTTTGTATGAGCATATAAATATAAGGTGTGCCCATTGTGTTTGGTAAGAAAGTTGATAGAGAGATATAATAAGTAGAGAAGAAGTGTGTGAAGACACTAGAACATGTATTAGAGCTTTGCTAGAGGTCAAAGCATCAGTGCATCAAAGGAATTGATCTGACAAGCAGTGTCATAGTGACAGTTCATCATGCAGATATAGTGTCTATCTGGGATCAGAAGGTTGTAGCCTTCACCACTTGAGTAGTGAGCTCTTGGATAGTGCATCCTCTCCACTAATATGGATTGACCCTTAACAAGGGCTACTGTACTAAAAACATTGTAAAGAAACTCCTAACAGGGTTAAGCATCTTCTAACAAGGATCACAAAACAGTAGTGCAGAATATTAGTGGGTGTCAATTCCCACCGAGGTTTTTACCTATTTGGGTTTCCTCATAATCATATTGATGTCATGTGTTGATTTCCTATTTCATGTTTATGTGAATGTTTAATTTAGTACTTAAGCATTTAAAGTTGGTATAAAAGTGAAAAGTTAAAATATAGTGAACACTGATTCACCCCCCCCTCTCAGCATTGCCATTCCTAAGAATTGGTATTAGAGCTCTAGTCCTCAGCATAGAAGTTTAACCACTTGAGGAGATCATGGAAAAAGCATAAATGAAACATCTGAAAATAAATCTTGAAGCATCTCTTCAAGACCTGGACAAATCAGAAAGAGAAATTGAAGAACTAAAAGAAAAATTTAGTGATGCACAGTTGGTTATCAAAAGGATAAGAAAGGATTTTAAAGAATGTTCTACCAGTGATCTAGGAGAAAAGGTCAAGAAGTTAAATGAAGGAAATGCATCTATGAAAGAACTACTTGAAGAATTTGATGATAAGTTGACCAACAATCAGGAAGTCTACAATTAACAAGTATAAGTATAAATATAAGGTGCGCCCATTGTGTTTGGTATGGAAGTTGATAGAGAGATATAATAAGTAGAGTAGAGGTGTGCAAAGACACTAGAAGATGTATTAGAGCTTTTCTAGAGGTCAAAGCATCAACACATCAAAGGAACTTATCTGACAAGCAGTGTCATAGTGACAGTTTATCCTATAGATATAGTGTGTATCTGAGCTCAGAAGGTTGTAGCCTTCACCACTTGAGTAGTGAGCTCTTGGATAGTGTGTCCTCTCCCCTAATAGGGACTATTGTAAAAGACTCCTAATAGGGTTTGACCCTTAACAAGGTCTACTATACTAAAAGCATTGTAAAGAAACTCATAACAGAGTTAAGGATCTTCTAACAAGGATCACAAAACACTAGTGTAGAATATTAGTCGGTGTCAATTCCCACCGGGGTTTTTACCTATTTGGGTTTCCTTATAATCATATTGGTGTCATGTGTGTAATTCTTGTTTCCTATTTATGTGAATGTTTAATTCAATACTTAAGCATTTAAAGTCAATATAAAAGTAAAAACTTAAAATACAGTGAACACTGATTCACCCCCCCCCTACCTCTTATTGTTCCCATTCCTAACAATCCTTTCAACCCCATAGTGAATGTTGGTTGGATGATAATGGTTGGTCTAAAATCCTCTAACAAGGTCACACCTAATAGTTTGTTTGTAACCTTTAATAGGGTTGGGTCTTCACCGACCTCACTTCAGAAGAGTGAACATTTTTGGGTTTCCGGTCCCATGTGGTTTTTCCCTTCACAGGGTTTCCACATTAAATATTTTATGTTATGTGTTCATTGTGGTGACTTTTTGTTATCATACTTTACATATTACATATTAGATTTGGTCAGTAATCATTATATGCTATTGACTGGTAATTGGTAAAAGCACAAATAGTATAGTATTTTAAGTTACTGAGCTACATAAGTTTAAGTAAATTGTTTTGGATTATACATTTTGATTTGGGACTGTCGATAACTGATTCACCCCCCTCTCAATTATTATAAAAATTTGAGCATTGGTTGCTTGGAATAGAGTTTGAAGGACTTCAGCACAAAGGTCTCAAAATGTTTAAGAGGGAAGTGCCAAAGCTTAACAAGGATAACTTCACAATATGGAAAAGTTGAATGAAGCTGCATATATCTAGGATTGGGAATTACGCCCTAGATCTGATGACAAATGGATAACTTGCACCACCCACTGGTCCCTTGACCCTTGATCAACTAAGGGATAGGCATGAACATAATGTTACTATGATGGAGATTGATGCTACCTATTCAGATGCTGAATTTGAAGATATCAAGGACTGTACCACTGCTAAGTAGATGTGGGATAAGTTAGCTCAAGTTTACAGTGCTGATGCGAATGTCAAGAGAGCAAGAGCCGATAGCTTAAGAGGGAGATTTGATGACATGAAGATGAAAGAAGGTGAAAACATTGTGCAGTAAAAAAAATAGAATAAAAGAGGTAGTTTATGCTATTAGATCATTGAATGGAGTTATTGATGAAGACACTATGGTAAGCAAAATCCTAAGAACCTTATTGCCTATCTATGCAATTAGAATATCTGCAATTCATGAAAATAGGTTAGCACCTAATAGCACACTCACTCTTGATAATCTCATTGGAAAGCTTACAACATTTGAACTGAATAATTATGATAATAGTGTTGCACCCAATGTTGAATCCACTTTCATGACTTCTCTGAAGATTGGTAAGTCTAGTAGCAAAAATAATAAGGATGATAGTGATAGAAATACTGATGATGAGCTTGATGAACTTGAAGCTCTTATGGCCAGAAGGATACCTAAAGGTAAAGGAAGGTATAGAGGCAAGTTACCTTTAGCATGCTTTAACTGTAAAGAAGTTGGTCACATTGCTGCTAGATGTCCACACAAGAAAGATGATGATAGAACCAAAGATTGATCTGAATGAGGCTATGGGAGAAGATACAATAGAGGCTACCAACACTACAACAAAGATAACCAAGATAATAATGAAAAAGGAAAGAAGGTTTGCTACATTGCTGAGGAAGAAGATATCAATGATACCGACATTGATGATGATGTGGAGGTAGTATTTGTGGCAATGAAGGATGATTCGGAAGAAGATGAAAGGTATGTAGAAACAACACTTATCTCTAAGGATAATAAGAATGATACATGGATTATAGATAGTGGCTGTACCCATCACATAACTGGTAATGAAGAAAAATTTGACTATCTTGAAGAATACAATGGAGCATTTGTAAGAATGCGAAATGATGCACCCTGTATGGTAAGAGGTAAAGGATCCCTAATGATAAATGATAGATTAAAATGTGAAAATTCTTATTGGGTAAAAGGATTAAACTATAATTTGTTAAGTGTGGCATAGCTGAACAATTCAGGCCACCAAGTTACTTTTGAGAGCAAAAAGGTGAAAATATTTGATGATGGAGAAAGACTTGTTGGAATTGGTACACAATCCAGAGGTAATTTGTTTTATCTTGTTAATGATCAGTCTTCTTGTTTATTGATGAAAGATGAAGATGTATGGCTGTGGCATAAAAGGTTATGCCATGTGAATTTTGATAACATGATTAAGATCAAAAAAAGAAAAGAGTTAGAGGTCTGCCTAACTTGTCAAAGTCTGATCATGTTATGTGTCATGAATGTCAGAAAGTTAAGATGAGTAAGTCTAGTTTCAAAAAAAAAGATTACTCAACAAAGAAGATACTTGAGTTGGTTCATACCGACCTATGTGGTCCTATGAGAACTCGGAGTTATTATGGAGACAGATATTTCATTCTTTTTTTTGATGATTATACTAGGTTAATTACTGTCATGTTCTTAAAAGAAAAATCAAAGGCATTCAAGATGTTCAAGTGGTATAAAACAAAAGTAGAAAAAGAGACTGGTAAAGATTTGAAATGCTTAAGATCTGATAGAGGAGGTGAATTTATCTCTGATGAATTTACTAATTTTTGCAATGAGCATGGTATTAAAAGATAGGTCTCTGCACCAAGGACACCCCAACAGAATGGCATTGTTGAATGGAGAAATAGGTCAATTGTTGACTATGCAAGGACATTAATGATAGAAAAGAATGTTTCTCAAGCATACTAGAGATAAGTTGTTAGCACTACTGTCTATGTCCTAAACCGAGTACAACTGAAGAAGGACACTAATAAGACACCCTATGAGTTATGGTTTGGACACAAACCCACTGTAAGTTATTTCAAAATTTTTGGAAGCAAATGTTTTATTCTAAAAGATGAAATAAATGGAAAGTTTGACTCAAAAAGTGATGAGGGGATATTTCTAGGATATTCCAATAAAAGTAAAGCATACAAGTGTCTGAATAGAGTTACAAATAAAATGATTAAGAGTACTAATGTTTGATTTGATAAGTTTGATGATAAGAATGCAGAGGAAAGTAGAAAGGAACCTGAGGACTATAGTAGATTCACTTACATTGAACAACCTAAGTACCTACTGACACCGTAGACAGTGACAATCGGTCAGCAAGAAACTAATACTGAGGAATAGGAAAAAGAAACTGACAAGCAGGAAGAACCTACCGAGCAAGCAAATGAACCTGCATAGGATGAACAAGAAAGAAGAAATAAGATACTGGTGAGTTTTGTTAGAAGACACAATCTTGAGACACAAATCATTGGAGACAGAAAAGTTGGCATGCAAACAAGGAGTAAAGCAAGACAAGGTACATGTCTAATTTGTGATTATGAACCGAAGAATGTAAAAGTTGCATTGGAAAATGAAGAATGGGTTAATGCAATGAAAGAATAAATAGAATAGATAGAGAAGAACAAAACCTAGACCTTAGTACCCCAACCTAAAGATAAGAATGTTATCGGTACTAAGTGGATATTCAAAAACAAGCAAAATGAGAATGGAGAGGTAACAAGAAATAAAGCTAGATTGGTATGCAAAGGATATGCATAGGAGGAAGGAATTGATTATGGTGAAAAATTTGCACCTATTGCTAGATTAGAAGGAGTCAGAATGTTACTTGCATATGATGCACACAAAAAGTTCAAAGTTTATCAAATGGATGTCGAGTTAGCATTTCTGAATGGGATACTTGAAGAAGAAGTCTACATAGAACATCCTAAAGGGTTCGTTGATCCAAAAAAGAAAGACATGGTATGTAGATTACATAAAGCTTTATATGGTTTGAAGCAAGCACTGAGAGCCTGGTATGAGAGGCTGCATACTTATTTGTTAAGTATTGGATTGTTAGAATAAGTGAGAACAACAATTTTTATATGAAAGGAGATACTGATGATACAATTCTTATTGCTAAAATATTTGTGGATGACATTATATTTGGAGGACAAGATCAAATATACAAGTCATTTTTTGATGAAATGAGAAGTGAATTTGAAATGTCTATGTTCAGAGAGATTAAGTTCTTTCTAGGACTACAAGTGATTCAACAGAATGAAGATATATTCATCACACAATCCAAATATATCAAGGAAGTATTGAAGACATTTGGCATGGAAGATGATAAACCCATGGGAACACTGATGGCTACTAGATGTAAACTGACTAAGGAAGATGAAACTACAGAAGTGAACCAGACATTGTACCAATCTATGATTGGTAAGTTAATGTATGTAGTGCATAGTAGACTAGACATAGCACATGTGGGAATTGTTGCAAGATTTTCTACAAAACCTAGAGAGTTACACATGGTTGCTACAAAGAGAATCTTAAGATACCTAAAGAAAATAGAAGACAATGGATTATGGTATCCTAAGGAAGGCAAGTTTGAACTCAGAGTCTATATCGATGTTGATTGGGCTGGAAATGTGGATGATAGAAAAAGTAACACCGGAGGAGCATTTTTCTTTGGTGAAAGAATTGTTACATGGACAAGTAAGAAGCAGGCTTGCATTTCAAAGCATCCAGTGATGCACTCTAAAACAAAGCATATATCAATTAAGTATCACTACTTGAGAGAACAAGTACATGAGAAGCAAGTTAAGCTAGAGTTTGTTACATCAAAAGAACAACTTGTAGACATATTTACAAAGCCTCTACCGAAGGATACATTTGAATACTTGAGGACTACACTTGGGGTCTGTCCCCTATCTACTGGTCACTAATGTGATCTAGATGTTGCATCAGCCTAATCTTATTAGAAGATCATTCAAGTTGATGCAGCATAGTTCACACTTTGGATCATGTCTAAGGTTGTGAATAGTTTGGAGAACTGCAATAGATTGGCATATCAGTATACAGAGATACAAAGTATGCACCAGAACAAAGAGTTACATGGCTACTATAGAGCTGTATATTTATTTGTTTCTTTCGCATTGTTCTCAAAGGGAGAGATAAACAATATGAAACAATATGCACCAATGAGAACACTAACATCTATCTAAGGGAGAGACAAACTGAAAGAAAGGGAGAGCACTAAAGATCAGTTACTAAGAATAGAAGAAGGAATCCGAGAGCTAAAAATATTATATCTGCAAAATGTCAAAGCTGCCTTGTTAATGTTGTTGTGTAATGTAGTGATTAAACATATTAAGCTATGGAGAGCTTGTACAACATTTGTTCACAGAGTTGTAGAATACATGTTTGGTATGTGTATGGTATATTTCATATTACTTGACTTGCCATCAATGCCAAAGGGAGAGATTGATGAACTACAACTAATTTAGAACCTAATTGAAGATCTATGATTTGAGATCATCGAGTTGTTGATTAGATATGTAATATGATTAAATCATTAATATGTTGTCATTAATGTCAACTAGTTTGACAACACTTATTTTGTAACTTACTATACCCAAACATCTTAAGAAAAGGAGTAAAAGAGATGAAGAATAGAAATATCTACATGAGGAAGATGTATATGATAGATAAGGATAAGGAGTACATTGAGTAACTCACTGATGAGTCTATGACCTTATGTTATTGACTTGATTATGTTTCATTCAACTATGATGAGAAAAAGAGTTGAAAGACACAAGGTAGTGTGGTCGGTTGATGAAGCATTATAGTATACACTAAGAAGCGTAGTGTATACCAAGCACAATATAAACTGAGCTTGTGTTCACTGACACATTTCTTTGTTAACCAAGTAGGAGAAAAGAATTAAATGATTAGTTTAGCAGTTAAGGATTGATGAGTTGTAAAGTACATCAAAATTAGTGATGAAGATAATGTTTGTTATGAAGATCAACGGCTAGCATAATTCAAGGAAGATCTAAATGATGAAATCAAAATGTTTTACTGGCATAACTGCTGAGAAAGGTTTAAGCAGCAAAATGGATGAAGGAGAATAAGCGGCAAAATCTGATGAAGGAAAAGAAAATGGTTTACTTGTCTATTTAAGAGACCAGAGTTTCTTTATGAAAAAAATGTTGGAAGAAGAAGGACTACAGAATTATTGCATGAACAAGCTTCATGTATGCCTGATCAAACTGGTTAAGGAGAACTGAACTGTAAAGTTTACCGAGTGTCAGAAAGCTATTACCGAGTGACAGTAAGTCATTGATTATTATTGATACAGAATTGTAATACTAATTAGAAGATTTGAATGAGCATAAAATAGATCTAAAAATCTACAATTGAAGTTGTATTGTAATTAGATCAAAGTCCTATTACATTTTAACCATTGTAAACAGAGAAATCTCTGAATAGAGTGGACTAGAAAGTCTTATATGTTTCACTCATAGAATGAGCATTGTTATCCTTTCAACCCCATAGTGAATGCTGGTTGGATGATAATGGTTGGTCTAAAATCCTCTAACAAAGTCACACCTAATAGTGTGTTTTGTAACCTTTAATAGGGTTGGGTCTTCACCAACCTCACTTCAGAAGAGTGAACATTTTTGGGTTGTTGGTCCCAGGTGGTTTTTCCCTTCACAGGATTTCCACTTTAAATCTTTTGTGTTATGTGTTCATTGTGGTGATTTTTTGTTATCATACTTTACATATTACATGTTTGATTTGGTCAGTAATTATTATATGCTATTGACTAGTAATCAGTAAAAGCACAGATAGTATAGTATTTTAAGTTACCGAGCTACAGAAGTTTATGTAAAATTTTTTGGATTATACATTTTGATTTGGGACTGTGGATAACTGATTCACCCCCCTCTAGCAGTTATTCTAACAGTTCTTCCCCTATATTTTTTTGCTCTTCCATATTTATATGTTCCTTCTCTCCAACCTGTTTCTCTGATCCATCTTGTCCCTCTAACAAAATCTCAGTAATCACCTTTGTTTCCTTCTTTGGCTCTTGAGGATCTTGTGCTATTGTTTCAATCTAAGCAAGTGGTGGAGTAGGAGCTTGAGCTAGAGGGTTATACATGGGAGGATTAGGAGAAAGAGGAGGAGTGGGTGAAGGCATTGGTGGAGGAGGCAAATTTGGCATGGGGATATGAACAAGTGGAGGTTGTAGTGGCAATGGAGTTGTTTGAACTGGAGGCAGAAATGGAGTGGTAGATGGTTTTGGACATGGAGGCAAAGGTGGAGTTTGATGTATAGGTGGAGGTGGATGTGGAAGTGGAACTAATTATGAAGCTGAGGGAATTTGTGCTACAACATCTTCCATAGAGGTGATACCTACAAAAGAATCTCTTCCTGACTTTGTAGTCTCCTTTTGAATTTTAGTTGTGACCTCCTCAACTGACTCCTGAGAGTCTCGTTGAACTTCCTCTCCCACATTTCCAAGAGAGCTAGTGAATTGTCTATGGAGGGAGTCAAAGGAAAAGGACTATCCTACAATTGGAGCCTATTGCTCAGTTTCTTTAAATCCACGAAGTCCTTCAAAATTAGAGATGTCAAATTCATCATCTCCCAAAGCATCTAGATTCACTAGCTCTCCGTGGGTGCCCCCTTCGATATCTTCTTGTGTATATTCCTCCTGTACCCTCCTTTTCTTTAAGAATCTCATAGACTGGGTCCTTTTGCTAAGGGGCAGTTGATCCTCTTAATCTTCTTCTCCTTCCTCTAGGAGAGTGTCCATGTGGGTATGTGTCAAATCTTTCTTCCTCTTGTACACCTACCCTTGTATCACCCCAGCCAGCCTAGGTCCAGTTATTTTAACTTTTGGCACTTTCTTGGGTGCACCAGGAGGTTATGGACTACTAGAAGAAGGAGCATCTGGAGGTACTATGCTTCCATTTATTCTAGTTTTTGGCTTCTTTGAATGAGTAGCTGATCCATATGTTGTAGGGTGCTAGTGTCTATACACCATTTCTGGCCTCTATGGTGCAGCCTCTTTAAACTGTGGCATTAATACCTTCTCCCCTTTCTTCTTCTTTTCTTTGGAGGGCTAAGTGGGTTTTTGTTTCATTGGCATGGAATCCATTGGAAATGGACAAGCGATCCATGCTTTAGTCACCTTGATGACATGTCTAGCCTTGAAATTGATGTCATCATTTTCATCCCTATGGACTTCTACATTTAAATTGGCACCCGTACGAGTAGAGTAGTAGAGAATTCTGTGCTAGCTCTAAACTCATTTGGTAGTAGTCACGGATCCTAACCTCATAATCATCAAGGCATTTTATCCAATGGTCTTCATATGAGGCTCATGCACATAATGCGTCCCTATGATGTGGTTGTAGGTACCAATAGGGTTAAATTTGGTTCTTATGAGATTGTAATTCTACAATGGTAATTCATCTCATTCAAATGCCAAGGACTTACATATCTTCATGTCTTGCAAGCAATGTGGCCCTACGCAAATCAAAAAATCCTAGCAATGCTTCTTCTTGTGTTGGATATGCTCATGAGCATCTGACAGTTGTCAGGCCATTTCCAACAAGATTATCCTATCTGATAGATATGTTGGCAACTTCTTAGGAGCTAGGGTGCTTCCTACCACCTAGATGTTTGTGAAGGTCTTGAACTAAATGCAAAATGTCCCAAGGGCCTTGACCTTAGCAGCAGCTTCTCTAGACATTCTTTTAGCATTGTCTGTAAAACCCTCTTCGATGATTATACTTGGACTGTTTGATTTGGACATTTTACATTATGATGATTAGAGCTATGCATTCACATTTATGTTATGATGATATGCTTATCAGATATTTAGATATACTCAGCTATGATTATTGTTTATTAAATTGGAAATCATTCATCTTGTATATACTTATGAAGATTTAAAGAGCTAACCCAAGGATTTGGAAGCTAACCATTATATATATATGTGATGCCTCATGCTTAATGTATATGTTATTGATGTGTTTTCATGACTCAAGATGAAGTTGTAGTTACTCAGTTGCGGTCCACATGATGTATCGATCCTGGTCATCTGTTTGCAAATGTCTTTGTGTGTGTGTGTGTGTGTGTGTGTACATATGCACATGTATCTCTTCTCGGTGATGCAGGCTTGAAGGTATAGGGCATCATCTCCACCTGGTCCCATGAGTATAAGCGAGGCCTCAAAATCCTTGATCATTGTTGTTGTTATGGAGATATCACAAAGGTTCCGCAAGAGGGAAATCCTACATTTGACCCTTTTATGTTCCTTAGGTGGGGAGTTTCTGAGTCAGTCCTAGTGTTGATAGTGAATTATCATGTTATCTTAGTTTGTTAGATTATGTGATATTAATTTATTTGTATGCTATGCGAAACTACTTTAAATGTTGTTCCATTGTTGATAAATATTTATACTTATTTCTTCCTCATCCATTAATGTTTTTACCACTCTATTGCTTTAATTTTTTTGAATATCTTATGCTGCTGTTTATATTTGTTTATGCTTTGTAGGAGACAAGTTAGGGTATCGAATAAAATATATACTATGGGTTTAGAATCTAAATATTTTAACAATATTGATTTATCTTTTAATCTAGTTTTGTAAATTTGTAGATTATATTAAATTGATATTAATATTCCTTCATGATGTCTTATGGTTAATTTGTGTAATTTAATAATTTAATTTTATTGAGCACTATTTCTTTATGTTTTAGATATTGTAGTGAATTACCTCTCGGATTAAATAAGTGAGTTTTGTTGCAGAAAAATTTGCTCACAATTGGTTATGATATTTTAAAAATTAATTTCAGATTTCTCTTCTTCACATTCTCCCCTTTTTGAAACATATTTAAGTTCTTAATTTGGTTAACGTATGTGAAGGTTATAGCTATTTTAAGTCAATGTTATTTTATTGAAATTTATAAACAGCTAGATATTTATCTAGTAGCATTCCAAATATAGTTGTCCATAAATTGTTGGATATGTTGGCATTAAGCATGATTGCCACTAGTGACAAAACTTATTTGCATTCTGAGTGCAAACTGAGCAGAACAGTGCAAACTGAGCAGAACAGTGCAAACTGAGCAAAATAGTGCAAACCAAGCAGGACAGTGTAAACCAAGTAACATTATGTCTACCGAGTCACCAGTATTTACCGAGTTCAAAACCTATCAAGTGGTTAGTATGAACCGTGCCTTCACTTCTACCGAGTGCATGATGATGCCGAGTAATGCAGTGGACGCCAAGTATCAGAAAGTCACCGAGTTAGTTTGCAGGAACCGTGTAACCATACTTGGGCCGACTTAGTAGCACTTATGTTTATTTATCAAGCCAACTTTGTAATTGTAATTAATTGTTTAGACTTGTATATAAACAATGTTGTAAAAATACCAAGATGTAATGAGTATGAATGAATATGAAAAAGAGATAAAAGGCAGAGATAAGCGAATTACAAAGGGCTACAACAGTATAAGGAGTAGCAAAGACAAATTCATCACAGAAGGTGATCAGTACATCAGCGAATCTAGTTGCAAAGAAAGAGATCTACTGTTTCATCCTAACAGGTGAATCAGCTTGAAATCCTTTAACCGGGTAGACTTAACAGTCTTTGTAAAATCTCTTTACCGAGTGCATACTTCATTGTATGTTTGTAAATCCTTTAACAGGGTGGATTTAGCAATCCTTATTGCTCCTAGCAGGGCAGATCATCAGAAGTGATCAATTGTAAGCCTTAACCGGCCAACTTTATACTATAGTACTAAAGCTTTGTGGGTTTCATCCCCACCCCAGTTTTACTTTCTTTTGGAAGATTTCTGGGTAACCAAATCTATGTGTCATTGTTGTGAATGCTTTTAAGTTTCATGCTTTCTATATGAAAAAGGATAAAGTAAACTATATGTTAATACATCTGTAATTGAAAGAAAATTTGGAGTTACTGATTCACCCCTCCCCTCTCAGTAACTTGGTTAATTCCTAAATATTTCCAACAATTGGTATCAGAGCTGTATTGGTTCTCAAGATAAAGCTTAACTAGCTTGAGCAAAGATCCAGGACAATGGAGGTATTCAAACTGAACAAGGTGATTGAAAATGAAAAGCTAGATCTAGAAATGGCCATAGCTAAACTTAAAGAAGCAAAAGAACATCTTTCCCAATCCCTAAGAAGAAGGAAGGAACTTGCAAATCAGATGAATGATCATAATTACATTGAAGAAAAGATTGAAGATCTTTTTCCCTCAGATAGATCAGATGAAGCAAACAATGTTGTCAAAGAACTCCTAGAAAAGAATGGGTCTCTGCAGGAAGAAGTGAGAAAATTAAAAAGAGAACAAGAGCTACACTCAACAAGATTTTGTGAGATCTTAGAAAAAAGAAACAAGTTGAAAGATGAATTAGATGGAAGGAACAATGAAGTCCAAAACAAAACCCTTCAGCTAGAAAACCTAATTGATCAGATCTCCCATACAAATAAGGAAATTCTGACTCTAAGTTCAGAAATAGAAAGCACAAGAGAAGAAATAAGATCTAAAAAGAAAATCAATCTAAGATTGATGGATGACCTAAACACCAAAAAACAAATCAATGAAAGAATGCTGAAAATCCAAGAAGACTTAAATCAGTTATATGATCGAAATCTTCATAGGCAAAAAGGAAAAGCAGGACTTGGATACAAAGGAGAAGGTGAATCTTCCAAGCAAGGTACTCAAAGAAATCAAAAACCTACTTGTAATCATTGTGGAAAAATAGGGCATACTTCAAATAAATGTTGGAGCAATGAAAAAGTAGAATTCAATGGAAAATGCTACAACTGCAATCAGCATGGTCACAAAGCAAATGAATGCAGGGAAAAACCAAGATTCAAAGGTAATTGTCACAAATGCAACAAACAAGGTCACAAGGCATCCGAGTGTAGATCCAAAACATTCAATCCAGCAGAACAAATTATGAAAGCAATGTTTGGATGGGATTACAACACCTGGTGTAGATGTCATTACTGTGGAGAATATGGACACATTGGCATGAACTGCATAAAACATCATCTAAGGAAAAGAGATACTACCATAAGATGCTTCAAATGCACTAAACTTGGTCATATAGCTAGAAATTGCATGAATGCTAGTGAATTTGAAGATGGAAAGAAGAATGAAGCAACTAAGGTCAGGAAACAGATGAGACAACAGTGGGTTCCTAAATCTACCGAGCAAACCAGTCCAAGTAATGGAATGGGTGGCTCTACCAACTCAAACTAAATTCCAAAGAAAGCACTAGAACTGTATTCTCATAGAACAATCTCAAGCAGTTCCAGAACTGAATTAAAAGAAAGATCTAAATTGGCATACAAGATGCAATAAGATCACAGGAAGGTCGGTATTAGTTTTCACCAAGCAAGGTCGGTACCAATTTTTTATCGAGCGAGGTCAGAGCAATATGAATTCTCAAGTTAACCGAGTTGCGAAGTCCTTACCGAGCAATTAATTCATAGTGGGTGATAGTCTGTCGGATTTCATACCCTAATTTGTACTAAGCATTAATGATAGAGTTGTAAACAAAAGGCAAGAAATCAAACTCATTCTTCACCGTGAACTTTAGCACTTTGAGAGCAGAAAATTTCAAGAGCAATCTAGCGATTCAAATACTTTTGCAAAAAGAATTCTCTATGAGCTACCATGGCATCATCCAGCACTTTAGCGAAGAAAGGATCAAAAATGATAGTCCAAGGGGAATGGAGAGCACTAGATTTCAAACTCATGCCTGCAATTGCAGTAGCCCTAGACCCGAATAGAGCTCAATCTTAGATTCCTCCTAAGGTACTACTTGTTAATGATATTCGCAATCATTTCAATTGTGCAATTCAAGAAATGGGAAACCTAGAGCTAGATATTGTGCGTGAGGACCTGTGTGTGGATGGTATTCTAAAACCCGAGAAAAACATCTGGAAGACAAGGGATTAGTTCACATTGCACATTTACCTTGAAACTTTCAGGAGAAATGGGTTAGATACATTCTCAGTCGTGTACATGAAGGCAAGATTTGGCTTGAGCAACCCATAGAGATCACTAAGAAGATGATTCACCAAATCACCGGTCTTCCCATGTTAAACAAAGCTAAAACTACCAAAAACCCTAGGTCGACCAGAACTGGAGAAGAAAACCCTAGCCGAGTGGGACAGTAGAGGCATGAAAGTAAGTAGCATTACTGATGCTGAACTAAAGTTTGGAACACACATCATTGCCCATAAAATATACAGTTCAAGTCAACAGAATAGTGTTTCCTGTGAAGCCATAGACCTAGCATACAAAGTGGTCAAGAATAACTTATCATTTGACCTTGCAGATTTATTGTTAAAATAGTTTAACAAGAACATGGAAAGCATTCAAACTTCCAAAAACAATCCATGTAAGTTTGGATCTCTACTGGTCTGTTTATTTTTTTATGTTCAGAAATTCTTCCCTTCCAAAGGAAAAGTAGTATGGAGAAAAGATGTGCCAATTCTTTATGAGATAAATGAATATATTTCAAAAATGGGTGAAAATTTTGAGAACATCATGGATAGTTATTTTGAGTCTTTCAAAGAGAAAATGAATGACAGATTCCGGATTCCACAAAAGTTGGTTGAGGATTAAAAGGATGATATTTGTTTCATTGTGGACTATGACAAAGTATACATTCAAGCAGCTAAACTGAGGATTGTACATGTAAAACCTCTTCCTTATGAGGTAAACATTGATGAGAAAGAATATCATTGAAGCCCTCCTTAATCAGCCTGTTAATCCCAAAGCTCCATATTTTGGAACATATGAAGAAGCAAAGGTGAGAATTGAATTAAGCATAAAGCTTCCATAGGCAATAAATAAAGGAAAAAAGAGGATATCCAAAATGCAAATTCTAACTGAGGACAGAGGAGAAGACATTGAAGAAGAAGAAGAAAAAGATGAGAAAACAAAGGAACTAGAACTTACAAAGAAGAAAGGAAAGGTATTCATCACTAAGGCACCTAAGCCTCCCACTACTGTATTTACAAGGAGAAGTACAAGGGGTAAGGTAGACAAGGCAGACAAAGATATAATATTCAAAAGGCCTCCTCTAACCCTTCAAGAGAAGATCAAACTTTTTAGAGAAGGATCACGATCTGGGGTAAGTAATATAAAATATTTAAAATATGAAACCAGATCGGAAATAGAACAAAAGGAAATAGAAGATGTTGTCATTGAAAAGATGGGACAGTGGAAATAATCTCCTGATGAAATAGCCCCACAGGTTCCAGCAGCTTTACTAGATCTAATAAAAATGAGATGGACCAATGCAAAGAAAACTCTAAAAGACATATTTGATCAAACCTTGAGACAATTAATGCCGAACTTGAAAAATGATGAAATAAAGAAGGCATTGAAGGAGAATGAAAATAAGATGACACTGAAGTTCAATACTTGTTTGATTCTGATTAACAATATTGAATCAGTTGTGAAGGCTGTAAATGCCACATGTAAGAACATATACCATCTTCACCAACCGAGTACTGAAACAGTTATAATAAAAGACATTGGAGATGACAGTGATGAACAGGAAGAAGCCATTGAGGTAGATGATACTGTGAGGATAGCAGCATAAGTCATTGCATCACTTCCTACCTCTCCAGAAAAAGTTACTACATCTAGCCCGGAGACACCTTCAAGCATGGTTGTGACAACTTCAACATTTGTCCAATCACCTATAGCAACAACAGAAGCAACTACCATTTCTTCTATCGAGTTGCAGTCTCCTATTTCATCAAGTTTTCCAGCAGTAAGTATTCCAATTTTTGATTCTACAAGTGTAAATACTTTAAGTTCTCCAGTAGATAGTATACCATTCTCTATAGCCAGTCCTACTATGTCTACTGTCACTACTACTAAGGCATTAAGTACAGATAAGCCTAAGGCTCAACCGAGTATAAGATTTTTGGGCAAGAATATAGTAGAGGATATAGACCTTGATGAAGAAATAGAGATTCCAACACTGGATTTTGCAAATCTATCAGCAGATCAAATGCAAAATATAGGTGAAATCCTCCAAAGGAAAGTGAAGCAAAAGAAGCTTAAAGAGGAGAGAGACAAGGAATATCAAATCATTAAGGATGCTAAGGACATTTTGTCAGAAGCATTAGGTATTAAAGTAGACTCCTCTCAATATGTTTTGTTACAATTAGCAGAAGCAGTAAATAAGTACAATGAGGATTCATCTGGGACAGAGAAGTTAGTTGAAAGAGCCGAGAAGAGATTCAACAATAAAGTGCTTGAGCACATTGCTCATCACATAGCTATTAATCAAGTGGAATTGTCTTCAGTTTTGACAAACATTGAATCTTCCTATTCGAATGTTACCTCTCTTTTGGGCAGACTATGCAATGTTGCGGAGTTCACCAAGGATGTCAAGGATAAAATGAATAAAATTGATGAGGATTTGAAGATTAGCATATAGAAGCTGCAACTTGAACCAAGTTCAAACTCTGCTCATCACATGAAAATCTCATACCTATCAAATATGCAGTCAGAACTACTGAAAGAAGACACAAGGATCCGGTCCACACTGCTAAACATTCAGAACATGATCCTTCCCATCATGAATACAATGTATAAGCACATTGAACATTCCAAAACATTAATTCATGACAATCAGTTCTCAATAGTAGATCACATGATTGAACTCTCTACAGAAGTCCAAATTGCAATCCAAACATGCAAGATTCTGCAAGAAAATTGGGACAGAACCCTGGCACTGATAATGGAGGTACATTCTATTTTTCTATCAAATTTTGGATTCTCTCTGTAAATCACTTGTATATACACCTTTGGCATTATCATAAAAAAGGGGGAGATATGTATAGAAGGAGATATGTATAGAAGAAGATATGTATAGAAGAAAAAGTTAGCACATTGAAAGGGGGAGATAATTTATAAAGCCCTATGACAAAGACAAATTTTGAAAAATCAAAATAAATCTCAGCATGGTTCATGTATATAAGTTTTGGGCAATAAGTGTTTTGTCACTAATGCCAAAGGGGGAGATTGTTGGCATTAAGCACGATTGCCACTAGTGACAACACTTATTTGCATTCTGAGTGCAAACCGAGCAGAACAGTGCAAACCGAACAGAACAGTGTAAACCGAGCAGAACAGTGCAAACTGAGTAGAACAGTGCAAACCGAGTAGAATAGTGCAAATTGAGTAGAATAGTGCAAACCGAGCAGAACAATGCAAACTGAGCAGAACAGTGCAAACCAAGCAGAACAGTGAAAACCGAGCAAAATAGTGCAAACTGAGCAGGACAGTGTAAACCGAGTAACATTATGTCTACCGAGTCACTAGTATTTACCGAGTTCAAAACCTACCGAGTGGTTAGTATGAACCGTGCCTTCACTTCTACCGAGTGCATGACGATGCCGAGTAATGCAGTGGACACCGAGTTAGTTTGCAGGAACCGTGTAACCATACTTGGGCCGACTTAGTAGCACTTATGTTTATTTGTCAAGCCGACTTTGTAATTGTAATTAATTGTTTAGACTTGTATATAAACAATGTTGTAAAAATACCAAGATGTAATTGTAGACTAGGATTTGAGCATGCACCTAAACCTATTTTGAAGGCCAAAGACAAACAAATGTCATAGCATATTATCAAATCAAATTTAATGGTAAACAAACTAAAATCAAAGCCACCTCAATTTAAGCCTAAAACAGATGCGCCCATGCACCGTTTGATATGCTTGGATATAAATGGATGTGGGTGTGCAAACTCAAGCACTTGGAGCATGCAAATAGGATGATTTGAGGATCAAGAAGACCCAAAATGACACAAAATAGGTATGAGGAACCTATTTTGCCTCAAAGGCCTCAAGAACACACAAATATGCAAAGCTAAAAGATGAACTAAGATTGATTAAACAAGAAATGAATCTATGTTAATCCAATTAAGCTAATTTAAATGTGATTTAAGCTTGAAAATGATCTAAAATGATGAGTTTATGCTTATGCTAGAATGAAAATGGCATTATAACTTTGCTATTGAGTTTGAGAGTTGAAAGATGATTTGCCTTAGGAAGTGAGGGTATTTATAGGAAAAGGGAAGGGCTTGGTTAAAAAGGATGAGTCAGAGTTAGGGCTAAGGTTAGGGTTGAGTCAAGGACAAGTGTCCTGACAAGTGTCAAGGGAGGATTGAGTTGAAAGTTTGAGGGCATGTGCACAATTTGGTAAATGTGCCCAAGGCCAAGAGGTGGCAAGGAAGGGATAAGAAGGTCTTAAATGCATAATGAATGCATGTAAGAAAGATAAGGAAGGCTTAAATGCATCCTTAAATGCATTTGCAAGAGGTGGCCAAGAGGTGGCCATCTTTGTTGACTAAGGAGGATGACTAAGAGGAGGTTAGCATAAGTTTTGGTAAACCTTTTGCTAATGGAATGTGACAAGATTAGAAAGGGGATTAGGATTAGGATTAGGGGATTTTAGGATTAGGATGGGTGAAGAGGTTGGGTTGAGAAGTTTCTAGAAGAGTCTAGAATTCTCCTAGGTTTTATGGAATAAAAGTTTATTCATTCCAAAAGCTTAAGTTTGGGAAAATTTATTGAAATATTTTCAATAAATATGAAAATTAAATATTTAATCTTAATTAAATATTTTGAGTTGAGATTAGGGTTAGAAAAGATGGGATTAGCCTTTTAATCGAAATTAAGAAGGGATTAGAAGATTTTGGAAGAGGTTAGTGGTCTTAAGAAAATTGGCCAAGTTTTGGTCAAAAAATAAATTAATTATTTTTTTGGGGGATTTTTGGTCAATTTATTAATTAAAATAATTAATAAATAGGGGATTAATGTTTAAATAAGATTTAAACATTTTTGGGAGGGATTTCTTAATTAAATATTTTTAATTAAGAAAAAGGGATTTAATGACATAAAAATAAATTAATTAATTAATTAATAAATGATGATGTCATCAGGGATTTTTTCAGAAAATAAAAATACTTTATTTTCTAAAAGATTTTTAGGTGTCTACATTTTGCCCCTCTTTGATGCGATGCCGCAAGTGGCATGGCTTCAAAGACAAGAAAATAAGATGCCCCAGGCTAGAATTTAGAGGAATAAGGGATTGTGCCCCCTTGAGAAAATAACGCAAGGAGTAAACATTGTGGAATTTTCTTGAAAGGAAACAGAGAAGGAACGACTGAGGAAGCAGGGGAGATAAATTACCAAGCTTCCAAGAGCAAAGATGGGTGAATGCAAGATGAGATGGAAATGCAAGATGCAAGATGCAGCTATATGTAAAGATGCAAGATTAATCTATATGATGAATGCAAGGGACCAGATAGCTCCAAGTGCAAACGGGAGTGCACAACCTAGATTTAATATAGCTATGTTAGAGACCTGCCAAAGATACTGGGATCACGAGGCCTATCAACAACGTTGCAGAGGACTGACGAGGACTGACGCTAAACAAACACACAGGGTTGCCCCAACATCACACATGAAGCACAGAGGCGACATGGCGGATCCGATGCTGAAGGAACCACAAACACACAACTGACTCACAGGCAGAAGCGAAAGATCAAAAGACCTTGCCCCAGATTATCCGCACACGCAGCACACCGTGATATAAAGAATCATGGTGACCCTGGTGGGATAAAGAGAAGCCAAAAAGATTAACAAGACCCAAAGGACAAAAAATCCAAGATCAAAATGATAACTCCAAAAAGACATCCTTTGCCAAGGAGAGAGATTAGGTTTGATTGATGGTGGGAAGATTGGTCGGACAGGAGGAATGATATATCCTCAAGGACCAGGAGGAATGATATATCCTCAAGGACCCATGGGTTGGTGAGAGAATAAGTGTAGTTGTTCGCTGGCAAAAAGCTGAAGTTCAAGGAATAATTAGGATGAGCAAGGATAAGTCATCAATTGATGTTGCTGAAGCACAAGGCCTGAGTGGGACTACAAATTTTCTGAGGCTGGGGATGGGACAAGATATTTGATCAAATGCTGCTGCAGGACGGACAAAGGTTATGTACAACAAGGAGGAATGATATGCACAAGGGATATGTACAGAAGCTCAGGATTGGGGATAGGAAGATCACACTCAGCGGGACTCTCACTAGGACGGAGACAAGAAGGATAAATACAGGGAGGAAAGCACTGTACAGGAAAGGGAAAGGGATATGGTACAGATATGGTACAAAGCTTTGGAATAGGATATGGATTGCAGATGGGTTGGAGGAAGATGGAAGCCGAATGCTTGGAGGATAGGGGAGATGGAACTGCTGGGAGATCTGTTATGGATGGAGGAAGAGGACGGTAGCTGAAAGGACAACTAAATAGATAAATAGCCCAGTTTACTATGTTGGTGCCTGTTTACCAGGTTTTCACCAACATACTTGTCCAAGGCGCTTGAATTGCCAAGTTTTCACCATTTGGACGATTATTTTTTCTTTCTCTTTTCTTTTTTGCTTTTTTGCTTTTTTTTTTCTTTTTTTGCTTTTTTGAATGTTTTTGGATTTTCTGATATATGCAGGATCAGGTTCAGGCATAGAACCTCTTCAGATGGATGATGTTGATAGGATCATTCAAGGGCTCACCTTCTGGTGTTGATAGCTGATAGGCTCCCGAGCTGAAGGATGCGGTGACAACATAGGGGCCCAACCAAGTAGGCTCAAACTTGCCTTTCTTTTCTCTATTTGCTAGGACCTTCTGATTTTCTTTAAGGACCATGTCACCGACCTGGAATTGTCTAGGATGGACCTTTTTGTTATAACTCCTTTTGAGTTGATTCTGGTATGCAACCAGGTGATCGTAGGCTTGCTGTCTCTTTTCATCTAGCAGATCTAGCTGTGTGAGCTGGGCCACACGATAGTCTTCATCAGTTGTATAGTTCTTCATGGAGACACGCAAGGATGGAAGCTCGACCTCGATCGGTAGAACGGCTTCAGCACCATATACAAGGGAGTATGGGGTGGTGCCTGTGGGAGTGCAATAAGAAGTACGGTAGGCCCAGAGGGCGGGATTGATTTGGAGGTGCCAGTCACGACCAGAATCATTGACAACCTTCTTGAGGATTTTCAAGATAGTTTTGTTAGTTGCCTCAGCTTGGCCATTTCCTTGAGGGAAATATGGACTGGAGAAACGGTGATGGATGTGGAGTCTGGCACACAAATCATCCACATGCTGGTTTTCAAAAGGTGTGCCATGGTCTGTGAAAATGGTAGATGGTATGCTGAAGCGGCAGATGATATGGTAAAGGATGAACTTGGATATTTGGATGCCAGTGGTTAGGGTGAGCGGAATCGCTTCAACCCATTTGGTAAAGTACTCTGTGGCTGTTATGATATACTTGTGTCCATCCGAAGAGAGGGGGGTGATCAAGCCAATGAGGTCGAGGCCCCAACATGAAAAAGGCCATGGTGGTGCAATAGGCTGTAGATCCTGTGCTGGTGCATGTATCAAATTGGCATGCTGTTGACATGGGAGACATTTCTTGACAAATTCACACGCATCATGTTCCATTGTTGGCCAATAATATCCAACTCTAAGCAGCTGCTTTGCTAGAACCATGCCACTCATGTGGGCACCGCAAATTCCAGCGTAAACTTCTTGTAAGGCCAGGACGGCCTCGTTTGAGTCTAAACATCTAGATAGGACATTATGATACCCACGACGATATAGGGTGTTAGCTACAAGAGTGTAGCGGGAAGCTCTGCGAATAAGGTTTTGGCGTTGGTTATTGGTGAGGTGGGGAGATATGATACCATTATTTAGATATGCATGGATTTCATGGTACCATGGGGATTGGGGACCAACCAAGACACACACCATGTTTGCATCGGTGTTCTCATAAGCTGGCAAGTGTAGCTGCTCGACTAGAAATTCATATTGTGTTGCGTCACGTGGGATTTCCAATAAGGATCCGATGGTTGCCATTGCATCTGCTGCTTTGTTTTGAAGCCTTGGGATCTGATTGAATTGTAGATGTAGGAAATGCTCTTTCAGTTTATCCACCAGTTGCTTGTAGGGTAGCAATTTGTCATCCTTTGTCTGATACTCATCAAGGACTTGCTTGATAATGAGCTGTGAATCTCCAAAGACTTGTAGTTTTGTGATGTTCCCTTGGATAGCTATTTTGAGACCTAAGATGAGTGCCTCATATTCTGCAATGTTGTTGGTACAGGGGAATCCCAACTTGAATGATTTTGGAATATAGTCACCTTGAGGTGTGACGAATAGGATTCCTGCCCCAGAGCTATGGGATGTGTTGGAACCATCAAAGTATAGTTTCCACATGGGCTGCTCTTCAATCATGCACAGATGTTCATCGGGGAATTCCATGATTAGTGGATAGGCATCCACCAGTGGTGCTTCTGCTAGTTGATCGGCAATGACTTTCCCTTTGATTGCTTTGCGATCTACATACTGAATGTCAAATTCGCTGAGTAACATGACCCATTTTGCCATACGGCCTGTGAGGGTTGTCCTTGATAACAGATACTTAAGAGGGTCCACCTTTGATATGAGCTTGATTGTGTGGCTAAGCATGTAATGTCTAAGTTTTTGAGTGTCAAAGACCACTGCTAGGCATGCTTTCTCCATGGGTGAATAGTTAAGCTCATAGCCCACAAGAGTGCGACTGATGTAGTAGACAGCTCGTTCTCTATTTTCATCATCATGCTGTGCTAGGAGTGCCCCTAGTGCTGTAGCTGTTGTTGAGATGTAAAGGATGAGTGGGCATCTTGGAACTGGTGGTACAAGGATCGGAGCGTTAGCTAGATACTCTTTAAGCTTATCAAAGCTTCTTTGACATATGGGATCCCACTTGAAGTTGGTGTCTTTGCATAAGAGATGTGAGAAGGGTTGGCACTTGTCTGCTAGTTGAGAGATGAATCGCCGAACTGATTGAAGCTTGCCCTGTAGGCTTCTGAGCTGTTTGAGATTTCTTGGTGGAGGCATCTCCGTTATTGCTTTTACCTTTTTAGGATCGATCTCTATGCCTCGTCTAGAGACGATGAAACCTAGAAGCTTGCCAGATGTAACACCAAAGACACATTTCTTAGGATTAAGCTTTAAGCCATAATGATTCAGACGATCAAATACATGCTCTAGGATGTTGAGGTGCTCGTCTCTTGTTTTGGATTTTGCAAGGATATCGTCCACATAGTCTTCAAGGATCTTGTGGATCATGTCATGGAAAATGGCTGTCATTGCTCGCTGATATGTTGCTCCTGCATTCTTTAGCCCAAATGGCATCATGTTGTAGCAAAAGGTACCCCATGGGGTTGTGAATGCTGTTTTATGTTGATCTTCTTCCGCTATATGAATTTGGTTGTAGCCTGAAAAGCCATCCATTAATGATAACATCTCATGACCCGCTGTGAGGTCTACAAGCATGTCTATGTTTGGCAATGGGAAGTCATGCTTAGGGCATGCCTTGTTCAAGTCCCTGAAATCAGTACAGATTCTGATGTCGCCAGAAGGCTTTGTGACTGGCACCATGTTAGAGATCCACTCTGAATAATCTATTGCTCTGATGATCTTAGCTTGGAGGAGCTTCTCAAGCTCTGCTTTGATGAGCAATGCTGCCTTTGGATGCATTTTCCTTAGCTTCTGCTTCACTGGCTTGATGTTTGGATCTACTGATAGATGATGAACAACAAGGTTTGGATCAAGCCTAGGCATGTGGGCGTATGACCATGCAAAGTTGATGATGGATTCCTTGAGCAAGGCACTGAGAGCCATTTCTTCTCCTTCTGTTAGGTTGACTGTAATGTAGGTGATCCTTGGACATTCTTCTGTTCCCAAGTTGATTGGCTTGGTTTCCTCTATGATGATCGGCGACTGCTCTGGTCTATAATCTTGGATAGGGGGAAGAGGCAAGGCTTCATCTTCTAGCGCCTGAATTGCCAGGTTTTCACTAGAAGATAGGCCCTTTATTTTTACTATTTTGGAATCAGAATGTGCCCCAAGGGGGTTTTCACATAAACACTCATGATGTTCTCTTGCTATTTCATTTTTGTGACTAAAGCTTGCCTCTTCCCCAAAATATCCTTATGGGTGAAGTTGATAGATAGAGGTTGATGTTGGATCCTATTTGCTTGCTGGATCTGATGCCCCCATGAATTCTAGGAGTGCTTGTGCGCTTTGGAACTCATCGATGTGTGTGATGCTTGGTTGGTCCCAATCTATGAGGTCGGGGTTTGTGAGGGGAAGATCTATGAGGTTAATGGAGAGTTGTTGGAGAACAGAAGTCCCTAGGAGGGTGTCGTCAGCAAAGATATCGTCGTAGTATTGGATGTCTTTCTCTTCGGGGATGTCTTCAATTTTCACAAGGTCATCCTGGCTATTTGAAAAGTTCACGTTGGTCATGTTAGTGCCCGCAGTTGTGGTATTGGGCTCTTGTTCAAGCAGGTGAGGGGTATTAAAGCCAAGTCCTTGCTGTTCTGGATTCTGGGATGGTATGATAGGAAACAAATTTCCGTCCTCTTGTGGTCCTAGACCACCACCTTGATAGTTATATTGTTCTGTGACATTCTTGTAGGGGATTGGATATTTCTCTTTGAAGTACTCAAGAAGTTGTGTGTCACGTGATGGGGGATCTTTTTATAACCATTTGTTAATATCTGGATCTATCTCTTTGCTGTTGATGGTACCATGAGACTCAAAAGTCATATTTCTGATTTGCTTGAGCTTCTAATGTTCCTCAACAGGCTTGTTTTGACAACTTGGGCGTCCTTGAGTATGTGGATCACGTGGAAGAGCCCCTACAGCAAATGCATCACTTAGGATGTATTTGCCACAACCCTGGTTGTTGATCTTGACGGATGATAAGGTGGAAGAGAGGATGGTCTCTGGATCGCGATGGGATCGGGATGAACTAGCAATAGAAGTACCAATATCGGTTCCAGGACAATGAGTAGAATGAGGGAAAGATGCTTCCATCGCACGGCAGTATGCAAAGGGGTTAGGATCAGCGTGGATGGTAACCTCAGTGCCTTGATGTGGAAACTTGATGCACTAATGGTAAGTAGATGGTACAGCCCTAATGGAATGGATCCATGGGCGGCCAAGAAGAATATTAAATGGTAGGTCGAGATCAACAACGTAGCAGATAGTATCTTGCGTTGCTGGGCCTAGCTGGATAGGCAAGGTGATAGTACCTTCAAAGGTATGCTCCAAGTTATCATATGCTTTGATGGTGATCATCTCATGTTGTATGTCAGCCTCCGTGAACCCGATCTTCTTGATGAATTTTAATGTGCACAAGTTGAGGGCTGAGCCATTATCTATTAAAACCCGTTTGATGGCAAAGTCTCTAACCATGACGGCAATGCGGAGAGGGAGAGTATGGTCAGGAGTGACATCTGGTATATCAGATTCTTTGAAGGATAAGGCATATGCTGCTGATAGGTGTCCCACAAGAGTTTCAAACTGAGTTGTGTTAATGTCCGTGGGGACATGGCCTTCTTTTAGAGCTTTGTCCAGGATCTCCTGATGGATGGGTGATGTGCGGAGCAAATCCAAGATAGATATTTGGGCTGGCATGTTCCCAAGATGCTCTATGATATTGTATTGTGCACTTGGTGCATTATGCTATGTTGCGCATGCATTTGATGCTGGCCTGGTGTTAGACTGTGCTGTGGATGTAGTAGATGTTGGCCTTGGAGGAGCAGCTGATCTCGGAGGAGCACCGACAACAGTTATCCTACCACTGCGGGTAGTTGCAGCACATTATCGATCTGGCCCTCTGACGTGGATGGTATTGATGGTGGGCTCATCTTGGATGGGCTCAACTTGAGTTATGCATCCGACATACTTGTCATAGTTGATGTAGGCCGCTGTGTGATCTTCTTGCTTGCCTTTGCCATGATTTTGGGGCTGATTGGCGCTGGCTTGATTCTTCCCGGCATCGTGTTGAGGGAACACATTTTGATATATTTGCAAACTGGCGTTGGGTGAAGCTTGAGCTGGTGCATCAACCTGGATCTCCTTGCGATCAATGAGATCCTGGATGTAGTTTTTAAGCCACATGCACTTCAATGTTGTGTGCCCCTTCACACGATGGTAATCACAGTATTCATTTTCTTTATACCAATCAGACTTTGGTGCATTGTCATCCTTCTGTGGTATGGGTGGATATGTGATCATATTTGCTTTGGCTAGCTGATAAAAGATCTGATCCAGAGGCTCACCCAAAGGTGTGAAAGTCCTCTTTGGATTGTTCTGATTGTTGGGCTTGTTCTGCATTGGGGCAACGTTAACTGTGTTAACAGGATTGCCTTGATGTGCTGGCTGTTGCTGTTGGTATTGCTGCTGATACTATTGCACAGGTGGCTGATGAGCTTGAGGAGGCTGTTGATAAATAGGTGCTTGATATGCGGGAGCTGGTGGTTGCTGATAGATGGGTGCTTGTGGTGGTTGGTATGTTTGAGCTGGTGTAGGACTAGCCACAATGAATTGTACCTTCTTAGTGTCAGTGGCTCCATCTGTAACAACATTCTTGTTATGATTCCAGTAACGGGATTTATCATTGTTGGGTTTGTTCTTGGAATCATCCTTGAAGTGACGAATAGTGCCTTCATCTAGGAGAGCTTTCTCGATGCCTATGTCTTTGCTCTTGATCTCTTGGTATGTCTGGAGACAGTTCATTCGCATGTGATGGGATAGCTTTGGATGCAGGTTATCAATGAAGATCTTTGTTAGATGCTTCTCTAGCGGCTGATATGATAACCTGGTTGTAAGATTCTACCATCTTTGCAAGTATTCTGCAAGGCTTTCTCCATCTTTTTGCTTTGAGTTGCATAGGTCTAGCAAGGACAACTCATTGTCCACATTATGGGCATAGTGTGTGATGAACTTCTCAGAGAGTTCAGCAAAGGTTTTTATTGTCCCATGTGGTATTTTGTAAAACCACTCAACAGCAGTTCCTCCCAAGCTCTTGGGAAATAGGTGGAGGAGATAGTTATCACTGTAAGCCACTTCTTGGCATGCCATGTAGAACTCTTTGATATGATTTACTGTATCTCCTTTCCCCCGATACTTGTCGAACTTGGGCATCTCAAAATGCTTGGGGAAAGGGATAGTTGCTATGGACCGATCGAAGGGATATGAGCACACCTCTTCTGTTAGATTTGACAAACGCAAATCATCCCAAGAACACCTGCATGCAAGACTGTCACAAAGAAGAAGCAAAAAGATAGAAAGCTATGGCGGCCAAAAGGCCAGAGACTGCAAAACCATGTTGCAAGAAAATAATCTTCTATTAACAATGATGAAAATAATACAATCTCCTTATTGAAATGAAAGAAGTGAATCCTTATAAAAGGAAACACGAAACCCTAAAGGCTAAAACCCTAAAGAATTATAAAGCGCCTAAGTGAAACTTAAGCCTAGAGTATGATAAACTAATAATTAAATGATTTAATTATTAGCTAACATAAGACTACTCTAACACCCCCCCTTAAGTGTAACTTAGGGAGAAGCAAAAAAAGCTAAACTACTGTAGAAAGCAGGAAAGATGGGTCCCAGCAACTAGGCCTGATCAGGTACCCAAACATAAAGCAAAAGATGTCCCAGAGAAAGGAACAAGAAGAGAGCAAGAAACTCCTCTGAAGCATGTCTGAAAACTCTGTCAGAAGATATTGCTGGAACCCCCACTGAAGTGCATGACCAGGTAGAGAAGACAAGTTTCTGAAGAGCTGATCAATCGAACCAGGAAGCAATAGAACCAACAGGTGAACCCCCCCATAATGCTGAACTGGGAGAGGTGACAGTAACACTGAAATGCGATGCCAAAAATAGCTACAGAAGAAGAACCAGGAACACCAACAGTGCAACAGAAGCACACACACAGGATAAAGGGCGGTGTCATAGACACAGTCTACATGGGCTAATGTCGTGGAAGGTACACTCACTTGACAAGAGTGGATGCGCCTATAGTGGCAAATGCATCAGAATCCCCCCATGGCACTTTATAACTGAGTGCGAATACTAAAACTGAACCAGGTGAAAAAGATCCCAGAAATGCAGAAGAGGGCACTTTATCTTAGTGTGTTTACAGAACAAAGATACATCAGAAAGAGCATGCAAGCTCAGAATTCAGAAAGAAGAGTGCACTAAGAAACCAGAAGAAGAGATCCCCGGACCTGTAGAACCAAGCACACCACCAGAGGGCATAAACTGCATAACTCAGAGGAGTGAAAACCTGGAGTAGAATCTGGAAGAAATACCTTTTCCACTGAATAGTACATAGAACCAGCTTTCCGACGATATCTTGTTTGCCGAAAAAGGAGTCCGGATGAGCCAGATATGACTCCCGGAAGGCAAAAAAAGACATCAGACTTCAACAGAAAAAAAAGCTATTGAAATGGTAGAACCCAAAACCCTAACCTCCTTCATCAGAAAGAGCTCGGAAAGAGCTTTCCGACGATATAAAGAAGTCAGAAAAAGGCCCCCGTATGCTCCCTGTAGAGCGAAAAAGGCCCAGGTAGGTCAAAAGGGCCCCAAAAGGCAAAAAACTAAGCCCTTGGGGCTAAGAAACAGGGCCCCTGGGCGCCATGTGACCCCGCAGGGGGCTGGGGCGGAGCCCCCAGTCACCCATGTGACCACCCGTAGGGCTAAAGCTACCCCGGGCGGCGCGGGGGCGGCGAACGGAGGCTGAGCGGCGCAGAGGGGGCGGCCCGGCGGAGCGTCGGCGGCGGGGAATGCCCGGTGGCGGCGCGGTGGCGCTGAGGCCGGGCGCGGGTGGCGCCGGGGTGGCGCGGCGGCGGCCCAAACATTTTCATTGGCTGCGTTAAATTTGACAAACGCAAATCATCCCAAGAACACCTGCATGCAAGACTGTCACAAAGAAGAAGCAAAAAGACAGAAAGCTATGGCGGCCAAAAGGCCAGAGACTGCAAAACCATGTTGCAAGAAAATAATCTTCTATTAACAATGATGAAAATAATACAATCTCCTTATTGAAATAAAAGAAGTGAATCCTTATAAAAAGAAACACGAAACCCTAAAGGCTAAAACCCTAAAGAATTATAAAGCACCTAAGTGAAACTTAAGCCTAGAGTATGATAAACTAATAATTAAATGATTTAATTATTAGCTAACATAAGACTACTCTAACATCTTCGAACTTGTATGTTTTATTCTCTGTTCCGCTTTGTAGCTCCTTTAGAGCATTTTTCATTGCTTCCCACTCAGCATTGAGTGGCGAGGGAACTGGGACTTCTGCTTGTGATGGAAGTTGTGGAACTGGATATGGTGCTTGCTGTGGATAAATGGGTTGGAATTGATTTTGGGGCAATGGTTGCTGGGGATATTGCTGGTGTGGCA
Organism: Chamaecyparis obtusa; assembly: GCA_027943335.1. Taxonomy (NCBI): domain Eukaryota; kingdom Viridiplantae; phylum Streptophyta; class Pinopsida; order Cupressales; family Cupressaceae; genus Chamaecyparis; species Chamaecyparis obtusa. The sequence continues at coordinate 14,368,048 of BSBK01000529.1, forward strand.
TAGGGGGATATTGTGGTAAATGATATAGAACCACTTGATGTTGTTGGGCTGCTTGTTGTTGTTGAACTGGCGGTTGTTGTGGGACTGCTTGCTGATATTGGACATTTGGAACTTGCTGTTGTAACTGATGGGTGGGAACTTGTTGTTGCTGGGGGATGATAGGGTTTTGTTGCTGAGGCTGATAGCAAGGGACTTGTTGTTGTTGAGGAATGATGGTTGTTTGCTGAAAGGGGACATGTGGTTGCTGTGGGGGAGGCTGTTGGAATGATGCTGCTTGCGGGTATGATGGTGGTAGTTGCTGAGGTTGGCTTTGGGTTTGGCTGATATAAGCTGGGTGCATGCCTGCATTACTTAGAGGTGGAACAGATGTGGGGAAGCTAGAAGCAAAGGGTGATGGGGTAAGATAGCTGGGGAAAGTTGGTTGTTGAGGTGGTGGAACTTGCTGGAAGGTATTTGGGATTTGGGACAAATAGCTTGAAGCCGGCGGTGGTTGGGGTAGTTGCTGCTGTGCTGCTTGGGTGAAGGCGGTTTGTTGACTTGCAACCATAGATGTAGGGGATTGAGATGGGATCCCCCATGCCTTCATTTCTTCTTGTGTAAGGCCCCACTAAGAGCTTGTGTTAGGGTGCACTGTAGTGGATGATGGAATGGTAGGAGCAACGGGAGCTTGGGACACGAATGATGTTTGAGAGAAAGGAGCTTGTTGAGGTTGTGGTTGAGCGGATGCTTGTGAGGAGGAAAATGAAGGAAACACCCAAGAGAAAGATGAGGTTGAAATGGGAAGTGATTGTGCTAACCCCAAAGAAGAAGGTACAGGTGCTTGGGGGTGAAGGGTGACGGTGCTCCTTTGATGGTGAAAGGCGTTGCTTGACTTGCGGATGGTGGCAGTGTAAAAGCTTGTGTGAGAGGTGGAAGCTGACTTTGGGTTTGGATTTGGGCTTGGGTAGCCATAGCAGATGATGAAGCAAAAGGGGTAGGAGATGGAGCAGATGGTGCTGCAGCTTGTGTTGTGGGACTGGCGAGGCTTCCTTGCAAGAAAAGGGAAATGGTGGAAAGCTCTTGGGGTGTTTGCATGATAGGATCGGGAAATGATTGGACAAACAGAGAATACGCTTATGCTGGAACTTGGATAGTTTTGATGGGGATGCGTGGATAGAGAGATGGTGGGATGGAGGTACTTTCTGGCAGATAGTGGGCAAATGTGCTTTGCTGATGTTGCGGTACAAGGGCATTGGTCACTGGTGGGCTTTCTGGAAGATTTACAAATGCTTGGTTTGCCAAGGGGGATGAAGGGATGTTTGGATCTTCACATGGGTTACTGGCTTGGATGTGGGGATTGTAGGTCATCATGGCGTTGGTGAAAAGTTTGGGATCGGATGAGGTTGTTGGTGGATAAGGATTCATGCTTCTTCTTTTTCGAGATCTGGTCTCAACAGGCATGGAGATGCAAGTGCTAAATGTATGCAAGATGTTTGGCTAAAAGATGTTGATGGATGCAAAGTTGATGAACTTCTAAAGATTATGACTTCTAAGGTGCAAATGCAAAGATAGGGATCAAGATGGCGATGATGGAAGCTAGATGGAACGGATATGGATCAAGACGGTGGAGGAAAGATAGGTTGCTGGTGGAAAGCTGGTGAAAGATTACTGAGCGGTCAACAAATGAGCTGCTATTTTTCCCAAATGGAGGATCAAAGATATGATGGGGTCAACCTAAGATAGACTGATGATCTTCAGTCAACAAGTTTCTTATCAATGCACTCCAATCTCTTGCTCGAGATGATGTCTATGCAAGGACAAGGTTTGATTTCTTTATGACAACACGTTGTGTCAAAAAAGAGGATGATGGTCTCTGATCTTGGATATAAGATAGGAACAACTCAAAAGGTAGAACACTAAGTGTTGGTGGATCTCTAGATTTGGAACAAAAGATGATGGATCTGCTAGAAAGATATGGAAAGCTGATGGGGGGAATGCTAGTGGAAAAGGTTTTGAAGGGTGAAGGGACAATGCTCTAGAAGGATGATGCAAGTGCAAATGACAAGGACTGATTCTAAAATGCTGGTAGGAGGATGAATGCAAATGCAACTAAGGTTTTGATTAATGATGCAAAGATGAAAGCTAGAATGAAACTGAGATGCAAGGCTGTTTGAGACAAGATTTTAAGATCTAAAGATGGAACAAGACATGAACAAGGATTTGGCTAATCTTCTGGCTCAAGGTTGACAAAGTGATGGTTAACTCAGAAATGAAAGGTGAACTGTTTGATACGGGCGTTATGGGCAATGTTCTCAAGTCTGGCTTGGGATTTTTCCTCTGCTTGGGTTTCTTGGATAATGGATTGATAGGTCTTGGTGTTCTTCTTGGCAACTTTTCGCTCTTGATAGGCTTGGGATTTGGGCAACTTCGCTTTAGGATGTTTGCTCTTGCTGGGCATTACTTTGGAAAAGAGGCTTCTGATTTTGAGGCAAAGGTTTCCAATGGCAAAAGATAAAGTCAAAGCAATCTCCGCAAGGGACAAAGCAACCCTGCGGGATACAAACAAAGACAACTGACTCTGACAAAGCTTTGAAAGTGTATGTTTCAACAAGTGTTTTCACGGAGTCTTTGACTATCAAGCACTTCAAACAGATCTACCTAAGGAAGGTGAGTATCGAAATCGCTTGCCCACAGCTTGGTATCTCCCAGAAGGGAATACAAATGGTGAGTAATCTTGAGGCGACCCGGTAAACCCCTTGGAATCGGTCCTTGCACAAGGATTTTGATACTTTTGGATGTAGATAGGGTAGCCTCTATTTTATCAGGTTTTTAATAGTTCCGTGGTGTCTCCATACCCAGTTTTGCTGATCATCCGTGACTCACTTAAGAGCCTTGCCAATAATGCTAGGGGAGAGGAATGTTTACCATCCCCAGACACATGTTTGACACGAACGCCCGGTGATTAGGAGATATAAGTGATTCTTTTGGACTTCACTTATTCGTATACCGGTCGGAGGGGATACCAGTTTGAGGTCGTTCTCCGAGGAGGAAGCGCTTCTCCTTGGACAGGCCTTGCTAAAAGTAGAACAGGTGAACTTATCCAAGTTCAAATGTTCCACGTTGCTTACTCTAACAAGGATTATGCAAGAATTAAAAAACTCCTACATGCACATCAAGCAGATTTTGTTCATTTTCCCAAATTTGATTAAGTGATGTTTGAACTTTGAAATGAAGACACTCGTGATTAGATTTTGATTTGTTCCTTTCTCCAAAAATTAAATCGAGCGTTTGCAAGTTTTTTGATTTGGGCATTCAAGATTGAGTGTGCGTGTTGATTAAGAACTTTTTAAAAAAGCTTTGTTTTGATCTTTAAGGCATTCAAGATTGTGTTTGTTTTTCAAATGGAAAATGACGCTTTAGGACCTAAGTTCTTCCTTTTAGCTTCATTCAAGATTTTGTTTTGACTCGTTTGAATGCAGATTTGATGTTCTTTTTATGCCCAAAAAGATATGATCATTCCTACTTTGCATGAATGCATTGTTAAAAATCCTTGATGTTGCAAGGATGCAAATGCCTTGATTAATTTTTTTGTTTTGTTTGTTAGAACAAATTTTGCAAATTTTAGTCCTTAATGCATTCAAGAATGATTTGGGGGTTCATTTTAAGCACTAAAATAAGGTGTGTATGATTTTGCTTCCTTATGGATTTTATTATTATTTTTGAAAAAAAATGGCCATGACCTCCTTGCTAGAAGAAGAAGAAGAAAGGAGACGGAATAGAAGAAGAATATAGACAAGAAGAGGAAGAAGAATATAGACAAGAAGAAGAAGAATGGATCTAAGTGCTACGTCCACCTATAAGCTTTGAAAAATCTGAAAATGGTCTAAAACTCATCAGAATGTTTGCAAAGAACCCGTGAAGTGGGTCCCACCGGGCGTGCCAGAATGTAGACTAAGATTTGAGCATGCACCTAAACCTGTTTTGAAGGCCAAAGACAAACAAACGTCATATCATATTATCAAATCAAATTTAATGGTAAACAAACTAAAATCAAAGCCACCTCAGTTTAAGCCTAAAACGGATGCGCCCATGCACCGTTTGATATGCTTGGATATAAATGGATGTGGGTGTGCAAACTCAAGCACTTGGAGCATGCAAATAAGATGATTTGAGGATCAAGAAGACCCAAAATGACACAAAATAGGTATGAGGAACCTAGTTTGCCTCAAAGGCCTCAAGAACACACAAATATGCAAAGCTAAAAGATGAACTAAGATTGATTAAACAAGAAATGAATCTATGTTAATCCAATTAAGCTAATTTAAATGTGATTTAAGCTTGAAAATGATCTAAAATGATGAGTTTATGCTTATGCTAGAATGAAAATGGCATTATAACTTTGCTATTGAGTTTGAGAGTTGAAAGATGATTTGCCTTAGAAAGTGAGGGTATTTATAGGAAAAGGGAAGGGCTTGGTTAAAAAGGATGAGTCAGAGTTAGGGCTAAGGTTAGGGTTGAGTCAAGGACAAGTGTCCTGACAAGTGTCAAGGGAGGATTGAGTTGAAATTTTGAGGGCATGTGCACAATTTGGTAAATGTGCCCAAGGCCAAGAGGTGGCAAGGAAGGGATAAGAAGGTCTTAAATGCATAATGAATGCATGTAAGAAAGATAAGGAAGGCTTAAATGCATCCTTAAATGCATTTGCAAAAGGTGGCCAAGAGGTGGCCATCTTTGTTGACTAAGGAGGATGACTAAGAGGAGGTTAGCATAAGTTTTGGTAAACCTTTTGCTAATGGAATGTGACAAGATTAGAAAGGGGATTAGGATTAGGATGGGTGAAGAGGTTGTGTTGAGAAGTTTCTAGAAGAGTCTAGAATTCTCCTAGGTTTTATGGAATAAAAGTTTATTCATTCCAAAAGCTTAAGTTTGGGAAAATTTATTGAAATATTTTCAATAAATATGAAAATTAAATATTTAATCTTAATTAAATATTTTGAGTTGAGATTAGGGTTAGAAAAGATGGGATTAGCCTTTTAATCGAAATTAAGAAGGGATTAGAAGATTTTGGAAGAGGTTAGTGGTCTTAAGAAAATTGGCCAAGTTTTGGTCAAAAAATAAATTAATTATTTTTTTGAGGGATTTTTGGTCAATTTATTAATTAAAATAAGTAATAAATAGGGGATTAATGTTTAAATAAGATTTAAACATTTTTGGGAGGGATTTCTTAATTAAATATTTTTAATTAAGAAAAAAGGATTTAATGACATAAAAATAAATTAATTAATTAAATAATTAATTAATTAATAAATGATGATGTCATCAGAGATTTTTTTAGAAAATAAAAATACTTTATTTTCTAAAGGATTTTTAGGTGTCTACAGTAATGAGTATGAATGAATATGAAAAAGAGATAAAAGGCAGAGATAAGCGAATTACAAAGGGCTACAGCAGTATAAGGAGCAGCAAAGACAAATTTATCACAGAAGGTGATCAGTACATCAGCGAATCCAGTTGCAAAGTAAGAGATCTACTATTTCATCCTAACAGGTGAATCAGCTTGAAATCCTTTAACCGGGTAGACTTAACAGTCTTTGTAAAATCTCTTTACCGAGTGCCTACTTCATTGTATGTTTGTAAATCCTTTAACAGGGTGGATTTAGCAATCCTTATTGCTCCTAGCAGGGCAGATCATCAGAAGTGATCAATTGTAAGCCTTAACCGGCTAACTTTATACTGCAGTACTAAAGCTTTGTGGGTTTCATCCCCACTCCAGTTTTACTTTCTTTTGGAAGTTTCTGGGTAACCAAATCTATGTGTCATTGTTGTGAATGCTTTTAAGTTTCATGCTTTCTATATGCAAAAGGATAAAGTAAACTATATGTTAATACATCTATAATTGAAAGAAAATTTGGAGTTACTGATTCACCCCTCCCCTCTCAGTAACTTGGTCAATTCCTGAATATTTCCAACAGGATATATTTGGATTCTCATAACTAGGGCATTTTATATATTTTATTCCCCTCTAGAATCATATTAAAATCTTGAAGTTGGCTAAGGTTCATAGAAATTATACATAATTAACTTTGTCTATTAGAAATTTCTAAATTTAACAATTACCATAAATTGTAATAGAGTATGAATATTTAGAAACATAGATATTTTGCTTAATATAAATTAACACTAGATAAAAAGAAATATTATCTTTCGGATACTTAAAATGACTTCACATAATAAGAAGGTGCTGGAATATTTATATATGCAATAGTGGTATTGGTTGATTTTGAGTTTTTCTTCAAGTGAAATAACTTTTTTTCTATTAATAAGAATTATAGATAGTTATAAAAGTATTATTTTATTGATATGATCAACAAGTTTTCAAATTAAAACAATAAGGAAATTCTATGTCTTGAGGCTTTGCTTATCTCATAAGTTTAGAAAGATAATCTTTTAAGTCATCTCTTAAAAATTTGAAAGTTATTGGAAGATAATCTCTTAGTTAATGACTTGTGCTAATAAATTGATTCCACCTTAAAACTATTATTTTTTAACTATTTTAATTTTGTAACTAATGTTCACATAATATTTACTATAGAGTTTAAAGAGTATTCATTGCATGAATATGGTAAATAATCCATTTAGTACACTCGTTATATTATAATGGATATTTATTTGTCATTCATTTCTCAAGGCCTTATAGAATAGTCATATTTATTGAATTATTATTTTGATAGAGTTATTAAGTTCACACTATTATAAAATTATTATTATTATTATTACCAGTGGTGAATCTTGTAAAGATATTGATTTTATTTTTAATTATATAAGAAATGACTATTAGAATTATAAAAGGGTTGGATAAACCTCCATTGTATTTTTCTTGTTCAGCAACTTATAAGTTATAATTTAGGATTGGAACTTTATAAACTAGATACCTAATAAAATAAAATTATATATTATTTTATAATAGTATGATTTTAACTCTACCTTGAGTTGTGGAATTAGTATCAAGTTATGGATTAAGTAAAGGACTTTATTTAGGTTCCACCTAAGTGGGCGGCAACTGAAGGGAAAACTGTCTGGGGAAACAAGACCCTAGAAAGGGTTGCATACCCGCTTTCTTGATTTTATAAATAGATAGTCTAGAATGGGGAGTGTCGAACTACGAAGTCTCTAAGCATGAACGTAGGCAAGGCCATCGATGATGAGCCCCCGAGGCTTAGGTCCAGTCCCTTAGGGTTTGTCTTTAAGTTTATAATGCAATGATTTCACTTCTTCTTAATAATGATTCTCATAGCTAAGCTATTAATAAAGCATTTATTTATGATAGAATATATCTAATGTTTACATCTAGTTGTTTAGACATGTGTGTAGTTATAGGTGTTGGACATGGTGGTCATCATGTAAAAGAAAGTTAGCAATATTCAGGTATGCAAGAATAATGATTTGTTAATTGAGCAAGACAAGTAGTATAATCTTTTTATTCTCTTGACTTTTAGTAACATTAAATAAATCAACTTAGATTATGTTTTGCTACTTTATTTTAAAAAAATATATTGTGTATGACTTAAAGAGTATAATGTCCTTGAGCCAAGGGTTCCTTGGTGGGGCATTACATTGTCTTCTTTGATAGAGTATATGATGCCAAACACAAGAGCAATGTTGACGATGTTGAACTCTGGACTAGCATTTGTATAGTACTCCTTTCAAACCAATTGTAGGTATACTATAAATGGGCACACATTATGAATATCCATGACACCAACCTTAACCAATCCTAGGTACACCACCCTTGCAGCCAATAGATACACAACATAAGATGTCATGTAGAAGTGAGGGTCATTTTTTACTATGATCAACTGTTGATCCAGGTTGTCACTGAGAATGGTGGCCCAGTCAAACCTTTCTTGTCTCTCTTTTATCTTCTCAATGAGAAATATCATCCATGGTTCCAATTGTATAGACTTTGGCAATCCATACACCCAACTAATCATGGTATTGGCTACTTGGATATCTTCTTTCATGTACCCTCTCCTCATGTCTATCTTCTCCATTTTATTCCTAGGTAGAGGTTGCATAAGATATTCTCTGTTCACAAACTCATGGGATAATGAGATGTCCTTGTTATAAAATCAAATACCTTTCCAATGGAGAAGCTATAGAATTTGTCTACCCCTTTGGGTAAATAGAAGACATCTTTAATATTATCTAGCCTGAGATCTAGAACCACCTCGCCCATGCTATTATTGACCATTCTTTCATCTGGTATGTAGTAGTTTGCTAGCGTGATGATCGGATCAGAAGAAAGGATGAATACTAGGTGTGCTACTACATTCATCAAAGAACAATACATGAATGAAGTGCAGTCCTTGAACCTTCCTATTAATTGTGCACATTTCACCAGATAGTCATTCCAACTGACATTGCCGATGTTAGTATCTATGATCTTTGAATGCAAATTTCCAACTTTGGAGGGCACATGGTACCCTTTGAATTGATACCTCATGGCTGGTGAATTGACTTTCTCTACCATTTCTACAAAGAGTAAAGGAGACATAGATCATTAAACATCATATTGGTAGTCAAGAAGGAACTATGATGAAAATGAGACAAAACCCCATTAAACAAACCCTAAAAAAAACTAAGTTAAAAAAACTCTGGAAACTAATTTTGGACCTTCAGAGGTACCGGACCTCTGAAAGGCCAAAAGGTAAAAACACCGAAAAAAGAATACACAAGGGAAACTTTCGGTCCTTCGGCAATTCAAAGGTGAAACAATGTAGAACCTTCAGGGTAAGAAACCTCTAAAAATGCAAAAAAGATCACTTCGACTGATTTTTTTAAGACTTAGCCATTTTTTTGAAGAAAGAACCCTCTTTGAAGTTTCAGACTGTGAAAGTCTAAAATTTAGGGCCAAAAGGCCAAAAACAAGGGTTTGGGGTTAGAGCTTGAAAATGAGCCCTACAACAAGTTTGACCACAAACTCGAGGCTCAGGAGTCCAAGGGGAAAAACTTGTGACCCCTAAGCAGGATGAAATAGGAAGACAAACTAAAACCCTAGCGAAAAAAAATGCCAACTAAGAAAACCGAAACAAAACCAAAAACCTAAAATGAGAAAAGACAGAGGGAAGAGGAAGAAACCAACCTAGAGCACGTTGAAGGATGAGAGGACTAAGACGAAGACAAAATATTTGAGAAGATGAAGATGCATGCACACAAAAGCTCCAAAAATTTATCACTAGCAAAAAACACAAGTGAAAACAAACAAGTGCTTCTCTGCCTTATATAGGCAAACCAATGGGGTGACGTCAGCCACCTCTGTTGATTGGCCTTTCAAGATTTTGGGGCTCTCAGACCTCCTAAAGGCCAAAATGCTAAAAGGCCAATTCCCTTAAGGGAATTAGACTTTTGGTGTTTCGAACCTCCAAAAGTCTAAAATCCTAATAGTGTGCCAGTTCTAATGAAAAACAATATTTTTGGCTTTTCGGCCCTTTCGAACATGGGGGACTCCAAAAGTGTGAAAGGGTAAAACAAGACAACTAGACAAGGACAAAACAAGACTGACAAGCAAAAACCCAAAAGAAGCCCAAAAAAAGGGGGGGGCCTGTTAGTCCATTTTCCTATCAATGCAAAATCTTGTGAAAATGGCCTTTTCGCTGCAATTCTTGAAGATGTCCCACCCTGCTGCAAGCTTGTTTTAATGTGTGATGAAAATCCATAGTGTTTCATAGTTTGAGCTCTTAGCCATGCATTCTTCATTATGTCACCAAGCTCTAGCCCGAATTGCATGTGCTGAATTGTAAAACCCAGGGAGATATTCAAGTTTTAAGGTCTGCAGGAAACAATTTCAAAATCTACCCAAGTGTCGAAAACCCAAAATGTTTTTCAAAACCCATGATGTTTTCGGTCTCCCTGCTACCTTTGGGTCTGCGTGAAAACCTTGGATGTTTTCAATCTTTTTCTGAAAACCCTATGTGTTTTTGATCTTTCACCAAAAACCCTATGTGTTTTCAACCTCACATTTCTTTCCTCTTACCAGCACTCCTTGTTTGTCAGTCCTAACTGCGCAGGTGCGATTGGTTTGTGGGACCCACCTCTTTTCATTGCCTGGTGTGGTTAAAGTTTGGATAGGATTAGTGGTTGTAACATGTTCACATGGTGAAGATGCATGACATTTATCCTCCACGCTTTTGTGACAACCGTCTGATCCTCCAAAAGGTAAAGCTTCTTTGGCGGTGGTCCATTGGTGGTTATGTGGCAGCCTATGGTTGGTTGTCGCATGATCGCATGTCAGAGTTTTCTGACATGTGATCATGTGACTGATTGACACTTGTTCTTGGGCTTGTTGATGGAAGAAGTGTTGTGGGACCGCTGTCAGAGGATGCTAAAGTGGTAGAGTCCTATTGGATGCAGAGCAGTGATGTGGTGAAGTTGCTAGTCATAGGCTTGATTGTCAGATCCCTTTGATCTTATGACTATTACATGACCACAAGGAATATTCTTTCCCCTTGCGATCATGCAACAACCATCTAATCTTCCAGCGATTCACAAGGGCAACAGTGCGATGGGTCTGGTTCTTAGTTTATTGCGACGTGTGCACTTTTCATTGGTTGGGGGGTAGTGACTTGGCTTTTTGTCAGTGAGGCCGAGGGTTGTAGTGTTTAAAGGGGTCCAGTTGATCCATTTTCATGATGAGGTTGTTCCTGATTGGCCGGCAGGTGATAGGGTGGAAATCTCATGGCTTGTCGCATGTTCACATAGCCTAGTTTTGGGCTATGCAATCATGCGACAACTGTTTGGCATTGCAGTTGCAGAGTTATGGGTGGGTCCATGGTGCCAGTGCTGCCAATGTGCTCTTTTCCAATCGGTTGCTGACTGGTGATGGGGTTGTTGACTTTTTGAGGGGCCCACGACTATCATGAATTAAATATGATTGCCCAATTTGTTGGGAAGGGAAAAAGATCTATGGCCGCGTTTTAAATTTTGATGTGACCATTGGATTTTGAATTCAAATTTGCAGAAGGGTTTGCAGCGACATGAAGTACCATAATTGATGGTTTCTATGACAATTTTTTATCTGGTTTGGTGGCGTTGGTTGTTGAGATGTGATCCAGGGCTCTTGTGGTCGGTTGCAGAAGTTGTTTTGTACCTGGTGGAGTGTATTTTTGAGCTTGAGAAGCTATTTGTAGGTGGCCAATTTGACTGGTTTTCATGGCTATCCCTAGTGTCTTATACTGGCTCATAGATTTTCATGATTGAAGATCTGTCTGAGATCTCTTTCTCCAGGTGGCTTCTTGTTCTTCCCCTACAATAAGTTTTTGATCATTTTTGGTTGGTTTAGTCATTGTAACCCTAACTCTAGTCACCCTAAGCTTCATGCAATCTCTTTGAGATTCCCAAGGTGGCTAGTGGTATAAATTTTTTATTTTTTGACTGAGTAAGGGTTCAAATTTTGATCAGTTCCAAGGGTTCTAATTTTGATTAGTTCCAGTGGGAAGCAGTAAAACTCGGTCACATTGTAGGAGGCTAAATAGAACTTCTTTGTATCTTTTGTAGGTTATTGATGTGGTAGTCTCATTTCTAGTATAGACATGTACATGATTCATCATACTTAATATAATTATTTCAAGCTTTCAAGTCTCTCCTTGGTGTTAGTTTTATGAGTTTTGTATTTTCTGGTCCATTGCATAGGGTTACCTTTGCATATGTTCTAGTCTTTAGTTCTTGATCTAGGATCAAGTGAAAAATACTTTGGATAGGGCATAGATTCATTAGATTCATCTACAGAAGGATCTTATAAGTAGTGGATGGGCTGGAATAGTTGTATTTATGGCTTTGAGTCTTTGACAGTAGTTGGTTCATGTTTCTATACTTGCATTTGATGATTTTCCCAATGGATAATGGCACTGATCAAGGATTAGTACATTCAGTTGAGTTTAGTGTTTGATGGGTTTTGGCTATTTCTTGCATCTTTAAATATATCAATACCATTTTCAAGTTTTAATCTGTTGTTTGGTTGATAGTAGTAATACCCTTCATAAGACCATTTTACCCTGCATAGTAGAGTTGATTCAATGAATACTTGGTTAGTATTTAGTAATCCTTTACTATGATCTACTTTATGAATCCAAAAGTATAAGGTGTGTAGTGAGTGGAGTTTTCTCTGGATTAGGTGTACCCACCTTGGTTTTGTAGAGCCAGAAGCAGAAGAGGGCATATTAAGACCCTATAGTTGGTCCAGTTGTCTTGCAAAGCTCTCATACTTGGAATTAACCACTCCTAACATTAGTCTCAAGGCATATTGGCAGCCCTAAATGGCGTAAGCATTTTCAAACACCAACAGGGCCTTTAGCCAAGTGGCTAGCAAAGGGGAGCATAGTTGTAGAGCATTTTTGCAAACCCCTTACAACATGTTACATGTTGAAGATATTAGGGCTTACATCCACTAAAAATATGAGACTATTGGGGATGTAGATATATATAGGGAAATAGATGGAATGATAGAATTAGATAGAAAGATGGTAGAAGAATTCAAAAATTTGGAAGACCAGTCCATTATTAAGTTGACCCTTCTAAGTGAGTTCAGGGAAACTAAATGGTTCAAGATCATTCTAAGTAGAATTCATGACCAATTTATTTGTATTGGAGAATAGTCAATTAAAATATGTGGGAAGATGATACATGAGATAACTGAATTAGACAATACTAGAGCCCTCCTAGTAGCTGAGAAGAATATCAAAAAATAAGCAAAAACCCTAACCCATTCTAAGTGGGATAAGAGAGCGATGATAGTGAATGACATCTTTCATCAAGATGTGAGATTGGTAGAAATGCTACTTGGATATATATTATTCTATAGTAGCAGACTTAATTTTGTGTCATCACAACTAGTTATGATGGTATACAAAATGGTTAAAGAAAACAACAAATATAAATTATACAAAATCCTAGCACATTAGGTCTTAGAGAATGTAAAACTTATCAAGAAAGATAAGTCAAAGACATTCAGGTCTGGTTCATTTCTGGTTCACATGTACATCTACATTGAGCATAAATTCTTTGTAATGCACCCTAGAGCATGGAAGGACAATATACCCACTGGTATACAAATCTTTGAAAGCTACCGAAGGCAAGATAAGAATTGGTAAGATGGTGAGTTGTTTTCAGTGACCAAAACTCTTTAAAGGAAAATGAAAGACAGGTACAATATACCTGAGGAGATAGTTGATAAATACAAGGACGCAATTTGTTTCATGGTTGAAATTGACTATGTATTCTTTGAGGTAGTTGGACCAAGGAAGAAATGGTGCTACCCTATGGGGTATGAGGTCAGTTTTGAAGTTCTCACAACGTAGTTTGAGCATGTATTGGAAGAAGAGATAAACACATATGAAGAAAGATAGAAAACTTACTTAAAAAAGTCTATGAAAGTAAGAGAGGAATAGGACAAGGGAACAAGGAAGAGAATAATAGATAAAATAGTTGATGACATTATTGCAAAGGCATGAATTAGAAAGGAGTAGCTGAGAGAAGTAAGGACAAAGATGAAAAAAGTATCTTCTAGCATGGAAATTGAGGCACCTCCTCCTTCTGAAGCTGAAGAGACAGTAAGTCTGATGCAGGAGCATCTCGGGTCCTTGGCAATCCTACATCACAAATTTTTTTTTGAAGTTTGTTTGTGTTGCTCGAATACTTCTTTGACCAAGTTGGCTCAGTAGTTGGTCGATTTCCTTTGGTTACTGAGTTTGGTTAGTTATCTCCTAGGTGATCAGTTGTCTCACTAGCACTCGGTGATGCTTGTCTGTTTCTCAGTCACCCCTACTTACGAAGTAGTTTATTTTTAGTTTCTATTGAGGCTGAGTTGTGTATTGATTAGGTCATAGATTTAATGCTGGTATCCATCATTGGGAAGTGTGTGGTCCCAGATCTAACTATTCCTTCTATTGATTGTGGATCTAAAGGCCGACTCAATTCAATAGCCTCTTGTATAAGTATAGATGTTTGGTTAGAATTTAGGGAGTCAATTCTTGGGAGATAGAAGATAGTAGAATCTAGATTGTTGGCAGATCCTTGCATGTTTGAGGAGTTCTATAATTTATTGTAATATCATGCCATAACCAGGAAGGCCTTACAACCCAACATGTATGAATCAATTTGAAAGATAATATATCAATTATTTCTTTCTCTCTCTCACTTTGTTGTTGTTTCTTTTGCATGTTGTTGAGCAAGGTGGATCAGGTAGGGTGTGCCATCCTTTGGCCCCTCCTCCTACTATCCTCATGTTAGGTGGTATCAGAGTGAGGTGAGATCTTGATCTAGGTTGGCGAATCTAGGTTTGTAGGTTCCTTCTTGTGAAGCCCTAGTTGAATTATTGTAGAGTGGAAAATTGTGATCTAACTTGCAATTGCAGAGGGTTTTCAAGATGGTTTGTGGGAGGTGAGAAGCGGATCCAAGATTGGAAAGCATGTTGAGACAACTTGCTGCTAGATTAGAAGCTATTGAAACAACCCAGAGAAGAGGTAGACATCTTGAAGATGTTAGTGATGATGAAATTGAAGTGGAACAAGGTGAAGCAGAACCTACACCTATGATGGATCAGGGTGAGGAAAGATTCCTAAAGGCTTTGACAAGTTTGAAGTTGACACCACATCTCAATCCTCTTGAATATAGTGGGAAATTTGATTTTGATGAATTGATAGGCTGGATCACTGAAATGGAAAAGTATGGAAATGTATGTGAGGAAAAGAAGGTGAAAATTGTAGGCACAAAGTTGAAAGGTCATGCATCCTTATGGTGGGAACATCTACAATTGGATAAAAAAAAAAGGCAAAGACAAAATCAAGGTATGGAATAAAATGGTGAATAAATTGAAAGGAAAGTTCTAACCTTGTGATTATCAGATTAACCTAGTTAGGTGAATGCAAAGTCAAAGGTAGAAAGATAGCTTAGTAAAGGATTATACTAAGGAATTCTATAGATTAGATATTAGATCTGGACATGATGAAGATGATGTGAAAATAATTTCTAGATACCTGAATGGTTTGAGAGTTTCCATCCAGGAGGAAATCAGTTTTGTCAAATTGGAGAACATTGAAGGGGCTTATCAATTTACATTGAAGGCCGAGGAGAAATTGAACAAAAGACATGAATAGAGACAAAGAGGTCAAGGTGGTAGATTCCCTAGAGGAAGTGGTAGACAACTTTGGATAAAGGCAAGACTGAGTGGAAAGGTGAAAGTTCATCTAGAGGCAGAGGTAGTAACTACCGAGGTGGTTATAGTAGAGGTAATTTCTAGGAACTTGTTACAATTGTGCAGAGGAAGGACATAGATCTTTTGAATGTACACATGCTAGTAAGAAGGCTGGTAGCAGTAGAAATGCTTTGGTGCAACAAGAGTCACCGAATGAACTTGAGAAGGAAAATAACTTGATGGTGAGAAGAGCACTATGGAATGAAAGTAAAAAGGAAGATCTAGTAAGGAAAAGTTTGTTCAAAACTAGATGTAGAGTTTTTGACAAAGTGTGGAAGGTAATCATTGACAGTGGTAGCTCAGAGAATCTGGCATCTAAGGAAATGGTCACAAAGTTTTAGTTGGAAAGGTTGAAACATCTGAAGCCCTATCAGATTTCATGGATCAAAGATGAGCATACACTCTTGGTAAGTGAACAATGTTATGCGAGTTTGAAAATTGGAAAATACTATGATAAGGTGTTATGTGATATCATGCCTATGGATTGTTGTCATATTTTGTTGGGTAGACCTTGGCAATATGATAGACATGCTATATATGATGGGAGAATGCATAAATATACTATTGTGGCTGATGGAAAGAAACAAATCTTGTTACCTTTGATGGATGAACCTGTTAATAATGTTTTCACATCTATGAAAGTTTGTTTAATGGAAGGAAGAAAATTTGTTAAGGATTTAAAGAAGAATGATGTATGTTTTGTTGTGATTCCTAACAAACTAAGTAAGAAAATAGAGGATAATGTTCCTGAGGAGATTCATAAGTTACTCACTGATTATAGAAATATCATTTTTTATAATGTACTTGATGTTTTTCCACCAAAGAGAAGTATTGATCATTGTATGGATCTAATCCCTGGAGCCAATTTATCGAATAAGGAACCTCATCAGTTGACACCTATCAAGAATCAAAAATTGAATTGATAGATTCAAGAGTTGTTGGATAAAGGTTTGATCAAAAACAATTTGAGCCCTTGTGCAGTACCTACAGTATTGGCACCTAAGGATAATGGAGAATGGTGAATGTGTACTGATTCCAAAGAAATCAATAAGATAATAGTAAAGTATAGGTTTCCTATACTAAGAAAAGATAACATAATGGATAGTTTGACTGGAGCAAAGTATTTCACAAAGATTGGTTTGAAAAGTGGGTATCATCAGATCAGAATTAGAGAAGGTGATGAGTGGAAGACTGCTTTAAAGACAAAAGAAGGTTTGTATGAGTGGTTGGTTATGCCTTTTGGTTTAACTAATGCACCAAGTACTTTTATGAGGTTGATGAATGAAGTTTTAAAGAAATTCTTGGTTAAGTTTGTAATTGTATATCTTGATGATATTATGATATTCAGTAAGACCATAGAAGACCATTTGTTGCATGTTAGACAAGTTTTGTAGAGATTGAAGGAAGAAAAGTTGCTGATAAATCTAAAAAAGTGTTCATTCATGAAAGAGGAGATTGTGTATTTGGGATTTGTAATTTCAGCTGATGGTTTGAAGATGGATCATAAAAAGGTTGAAGCTATTCTAAATTGGCTTACACCTATGAATGCTAGTGAGGTAAGATCATTTCATGGTTTGGCAAGTTTTTACCGAAAGTTTATAAGGAATTTCAGTTCAATTTTTAATGCTATGATTGAGACTATGAGAGGAGATAAAAAGAGAATTCAAGTGGAAATGTGGAGCTGATAAAAGTTTTGAGACCCTGAAATAGGAGGTTGTTGAATTGCCTGTTTTGGCATTTCTTGATTTCAATAAGGTATTTCAAGTGAAATGTGATGCAATTGGTAGTGCAATTAGGGCTATGTTGAGCCAAGAAGGTAAACTTGTTGCTTTCTTCAGTAAAAAGTTGAATAATGCTAGAAGGAAATATTATGTGTATGATCAAGAATTCTATGCTATTGTTCAAGCACTGAAGAAATGGAGACATTATTTGATACCGAGGGAATTTGTGTTGTAAACTGATCATAAGGCTTTACAATACTTGGGCAGTCAGAATAAGTTGAATCAAAGACATATGGAATGGGTTGAGTATTTGCAGAGTTATACATTTGTGATCAAACATAAAAGTGGAGTCACTAACCGAGTTGCTGATACATTGAGTAGAAGAAGATCTTTGATGACCAAGATGAAAATTGAAGTTCTTGGTTTTGATGAGATAAGAGATTTGTGTGAAACTGATCCTAATTTTTTTGAGCCATGGAGAAAGTGCAGAACACCTATTCAAGATCAAGCAAGTACAAAATGGGAAGAATATTTCATTCAAGAAGGTAGGTTGTTTAAAGGTATTCAGTTATGTATACCGAGAGGACAAATGTGAACTAATTTGATAAAGGAGAAACATAGTAGTGGTTTGGCTAGACATTTTGGTATTCATAAAACTTTGAATTTTCTTAAGGAGAAATAGTTTTGGCCATAGTTGTATAAAGATGTTCAGAAATTTGTGAAAAGTTGTGGAATTTGTCAATCTACAAAAGGAGTAAGTTAGAATACTAGATTTTATACACCAATTATTGTACTTGAGGAACCTTGGACTGACATCAGTATGTATTTTTTTCTTGGCTTACCGAAGATAGTAAGAGGTAATTATTCTATATTTGTTGTGGTAGATAGATTTTCAAAGATGGCACATTTCATACCTTGTAGAAAGACATTAGATGTGGTAAATGTAGCAGATCTTTTCTTTAAGGAAATTGTCAGATTGCATGGATTACCGAGGAGTATTATCTTTGACCGAGACAGTAAATTTGTTGGATACTTTTGGAAGACCCTTTGGAGAAAGTTTGGCACTGAGTTGAAATATAGTTCTAGATTTCACCCACAAACCAATGGATAGATAGAAGTTGGAAACAAAAGTTTGGGAAATATTTTGAGATGTTTAGTTGGAGACACACCTAGTAATTGGGATTTTGAGTTGGCACAAGAAGAGTTTGCATACAATAATTCAGTGAATAGGAGTATTGGAAAAACACCATTTGATATTGTGAAAGGCATATAGATGAGAGGTATATCTGATTTAAGAGATATTGTTGATGAAAGTAAGAGAAGTGTTGAAGGAGTGAAGTTTTCTAAGTACATGAAGACATTGAATGAAGATGTGAAAATCAAGTTGGAAGATAGTAATCAAAAATAAAAAGATAGATTTGATAGATCAAGGAGACATAAGAATTTTGATGTTGGTGATGAAGTGATGGCTCATTTGAAGAAAGGTTGATTTCTTGTTGGAACATATGGGAAGCTGAAGATGAAGAAGTTTGGACCTTGCAAGATTTTAAAGAAATGTGACAATGGAAATGCATATGAGATTGAGTTACCTGATGACATGGACATATCACCAATTTTCAACATTGCTGATTTGTGTGAGTATCATGAACCTAATGAAGACATGAAAATACTGATGGAGTATCCTAAGAAGCAAAATGAAGAAGTTGAGTAGATTTTGGAGCAAAGAGATAGCAAAAGAACAAGAGGTAAATAGTATATGGAATATCTGGTAAAGTGGAAGAATAGAACGATTGAAGATAGTTCATGGATTTCACAGTCTGAGTTGGATGCATCTTAGATCATACCTACTGAATGATTCAGAGAATCATTTCTAAATAACCATAGGTGTCTGATGTAGGAGCATCTCGGGTCCTTGGCAATCCCATGTCACCAAAAAGATTTTGCAATTTGTCTATGTTGCTCGATTACTTCTTTGACTGAGTTGGCTTGGTAGTTGGTTGGTTTCCTTTCGTTACCGAGTTTGGTCAGTTACCTCCTGGGTGGTCGGTTGTCTCACTAGCACTCGACAATGCTTGTCTATTGCTCAGTCACCCCTTCTTACCAATTAGTTTATTTTGAGTTTCTATTGAGGCCAACTTGTGCATTGATTGGGTTGTGGATTTAATGCTGGTATCCATCATTGGGAAGTGTGTGGTCCCAGATCTGACCGTTCCTTCTATTGATTATGGATCTGAAGGCCGACTTAGTTCGGTGGCCTCTTATATAAGTATAGATGTTTGGTTAGAGTTTAGGGAGTCAGTTCTTGGGAGAATGAAGATAGTAGAATCAATATTGTTGGAAGATACTCGCATGTTTGAGGACTTTTGTAATTCATTTTGATATCAGGCCATAATTTGGAAGGCCTAGTTACAGCCTGACATGTATGAATCAATTTGAATGATAATATATGAATGATCATGCTTTCTCTCTCTCACTATATTGTTTTTGCTATCATGAACCTAATGAAGACATGACAATACTGATGGAGTATCCTAAGAAGAAAAATGAAGAAGTTGAGTAGATTTTGGAGCAAAGAGATAGCAAAAGAACAAGAGGTAAACAGTATATGGAATATTTGGTAAAGTGGAAGAATAGAAGGATTGAAGATAGTTCATGGATTTCATAGTCTGAGTTGGATGCATCTCAGATCATACCTACTAAATGATTCAGAGAATCATTTCTAAATAACTGTAGGTGTCTGATGTAGGAGCATCTCGGGTCCTTGGCAATCCCGTGTCACCAAAAAGATTTTGCAATTTGTCTATGTTGCTCGGTTACTTCTTTGACTGAGTTGGCTTGGTAGTTGGTTGGTTTCCTTTGGTTACTGAGTTTGGTTAGTTATCTCCTAGGTGGTCAGTTGTCTCACTAGCGCTCGGCGATGCTTGTCTGTTGCTCAGTCACCCCTGCTTACCAATTAGTTTATTTTGAGTTTTTGTTGAGGCTGACTTGTGCATTGATTGGGTTGTAGATTTAATGCTGGTATCCATCATTGGGAAGTGTGTGGTCCTAGATTTGACCATTCCTTCTATTGATTATGGATCTGAAGGCTGACTTAGTTCGGTAGCCTCTTATATAAGTATAGATGTTTGGTTAGAGTTTAGGGAGTCAGTTCTTGGGAGAACGAAGATAGTAGAATCAAGATTGTTGGAAGAACCTCACATGTTTGAGGACTTCTGTAATTCATTTTAATATCAAGCCATAATTTGGAAGGCCTAGTTATAGCCCAACATGTATGAATCAATTTGAATGATAATATATGAATGATCATGCTTTCTCTCTCTCACTATATTGTTGTTGCTTCTACGTGTTGTTGAGCAAGGTGGATCAGGTAGGATGTGCCATCCTTTGGCCCCTCCTCCCCTCTCTGCATCAAAGTCCTACTCCAGATATAATTAATTTATTAGTTATACATGAGAAAATTATAGAAGTGGTTGTACCTGTGAATACACCTAGGAGATCTACAAGATCTAATAAACCAAGAAGCCCTAAGAAACAAAAGGTAGAAATAGAGATAAAGAAGAAAAAGTGATTGAGAAGAAAGAATAAAAAGAAGTCCAAAAGAGGCCACAAGATCTATGGAAGCTAGATATTCAAATGTTACAAAAGAGAGTGATAAGAGATGGGAATATAAAGACTATAAATAGATACTATGAAAGGTATGACCCTGAAAATCAAGCAATAATTGAGGACACAATAATTGAGCACTTGTTAATTTTCAAGAAAAATTTGTTAGAGATAGAAGGAAGTATCCCTAAGGACTTATATAGAAAGTTAGAAATAAGAAAATAGTTAGGACAATCTAAAGATGATAATATAATAAATAAGGCTATTCAAGACATGTTACATGTAGTCTCTATACAAGAGAGGGAGAGGATCATCAAAGAGCTAGAACCTTTATTAAGGACTAAGGCCACACTTGTGAAGATTATGGAAAGAATGTATGATGAATTCATAGAGGATACTCAAAAGGAATTAGACCAAATTCTTATGTGCAATATGCCTAAGAAGACTTTACCTCCCAAGGTTACCAAGCCTACACCAAGAAGACTTTACCTCCCAAGGTTACCAAGCCTACACCCTTAGGAATGGGAGAGAGTTCGAAGACAACAGAAGAAAGTGAGCAAGCTAGCGAAGTTGACAAGCAACCAGACTTCTTAATTTTTGATATGCCTATATCATTAGACACTTTTCTTGATACAAGTGACCCATTTCAAGACAATCTGGACAATAGGATGATAGTAGAAGAAGAAGGATAGAAAGAGGAAGAAAAAATAGAGGAAAAACAAGAATGAAAAGAACCGGAGAAGGAGAAACAACAAGAAGAAAGACAAGAAGAAGAGAAAGTAGCAGAAGAAGAAGAACTAGTAAGAATAGAACTCAAACAAGAACCAGATACCTCTTCTTCTTTATTATTGGCAAGTATGGCCAAACCGGTAAGCATAGATGTGGAAAGCATGGATGAGGATGAACTCATGAGGTTAACCTTCATGGATTTTTCTAAGGCAAAGGAAAGGTTAGTACAAAAGGGGGACAAGAAAGTAAAGGTGATCACTAGGGAAGTGGAGACAGTGAACAAAATACTCCCTACACCTCTTGTTTTTGAAGGAAAGAATGATGTAGATAATTTGAACATGGCATTGGACAACTTTGATAGTTACTTTGAGTCATTGTTAAAGATCACAGAAGATAAGGCTGAAAGGAGATTCCTAGAAAAGAAGTTGAAGGAAATTTGTTAGTCCATCTCATGGGACTTGATCATTTTGAAAGAAAATGCAATCAAGGCTAGGAGTTGTGTGGCACAAGGAAGTAAGATATACAACTATTTCATAAATCCTATCAAAAATGTTAAAAATATTGAAGATATCATAGCCAAGGATAGGGCTACATTAGACAACTTAATGGACAATTGTGAAACCTCTTCACAATTTGTGGTGGAAATGGATAAATAGACATCCAATATTTTGGATAAGATAAGTGTTTTCAATACAAAGAAAGGGAGATTATTGGAAAGATTTGGTTTTCTAAAGAGTTTAATCACTTGTAAGCTATCTATTCTTGAAGTTCATCTCACACAAATGGAGAAAATAGAAGGATCGATGGCAAATGCTATACCCACTAAGCTGAAGGTAGTAGAAACAACATCTTATGCACTGAATGGACTAATCAATGTCAGTGAGCTTCTGATTAAGTCATGGACTGATGAAGTGAAGACCTTGGAAGACTCCTTCCAAGACATTCTAAATCTGGTGAGTAAGCACTAATTCTTTTGTGCTTAGAATTTTGAAATTTTACCTTTTCCATTGATGTGAAAGGGAGAGGAAGAGAAGAGAAAAATGAAAAGAGGAAGAGAAGAAGAAGAAAAAGTTTTTAAAAAAAAAAAAAACATAAAAAGAGAAAAGAAAACAAAAGAGGAGAATATGTATATAGATAAGTAGAAGGAAGAGAGTGTTCTAACACTTAGTCATTTTTTGGTAAGTGTTGCCATCAATGCCAAAGGGAGAGATTGTTGGCAAGTGATGTTTGGGAGCACTATGAATCACTTAAGGGTTGTCATTTATGGAAACACTTATGTTGGAGTGATCACATGAAGTAAAATTAAGTACTGGACACTCAATCATGAAAATGAAGATACAATATTGTGAAGTACAAAATCAAAGTAGTATTTTGCAGTACAATTTTATTCAAAAAAGATGATATGTGATATATTATGGCTTACGAAGTTAAAGGAAGACATGTTGGGATATGTAGGACCTTTAGTTAAGGTCACACATGTTTTGGAGTTGATATCATGAAGATACAATATTGTGAAGGTATGCAAAGATAGAGAATCAGTGAAACAGGGTATGCGAACAATCGCGATGATTGAAGGAAGATTAGATGGAATGGTAATGTGCTAAGTCAGATAAAAGATGTATATTTCTAAAACTTTGGTAATATTTTTGACTCAGTATTTATCATTTTTATAATTATTTATCATGTTTTGTATTATATATGGGACTCGAGTGGATGATAGAATTAGTATAAGCATAGAGTGTTTTGAAGAAGCGATAAGTATGCATGAGAGGATGATATGATGGATGTGAATATAAGATGCAAGATTAGATATTGACATAGCTATAATTGGAACTATCAAAGCATAGAAAATTATTTTGCAATTCACTTTTGAAGAACACTTTTGTGAGAGTATTTTGATTATAAGAGTTGTAAGCTCACCACCTTTAACAGGGTTTTAGTATACCCCTAATAGGGTTTTGTATTCCTCTAACAAGGAAATGTACTATGCAATAATTAGATCCTAATAGGGATACTATATTTTAGTGCAAAGTTGTGGGTACCATCCCCACCAGGGTTTTCCCTTGGCCAAGGTTTCCTCAAAAACAAATCATGGTGTTATGAATTATGTGTTGTGTATTTATGTTATTTTCATTTCAATATTAATATTATTTATTTACAATTAGCTGAACTTTAAATTAAAGTGTTGTAATATTGATTCACCCCACCTCTCAGTATTACATAATCCTAACATATCTTTTGTGTTCTAGACCTGACCTCCTACAGCTAATATGCTACCAAATCTCTCTTCCATTCCCCCCTAAGACTACAAACAACAACTACATTTATACAAGAGGATACCGAAACAAGTCAGCCTTTAGACCTATCATTGGAGAAAGAAATGACCAAATCTAGGTCCAAACACTTCCTAATGATTGATACCAACATTAACTCTATGACCAAAATTTAATGCACAATTAGGCCTCAACAGGAAATCAAAATAAACCACTCAGTGAGCAAGGTTACCAAATGCCATGAAATAACTCAGAAAATGAACCAAACAACTCGTCCAATGAAGGAACCGAGCAATTATCAAGCCAACTTAGTCAATGAAGGCACCGAGTAAATACCGAGAAAATTGAATAACTCAAACTTATTTTTTTTGGTGATACGGGATTGCTAAGCACCCTAGATGCTCCTGCATCAGACACCTAGGTTTATTTGAAATTATTCTCTGAATCATGTATTAGATACAACCCTAGCTAAATCCAACTCAGATTGTGAAATCCATGAACTATCTCCAATCGGTCTGTTATTCTATTTTATGATATACTCATGTATCATCTTAAAATGGATACACTCTATGTTGAGACATTTTAGCCCTCAGTAGGTTGTTTTGATCCTCATTTAGACACTCTCATGCTTTTGTGCTTATATGCCTGTTCTACCCCTCTTTTCTACCTTTTCTCTTTACTTTTGAGACTTAGGCACATTTCTTGAGGTCCAAATCCTTTGGGTCAAGGATGACCTTGACCTTGACCCTAGGGTCCAAGGTCCTTGGGGTTAGGTCCCAGTTTTAGGGTTTCATCAAAATCTTATATTTTCCCTCTTTGGGGCCACTATTTCTTGGGTTAAGTGTTGAATTCAAATTAATATTTGAGGTGGGCCTTTCTCAAGCTTTGTATAGAATTTCTAATTTATTATTGGAGATTATTCTTTCCTGATTTTTGTGCCTAATGCTCAAATTAACTTTTGGGTTCGCTTTACCTCAAATTTTGTGACAAGGCTCTTAAATAATTATTTTTATTTCTATCTTAAGGGTGGACCCCTTCTAGAGTTTTTTGTTAAGACTTTAATTTAATTTCATCTCCATGTGCACCTCTCTAGATTTTTGTGCCATGGACCCTTAATTATTGTTTTCTATGTGGCCTCTCTATAAGTTTGTGCCCTAGATCACTATAAAAGGGAGCCTCCTCCTCTCATTTTCTCAATCCACTTTCATGCTCAAACACTCTCAAGAAAGAAGATCAAGCATTCAAGCATTCAAGCCTTCAATCATTCAAGCATTCAAGATCCAATTCATTAAGGAGATCCATTAGTAGCCATTGAAGGATTCAAGCTCTATGAATCCCTCTTGTTGAGGATTTCTCCATCCATCCATTCAAGTATCTTCTTATTCCAAGATCCATTAAAGATTGGTATTGAAGATCTAAAGAAAATTGATTTGAGACATCCTACATTCAGTTCTACATTCATTTGGAGAATCCATACTTGTGGATTCAAGGATCCAAATCCTCCACAAGGATTTCAACATAAGCAAGGTGAATTGTTCTATTTACTTTGTTTATCTCTACAATTTCAATTCAATTTCAAGGTTAATTCCTAATTTTTGGTTTGAATAAGGAAAACCCCTCCCCCCCAAAAAACAAAACCATTTTTCTTGTAGGTACAAGTGCGAGATAATGAATATCAGTGCAGAACTAGATACCCTTTTCAGAAAACTTTTGGGATCTGTGAATAGAATTTTCATCGGAGAAACATAGGGCAAGGTCAACATTTTGGAGTCAAGGATGACTTTGTCTACCTAGGTCAAGGATGACCTTCCTATTGGCAAGTTGGCTATACTGATGGATATGACTTAATATATTTTTGTTATTATGGCAACAAAGTCATATAGCGGTTTGGAGTCAGCACACTTGATGAGAAGATAAAAAGTCAATTAAGTGTTGAAGACAGGATAGTGTACAAAGTTCCTGCATCTCAGAGCATTAGTTCACATGCCTATAGCTGAGTTATGGTGTGCACCCTGGAAGTTAATTTAGTTACACTATATTCATGTTTAGTCTATGAGTGCATAATCAGATATGAAAGGATGAGAAAGATATAGTCAGTTGAAGTTGTACAACCAGTGTGTGCGAGTGAAGAATAGAATAAACAACTGATAGTTATCATTTTGAGTTGTGACTATATTCTAATGATGTAAGGGCTATGAGCCTATTTTAATTAGGTTTTTAACATGTATATATGTTTGATTATAAACATGCTTAAGCCGATTCATTTGGAAGCACTGTATGTAATAGGTTTAAGGGCCAACCTAGTTGTTTATTTTGTATGCGCGTATAAATATAAGATGCACCTATTATATTCAATATGAAAGTTGATAGATAGTTGTGTCAACCAAAGAATATGTATGTGAAGAGCCAATAAGATGTATTAGAGCTTTGCAAGAGGTCAAACCATTAGCACATCAAAGGAATTGATTTGACAAGCAGTGTCACGGTGACAGTTCATCCAGCAGATATAGTGTGTATCTGAGATCAGAAGGTTGTAGCCTTCACCACTTGAGCAGTGAGCTCTAGGATAGTGCATCCTCTCCCCTAATAGGGACTATTATAAAAGACTCCTAACAGGGTTTGACCCTTAACAAGGTCTACTATACTTAATGCATTGTAAAGAAACTTCTAACAAGGTAAAGGATCTTCTAACAAGGATCACAAAACACTAATGCAGAATATTAGTGGGTGTCAATTCCCACCAGGGTTTTTACCTATTTGGGTTTCCTTGTAACCATATTGGTGTCATGTGTTTATTTCATGTTTCATTTTTATGTGAATGTTTATTTCAGTTCTTAAGCATTCAAGTTCAGTTTAAAGATTAAAGTTAAAAGTTAAAATATAGTGAACAATGATTCACCCCACCCCCCTCTCAGTGTTCCCATTCCTAACAATTGGTATCAGACGTCTAGTCCTTAGAAAATAATTTTAACCACTTGAGGAGATCATGGAAAAAGTAGAAATGAAACATTTGAAAAGGAATCAAGAAGCTTCTCTTGAAGACCTGGGCAAGTCAGAAAGAGAAACTGAAGAACTAAGGGATAAACTTATTGATGCTCAATTAGTCATCAAAAGGCTAAGAAAAGATTTGAAAGAATTCTCTTCTAGTGATCTAGGGACAATGGTCAAGAAGCTAAATGAGGAAAATAAATCCTTAAAAGAACAACTTGAAGAGTTTGATGATAATTTGACTAACAATCAGGAAGTCTATGATGAACACGTCAAAGAGAACCTTCAACTAAATGAAGAATTGAGGCAAGAAAACATGGAAATCTTAGAACTAAGAAACAACAAGAAAAGATTTGAATCTGAATTGAAAGAGGCTAAGAATCATATTGATAAATTACACACCAGTTTCGATTTGATAGAATCTCAGTTGTATGCAAGAAGAGCCAAAGGAGACACTAGCTGTATTGGATATAATGAAGCACAAAATCAGATTGACAACATGTGAGTAAGAAAGAATACATGAAAAGACTCTACTGATACTGAGAAGACTGAAGATCAAACCAAAGATAATGGTGGACCACCTATGAATGAGCACAAGCAAGTAGAACGCACTTGTTTTGCATGTAACAAGCATGGACACATTGCAAGGAACTGTACAAAGGTAAGATCTTTTGATGGTTACTATTATTCATGTAATAAATTTTCTCATAGAGCTATGAATTGCAAGACTAGTAAGAAGAACAAGATTCAGCATGATCAGAGAAATCAAAATCAAACAAATGTAAGAAGTTCTTAGAATGTTACATGTTAGATATGTAACTATAATGGTCACTCAGCAAGACAATGTAAATGGTGACTCATGTCAATGTGCTGAGGAATATAAGACCTCCAGTCATTTGTCACTCTTGTAACAAGGCTAGACATATCTCAAAGTTCTATAGATCAAGGACACAAGGTTAGGAAAGCCCTAAAATGGTCAAAGAACTAGTATTGGATCTCGAAGGAGAAGTCAAGTTTGTGAAAGCCTCAGAGGATGTAAGCTTGATTTGGATAGAAGGAAAGAAGGACAAATTTGATGAGAATGTATTGGATGCATCAATAGTGGACACACCCTCTACATCTGGATAAATGGCCCTTAGGGTCATAGGGGGAGCTAATTTAGCTCTAGACCCCTATGTGGCTGGTATACTCACTCTCAAAGTATGCGCCTTTGAACTTAAGCTTTTGGATTATAAAGGAACCTTAGTGCAAGAGTACACATACTGATTGTTAGTAGAACTCAAGTTGGAAATTTTTAAGTGACGGACTAGTTTACACGGCAAGCATTAACGGCAGAATTTTCACTCTAAGTACACAGAAAATTGTTTGATTACTCATTGCATTCAAATTTAGAGAAATTAAAGAGTGGAAAGAGCCTTAGAAGTTATTGTGAAGACTTGGAGATTGATCTATCAATGATTAGCAGCACAATTGATCAGTTACAGAAACCCTAGCTCACTGTGCCGATTCAGAAGCCTTCAGATTATCTTAGTGAACACTTGGAAAGAGACAAATCAAGTAAGTGATGGCCACTCCCATAGTATTTGATGTTGTAGAAAATAAAAGATGTGTTTAAAAATAATCCATTGAAGTCTACCCTAGATGACTTAGAGTGAGCATTCTCCCACACGTCTATGGGCATTATGCATGTGGAAGACATTATGGCTTACATCTACTATAAGAAGGAACCAATAGGATTGGACAGGTTAAGGACACACATGGAAACAATGTTAAAACTAGACAAAACCTTCCTAGATGAATATGCAAAGTGGAATGATCACCCCATAGTAGAGTATGCTATGGCATATGAATTCTATGAGACAGAATGGATTAAAATACTTTTGAGTAGAATTCATGATGACCTATTTTGGATAGGTGATGTGCCGGTCAGAATTACCACTAACCTAATATATGAGATGACAGGGCTCCCAAAGATAGGCACCATCCTTCCAGTAGGCAAGGATGTCAGGAAAATTGTTGAGAAAACATGTAAGTCAAGGAGTGATAGGTGCGGGATGATAATTGAGCCTATTGCACAAGTTGACATCAAATTAATGTCCATGATACTTGGATACAAGTTTCATCACACCAGTGGGGTGAATAGTGTGTCTACGGGCACAATTCTAGCAGTCATCAGACTTGCGAAGGAAGATGGGGAGTTCAATATTTGGGATATCTTGCACACACAGTTGATTGACAACATCAAGGAAATAAAGCATGACAAGACCAAGATATTCAGGTTTGGGTCATTGATCATTTATATGTACCTACATATAGTTGGGAAAGTATCAGATTCATATTTAGACAAGTCCATTCCAACCATGCCACAGATATATTTCAAGGCAACCACTAAAATTACTTTGAGAGATTACATAACATTGGAGTTGAAGACATTTAGGGTCAAGATACAAATGAGGTACAAAATTCTAGAAAACATAGTTGAGAAATACAAGGATACTATTTGTTTTATGGTTGAAATAGATACAATATGCATGGAGGTAGTTGTACATAGAACAAAGTGGATTCATCCACTTGGATATGAAGTAGAGAAACAAGTTTTAGAAGCATATGCTCAAGTATTTATTTCAGCTCCAACTGACCCTAATAAGCCAAGATGGGGAACTTATGAGGAGAAGCCAAGAGAGATAGATGCTAAACTAAATAGTGCAACAACTAAGAGGAAACCCTCTAAGATTACATCTAAGATACTCAAAATTCATGGAGTAACACAAGCAGACCTTAACAAGGCAAGGGAAGAAAAGATTGCTTTGGAAATTGAGAGCGCATCCACAGTGGAAGCTAAGTCTAATGATCCCAAGTTGAAAAAGGTAAACATTGAGAAGACTAATGATCCAAAGGATAAATAGGGTAAAATTGATGTTGTTAGTCCTACGCCCACTATTATAGTTGATATTGAGTCCACATATGCATCTCCTAAGATGCCCAAGAGGAGGAAAAAAACTACCAGAAGTCACCCTTTAGCTAGAGCTACAAGAAGCAAATTGAAAGATGTGCAGCCACCTCTAGAAGTAGGATTCATACCTAGTCTTCAAGTATTAAGGACTAGGGTAGAAGAAAGGAAAGGCTAGATCAGATAGCCAAGTTTTATGACAAATATCATGAAATTGATAAGTCAAAGATTAATGAGATGCTGATCAAGCACATGATAAAATTCAAGAAGATAGTTCTTGAATTGAAGATAGCTATCCCAGATAAGGTATGGGAGATTATGGATACCTTAAAGAGACAAGACACTGAAGAAGACTTCAGAATTAGGGAAAAAACACTTGATTCCAATCTTCCAATATGTTTGTTGAAGAAAAGACATTTTTATTGAATTTGGTAAAGCCGCACTTAAGGACAAAGATGAGAACACTACACATTATGAACAAAGACTGAGTTGATAACTTAGGAAACATAGAAGGCCTTTGAGAAGGTATTCTTAGAGAAACACATGAAACCTAAGTTTGTGCCCATCACTCAAGCACCTACTGAGGAAGACAAAGTAGTAGAGATCACCAATATACCATTTACAGGTCCTCAGGATTTAGCGCCTGTAGTAGAAACTCAAACAAAGGAAGATAAGCCTGCGCCCATGACAGATACACAAAAAGATGATACAATCTTCATTGACAATGTAGAGATTGCAATGGTGGCCATAGAAAATGACTTGGATAAGTTTGAGGAAGCTTTTGTGAGCACACAAGAAGCTGAAATGTTATGTAGCAACACACCTCCCACTCATCAAGAAGTATTGATTGATGATGATAAAGAAGAAGAAAAGATGGAAGAAAAAGAAATAGAAAAAGAGGAAGAAAGATAGAAAAAGAAAAGATAAAAGAAAGTGAGAAAAAGGATGAAATGTCAACCATCACTCCCATCACTCCTTCAGCAACATTGTTTTCAAGTTTGACTCCTGACACATCTAGTTTGTACTCATGGAAAGAAGAAGATCTGATAAAATTTAGCATCCTAGCCATGGAGAAGACCAAAGAAAAACAAGTGATGAGGAATCCCCTCCTGGTAGAATCAATAAACATTTTGAACAATTTATTTCCAGAGGAAAAGAAAGTGTCAAAAATACACTCTGTTGATGATGTGAGTACAGTCATCTCACATTTCAAAAGTAATTTCTCAAGCCTTGAAGAATCTGCATCCCTAGTTGCAGAAGAAAAGTATCTAAAGAAGAGATTGAATGAATTGGTGAACAACTTTTCACTTGACCTTAGCTCACTCAAGACTGGTCAAGCATCCTTGAAAGAATTAGTAGATTAAGGAAGAAAAATAATTGTAGAATGCATGGATCAGGATAAGCTTACTGATGCCCACTTCAAGAAAATAAAAGAGGCAGAAGCTATGATTGAGCAAGTCAAGAGTTTAGTGAAAGACACGTCCATAGATGTAAACATGTGTAATAATGTATACCAATGACAAATATTAAAGATTGAGCAGGAAGAAAAAGAAATGTCAAAGATCAAGGCAAGGCAAACATAGCTTAAAAATGCTCTTGCACCCTCATTAGATATACTCAATCAGAACATCAAGGACATAGATGCCAGAATGGTAACATATGATGAAGGTCCTTCCATAGACTTGAAGAAGATGGAGAAGCCTTAGTATGCATTATGCACCCATCTCCAAATAGTAAACTCTTTGATCACTTTTTGGAAGAAGGAGATCCAGAACCTAAAGATAGCATATCTGACTGTTTTCCCTTAGTGAGTATATGTAGATACTTTTTTTGGAACACCTTTGTCATTAATGTCAAAGGGAGATTTGTGTATAGAATATTGATCATAATATGTATAGGGAGATATAAGTATATGTATAGAAGAAAAGAAAAATTTGTGTTAAGGACGGTTAGCAACTAGGCCATATTCCTTTGTTGCCATCAATGACAAAGGGGGAGATTTTTGGCAAGTTGGCTATATTGATGGATATGACTTAATATAGTGTTTTCATTATGGCAACAAAGTCATACAGTAGTTTGGAGTCAGTGCACTTGATGAGAAGATCATAAATCGCTTAAGTGTTGAAGATTGGACAATGTATAGAGTTCCTGTAGCTCAGAGCATCAGTGCACGTGCGTATAGTTGAGTTATGGTGTGCACCCTAGAAGTTAAGTTAGTTAGACTAAATTCATTCTTATTCTATGAGTTCATAATTAAATATGCAAGGATGAGAAAGATACAATCAATTGAAGTTGCATAGCCAGTGTGTGCCAGTGAAGAACAGAATAAATAGTCGACAGTTATCATTTTGAGTTGCGACTATATTCTAATGATGTAAGGGCTATGTGCCTATTTTAACTAGGTTTCTGACATGTATATATGTTTTATTATAAACACACTTAAGTCAATTCATTTGGAAGCATTGTATGTAATAGGTTTAAGGGCTGACCTAGTTGTTTATTTTGTATGCGCATATAAATATAAGATGTGCCCATTGTATTTGATATGGAAGTTGATAGTGTTAGGAATGGAAACACTAAGAGGGGGGGGGGGGGGGGGGGGTTAATCAGTGTTTACTATATTTTAACTTTTCACTTTATTCTTTATGTTGAACTTAAATGCTTAAGTACTGAAATAACCCTAGTGGGAATTGACACCCACTAATATTTTGTGCTAGTGTATTGTGATCCTTGTTAGAAGATCCTTTACCCTATTAGGAGTAGCTTTACAATGCTTTAAGTACAATAGACCTTGTTAAGGGTCAGACCATGTTAGGAGTATTTTAAAATTTTCCTTGTTAGGGGAGAGGATGCACTTTCCAAGAGCTCACAGCTCAAGTGGTGAAGGCTACAACCTTCTGATCTCAGATACACACTATATCTGTAGGATGAACTGTCACTATGAAACTACTTGTCAGATCAATTATTTTGATGCGATGATGCTTTGACCTCTTGCAAAGCTCTAATACATCTTATTGACTCTTCACATACTTTTTCTCTACTTACCACAACTATTTTTCAACTTCCATACCAAATACAATGGGCTCATCTTATATTTATATGCTCATACAAAATACACAATTAGGTCGTCCCTATAACTAAATACAAACAATGCTTCCAAATGAATTGGCTTAAGCATGCTTACAATTATAAATATAAACATGTAAGAAACCTAAATACAATGTGTGCATAGCCTTTACAACATTAAATTATAACCAAAAACCAAAATACTTACTATCAGCTCCATGCTCTGTTCTCTACTAGCACACATTGGCTGTGCAACTTCATCTGATTGTAACTTTCTCATCCTTGCATATCTTCTTATGTGCTCATAGCCTAAGCATGAGTATAGTCTAACAAAATTAACTTCCAGGGCACATACCATAATTCATCTGTACACATGTCCGTTGATGCTCTGAACTACAAGAACTCTGTACATTGTCCACTCTTCAACACTTAACCAAATTCTGCTCTTTACATCAAGTGCGCTGACTCCAAACTGCTATATGACTTTGTTTCCATAATGAAAACACTATATCTAGTCATATACCTTAGTATAGACAACTTTCCAACAATATCTGCCTTTGTCATTGATGGCAACAAATGAATATGGCCAAGTTGCTAACTATCCCTTAACACAAAAAACTTTTGTCTTCTATACATTTCTTATACATAATCTTATATCTCCCTATACATATTATACTCCATATTCTATACACAACTCCTCCTTTGACATTAATGACAAAGTTGTACCAAAAAATTGTATCTGCACATACTTACTTAGGGAAAACATCCGGATATGCTATCTTAAGGTTCTGGATCTCCTTGTTCAAAAAAGTTATCAAAGAGTTAACTATCTAGAGATGGGCACATAAAGCATATTGAAGCTTATATTGGAATGTTATCTATACTAAGGTATATGAATAGATATAGTGCTTTTATTATGGCAACAAAGTCATATAGCAGTTTGGAGTCAATGTACTTGATGTAAAGATCATAAATTAGTTAAGTGTTGAAGACTGGATAGTGTACAGAGTTCCTACAACTCAGAGCATCAACGCACATGTGTATGGATGAATTATGGTATGCACCCTAGAAGTTAATTTTGTTAGACTATACTCATGATTAGTCTATGAGCACATAAGAAGATGTACAAGTATGAGAAATTTATAGTTAGTTGAAGTTGCACAGCCAGTGTGTGCCAGTAGAGAATAGAGCATGGAGCCGACAGTCAGTATTTTGGTTTGCACTTATAATGTAATATTGTAAAAGCTATGCACCCATTCTATTTAGGTTTCCAACATGTTTATATGTATAATTGTAAGCATGCTTAAGCCAATTCATTTGGAAGCATTGTTTGTAATTAGTTATAGGGCCCACCTAATTGTGTATTTTGTATGAGCATATAAATATGAGATGCGCCCATTGTATTTGGCATGGAAGTGGATAGAGAGCTGTAATAAGTAGAGTAGAAGTGTGTAAAGATACTAGAAGATGTATTAGAGCTTTGTTAGAGGTTAAAGCATCATCACATTAAAGCAACTGATCTGACAAGCAATGTCACAGTGACAGTTCATCCTGTAGGTATAGTGTGTATCTGAGATCAGAAGGTTGTATCCTTCACCACTTGAGTACTGAGCGCTTGGAAAATGAATCCTCTCCCCTAATAGGGACTATTGTAAAATAATCCTAACAGGGTCTGACCCTTAACAAGGTCTACTATACTTAAATCATTGTAAAGCTACTCCTAATAGGATAAAGGATCTTCTAACAAAGATCACAAAACACTAGTGCAGAATATTAGTGGGTGTCAATTCCCACTAGGGTTTTTACCTATTTGGGTTTCCCTATAATAATAGTGGTGTCATGTGTTGATTCCATGTTTTAGGTTTATGTGAATGTTTATTTCAATACTTAAGCATTTAAGTTCGGCATAAAAATTAAAGTGAAAAGTTAAAATATAGTGAACACTAATTCAACCCCCCCCCCCCTGCCTCTCAGTGTTCCCATTCCTAACAATTGGTATCAGAGCTCAGGTCCTTAGGATAGAATTTTAACCACTTGAGGAGATCATGGACAAAGCATAAATGAAACATCTAAAAAGAAATCTTGAAGTTTCTCTTGAAGGCCTGGACAAGTCAGAAAGAGAATCTGAAGAACTAAGGGATAAACTCAGTGATGCTCAATTTGTCATCAAAAAGCTAAGGAAATATTTGAAAGAATGCTCTACTAGTGATCTAGGCGCAATGGTCAAGAAGCTAAATGAAGAAAATAAATCCTTAAAAGAACAACTTGAAGAGTTTGATGATAAGCTGACTAGCAATTAGGAAGTCTACAATGAATAGATCAAAGAGAACCTTCAGTTGAATGGAGAACTAAGGAAAGCACACATGGAAATATTGGAGCTAAGGAATAGCAAAGAAAGCTTGGAGTCTGAATTGAAAGCTGTAAAGAATCATATTGAAAAATTACACACCACTTCTAATTTGGTAGAATCTTAGTTGTATGCAAGAAGAGCCAAAGGAGACACCAGTTGTATTGGATACAATGAAGCACAAAATCAGATTGACAATATGCAAGCAATAAAGGATTCACAAAAGGACTCTACTGATGCTAAGGAGACTGTAGATCAAACCAAAGATAATGGTGGACCACCTAAGAATGAGAGCAAGCAAGTAGAACACACTTGTTTTGCATGTAACAAGCATGGACACATTGCAAGAAATTGTAAAGAGGTAAGACCATTTAATGGCTACTATTCTACATGCAACAAGTTTGGTCATAGAGCTATGAATTGCAAGACTAGTAAGAAGAATAGGATTCAGTAAGATCATAGAAGTCAGAATTTGACAAATGAAAGAAGTTCTCAAAATGTTACATGCCAAATATGTAACTATATTTTGACATAGCAAAATAATGTAGAATGGTGACTCATGTCAATGCACCAAGGAATATAAGACCTCTAGTCATTTGTTACTCTTGTAACAAGGATGGACATATCTCAAGGTTTTGTAGATCAAGGATGCAAGGTCAGGGAAGCCCTAAAAAGGCTGAAGAACTAGTTTTGGATCCCGTAGGATAAGTCAATTTTTTCAAAGCCTCATATGATGCAAGCATGATTGGGTCAAAGAAAAAGAAGGACAAGACTGATGAAAATGTATTGGATGCATCCATAGTGGATGCACCCTCTACATCTGGATGAATGGCCCTAAGGGTCATAGGGGGAGCTAATTTAGCTCTATACCTTACGTGGCTAGTATACTCATCCTCAGAGTATGCACCTTTAAACTTAAGCTTTTGGAGTATAAAGGTACCTATGTGTAAGAGCACACATGTTGATTATGACCAAAACTCAAGTTGGAAATTTTAAAGTGACGGCCTGGTTTACGCAACTTGTATGGAAGTTGTTGAACCAAGAACTAAGTGGATTCATCCACTTGGCTCTAAGGTAGAGGAATAGGTCCTTGAAGCATATGCACAGGTATTACTATTAGCCCCCAAAGATCCTAAAGAACCTAGATGAGAAACATATGAGGAGAAGATAGGAAAAGTAAATGCAAAGCTAAACAGTGTAGCAACAAAAATGAAGGTTACTAAAGTCACATCAAAAATCTTGAGAATAGATGGTGTGTCTCAAGCTGACCTTTATAAAGCAAGGGATGAAAATATTGCTTTGGAACTAAAGAGCGTAGATGTAGCTAAGGCTGAATCACATGACCCCAAGATGAAGAATATAAAAATTGAAAAAGAAGATATTCAGAAGGGTAAAGAAGATCATACTTCTTCTACACCCAAGGAAACCATTGACCTTACTACTCCTCTCAAGTATAAGGCAATGCCAAAGAGGAAGAAAGAGGTTGGCACCATTCATCCATCCTTGAGAGTCACAAGAAATAGAAGAAACACCCAAGCACCTCCTCAAGTAAGCTTCAAACCTATTCTAAGTGTACTAAGCACTAGAATAGTTGATGAGGGAAGAATTGACCAAGTAGGGAAATTCTATGACAAGTACAATGAAATAGAAAAATTTGAGATTCATGGTATGTTGGTCAAGCACATGCTAAAGTTCAAGAAAATAGTCTTGGAACTTAAAACCATGACTCTTGACAAAGTATGGAATATCCCTAAATTCCAAAAGAGACAGGCTATTGAGGAAGATCTACAGATAAGGGAAAAGATTCTTGATGATACCCTTCCTATGTGTGAACTATAAGAAAAGAAATTACTATTAGATCTAGTGAAGCCTCACCTTAGAACAAAGACAAGAACTCTAAACATAATGGATAGAAATTATGAGCTAATTGCAAAAGAAATGGAGAAAGCCTTTGAGAAGGTATTTATGGATAGAAACATGTATCCATCTACTACGCCCAAAGCTAATGTACCCACAATTATTGCCAAAGGGTCAGAGACCATCAAGGAACAATCTACAGGTCCTCAAGATTCAGTGCCTACAATGGAAGTACAAATAGAGCTAGATAAGTTTGTGCCCATGTTAGAATCACTCAAGGATAGCACCAGTATTATTAATCATGTGGAGATAGCCATGGCAGCCACTAACACAAAATTGGACAAGTTTGAGGAAGCTTTTGTGAGCACACAAGAAGCTGAAATTTTATGTAGCAACACACCTCCCAATCAGCAAGAAGAGTTATTGATAAAAAATATAATAGATAAGGAAGAAGAAGATAAGATGGAAGAAAAAGAACAAGAGAAAGATGAAACTTCTATTTATCTAGCAAAGATAAAACTAGAAGTGATGGATATCACTCCCATCACTCCCTCCTCAGCATTGTTGTCAAGTTTGACACCTGACACATCCAGTTTGGACTCATGGAGAGAAGAAGACCTGATTAAGTTTAGCGTCTTAGCTATGGAGAAGGAAAAGGAGAAACAATTCATGAGAAATCCTCTCCTTGTGGAATATGTGAACATACTGAACAGTCTATTTCCAGAAGACAAGAAAGTGAATAAGGTACACTTGGTTGATGATGTAAGTACAGTTATCTCACAGTTCAAAAATAATTTCTCAAGCCTTGAAGAATCTACATCCAAAGTTGCAAAGGAGAAATACCTGAAGAAAAGATTGAATGATTTGATAAGAAACTTTTCACTAGATCTGAATTCACTCAAGATAGGACAAGCATCTTTAAAATAATTTTCTAATCAAGGAAGGAAATTCATTGTAGACTACATGGATCAGGATAAGCTTACCGATACCCATCTTAAGAAAATACAAGAGGCAGAAGCTATGATTGAGTAGGTGAAGAGTTTAGTGAAAGACAAATCCACTGATGTGAACATGTACAACAATGTGTACCAAGGTCAGTTGGAAAAAATTGAGAAGGCAAAGAAAGAGGTGGCAAAGATAGGGTCTAGACAGACTCAGTTGAGGAATGCTCTTCTACCCTCACTAGACATTCTCAATTAGAATATAAAGGAGATTGATGCCACCATGATAACCTATGATCAAGGTCTGAGCATAGATTTGAAGAAGATGGAGAAGCTTCAGTATGCTTTATGCGCCCATCTCCAGATAGTTAAGTCCTTGATAAATTTTTGGAAGAAAGAGATCCAGACCCTTAAGATAGCATATCCAGATGTTTTCCATAAGTAAGTATGTGTAGATATAGTTTATTGGTACAACTTTTTCATTAATGTCAAAGGGGGAGTTGTTTATATAATATGGAGTGTAATATGTATAGGGAGATATAAGATTATGTATAAGAAATGTATAGAAGACAAACATTTTTTGTGTTAAGGGATAGTTAGCAGCTTGGCCATATTCCTTTATTGTCATCAATCAAAAAAGGGGAGATTGTTGGAAATTTGTCTATACTAAGGTAGATGACTAGATATAGTGTTGTCATTATAGCAATAAAGTCATATAACAATTCAGAGTCAGCGCACTTGATGTAAAGATCATAAATCAGTTAAGTGTTGAAGATTGGATAGTGTATAGAGTTCCTGCAGCTTAGAGCATTAGCACATGTATGTATGGATGAATTATGGTATGCACCCTGGAAGTTAATTTTGTTAGACTATACTCATGCTTATTCTATGAGCACATAAGAAGATGTGCAAGGATGAGAAAGTTGAAGTCAGTTGAAGTTGCACAGCTAGTGTGTGCCAGTAGAGAATGAGGCATGGAGCCGATAGTTAGTATTTTGGTTTGTGGTTATAATGTAATATTGTAAAAGCTATGCACCCATTGTATTTAGGTTTCCAACATGTTTGTATGTATAATTGTAAGCACACTTAAGCCAATTCATTTGGAAGCATTGTTTATAATTAGTTATAGGGCCAACCTAATTGTGTATTTTGTATGAGCGTATAAATATGAGATGTGCCTATTGAGCGTATAAATATGAAACATCTAAAAAGAAATCTTGAAGCATCTCTTGAAGACCTAGACAAATCAAAAAGAGAAATTGAAGAACTAAAAGAAAAATATAGTGATGCACAATTGGTTATCAAAAGGATAAGAAAGGATTTTAAAGAATGCTCTACCAGTGATCTAGGAGAAAAGGTCAAGAAGTCAAATGAAGGAAATGCATCTATGAAAGAACTACTTGAAGAATTTGATGATAAGCTGATCAACAATCAGGAAGTCTACAATTAACAAGTATAAGTATAAATATAAGGTGCACCCATTGTGTTCGGTATGGAAGTTGATAGAGAGATATAATAAGCATAGTAGAGGTGTGCAAAGACACTAGAAGATGTATTAGAGCTTTTCTAGAGGTCAAAGCATCAGCGCATCAAAGGAACTGGTCTGACAAGTAGTGTCACAGTGATAGTTTATTCTATAGATATAGTATGTATCTGAGATCAGAAGGTTGTAGCCTTTGCCACTTGAGCAGTGAGCTCTTGTACAGTGTGTCCTCTCCCCTAACAGGGACTATTGTAAAAGACTCCTAACAGGGTCTAACACTTAACAAGGTCTACTATACTTAAAGCATTGTAAAGCTACTCCTAATAGGGTAAAGGATCTTCTAACAAGGATCACAAAACACTAGTGCAAAATATTAGTGGGTGTTAATTCTCACAAGGGTTTTTACCTATTTGGGTTTCCCCATAATCATATTGGTGTCATGTGTTGATTTCATGTTTCATGTTTATGTGAATGTTTATTTCATTACTTAAGCATTTAAGTCCAGCATAAAGATTAAAGTGAAAATTTAAAATACAGTGAACACTAATTCACCCCCTCCTCTCAGTGTTCCCATTCCTAACAGCTTCTCCATCTTCTTCAAATTTATGCTCAGACCTTGATCATAGGTTATCATGGTGGCATCAATATCCTTTATGTTCTGATTAAGAATATCTAGTGAGGGTGCAAGAGCATTCCTCAACTGAGTCTATCTAGACCTAATTTTTTGCCATCTCTTTCTATGCCTTCCCAATTTTGTCCAACTGACCTTGGTAGACATTGTTGCACATGTCCACATTAGTGGATGTGTCTTTCATTGAATGATTCACCTGCTCAATCATAGCTTCTACCTCTTGTATTTGCTTAAGATGGGCATTTGTAAGCTTATCTTGATCCATGTAGTCTGCTATGAATTTCCTTCCTTGATCAGCAAATTCTTTTAAAGATGCTTGTCCTGTCTTGAGTGAATTCAGATCTAGTGCAAAGTTTCTTATAAACTCATTCAATCTCTTCTTCAAGCACTTCTCTTCTACAACTTTGGATGCAAATTCTTCAAGGCTTGAAAAATTATTTTTGAACTATGAGATAATTGTACTTGCATCATCAACCGAGTGTACCTTATACACTTTCTTGTCTTATGGCAATAGACTATTTAGTATGTTCATAGATTCCACAAGGAGAGGATTTCTCATGACTTGTTTCTCCTTTGCCTTCTCTATAGCTAAAACACTTAACTTAATCAGGTCTTCTTCTCTCCATGAGTCCAAACTAGATGTGTTAGGTGTTAAAACTTGAAAACAATGCTAAGAAGGGAGTGATGGGAGTGCTATCCATCACTTCTATTTTTACCTTGGCTAGATCAATAGAAGTTTCATCTTTCTCTTGTTCTTTAACTTCCATCTTATCTTCTTTCTTATCAGATATATCTTCAATGTGTACTTCTTCTTGATGAGTGGGAGGTGAGCTGCTACAAAGATTTTCAACTTCTTGTGTTCTCACAAAAGCTTC
The DNA here is from genome assembly GCA_027943335.1 of Chamaecyparis obtusa. Taxonomy (NCBI): domain Eukaryota; kingdom Viridiplantae; phylum Streptophyta; class Pinopsida; order Cupressales; family Cupressaceae; genus Chamaecyparis; species Chamaecyparis obtusa. The sequence goes on from BSBK01000529.1 coordinate 14,408,738, forward strand.
CTCAAACTTGTCCAATTCTATGTCAGTGGCCGCCATGGCTATCTCCACATTATCAATGATAATGGTGTTGTCCTTGAGTGATTCTAACATGGGTGCAAACTTATCTAACTCTATTTGTACTTCCACTATAGGCACTAAATCTTGAGGACCTTTAGATTGTTCCTTGATGGTCTCTGACCCTTTGGCAATCATTGTGGGTACATTAGCTTTGGGCGTAGTAGATGGATACATGTTTCTATCCATAAATACCTTCTCAAAGGATTTCTCTATCTCCTTTGCAATCAGCTCATAATTTCTATCCATTATGTTTAGAGTTCTTGTCTTTGTTCTGAGGTGAGGCTTCACAAGATCTAATAGCAATTTCTTTTCTTCTACCTCACATACAGGAAGGGTATCATCAAGAATCTTTTCCTTTATCTGTTGATCTTCCTGAATGCCCTATCTCTTTTGGAATTCAAGGATATTCCATACTTTTTCAGGAATCATGGTTTTAAGTTCCAAGACTATTTTCTTGAACTTTAGCATGTGCTTAACCAATATAACATGAATCTTAGATTTTTCTAATTCATTGTACTTGTCATAGAATTTCCCTACTTGGTCAATTCTTCCCTCATCAACTATTCTAGCGCTTAGCACACTGGGACTGGGTTTGAAGCTTGCTTTAGGAGGTGCTTGGGTGTTTCTTCTATTTCTTGTGACTCTCGAGGATGGATGACTAGTACCAACCTCTTTCTTCCTCTTTGGCATTGCCTTATACTTAGGAGGAGTGGTAAGGTCAATGGTTTCCTTGGGTGCAGAAGAAGTATCATCTTCTTTACCCTTCTGACTATCATCTTTTTCAATTTTTATCTTCTTCATCTTGGGGTCATGTGATTCTTCCTTAGCTACATCTACGCTCTTCAATTCCAAAGCAATCTTTTCATCCCTTGCTTTATCAAGGTCTTCTTGAGATACACCATGTATTCTCATGATTTTTGATGTGACTTTAGCAACCTTCCTTTTTGTTGCTACGCTATTTAGCTTTGCATCTACTTCTCTTTTCTTCTCCTCATATGTTCCGCATCTAGGTTCATTAGGATCTTTGGGGGTTGATAGTAATACCTATGCATATGCTTCAAGGACCTATTCCTCTACCTCATAACCAAGTGGATGAATCCACTTAGTTCTTGGCTCGACAACTTCCATACAATTTTTATATATTTCTACCATAAAACAAATACTATCCTTATACTTTTCCATAATGCTTTGTGGAATTCTATACCTCATTTGCATCTTGACCCTGAAGGTCTTCAATTCCAATGTCACATAATCTCTCAATGTGCTCTTTGTGGATGCTTTGTTGGATATTTGAGGCATGGTTGGAATAGTCTTGTCCAAATACAAATATGATACTCTTCCAACTATATGAAGGTACATGTAAGTGATCAATGAACCAAATCTAAATATCTTTGTCTTGTCATGCTTGATGGCCTTGATGTTATAACTTATCAATCAACTGTGCATGCAAGATCTCACACAAGTTGAATTCCCCATCTTTCTTCACAAGTCTCATGGCTGCTAGAATTGTGCCCGCAGACACACTATTCACCCTGTTGGTGTGATGAAACATATATCCTAGTATCATAGACATCAATTTGATGTCTGCTTGTTCAATAGGCTCTATTGTCATCCCACACCTATCACTCCTTGACTTACAAGTTTTCTCAACCATCTTCCTAACATCCTTGCCCACAGGAAGGATGACACCTATCCTAGAAAGGCATGTCATCTCATGTATCAAGTCACTAGTGATTCTTACTAGTATATCACCAATCCAAACCAAATCATCATGAATTCTACTCAATAAGATCTTTATCCATTCTATCTCATTGAATTCATATGCCATATAATACTCAACAATAGGGTGATCATTCGATTTAACATATTCATCCATGAATGATTTTTCTAGTTTCAACATGGTGTCCATGTGCACCCTTAACCTATCTAACCCCACTAGTTCTTTCTTGTAGTAGATGTAAGCCCTAATATCTTCCACATGCATGATGCCCATATGCATGTAGGAGAAAGCTCCCTCTAAATCATCTAGGGTTGACTTGAAAGGATGTTTCTTGAATATATATCTCTTCTCCTTAGCAACATCAAAAACTATGGGAGTGGGCATGACTTACTTCTCTAATCACTTTCCAACTGATCTCCAAGATGATCTGAAGACTTCTAAATCAACACGCCAATCTAGGGTTTCTGTAACTAACCAAATGCACTGATAATTACTGCAAATCACTTATAGATCAATCTCCAAATCTTCACAACAACTTCCAAGGCTCTTTCTACTCTCCTATCGCTTTGAATTTGAATGTAATGAGTAATCAAATAACATTTTTTGTACATTTAAGTGAAAATTATGCCATTAATGCAAGTTGCATGAACTAGGTTGTCACTTCAATATTTCTAACTCGAGTTCTGTTAACAATTAGCATGTGTACTCTAGCACATAGGTACCTTTATACTCCAAAAGCTTAAGTCCAAAGGTGAATACTCTAAGGATGAGTATACCAGCCACACAGGGGTCTAGAGCTAAATTAGCTCCCCCTATGACCCTGAGGGCCATTCATCCAGATGTAGAGGGTGCATCCATTGTGGATGCATCCAATACATTCTCATCAATCTTGTCCTTCTTTTTCTCTAACCAAATCATGCTTGCATCATCTAAGGCTTTGACAAAATTAACTTCTCCTACGGGATCCAAAACTAGTTCTTCGACCTTTTTAGGGATTCCTTGACCTTGTGTCCTTGATCTACAGAACCTTGAGATATGTCTAGCCTTGTTACAAGAGTGAAAAATGATTGGAGGTCTTATATTCCTTGGTGCATTGACATGAGTCACCATTCTACATTATTTTGTTTTGTGACCATTATAGTTACATATCTGGCATGTAACATTCTAAGAACTTCTTTCATTTGTCTGATTCTAATTTCTCAGATCTTCCTGAATCCTATTCTTCTTACTAGTCTTGCAATTCATAGCTCTATGACCAAACTTGTTGCATGAATAACAATAGCCATTAAAAGTTCTTACCTCTGTATAGTTTCTTGCAATGTGTCCATGCTTGTTACATGTAAAACAAGTGCGTTCTACTTGCTTGCACTCATTCTTAGGTGGTCCACCATTATCTTTGGTTTGATGTTCAGTCTCCTTAGCATCAGTAGAGTCCTTTTGTGAATCCTTTCTTGCTCGCATATTGTCAATTTGATTTTGTACTTCATTGTAAACAATACAACTGGTGTCTCCTTTGGCTCTCCTTGCATACAATTGAGATTCTACCAAATCAAAATTGGTGTGTAATTTGTCAATATGATTCTTTGCACCTTTCAATTCAGACTCCAAGTTTTCTTTGCTATTCCTTAGCTCTAAGATTTCCATGTTTGCTTGCCTTAGTTCTCCATTCAGTGAAAGGTTTTTTTTTATCTGTTCATTATAGACTTTCTGATTGTTAGTTAGCTTATCATAAAACTCTTCAAGTTGTTCTTTTAAGGATTTATTTTCTTCATTTAGCTTCTTGACCATTGTCCCTAGATCACTAGTAGAGCATTCTTTCAAATCTTTCCTTAGCTTTTTGATGACTAATTGAGCATCACTGAGTTTATCCCTTAGTTCTTTAGATTTTCTTTCTAACTTGTCCAGGTCTTCAAGAGCAACTTCAAGATTTCTTTTTAGATGTTTCATTTCTGCTTTGTCCATGACCTCCTCAAGTGGTTAAAATTCTTTGTTAAGGACCAGAGCTCTGATACCAATTGTGATGAAGGGTGCTCCCCTTAACACCACAAACACATAACAGAAATAGAGAAACAACAACAATATGCAAGAACAGTTAATTGGCTTCTTATTATCTCCACAAAAGTGGAATTACAAACTTTTAGAATTACAATATGCAAAGCCACATGGGCATTCCCTTACAATATTCTATAGGACAAAGCCTCAAATCAATACCCGGATCTACTACCCTGAACTACCCTAGACAACACTATGGGCCTTCTTTATTTTCCACCACTCGAGAAGGTTCCAGAAATTTAGCCCTTAGGGCCAACCAAACTTAGAATTATTTTATTTTTCAATTTATTACATCAAATTCGGCTCAAAATAAATTTTGAAACCCAAATAGAAATTTTGAAGAAAAATTATTTTCTACCATTTTAGGTGGCCTGACTTCCAGAGACCATAAGTCATCACCAGTTGACCTGATTGACTATTATAACCCCATTTTGGAAAGGCCACAAAGTGCTCTATAGGCCTACCTTGTGCAAGTGCCTATCACCCAAATTTTTGACCTCATCTAGGGCCTCTAAATCCTTCAAAATTAAGTTCAAAGTTTTTGTACCCTACTGCCAATACCAAAAATCTTCAAAATCTTCAAAGCTAGACCATATCTAGCCATGAAACTTTACTAGCAAGCTAATATGACTGAGATGAACCTCCACATGTAAAATTAGAACATTTTGAGATCATATGACCAACTTACTAAAAATAGAAAGTTTCCATACATACCATCTCTGCACAAGATAGCCCTTATTGAATACAAAAATAGAAATATTTTTGGGTGATGCAAGATTACTCTTACACCCAGGATGCTCCTGCATCAGACACGCAAGGTAATTTGAGAAGTGACCCTGTCATGTCTTAGGTGTGTAGAGGAAAACCAAGATGGTTAACCTCCTCCTTTGTCAGCCATGATGAATCTTCAACAGGTTGTCCTTTCCATTTGACCAGATATTCTTCATATGTCCTATTCCTTGTACTTCTACCAACACGACTATCTAGTATATCATCAATCTCTTTGGTATCTGAACTAGTTGCTGGAATACTCCACTATGTTGTTATGATCTCATCTTCAACACCTCCCTCATGATACTTTGTTAGATCTGAAATGTTAAACATTGGTAAAATATTCAGCTCAGTAGGCAATTCTACTTCATATGCATTTCCTAAATCATGCTTCTTCAGTATTTTACATGGCCCGAAATTCTTCATTTTCAATTTTTTATATGTACCAACTAAAATCGCTCCTTCCGCAAATGAACCATGACTTCATCTCTAGCCTAAAATTCCTTATGCCTCCTTTTCTCATCTACCTTAGCCTTATACTATGCATTCATCTTGGTAATGTGCTTCTTCACCTCCTCGTGGATGTTCTTCAAATGTTCTACAAAATCTTTAGCTTCAGCACTACTTATTTATCCTTGATCTATCCTTCTCAACTCAGATGCATTTCTGGGACTATTTTCATATACAATCTGGAATGGTGATTTACCAATACTCCTGTTGACAGAATTATTGTATGCAAATTCTGCCTGTGGTAAAATCAAATCCCATCCTATCGACTTATCTCCAACCAAACATCTCAGCAAATTTCCCAAACTCCTATTCACCACCTCCATTTGTCCATCAGTCTGTGGATGATGTGATGAACTAAATTTCAAATCTGTCTTCAGCTTCTTCCATAATTCTCCCCAGAAATAGCCTACAAACTTGGTGTCTTGATCTAAAACTATGGTCTTTGGAAAACCATGTAGTCTCACTACTTCTCTGAAAAACAATTCTACTAAATGAACATCATCATTAGTCTTCTTGTAGGGAATGAAATGTGCCATCTTCAAAAATCTATCAACCACTACAAAAATTGAATCATGTCCCCGCTGAGTCCTCGATAATCCAAGAACAAAGTCCATACTGATATCCTCCCAAGGCTTCTCTAGTATAGGTAATGGCTGATATAACCCTATATTCTACTTCACTCCTTTCACCATCTGACATACTCTGCAACTCTGTACAAACTTCTTGACATCTTGCTGCAACTATGGCCAATAATAATTTTCAATAACCAAAGCAAGGGTTTTATTATGACCAAAATGTCTAGCCAATCCTTCGCTATGCTTCTACTTGATGAGATTCTCCCTCATAGAACTTCATGGAATGCACAACCAACTCCCTCTAAATAGCATATCATCTTGGATGATAAAATCTAGCCACTTCATTCCATCTAGAGTAACAGGTTCTTTACAAGCTTTCCAAGCTTCACCAAAATCAAGATCCTCTAGATAAAAATTTTTGAGTTCCTTGAACCCAACCACTTCAATCTACATTTCTGTCAGCAATAGTTGCCTTCTACTAAGAGCATCTACAACCCTATTAGACTTTCCACTCTTGTGTTTCAAAACAAATGTATAACTCTGCAAAAACTCAACCCATTTCAAATGCCTTTGTTTCAATTTTTCTTGACTATTCAAATATTGCAAAGCTTGATGATCAATATACAAAAAAAACTCCTTAGGAAGAAGATAGTGTCTCTACTTCTTCAATGCCATAACTATAGCATAAAATTCCTGATCATAAATAGAATACTTTCTCTTGGCATCATTTAACTTCTCACTGAAATAAGCAATAGGTTTACCTTCTTGGCTCATAACAGCTCCTATTGCAGTACCGCTAGCATCACAATCTACTTGAAACACATTATTAAAATATAGAAGAGCTAAAATAGGTTGTTTTGTAATTTTTTGTTTCAACAATTGAAAACTCTTTTCTGCCCCATTAGTCCACTTAAACTCTTTTCTATCCCATATCATTGTTTCAGTCAAGGGACCACAAATATTGCTAAAATTTCTGATAAATTTTTTGTAAAAACTAGCTAGACCATGAAAAGATCTTACCTCAATAGCACTCCTTATAGTAGGCCATTCAAGGATAGCATGTACCTTCTCTGGGTCCATTTTTAGACCTTCTGTTGAAACTACAAATCCCAAATACACTAACTATTTCTTCACAAAACTGCACTTCTTCAAATTAATCAACAATTTCTCTTCTCTTAGCTTCTCAAATACCATACAAATATGCATCATATGCTCCTCTAATGTCTCACTAAATATCAAAATATCATCTAGGTAAACAATGACAAACTTACCCAGAAATTCTTTCAGAACCTCGTTCATCAGCCTCATCAAAGTGCTCAGTGCATTGGTTAGCCCAAAAGGCATGACTAACCACTCATGCAGTCCTTCCTTTGTCTTGAAGGCAGTCCATAATATCATCCATTCATGGAAATGGAAACATGTACTTAATTTTGATCTTATTTATTGCTCTGGAATCTGTACACATGCTCCACTCTCCATTCTTCTTTGGTGCTAATACTGCTGGTATAGCACAGGGACTCAGACTCTCACAGATCAATCCTTTTTGCAACATCTCATGTACTTGTTTGTTCAACTCCTCACTTTCTACAAGTGTCATTCTATGTGCTACCTTATTCAGAAAACTTTCTCCTAGGATCAAGTCCATCTGATGACTGATCTTCCTGACTGGTGGTAATCCATCAGGCACATTATCGAATACAATATCCTGAAACTCATTCAAAAAATCTACAACTTCTACAGGCACATCTTCTACTTCCTCTTTACCAACTTTTGGAATTAAAGAAAAACACACATGCTCATGCCTAATACCATCTAGGAATTTTCTTCCATCCCAAAAAGTTATTCTTGCACTACCACATACCTTTTCTTCTATGTCATTCAATGGCTTTAGCTTATGTTGCACTCCATCCTTTGTCAGGGAATAGGTATTTGCACAACCATCATGTACAGCACATCTGTCAAACTGCCATGGTCTACCTAACAACATATGACATGCATCCATAGATATGATATCACACAGTACCTCATCATGGTATCCACCAATCTTGAACTTCACTAGGCATTGTTCATTGACCATGACCTTGTGGTCATCCTTCACCTAAGCAATCCGGTATGGATGTGGGTGTTTCTATCTCTTGAGATTCAACTTTGTCACCATCTCTTCTAACACCAAATTGTCAGTGCTTCCACTATCAATAATCACATCACAACACTTACGCTCACACTTGCATCTAGTGCGAAATAGGCTCCTCCTTTGCTCAGGTTCATTCTCACCACTCAGTAGGACTCTTCTGTTAATTTTTGTTTCTCCTCTTTTAGCATCTTCAAAATGTGATGATCTAGCATCCTCATCAACATGTGCAACTCTATCTTGGCCTTCATTCCTCCTATCTATCCTTCCTTGGCATTGAGGACATTCAAATGCCCTATGACCTTCTTCTCCATAGTGAAAACATGTTTCATGGAAGCCTCCTCTTCCTGAACCTTCTCCTCTTCCTCTTCCTCTTTGATCTCTATTATTCTAATCTTGGAAATGATTGGAATTGTTTCCTCTCTAATTTTGACTGCTACTAGCCTCATCCTTCTTTTTCAGATCTTCATTTTGGCCTCCATATGACCATCCACTAGATCGTCCACCGCGACCTCTTCCATTTTGTCTCCTCTTGAACTTCTTGTTTAGCTTTTCCTCTACTTTTAGGGAAAAATGGTATGCCTCTTCAATACTGTTCATTCAAACTAGATTCAACTCTTCCTGAATGCTTGGCCTTAACCCATTAAGGTAACGAGAAATTTTCTCCTTATCAGCTTCTGCATGGCCTATTCTGATGAGGATTTGATAGAACTCCTTTGTATACTCCTGAACAGATCATCCCGCTTGCTCAAACTTTGCATTTTCTTTAGTAGATCAAGCTCATAATCAATAGGGATGAACTATCACTTTAATTTATCCATCATTCGATCCCATCTTGTGATTTTATCTTTCCCTCTTTTATTTCACTCCAATTGAATCTCTTAACACTAGATCTTCGCATGACCTTTCAGTCTGGCCTTCACGAATTTGACCCTATCAGGATCCTCAATATCTTCATACTCAAAATATTCTTCGCATTCATTGATCTAGTTGATCAATTCTTCTGGGTTAAGATTTCTTGAAAATGCAGGAACCTCGATCTATGTCTTTTCCCTATCTTGGAAATGGCCTAGAAAATCCTTTCTTCTTCTTGATTCAAAATTTCACCTTCTTCTTCTTGATCATCATTTCCTTTTTCGGCTTCATCCTCACTTTCATCTCTGACAATAAGATTCATTCCTCTACAAATCTCTTCTTGCAATGCTCACACTTGTCTCTGGAGTGATCTAACCTTAGGTGTTACAACACCAGCTCTTCTACCACGTTCCCTTCATGGAGGCATTTTCATGATGCACATTGAAACCCTAACCATGCTCCTAGTGCAAACTACCTCATAGTTGGTAATCTATTTACACACTCAGGAACTCTTGCTCTGATACCACTTGATGAAGGGTGCTCCCTTTAATACCACAAACACATAACAGAAATAGAGAAACAACAACAATATGCAAGAACAGAAAATTGGCTTCTTATTATCTCCACAAATGTGGAATTACAAACTTTCAGAATTATAATATGCAAAGCCACATGGGAATTCCCTTACAATATTCTATAGGACAAAGCCTCAAATCAATACCCAGATCTGCTACCCTGAACTACCCTAGACAACACTACGGGCCTTCTTTATATAGGTATTTTTCACTGCCTGAGAAGGTTCCAGAAATTTAGCCCTTAGGGCCGACCAAACTTAGAATTATTTTATTTTTTAATTTATTACATCAAAGTCAGCTCAAAATAACTTTTGAAACCTAAACAAAAATTTTGACGGAAAATTATTTTTCACCATTTCAGGTGGCCCTACTTCCAGAGACCATAAGTCATCACTAGTTGACCTGATTGACTATTATAACCCCATTTTGGAAAGGCCACGAAGTGCTCTATAGGCTTTACTTGTGCAAATGCTTGTCACCCAAATTTTTGACCTCATCTAGGGCCTCTAAAGCCTTCAAAACTGAGTTCAAAGTTTCTATACCCTGCTACCAATACCAAAAATATTCAATATCTTCAAAACTAGACCTGATCTAGCCATGAAACTTTACTGGCAGGTTGATATGATTGAGATGAAACTCCACATGTAAAATCAATGTTCATTATATTTTAACTTTTCACTTTAATCTTTATGTTGAACTTAAATTCTTAAGTACTAAAATAAACATTCACATAAACATGAAACATGAAATCAACACATGACACCAATATGATTATGAGGAAACCCAAATAGGTAAAAATGCCGCTGGGAATTGACACCCACTAATATTTTGTACTAGTGTTTTATGATCCTTGTTAGAAGATCCTTTACCCTATTAGGAGTAGCTTTACAATGCTTTAAGTACAGTAGACCTTGTTAAGGGTCAGACCCTATTAGGAGTCTTTTACAATCATCCCTATTAGAGGAGAGGACACACTATCCAAGAGCTCACTGCTCAAGTGGTGAAGGCTACAACCTTCTGATCTCAAATAGACACTATATTTTCAGGATGAACTATCACTGTGACACTGCTTGTCAGATTAGTTCCTTTGATGTGTTGATGCTTTGACCTCTTGCAAAGCTCTAATACATCTTCTTAACTCTTTGCATACTTTTACTCTACTTAACACAACTCTTTTTCAACTTCCATGCCGAATACAATGGGCGCATCTTATATTTATACGCTCATACAAAATACACAATTAGGTCGGCCCTTTAACTAATTACAAACAATGCTTCCAAATGAATTGGCTTAAGCATACTTACAATTATATATATAAACATGTCGGCTACCTAAATACAATGGGCATATAGCCTTTACAACATTACATTATAACCGCAAACTAAAATACTAATTGTTGGTTCCATACTCTGTTGTCTGCTGGCACACATTGGCTATGCAACTTCATCTGACTGTAACTTTCTCATCCTTTCATATCTTCTTATGCACTCATAAACTAATCATGAGTATAGTCTAACAAACTTAACTTCCAGGGCACATACCATAATTCATCAGTACACACATGCACTGATGCTCTAAGCTTCAGGAACTCTGTACACTATCCAGTTTTCAACACTTTACCGAATTTTGATCTTTACATCAAGTGCGCTGACTCCAAACTATTATATGACTTTGTTGCCTTAATGACAACACTATATCTAGTCATATACCTTAGTATAGACAACTTGCTAGTAGATAGATAGTTGTGTCAAGCAAAGAATAAGTATGTGAAGAGCTAATAAGATGTATTAGAGCTTTGCAAGAGGTCAAAGCATCAGGGCATCAAAGGAACTAATTTGACAAGTAGTGTCACAGTGACAGTTCATCCAGTAGATATAGTGTGTATCTGATATTAGAAGGTAGTAGCCTTCACCACTTGATCAGTGAGCTCTCAGATAGTGTGTCCTCTCCCCTAATAGGGACTATTGTAAAAGACTCCTAATAGGGACCAACCTTTAACAAGGTCTACTGTACTTAATGCATTATAAAGAAACTCTTAACAGGGTTAAGGATCTTCTAACAAGGATCACAAAACACTAGTGCAGAATATTAGTGGATGTCAATTCCCACCGAGGTTTTTACCTATTTAGGTTTCCCCATGACCATATTGGTGTCATGTGTTGATTTCATGTTTCATGTTTATGTGAATATTTATTTCAATTCTTAAGTATACAAGTTCAGTTTAAAGATTAAAGTTAAAAGTGAAAATACAATGAACACTGATTCACCCCCCCCCCCCCCCCTCTCTTAGTGTTCCCATTCCTAACACTTCTTCAGAAAAGAAAAATATTTTTGGGTTTTGTAGATTTCACAGTTTTGGTTCAAAGTTGCAAAAATTGATAATTTTTAAGACTGTTTGATAGGGTTTTCAGCCAATTTTTTTTCGGAGGTAAGTATCTTTATTTCTTCATTTCAATATTAGTCTTCTATATTTACTTTTCATATCAATATAATTTCATGTATGTGTAAAATATTGGTTTTTGGGTCTCCTTTATGTCCAAACCATTGTCCTAGATCCCACCACATATTTTTCATCTTACATTTTGGTGAACATGACAAGCTTACCCCCTATCATTTGTAGAATTAGATGCGCTATTGTGTTTGTGGTTTTATATTTCCCTTTATATTATCTTGTGTTTTCACCTTCACCTTATATTTTGGTGAACCTGACAAGCTTATGCCCTATCTTTTGTGGAATTAGATTCCCTATTGTGTTAGATTTCTCTTTCTCTTATCTTGTGTGTTCACCTTCATCTTACATTTTGGTGAACCTATTTTATGACAACTATTTCTTTTTGGTGTTCGATTTGCATTTTATGTTAGATCTTGCATTCTTATAAAAGTAGATTTCTTTTATGCTCTTGCATTTATATTTCAAATATATATAAAAAATTGCAAAATTTCTTTAAAAATACAAAAATATTTACATTTTTCATGCTTGTAGTGTTACTTTGTGTTCAACGTGTATGATTTTTATTTCAAATACTTTGATGAGGCTTATATTACAAAATATGATAGATCCCTTAATGAGGTACAGGGAAGAGAGAATGAAAATTGTTTGAATGAGATCTCCATTGATCCTATTCCTATTTCACCCTCCTCCACAACCTCTTCAATTGACCTTTATAGAGATGAGTTAGGGATTGATTCTAATTCTTCTCCTAATATATGTCTTTTCTATGAGTCTACTTTAGAATATAATTTACCTTCTTTCCACTTTAGGGATCAATCTTTAGTGATTTATGGTGATCCTACAATGAGATTTATTGGTAAGGATGATAATCCTCCTATTTGGGATGAACCTTTGGATTTGGATGTTGATTACTCTCTTTGTCATGAAACCATTATGAATGATCCCTTGGATAATGTTAATCTCTATTGAGTGTTTTAGGTTGTCATTAGTATCAAAGGATAGTAAACAAGTCAGTCAATTATTTACATTGAGACAGTCGGTAACTAGAAGTAAGACAGAGCAGTTGGTAAAGCCTTATACCGAACATCACATAGTTAACCAAGCACCAGTGACACCAACACTGACGGTTAATAAACATCGAGCATCGCAGTATACATCAAGTAGATTATACAGTGTTTACCGATGATCACAATAAATAGCATAGTAATCAGAAATGGCACATTATTCTATGCAAATGGTTATAACAGATTGTAAAATGGTTTACCAAGATCGAGGAGCATTTATTGTAAAAGATATTCATTAAGTGCAATGATTATCTTATTTGTATTAGTTGATCTAGGTTATTTTGCACCGTAGATCTTAAGGTTATGATTTTTCTTTGTAACCTCATTTTTCTTTAAGCGGCAAAAATAAAACACTATATATTGTATATGTTCGCACCATTTTATAAGGTTGTTGAACTGATATATATGAATCATGGAGCACTTGAAGAAATTACCTATCTTCAAGACAATTAGTTTACTGAGCAGAATAGAGTACAGAGGTTTTCATATTGAACAGAATTAGACAAGGCTACTGAGCAAAACAAAGTAGAGAACCATAACAAATAAGGTGATATTTTGATAAGAACTTATAGATCTATTTCAGACAATTGAGTTGTCAACTAGCAGATAGTTACCTATTACTTTCTGACAATTGTGATAGAGTTTTTATGAAATCTCTTAACAGAGTAGACTTAACAGTCTTTGTATAAATCTCTTAACCGAGTACACACTTCATATAGTGTTGTTAAATCCTATAACTAGGTAGATCTAGCTAATCTAATATGTTACTCCTAATAGGGTAAGATCACCAGGTGTGATCAAAACTTGTAGCCTTAACAGGCAAACCTTTTCTATCTATAGTAGTGGAGAATTTGTGGGTGTCATCCCCACCACAGTTTTTACCTTCTAACAAGGGTTTCTGCATTACCAAAATACTTGTGTTATGTGATTGTCATATTGATCTCATATTTTTTACTTTATTAAGTTAACTAGATGATTGATTTATGCAATTAGATTCAAGTTATTTTGATTGGTTATCACAGTATTCAGTCATAGATCTGAAAGGCTTTGCAACTAAAGTTTTGAAAGAACTAATTCACCCCTCCCCTCTTAGTACCTATCTCTCCTAATTCCAATAATTGGTATCAGAGCTATGTCCTCTTGTTGAACAGTTTAACCACTGAAGGGAAAAGATCTAAGTCATGGAGAGATATAAGCTTGATAAGACTATTGAGAATCAGAAGATACAAATGCAGATGTTTGTGGAGAAATAAAAACAAGCCAAGGAAGAACTAAAGAAATTATTGGTTGAAAGAAAGAACCTTGAAATTCAGCAAAATGAAATAAGTTATCATGAAGAACCTATTGATTACATATTTGATCACATTGGATCAAGCTTTGGAAGCATTTTTGATGGATCCGAAAGAATAATCTCTGAGCTATCTGAAAAGAATGAGCATCTATCCGAGCAAGTGAAAGCACTTCAAATCGGTCATGAATATAAAATGGTGAGAATGGTGGACATCATGAACAATGGTAGACAAGCTGAACAAGATCAGAATCTAGCTATTGAAGACCGAAGACTGATGACTGAACAACTTCAAGCAAAAGAAAGTGAAATTCAAAGACTCACTGATCGTCACTTCCAAGTATCAAATCAGATGATGACAGTCAATCAAGAATTGAACCGAGTTAATGGAGAATTATCAAGAAGACTTGAAGATGTAGCAACACTTAGAGAAGATAATTAAAAATTAAGAAATGAAATAAAAAAACAAAAGCAACACAATGAGATGATGAAGATAGCCGAAGATAGCTCTAAAAAGATTGATGATTTTTTGACTAATCAGAGGAGATTTGGAAGCAAAGCCGGTATAGGCTACACTGATGAAGGAGTATCATCACAACAAGCTGAAGAAGTCAACAAAAATCAAAGTCAAAAACCTAAATTATTGACATGTTACCACTATGGAAAACCAAGACATACATCCAATGTGTGCAAAAGCAAAGCTCAAGGTAAACCTCCTGTCATTCCTAAGTTCAATGGATATTGCTATTACTGTGGTAAGTTTGGACATCCAGCTTATGAATGCAGAGCAAAGAAGAATGACATTGCCAATAACACTACTAAGGAGAAAATATTCTATACTTGTAATAAGTATGGACACATGGCAAGGGACTGTAAGGTGAAAATGAAGCAGGTCTGGACACCTAAAGAGAAACTACAATGAAAGCCATATCAACCAAAGAGACAAGGTAACTCATATGTTTGGGATTATAATACATGGACTAACTATACTACACATGGTCGATATGGACATATTACAAAAAATTGTTATAGAAAGAGTCGGATTAGACAATCAAGTAATTGGACAAATGTAGGAATGGCATGTATGCACTGTCACAAGGTCAGTCATGTGAGTAAGAACTGCAGAGACCAAGCACCTGATGAAAACCATATATTTGAGAGTGGATATAACATTGCAAAAATTACAAAGTTAAGGAACAAAATGTGGAAGAAGGCATCTAATGAGAATGATGACTCAAGTAACACTGTTGGTGAAACCTCGTCCACTGGATTGGGTGACATCGGTACCTCCACTTAAGATGACAAAGGTATGTATGGAACTAACATTTTAAATGATCACATTTTACATATAGTTCCTTATATGTGATGTACATATACCAAATCTACATGAATACAGATGTGCTATGGTTTATATATTATAAGTTTGTAAATGACATCTGGTCGGTAAAAAGGGAAATATGAGTTGGTTACCAGTCGGTAATCACTATACAAGGTTAACCGACAATAGTTCAAACCGATGAGGAAACTCTATGTTAACTAAGAAAAAGACTTTACCGAGCTGACAGTCATCTCATACCAAAAGTTAGGTCATGCATTTAATGCATCAAAGTTTGAGCGGGAATTTCAGGAAAACCCTATATATACGCGGAAACAGAGTTCATTGTTACATTGTGATTTCAAAGAAAGGAGACTTTACAGAGAAGAGTTTGAGCTAACAATTCTCAAAATAGATTCAAAGCAACAAGATCAAACTGATGACATTCCTTCAATGATAACAAGTAAGTTCATCTGACTACCGAACACTAGTTATCTATTTGCTTGCCGAAAACCCTAGAAACAATTTATGGCATCATCTTCGACCGCAAGAAAATCACAGAAGGTTGAGGAGGAAGTAGAATTAATTGTTAGGGCACACTTTTTTGAGGATAAATTCAAACCTCATCCTAAGGTCATAGCACAAACGGATGATATGGGTGCATTTTCCAGTATTCCTAATAAGGTTTTGTCAATAGAAGATGTTAGGGCTTACATTCATTGCAAGATCGATGAAGTATGTGACTTTGAGACTATAGCAGCTTATTAGCAAGTCTATGGACTGGATGGTAAGATCAAACCCAAGCATAAGAAGATTGAGGAATCAAGGTTATGTTGTTTCACATACTTCCTGCAATCATTTCACAATGACTAGATATGAATCATGCTTAGCAGATTCCATGATGACAAATTTTGGCTAGACAAACTGGTTGAGATCACCAAGAAGATTATTAGTAGGGTTACTGGGTACCCTACAACTGACAAGGCCAAAGCATTTCAAAGTTCATCTTGTCCCGACATAGAAAATAACATTGGAGCTCAATGGGATGGTAGGGCACTAAAGATTTCAGCTATCAAAGATCCAGCGGTAAGATTTGCAGCTCATGTCATCGGGTACAAGATATTTCAATCAAGCAGACCAAATAGTGTACCCTGTAGTGCCATGGACATGGCTTACAAGATTGTAAAGAAAGATCACCAGGTTGATCTTGCCGAGCTTCTACTCCACCAATTGCATGACAACATGAAGACAATAAAAGAAAAGAAGTCTAATACATGTAAGTATGGATCACTGCTTGTCTGTACATTCCTCTATTTGCAAAAATATGTACCAAGTATTGGAAAAGTTAGCTAGGAATCAGATAGACCGATAACTGCCCAAATCGGTGATATGATGAGAAGTCTAGGAGATAATGTGAACAAGGAGTTTCATGCATATTTCAAGGAATTTCAAACAAGAATGTAACAAAGAAGCAAAAATCCAAAAGAGTTAGTAAGAAAATTTGAATATGACATATGTTTTGTGGTAAGCATAGACCACTCAATGATAAAGGTAGTAGAACTGAAAACAAAATGGCTAGCACCAATGGGTTATGAAATGAATCATGATTTCACATTAAAATCTATCAATGCATTGCTAGCATTACCAATTGACATCACTGCCAGTAGGTTTGGAGTGTATGAGGAAGCTAAGTCTAGAATCACAACGGACATTGAGATCGGTAAAATGTCAAGGAGGGCAAAGAAAATGAAAAAGGATCTCACAGAAAAATATGGAACTACATCTAACTCACCTAAGCAGTCACCAGTTGGTGAAGCAACTGAAGATCAGTTACAGCTAGCTGATAAACCCTATGATAGCGAGGAGACCAAGTCTAACAAGGAAAAGGATAACACACCAGTTCCTCCCACCAATGATGAAGAAGATACTTAGCTACCTAAACCTGAAGGAATAAGGACATGTTCAAAAACTGTAGCCAAATTAACCAAGCAGAAAGAAGAAGAATAAAAATTTGCAAAAAGAAGAGAAGCCACACCGATAAAGAAATACATCAAGAGAAAGAAAAAGAAGGCAGCTGAACCACTGAGGAAAAAGAGGAAATACATAAGGAGTAAGGAAGACATAGAGGAGAATGATACTGAAAATGCTAGTTCATAATAGGGACAGTACCATAGAAGAAATAATTCAAGATATTATTGAGAATGGGAATCTTAATGATCCAAGCTTAAGCAAATTCAACACCATGTCAATTGAGGACAAGACAAAGATAGAACATGCTATTGTTCAAATGATGATCAAGTTCAAAAGAGTACCGATGGAATTTACATGTCAACTGTCGAAGGAACTTGATGATAAAATAAGTGAAAGATGGGCTATTGGTTTAGATACAGAGAAAAGAAAAAGAGAACACTCTCTAGGCCGTCTAACCACTCACTTTAGTTATGCTGAGGTAAGTGAATACATGACAAGGTATCAGCCTAGATTTTTAGTAAAGAATAGAGCTATGCAGATTATGGATGAAAATGTAGATGATATGGATGTCGTATGCGACTTCTTATGGACATCAATTTTAAAAGCAGAAGAGAAAGCTGAATAGGAAGCATTCCTGAAACTATCTAAAAAGAGACATAGTTCAAAAGGTAAAAGTATTTTCATTGATGATAATAAAGGAAAGAAAATAGATGACACCGGTATATCAGTTACTAAGGTAATTGATATCACCGAGTAAAAGGAAGCACTCAAAGTTTCATAGGATGCACCAGATCAAGCTAAGATCCACTTGCAAAAGAAAATAGATGATGATGCACTCATTGAGGACATCACTAACGGTGATCCTAATGATAAGGATGATGAAGATGTAATAATTACATAATACAAAGATGAAACATTCAATACTGACAATGTGTGTACATCTCTACCAGGTGAACTACCTATACTTGCAAAGGCTGCTAAAATAATTTCACAAGTACAACTTGATGTCTCTCATCTTTAGCCAACCAAAGATACAACCAAGACTCAAGAACCTAAGCAACCTACAGATACAAATGAGCCTATCAAACCAGAGGCACAGTCTACAGAACAGAAGGACCTTGAAGAAACCAAGTCAACCGAGGTGAACCAACCTGACACTACAACTGAGACTCCCACTCAATCCACCGAGGAGGAGAAGAAAGATGATATAGTGTCAACTGGTAAGGACACTCTGAGGAGTGAAGAAAAAGATATTGTTGTAAGTGAAAAGAAGTCACCTCTAGCCCCGAAGAAGAAAAAGAAGAAAGCCAAAGGGCCAGTCACCATTGATGAAGTTATTTTTATACCCAAATGTGACCCAAGAACTCTAAGCCCTGAGGAACTTAGTCGGTATGGGGAGTTATGTTCAAGGAAAGAAACACAAGAAAAATTGAGGCAAGAACAAAAATGTAAAGAATTATTAAATGATGTAAGGGATATTCTACAACAGATAGTACCAAAAATAAACATTGATGAGAATACTCCCATTTTAGATCAACTTGCCAACCTTGCCGACATAATCAATGCCCCTGATACCGACATAGACAAAAGAATAGAAGAATGGGAAGAGTTAAAGATTCAACACAAATTGGCAAAAAGGATTAGCACTAAAGTGGCACTAAACAAGGTGAAATTATCTGAGGTCATTACCGAGATAAAATCTATCACCTAGATAATCTGTCAATTGCTAATAAAGCTTTGTACTACAGAAACCTTCACTGTTGAAATTAGTGAAAAGATAAAAGGTTTAGAAGAAGAAATCAAGGTGAGTACACAAGTAGCTATCACTGAGCCAACTACTTTCTTAAAGCACATTAACTAAGTTTAGGAACTCTGGTGGCTGATAGCAGACTTAAGGAAATAGGAAGAGCACATCACTGATCAAGTCATAGAGTTATAGAAAGAACTCACTCGTTACCTGAAGATTTTTGAAACACATACTATCAAAGCCGAGAAACTTTTGGCAACACCAGAGATTTTAGTGTTGGAAAATATCTTTGACATGCATGCACAAGTCAGTCTTGAGCACATTGCTCTTACCAACTTGAAAGAGGAATGGGAAAACCTCTTGGAGTCTATGAAGAAAACCCATCAGCACATTTTTTATAAGATGTAAGTATACCTTACATTTTTTTTTTTGGTATTTGGCATTATTATCAAAAAGGGGGAAAACATGTATATGCCAAATAATATATCTTTGATACATATTACTGGGAGCATGCACTGAGGGGGAGTACTTTTTTACTTAGATGTTTTTGTAGTGGATATGTATATAGCGGAGATATAAGGGATATCCAAAAATAGTTTGTCTATATACATTATGAACTTTTGATACTAATGCCAAAGGGGGAGATTGTTAATCTCTATTGAGCATTTTAGGTTTTCATTAGTATCAAAGGATAGTAAATAGGTCGGTCAGTTATTTACATTGAGATAGTCGGTAACTAGAAGTAAGACAGAGTAGTCAGTAAAGCCTTATACCGAACATCACACAGTTAACCGAGCACCAGTGACACCGACACTGATGGTCAGTAAACATCGAGCATCACAATATACACTGAGCAGATTATACAGTGTTTACCGATGATCATAGTAAATGGCATAGTAATTAGAAATGGCACATTATTCTATGCAAATGGTTATAATAGATCGTAAAATGGTTTACCAAGATCGAGGAGAATTTATTGTAAAAGATATTCATTAAGTGCAATGATTATCTTATTTTTATTAGTTGATCTAGGTTATTTTGCACCGTAGATCTTAAGGTTATGATTTTTCTTTGTAACCTAATTTTTCTTTAAGCGGCAAAAATAGAACACTATATATTGTATATGTTCGCACCATTTTATAAGGTTGTTGAACTGATATATATGAATCACAGAGCACTTAAAGAAATTGCCTATCTTCAAGACAATCAGTTTACTGAGCAGAACAGAGTATAGAGGCTTTCATATTGAACAGAATCAAACAAGGCTACCGAGCAGAACAGAGCAGAGAACCATCACAGATAAGGTGATATTTTGATAAGAACTTATAGATCTATTTCAGACAATTGATTTTTCAACTAGAAAATAGTTACCTATTACTTTCTAACAATTGTGATAGAGTTTTTGTGAAATCTCTTAACAGAGTAGACTTAACAATCTTTGTATAAATCTCTTAACCGAGTACACACTTCATATAGTGTTGTTAAATCCTATAACTAGGTAGATCTAGCTGATCTAATATGTTACTCCTAATAGGGTAAGATCACCAGAAGTGATCAAAACTTGTAGCCTTAATAGGCAAACCTTTTCTATCTGTAGTAGTGAAG
Organism: Chamaecyparis obtusa; assembly: GCA_027943335.1. Taxonomy (NCBI): domain Eukaryota; kingdom Viridiplantae; phylum Streptophyta; class Pinopsida; order Cupressales; family Cupressaceae; genus Chamaecyparis; species Chamaecyparis obtusa. The sequence continues at coordinate 14,429,426 of BSBK01000529.1, forward strand.
AATTTGTGAGTGTCATCCCCACCGCAGTTTTTACCTTCTAACAAGGGTTTCTGCATTACCAAAATACTTGTGTTATGTGATTTTCATATTGATCTCATATTGTTTACTTTATTAAGTTAACTAGATGATTGATTTATGCAATTAGATTCAAGTTATTTTGATCAGTTATCATGGTATTCAGTCATAGATCTAAAAGGCTTTGCAACTAAAGTTTTGAAAGCACTGATTCACCCCTTCCCTCTTAGTACCTATTTCTCCTGATTCCAATAGATAAAGACATTGATTTATCCCCTCCTCGTGAAGAGGTTTTGATACAAGAGGGTGATTTATTAATGGATGATATATTAATACATGATGTTGACTCTTTTTCTAAAATACACTCCCCTTATGAAGATATTTTAGTGAAAGAAGATGACATTATAGATGCTTTACCTCCATTTGGGATTCCTTTTAGTGATGAGGCATTAGTGGAAAATGATATGAATTCCCTTAATGCTCTCCCTCTTAGTGATGATCTTATGGAGAATCAAGATCCTACCTCATCTCCTCCTAGGATGTATTCTTTTCTTCCTTCTTATGAATCTATTTGTAGTGTTGAGACAACTAACATGGTTTATCCAGAACCCATGTTGACTATCAAAGGTTGTCTTTGCATTACTATCAAAGGTAAACCTATGGAGTCTTTAGATTCTTTCAATGACCAAGATTTGATAGCTCACACATATTATAAAAGGAATAACCCTCAACCTAATCTAGTGGTTTCTACTTCTTTACCACCTTATATATCAGCCCATTCTTCTCCTCCACCCTGTCTTCCTTGCAAGGATTATGATTTGATAAACCAATTGCAAAATACTCCTGCCAATATTTCTCTATGGGAGCTTCTTCAAAATTCACCTACCTACCATGAAGCCTTGTAAAAATCACTAGAAACTCTTCCCACTCCTCCTCCTGAAATTGTATTTACTCAAAATTATTTACCTTCTAAAGAAGTTTAAAATCAATATGATACTGTTATGGTTGTTTTTACTATCAATAAAAGTATCATTCATAGGACCTTGATTGATAATGGATCTGGGCTTAATGTTTGTAGCATGGACATGCTCAAATCAATTAAAGCTGATCTTTCAACTATTCAACCTGACAATGTTCCTATACATGGCTTTGATAACATTGCTAAGAACACTTTGGGCATAATTACCTTGTTAGAAATATGGAATATTGAGAGGGGGGGTGAATCAATATTCTACAAACTTTATCTTTTGTCCAATTATGGATATAACAGATTATCTTTACACATGCATAACATAAGAAGCTAAACAACATGCATAGCAATAAAACTAAAGAACTCATAACACATTATTTGTTCTTGAGGAAACCCTAGCCAAGGGAAAACCCTAGTGGGGTTGGTACCCACAAAGATCCAATAATAAAAAGTATACTGTTAGGGATGTTGATCCTGTTAGGAGTTGGCAGTACAAAGAGTGATTACCAGATGAGCCCACTACCCAAACAAGTAATGTACAATATTTACTAATTACAAAAGTAGGTCAAGATATATAACCTTATACTACTTGCATCAATATATTTTCACTTCTCTTTCACTATCGCTATTACATACTTTCGTTCCTTCATCATATATCCTTCTTACAATTTGCAATTACATTTATACAAGTTATTAAGATTAATAACTTTCCAGCCAGCTATCATATTAAAAAATAACTTTATCCAAGGGTTAACATCTAGGATTTTTTCCCTTTGTATTGTTAAGTCATTATTTTGATAAACAAAATAATCCCTTAACTCTTTACCAATTTTGTCTTCATATTTTGTCCTGTCGGCTTAACACTGTCTTTAGAAAAATTGTCATAACTTCTTCCGTACATGTCGTATTGACTTTCACTCTAAGATAATTCTTCAATAGTCACCATAGAGTCTATGTTCAAGTGCACAAGCACTGAACTTACTCCAGTCATCATCACAAACAAAAACTATCTTCAGGTTCACTGGTAAAAACACACTGTCTCATACTTAGACAGTTTCACATTGCGCTCTGACATACTAGCTCTCTGACATATGTGATCTTCATGTAGATCATATGTTTCCATAATGACAACATCTATGTAACCAACTTAGCCAAATTGCCAACAATCTCCCCCTTTATCATTGGTGGCAACATATGAGAAAATTGGCCAAGTCTTACAACTTCAAAATCTCAAAATTGTGGCCATAGTATAAAATATGTATACTATCTTTATAACTCCTCAAAAATCTTATCTCTAATATAGTATTCTCCCTAAGAGTATCAATCCTTATCATTTACTTATCAATTTTCTGCTATATATCTCTCCCCCTTTGACAACAATGACAAAATAAAGGTAAGGAGGGTTACAAAATTGTATTCTCAAAAAGTTATACCTTAATTCAATATTGCAAAGCTGGTAGGCTTACAAAACAATCCGCAAAATCAATCTTTATAGCCTCTAACTCCTTCTCCCATGATTTCTTAATAGAATCTACCACACTGAGTAGTGCGCATAATCCATAAGATGTTATCTCACATGCTTGGAGGTTCTCAAAGCTAAACTTTTGAAAAGATGTCTTAGCTGAAAGACATTCTTCCAATTTCCCTTCAATAATGCTTAACTTCATAGAAGTGTGCTCTCTTAAAAGAGTGAATCTTTTCATTTTCCTGTCCTTTTCATCTTGTAAAATTCTAATTTCATCATATAACTTACGAATTTTCTTCTTTAATTGCTACAAATCCTATGTCATCATTATTCTCATTATCACTTTCACTTAAGGTTCTCTCTATACTAGCTTCAAGATCTTCATCATTAGCATAATAACATTGCTTAGATCTTCTAGGTTTGAAATTGTTTCTATACTTTTTAACTCTCCTAGGACATTTAGATTCAAAATGACCATATTCTTGACAAGTCCAACATTTAAAAACTTTCTTACCATCTGGTTCTCTCTTCACAAGCAAGGCAATACCTTCTTCAATCTTCTTGTCTTCTTCATTTCTAGATCTGATACTACCAACATAATCTCCACTCACACTGATGCTTCTTGACAAAGTAGGGCAAACACTAAGAGCACTGAATGTTGTCTCCATTCTAGGTAAGTCTCCTGATAACCTCGGGTTCATCTCTACTACTTCCAATCTTCCAAGAAGAGTCTCTCTTGTAAAGTTTGTAGTACAAGGTATAACTTGTTCAATCATCTGTGTTGTCTACTTAAATATAGGAGTCAATGTCCTTAGAATTTTCCATATCACTTTATTCTCTATCTTTGTTCCTCCACAAGATTATATACCTGTAACAATTTCTGACATTCTACCAATATAGCTTCTAACAGATTCATCTTCCAACATTCTTATATCTTCAAATGCACATATCCAATTATGTAATCTAACTCTTTTTGCATGTTCATCACATTCAAAAGTAGAGTGTAAAGCTTTCCAAATTTCATAAGATTTTTTCAAACATTTTACCTGATTGTACTCATTCTTCGAAAGGGCTGTCAAAAGTGCTTCTCTTGCATGTTACACATGAATAGATCTGTCTCATCAATAGTACATGTTTCAAGATTGTCATCTTCAATGATAGTCTTAGCATTCCTTGTAATCAACCAATAACCTAGTCCTAAACATAGTAGGTGTGTCTTCATCTTTTCTTTCTAGCTATCAAAATTTACTCCATCAAACTTAGGCTTTCTTTCCTAAAATTCACCATGGATCTCCTTAAGTTGTTAAACTTCTTTTTCAAGGACCTGTCGCTCTGATACCAATTGTTAGAAATAGGGAATATTGAGAGGGGGGGGTGAATTAGTATTCTACAAACATTATCTTTTGCCCAATTATGGATATAAAAGATTATCTTTACACATGCATAACATAAGAAGCTAAACAACATGCATAGCAATAAAACTAAAGAACTCATAACACATTATTTTTTCTCAAGGAAACCCTGGCCAAGGGAAAACCCCGGTGGGGATGGTACCCACAAAGATCCACTAATCAAAAGTATCCTAATAAGGATGTTGACCCTGTTAGGAGTCTATTAGATGCATATAGTGTCTCAGTCTTGATTAAGGGACTATAGGCCTTGTTAGAAGCCTCAACCCTGTTAGGAGTTGGCAGTACAAAGAGTGATTACCAAATGAGCCCACTGCCCAAACAAGTAATGTACAATATTTAATGATTACAAAAGTAGGTCAAGATACATAACATTATACTTCTTTCATCAATATCTTTTTTCTTCTCTTTCACTATCGCTATTACATACATTCATTCCTTCATCATATATCCTTCTTACAATTTACAATTACATTTATACAAGTTATTAAGATTAATAAATTTCTAGTTGGCTATCATATTACAAAATAACTTTATCCAAGGGTTAACATCTAGGATGTGGTCCCTTTATATTGTTAAGTCATTATTTTGATTAAAAAAATAATCCCTTAACTCTTTACCAATTCTATCTTCATATTTTGTCCTGTCGGCTTAACATTGTCTTTAAAAAAACTATCATAACTTCTTCCGTACATGTCGTACTGACTTGCACTCTAAGATGAGTCTTCAATAGTCACCATAGAGTCTATGTTTAAGTGTGCAAGCATTGAACTTAGTCCAGTTGACATGGAAAACAAAAATTGTCTTTAGGTTCACTGGTAAAAACACATTGTCTCATACTTAGACAATTTTGCATTGCGCTCTGACATACTAGCTCTCTGACCTGTGTGATCTTCATGTAGATCATATGTTGCCATAATTACAACATCTATGTAACCAACTCAGCCAAATTTCCATCATACCTTACCTATCAAAGTAGGTCTAGTCATCCTGAATACACCTATTCATGTCATGTCTGGACCTCTCAATTATAACCTTCTTTTGGGTAGACCTTGGTTGCATGAGATGCATGCTATCCCTTCCACCCTTCACCATAAAGTCAAGTTTATACATAACAATATGATGTATACACTTCATGTAGATGATGCACCTAATCCTTGTTTGAATGTTCAAACCCACAATACTCCTATTCCTAATCCTTCTTCCTCTAATGCTCTTCCTAGCAATGATTGGGGAACCTTGGATTTTAATCCTACCTTTATTGGAGAGTATAAGGTTTCTGATCTTGATTTTATGAAGCAACAAAGATAGTTTGAACAACAAGCTTTTGCTTCTACTTCTAACGCCCTTCGTAATAACTTTGTCACTGCTTCTACCCATAATGAATCCATCAAACCTACTAATAATGAAATAGTGACTACTAAAGTTCCATTGAATCCTTTTGATATGGCTTCTCATTATGGTCCTAGTTATCATTTCCTAGCTAAACAAGGATTTAATGATCAAGAATGTGGTAAGCATAAATAGGGAATTCAAATTCCCTTACAGAATGGGGGGCATGAGCATTTTTATGGATTGGGATTTAATCCTCAAAAACAAATCAATGTTAACAACATCTCAAATAACACTTCAAAACATGATGAAACTATGAAGGAATTTAACCAAGAAATTATTTTTCCTGAACTCCTTCATGCTAAGATGATTACTAGACCTAAATGCAAAAAGAAACGTTGTCCACACTTGAAGACTCTTCCTTTTTGTGTGTATCATAGATTTCATGATCACTCTACTAATGAATGTCAATCTTTACATTATAATAGTAGAAAGGTCATTGATAGTAAGGTTATTTATATATCATGTGGCAATGAGCTGTATTTCAAACCTGTTTTCTCTAAATAACATTTAAGTTCTTATTATAGAGCTCCACATTATGTAAACAATGTTAGCCTAATCCTTGGGGGCTCGTTGCCTTGTATAGTGTTGTGAGAGATATAATAGGCCCCCTTTCATCCTTGTTCCTACACTTGGGGGACAAGGATTCCATCTCTTTCTTTTGTGTCTTTCCAGGATCCACTTTTCCCTTGGTTTAGAAGTATCTATCTATTATGTGATATCCAATCATACATGAAAACTTTGATTTGCATTATGGATCTATGTCCTTGATCATAACCTATTTTATTGTTTGACATTGGGTTTCCATGGTTGATAAATCTCTCACCTTGGAAGTTGAATAGTGTGCTATCCCTCACAAGGGTTACCTTTTTCCCTTCTTGCATGATATCTCTTTGTATTCATCCCTTTCATGGCCTCATAGGAGCTGTGACCTTCTCAGCTTGGACTAGGTGTTGTCTATGGATATTGTCTTGATGTTGAAGAAGGTGTTATCCTTGTTCTTTTCTTTCCTTAACATGTCAAAATGGAATTTATTTTTCCATCTTAAGGGGGGCATATATAAGGCCTCCCCCATTCTATATTATGTATTTTTGTTCTAACCTTTTATTTTGTAGTATGCTAAATCCTTGGAAGGTAACACACATAAGTTGTTAAATCCTAAAGGGACACGCATTTTCAATTTCAAATATGCTAAATCCTCTGAAGGTAATGCACATAAGTTGCTAAATCTTGAATAGATATGCATTTTACAAATGTATTCTATGGTGATATGAGGATATGGATCCATGGGTACTTTATAAAAGCCATTAGAAGATGCACTACATACATGCACAAAGCTGCCAGAAGGTGCACAACTTTATGGGGTGACTATCAAGTGTTTTCTTGGTGGGTCATCCTATCCTTTTTGTGGTTCACAATGAGATACACACATCTTATTGGGAAAGCTAGCCACTCCTCTCTCTCCTTTTCTCTATTTTTTCTAGTGATGTCTCTCTTATTGAAATCTTGGAGTTGACAAAGACTTGAGTCCCTGGGGGCTTGAGGATTCCTTTGTCCCTTTGATTTTAATAAGATTGTCTTTTTCTTTGTGATCTCCTTTACCAAGAGTTTACATCGAGTCCATACTCTTGCTAAAGTGGGGGCTAAATGTATCATCTTAAAATGGATGCACTCCATGTTGAGACCTTTTAGCTCTCCTTAGTAGGCTATTTTGATCCTCATTCAAACACTTTCATGCTTCGGTGCTTATCTTTCTGTTCTTCCCCTCTTTTCTACCTTTTCTCTCTACTTTTGAGACTTGGGCACATTTCCTGAGGTCCAGACCCTTTGGGTCAAGGAAGACCTTGACCTTGACCTAGGTCAAATTATACCTCGACCTTGACCCTAGGGTCTAGGGTCCTTGGGGTTAGGTCCTAGTTTCAAGGTTTCATCACAATCTTGTCTTTTCCCTCTTTGAGGCCACTATTTCTTGGGTTAAGTGTCAAATTCTCAAATTAATATTTGAGGTAGACCTTTCTCAAGCTTTGTATAGAATTCCTAATTTATTATTGGATATTATCCTTTCTCAAGTTTTGTGCCTAATGCTCATATTAAATTTGGGGTTTTATTTACCTCAAATTTTGTGACAAGGCTCTTAAATAATTATTTCTATTTCTATCTTAAGGGTGGACCCCTTCTAGAGTTTTTTCTAAGACTTTAATTTAATTTCCTCTACATGTGCACCTCTCTAGAGTTTTGTGCCATGGACCCTTAATTACTATTTTCTATGTGGCCTCTCTAGAAGTTTGTGTCCTAGATCACTATAAAAGGGAGCCTCCTCCTCTCATTTTTTCAATCCACTTTCATGCTCAAGCACTCTCAAGCAAGAAGATCAAGCATTCAAGCATTCAATACTTCAAGCATTCAAGCCTTCAAGAATTCAAGCATTCAAGCATTCAAGATCCAATTCATCAAGGAGATCCATTAGTAGCCATTGAAGGATCCAAGCTTGAGGAGCCCTCTTGTTGAAGATTTCTCCATCCATCCATTCAAGCTTCTTCTTATTCCAAGATACATTCAAGATTGGTATTGAAGATCTAAATATAATTGATTTGAGACATCCTACATTCAATTCTACATTAATTTGGAACATCCATACTTGTGGATTCAAGGATTTGAATCCTCCACAAAGATTTCAACATAAGAAAGGTGAATTGTTCTATTTACTTTGTTTATCTCTATAATTTCAATTCAATTTCAAGGTTAATTCCTAAATTAGAGTTTGACTAAGGAAAACCCCTCCCACCCCCAACAAAAAAAACCATTTTTCTTGTAGGTACAGGTGTGGGACAATGAATATCAATGCAGATCTGGATACCCTTTTTGACAAACTTTTAGGATCTGCAAACATAATTTTCATTGGAGTAGCACAGGTCAAGGTTGACATTTTGGGGTCAAGGACAACTTTGTCTACCTAGGTCAAGGATGACCTTCCTTAGAAAAGAAAAAGACTTTTGGGTTTTGTAGATCTCGCAGTTTCAATTCAAAATTGCAAAAATCAATAATTTTTTGAGACTATTTGACAGGGTTTTTAGCCAATTCTTTTTCGGAGGTAAGTACTTTTATTTATTCATTTCAATATTAGTCTTCTATATTTACTTTCCATATCAATATAATTTCATGTATGTGTAAAATATTAGTTTTGGGGTCTCTTTTATGTGCAAACCATTGTCCTAGATCCCACCAAATATTTTTCATCTTACAACTCCATATACTCCTTTCCTCTTATGCTTCTGCTAACTCTTTGCTCCAAAATCTGCTCAACTTCTTCTATATGCTTCTTAGGATAATCATTCAATACTATCATGTCTTCATCAAGTTCATAATACTCAAACAAATCTACAATGTTGAATATAGGTGATATATCCATGTCAACAGGTAACTCAATCTCATAAGCATCTCCACTATCAAATCTCCTCAATATTCTACAAGGACCAAATTTCTTCATTTTCAACTTCCCATATGTTCCAATAGGAAATCTACCTTTCTTGATGTGTACCATTGTGTGCTATAAATGTTTCACACTTCTATGGATCATTACATGCAAGGAAACTCAAGAATGAGCCCTCACAAATCGATCCATAGCTCCCTAGGCATGGAGTACAAGGGTTTTAAGAATGCTCTCAGCTAGAGCTATTTAGCCTATAACCTTGCTAGTAAACCATGCAATGGGAGATTCAATGAAGACAAGGGAAAGAATGCCAATATCCTCAAGAATCAAGATTGAAAATGCAATGCTATGCTATGCTAGAAATGGAAATGCAAGCTAAGCTATGAAAGGAAATATGCAAGTGTTACAACCCAAGCTAATTAATCTATGTGAGCTAATCTAGAGCATAGAAATGAAGCTAATCTACGAAAGCATAAATATGAAGCTAAGCTAATAATGCAAGAATGAAATGTAGAATGCAAGAATGAGATGTAGATGATAAGAATGAGATGTAGATACTAAGAATGCTCCAAATCTTCAAAAGCTCCAAAGTGATCTAGAAAACCTGCAGCATAAAGTTAGCATAAAAAGTTGGGGATCTAGAATGAAGAAGAGAGCTCTTCTTTTATAGGAAATGAGGAGAAATGGACCATGGAGATTAAGAGGCAAAAGATTTAATCAACGGTGGAGCTTGAAAGAGGAGCAATCCATGTGCACAAGTATCCTCCAATGAGAAAATAGGAGTTGACTTTTGTGTCCATATGAGACAAAAAGTGCTTTTTCCCTTTTTATAAAATAAGAATAATGCTTTATTTGTGCAACTTACGATAAGAGGAAAAGTGGGGGCTTTTTATTTATTAAAAGGGGAGGAAATATTCCTTTTAAATAAATAAAGACTTAGGATAAGATGGTTAGCCCATAGAAAATAATCGAATAAATGATAGAGCTAGAATTTGATCAAGAGCAAGCAATTTATGATTTAGCAAAAGGGGCTAATAGTCTAGATGACCATTTTTAGGTGTATACATTTGCCCCTCTTTGACTAATGTGTGATCAATCTGGGAACACATGTAGTCAAAGAATGATGTTGAAATGTGAGATCAATTTGGGATCACAAAGCAACTCAGATTAGCCAAGAAGGCAAGCAGATAGTGATCTGACTCCAAAGAATGAAGTGCAGAGAGATAGCAAATCCTGCATGGTCAGCCTGGTAGTGATAGTACTAAACACTTAGGAAAGAGATAGCCAATAAGATATGATGTGTCTTCCCCCTCGGGATCGAAAGTGAAATCCAAGTAGAGGGAAAGCAGAAGCAAGAGAAACATGATCAAATCACTAGAAATCATAATCGAAGAAAGAGAACAGAATAACCATCAAGCAGTGAAGATATGCCCCACACATGGGACCCGGGGCACAAACCAAGCGGTCCCTCAACCCGAAAACACCATGGAGGGGAAGAATTGGAACTTGGGATGTGAAAGTGAATGAAAGACTAGAAGTTTGAAAGAGATGGAGATGAAGAGGTGAAGAATGCCCCAGCGAAGACCGAAGGATCAGGCCTCAAAAGGTTAACCAACTACATGGAAGAAGGAAAAAAAATGAGTTGGGTGATCAAGGTGAACTCGGATTTTGGTTTCGATCCTGAAATGAAGAGAAAATGATGTGATATGAAAGACAAGAAGTGAAAGACATGATCAAGAAGAAGTGAAAGGTGAGCGCAGTTGATTAACAAGTCCACGTAAGATGAAAAGGAGAGCTCTCTCCATATGCAAGATGCAAAACTAAACTAACATGAACTTAAGAATGCAAGCTACATGAAAAGTGGTTTACTTGCAAGGTCACAAAGCCAATAGACATCTAATATTCATCATTGAGCATTATTGGTAGCATCGCAAGATTATACAATACACACTAGCATAACTATGTGGATCTGAATATGATCTATATCAGATAGAAATGTGGAAATCTCACCTAGGCATCAAAGACATGTAGGTCCAAATGACTAATGTAGTGAGATCACCTAAGTTTGATATAGCAAGATTATGCTCGCATCGAGACACAAGAAAGTGAAGATGACTAGACACATGCACTCATGAAACAATCAAGGATAATACCTTGTAGGTCCATAGTGTCAAGTAAGACTAGCATAAGTGCTAATGACAGTGAGGACCAACAAGATATACCCACAAGAAGATAAAGAAATAAAACATGTTCTCATACCCTCAGTCTTCTAGCTATGCATCATCGAAAACAATCATAGGGGGAGAACACTCAGCAAAGAAATCATCATAGACAACAGGCAAAGAAATAAAGTCAAACAAATCTCAGCAAGTCAAGTGCATGTGTGTAGGTCATAGAGTCAAGCTTTGAGTATCACATCTGCCAATGAGAAATATTGCATCATCCAAGATGGTGGGAAGGATATCTGATAAGTGTTAAGAAACACTTGATGCTAGGGCAGTGTTGAAAAACACAATTGGGGTGGTGTTGAAAAACACCATTTGTGAGGTGTCTAAGAAACCCGGATGCACAAAGAGACCTAAGATAAGCTCAAAACAATGTATGCCCCCTAGACTAAGACAAGAGTCAATTCCAGGCTAGGAGAGGCAAAGCAAGAAGTGGATCGAATGAGAGCCATGCAAGACTGATAGACATAGGTGCAGAGGGTCTCAAGCAGTGCCTATTTCTAGGTTTTCACCACTTGATAGATTTATTGCAATTTTTTTAGGACTTTTTATAAAAAATTTTATATTTTTGCTACCAAGGCACCTGTTTCCAGGTTTTCACCAAGGCACTTTTTCAATTTTTTTTTATTTTTTGAAATTTTTTGATTTTTTTGGTGAGACATCAAAGTGCCTATTACTAGGTTTTCACTAGGATGCTCATTTTTTCAGTACTTTTTATGCTTTTTAGGATTTTTTCAGCATCATATATGAATTTTTTTGGTATTTTTTCAGGATCATAAAATATGTACAAAGGATGCCCCAGATAGAAACGGGCATCAAGAATCTGCTTCCTCTGATGTAGAGAACTGATAGGCCCCAGGCCCAAATGTTGCAACTATGACACACTAATACATTTGGGGTGAAATTGCGACGGCAATTTGCGACGACAGGCAAATGTCATGCGGTTTTGGCTTTTTTTTTTCAAATATAGCCCGACACCGTCGTAATTTGCGATGACAATACATTTGGCAACGTTGCCATTGCGACGTTGTCAGGATATAAGGACAAAAAAAAAAAGGAACGTTGTCATTTGTGTTTTCAACAGCACCGTAACCCTCTGCAAAATCACATCAGGATATAAGGGCAAAAAAAATAAGAACGTTGTCATTTGTGTTTTCAACAGCACCGTAACCCTCCGCAAAATCACATTGGGATATAAGGGCACAAAAAACAAGAACATTGTCATTTGTGTTTTCAACAGCGCCGTAACCCTCCGTGAAATCACAGCTACAATTTCTGAGTACGTTGGGTTTATTTTTCTTTTGTCATTATTATGTAATCTGGTATTCAGCTGTTAGAGAGCTAAAATACCCAGAAATGAGGACATATCTATGTTGAATTTATTGTTAGCGGCTTTGGTTATTTAGAAGTTTAATTTTATTTGTTCATCTTTCAAGCACAAACATTTTGTGGACCGTAACGTCTTCATTGTTTCGGGTATGCAGTGAAACAGCCCTAACTTGCAATTGCGATGTGGTCGGGATATAAGGGCAAAAAAAAAAAAGGAACATTGTCATTTGTGTTTTCAACAGCACCGTAACCCTCCGCGAAATCACATCGGGATATAAGGGCAAAAAAAACAAGAACGTTGTCATTTGTGTTTTCAACAGTGCCGAGAGAGATTCCCTCCGCGAAATCACAGCTACAATTTCTTAGTACGTTGGGTTTATTTTTCTTTTGTCATTATTATGTAATCTGGTATTCAGCTGTTAGAGAGCTAAAATACCCAAAAATGAGGACATATCTGTGTTGAATTTATTGTTAGCGGCTTTGGTTATTTAGAAGTTTAATTTTATTTGTTCATCTTTCAAGCACAAACATTTTGTGGACTGTAATGTCTTCATTGTTTCGGGTATGCAATGAAATAGCCCTAACTTGCGACTACCTTCACGGTACTTGTGTACATTATCATGTTGTCTTTACAGTGACTTTCCTCATTCAAGTGGCAATTACACAAGGGACAGTCACTGTGAGATGTCCTCATTTGTGACAAGGACAGTCACACTTAGGACATCTCATAGTGATATTCCCTTGTGTAATTTCCACTTGAATGTATTGCTATTGAACCACATTAATGCTTTTCTTCTTCAACAAATGAGGACAGTCACTGTAAAGACAACATGATAATGTACACAATTACCAAAAAATGATCTTGTTAATTGATGTAACACTTTGTCTTGCTCACTCCCTATCCTTCACTAGGGTCTCTTTAGGCCAATGTTTTGACTTGATAGGGTACTTAACTATCCCTACACTCTTTAGGTATCTCTACCCAAGATCCCACTCCTTCAACTAGTGCACACCAACAAGAAATACAACGAACTCTGCTCAATACCAATCTAGCTACTAGGACACTCCTAGTCTTGTCTTCACAAATTGAAACACATTCAACTAGAACTTTACTCCATGGAGAGGCTGGCCACTAGGACCTCTATTGGTTTCAATATTACTCCTTCACCTATACTTTTCATCAGTACTTCAATCCGGTTCATCAAACCATGCCAATTGCACCCAAAAATAGGCTGCTAGCAATTAGGCCTTTGTCAAGCCTTTTTGTTTATATTAAGCCACCTAAAGGGCTTAGGATTCAGATGCCCTTTATTGAGAACTCCAAGATATCTAAGGTCTTCTCCTCCTAGATTTTTTGTACACCAACTGCTACAGCCATGCCTAAAAACAAGTATTTTGACACAACTTGGACAGTCTGACTAAGAGTTTATTTTCTTAGCAGCCAAAGAAACTCACCCAATCTTCTAATTTGACTTGGGGCTTCTTTAGATGTGTGTCTACCTCTCCATGAGATTTTAGTTGAAGCAACCAATGCATTCAACTTGTTGTAATCTTCTTGTAATGATTTGTCATCCCTAATTGTGCTCAACTGACTCACCTAGGACATCATTGCAAACATAGAAAATGAGCTTCCCAGGGCCCCTCCTTCCAAACATATAGTACATGGAGTCTCCTCACCCATTCCAAGAGCCCGTACAAAATTGACAATGGAATGATGAGATAAGACTCCATTTGTTCAACCTGCCTGGTTCAAACCAATGATAGGGTACTTAACAAAAGAATTAACAAACTAGTTGGAATGCTTCAAAACTCAAAAAAAACACAACACAGAATAAAAAAACAACTTGTACTAACTTTTCCAATAGACACTGCGAGCTATCTAATCCATTAATCAACTGAAAACGAAGAAACAAAAAAACTCAAGAATTCACTAAAACCGTGTTACTCTACAAATCTTCTTAATTCCAAATGTTTTTCCCCCCAACCTTTTGCATAGATCGATGGAGGCCTCTTATAGTTGATCTGATGCCTAATTCAATGGTTTCATATAGTTACATAACCATCTTACTCAAAAATGCTCCCTTGCACAAATGTTGTCAATGTTGTGAATGACAACATTGACAACTTGTTACAACCTTTGGGATTTTGGTTCAAAACTTATTGTTCAAACACCATAAGACCCTAACCATGACTTAGTTAGGCTATTTAGACCTCACATAGGCCACTTCTACACTTCTTTGCCCAATTTGACCCCTAAATGCTTCATTCCCACTTTTGCCACAATATTAGTAACTTGGGTACAAATTGGCACTTGCCTTCACAAAGGTCACACATGAGGACATCTCACAGTGATCGATTGTCCCTTGTGTAATTTCCACTTGAATGTATTCCTATTGAACCACATTAATGCTTTTCTTCTTCAATAAATGAGGACAGTCACTCTAAAGACAACATGATAATGTACACTCACTGTAAGGACAGTCACAAATGAGGACATCTCACAGTGACTGTCCCTTGTGTAATTGCCGCTTGAATGTATTGCTATTGAACCACATTAATGCTTTTCTTCTTCAACAAATGAGGACAGTCACTCTAAAGACAACATGATAATGTACACTCACTATAAGGATAGTCACAAATGAGGACATCTCACAGTGACTGTCCCTTGTGTAATTGCTGCTTGAATTACACAAGGGACAGTCATTGTGAGATGTCCTCATTTGTGACAAGGACAGTCACACATGAGGACATCTCATAGTGATTGTCCCTTGTGTAATTGTCACTTGAATGTATTTCTATTGAACCACATTAATGCTTTTCTTCTTCAACAAATGAGGATAGTCACTCTAAAGACAACATGATAATGTACACTCACTGTAAGGACAGTCACAAATGAGGACATCTCACAGTGACTGTCCCTTGTGTAATTGCCACTTGAATGTATTTCTATTGAACCACATTAATGCTTTTCTTCTTCAACAAATGAGGACAGTCACTCTAAAGACAACATGATAATGTACACTCACTGTAAGGATAGTCACAAATGAGGACATCTCACAGTGACTGTCCCTTGTGTAATTGCTGCTTGAATTACACAAGGGACAGTCATTGTGAGATGTCCTCATTTGTGATAAGGACAGTCACACATGAGGACATCTCACAGTGATTGTCCCTTGTGTAATTGCCACTTGAATGTATTGCTATTGAACCACATTAATGCTTTTCTTCTTCAACAAATGAGGACAGTCACTCTAAAGACAACATGATAATGTACACTCACTGTAAGGACAGTCACAAATGAGGACATCTCACAGTGACTATCCCTTGTGTAATTTTTGCTTGAATTACATAAGGGACAGTCATTGTGAGATGTCCTCATTTGTGACAAGGATAGTCACACATGAGGACATCTCACAGTGATTGTCCCTTGTGTAATTGTCACTTGAATGTATTGCTATTGAACCACATTAATGCTTTTCTTCTTCAACAAATGAGGATAGTCACTCTAAAGACAACATGATAATGTACACTCACTGTAAGGACAGTCACAAATGAGGACATCTCACAGTGACTGTCCCTTGTGTAATTGCCGCTTGAATTACACAAGGGACAGTCATTGTGAGATGTCCTCATTTGTGACAAGGACAGTCACACATGAGGACATCTCACAGTGATTGTCCGTAATGTCCCCTTTTTGGCTAACTTGGAAAATAGGAACAATTACTCCACTTCTCAGACTTACTCTATCAGATACTTACAATTAAACTAAGTAATGGAGGTTACTTAAGATATCAACCGCTATTTCAGATTCAATCACAATATGTGTGCAAGATGATATTGATACCAATATGTTTAATAGCACTGTCGGATATAATGATATGAAATATGCTATGAATATGATGTTTCCTATCACTTATAGTGATAGTATAATGATGCTATGTTTGATATAAACAATATCGATATACAATCAATAAGTATTGCTTACAGCAATGTATTTGTTGTGTCTGATATGATGATGTAATTATGCAAATGTGTAATATCGCTATGAGTGATATGTTGCTATTTCAGATTCTGAATTATATGCTTGCAACTTCAAATATTGATGCTGTTTCTGACTATCCTTTCTATCTGTGCAATCATGGTGTTGTCTCTGATCTGCAATGATAAACTTGAAACCAAACTGCCAAAGGCAGATGCTCTATTGAGTATATCCAATTATGGATAAGTAAATAAAGTTCTAATGATGCCTTGAGTGACTGACGAGAATGCATTCTTATATTGTCTTTAACAAATGAAGAGATGCTATGAATGAGACGTGTCTTGTTTCTTCCTCCATGTCCCTTTGTTAATCACACATTTCCATAATCCGACAGTTCACATAATATTATTTCATTATTTTCTGATCATAGATAACTCCCAGATTGACTCAATATCAAATCTTTTTATGAAGGTAATCTTCCCTAATTGGTAGTGCAACCAGTAGTTAACATCCATTGTGTTTGTATTAGTTTGGTCTAACTATCATTAGTATTTAGTCAATCGATATTAACTCTTGCCTTATCCCATATTGTTATGATTATATCCAATCTTTCTACTCTGATATAAGTCGATATCATTTTCTGATAATTGTCCATTTATTGGTTGATTGCTGGTAATGGAGTTTGATCTTCAAATTGACTTCCATTCCTATTAATACTTAAGGATACATTGTACTTATTATCCATGACTGATGCCTCATTCATCAATAGCTTGTGATATAATCACTGATGCTTTTGTGTTTCTACAAGATGTGGTTTATCTCAGACAATCGATAATCTTTCAATCCTTTAGTCGATATCCTCCTATGTGGTGTCTATTGATATAGATAGTAGAATTCAATCTAGTTTATGTTATTGTCATGATAACATAGGAAGTGATGGTGCATATTTTCTAGCGGGTCTTCATGTTTGATATTGCTTTATCAGATATGTCATTGTCTAAACTTGTGCAATTAATGATTATTTATAATATATGAATGGTTATCCTTCTTGCTTATCAATACATCTTTCGAAACACATAGCGACCTATCCCTTATTCATATCATGTTGATCTTGACTTCATAGTATTTGGTTCATTAATCATCCTCTCATGGTATCGATGTGTAATGACTAGTGATTGTTGTATCACTTCTTCATTCCTCATCGTGATAGATAATGCAGATGTTTAATGTAGATGTATATCGATTACAGATATTCGATATTGCTTTAAACGTTATTATTATTATTATTATTATTAATGTTATTGTTATTATTAAATATTATAATTAATGATGTTAGTAATATTAATAATATTATAATAAATATTATTATAGTGATAACATATTGTTTTATATTTAGAGGTTTATTAATATTATTTATAT
This sequence comes from Chamaecyparis obtusa, assembly GCA_027943335.1. NCBI lineage: Eukaryota > Viridiplantae > Streptophyta > Pinopsida > Cupressales > Cupressaceae > Chamaecyparis > Chamaecyparis obtusa. The sequence goes on from BSBK01000529.1 coordinate 14,447,059, forward strand.
ATTAAAATTATTATATCAATAATTGATTTAATATTATTACTTAATATATTATTATAATATAATATATATAATTTATTAATAATTATTTATTATTAATTTGTATTATAATTATAATCATAATTATATTATTTATTAATATTTTAATATTATTTAATTAACATATTACTTATTATGCTAACTATATATTATTATTATCTTTTGATAATAATTATATATTATTGTTATATACCGTTAATAATAGATTATTATATATCATCTAATCATTTTATTATTATACTAAGTTCAATATGTCACGGCTCATGACATTGTCCCTTGTGTAATTGCCACTTGAATGTATTGCTATTGAACCACATTAATGCTTTTCTTCTTCAACAAATGAGGACAGTCACTCTAAAGACAACATGATAATGTACACTCATTGTAAGGATAGTCACAAATGAGGACATCTCACAGTGACTGTCCCTTGTGTAATTGCCACTTGAATTACACAAGGGACAGTCATTGTGAGATGTCCTCATTTGTGACAAGGACAGTCACACATGAGGACATCTCACAGTGATTGTCCCTTGTGTAATTGCCACTTGAATGTATTGCTATTGAACCACATTAATGCTTTTCTTCTTCAACAAATGAGGACAGTCACTCTAAAGACACCATGATAATGTACACTCACTATAAGGACAGTCACAAATGAGGACATCTCATAGTGACTGTCCCTTGTGTAATTGCCACTTGAATGTATTGCTATTCAGCCACATTAATGCTTTTCTTCTTCAACAAATGAGGATAGTCACTCTAAGGACAACATGATAATGTACACTCACTGTAAGTGTACATTATCATGTTGTATTACAAATGGACCTTATGTTGGTCGGGATATAAGTGCAAAAAAAAAAAGGAACATTGTCATTTGTGTTTTCAACAGCGCCGAGAGAGATTCCCTCTGCGAAATCAAGCGGGTTATCATTTGTGTTTTGAACAAAGCGGGTTGTCATTTGTGTTTTGAACAGCACCGAGAGAGATTCCCTCCATGAAATCAAGCGGGTTGTCATTTGTGTTTTCAACAGCGCCGAGAGAGATTCCCTCCGCAAAATCATAGCTACAATTTCTGAGTACGTTGGGTTTATTTTTCTTTTGTCATTATTATTTAATCTAGTATTCAGCTGTTAGAGAGATAAAATACCCAGAAATGAGGACATATCTGTGTCCAACACATTTTAAAATGATCACCCCCCTATTATTGTATCACTTCCTCCTTGTTCCTCATTCAAGTGGCAATTACACAAGGGACAGTCACTGTGAGATGTCCTCATTTGTGACAAGGATAGTCACACATGAGGACATCTCACAGTGACTGTGCCTTGTGTAATTGCCACTTGAATGTATTGCTATTAAACCACATTTATGGGCCCATTTGGACCATGACACACAGTAGCATCTACAGAGAAGAATATCCCAGGTGTAACAAGTTGTAAGAATATACCAACAGTTCTAAGAAGTTCCCTAGCACGTAGTAGCATCTACAGAGAAGAATATACAACATGAGGGCAGCCACTGTAAAGACAACATGATAATGTACACTCATTGTATGTGTACATTATCATGTTGTCTTTACAGTGACTGACCTCATTCAAGTGGCAATTACACGAGGGACAGTCACTGTGAGATGTCCTCATTTGTGACAAGGACAGTCACACATGAGGATATCTCACAGTGACTGTCCCTTATGTAATTGCCACTTGAATGTATTGCTATTCAACCACATTTATGGGCCCGTTTGGACCACGGCACATAGTAGCATCTACAGAGAAGAATATCCCAGGTGTAACAAGTTGTAAGAATATACCAACAGTTCTAAGAAGTTCCCTAGCACATAGTAGCATCTTCTAATTGTCTATATCACTTCACAAGGTATTGTTTGCACACATTGTTTTTGGTTCTTTTGATGACCCTTGTTTTGAAATTGCTATTAGGCCTTGTAGCTTATATGTTTTGATTGCTGGAGAGCTTCTAAAGCTAAGCAAGAAGACCATTGCACGAGTTATAGCCACGCGCTCAGGTTTGAAAATTGTATATTTTTTAATCTAATGAATATTTTAACTAGACTTTTAGCTTTTTTTTGCTGTATATTTTAATCTAAAGGGAATCATGGATGTGAACTTGAAAGAATTTTGTACTTAGTTCTTATGGAGAGAATAGTAGTAGTTTACGGTCTAATATCAAATAGAGTTTTCCAATTATAGAAAGTTAATGAATTCTAATAGCTTATATGTTTTGATTGCTGGAGAGCTTCTAGAGCTAAGCAAGAAGACCATTGCACGAGTTATAGCAGCGCGCTCAGGTTTGAAAATTATATATATTTTAATCTAATGTATATTTTAATCCTTTTGCCATGTCATGTAATATGTCTTGCCTTGTAGCTTATATGTTTTGAAATTGCTGTTAGGCCTTGTAGCTTATATGTTTTGATTGCTAGAGAGCTTCTAGAGCTAAGAAAGAAGACCATTGCACTAGTCGTAGCCGCGCGCTCAGGCATGAAAATTGTATATTTTTTAATCTAATGTATATTTTAACTAGAATTTTAAAATATTAAAGGATTTAACTAGGTCTAAGAAGATTTGTGTACTTTTGACAATTTTGCTTAGTCACTGAAAGTTGTAGACCGAAGTTTTCATAGCCCAATTTTTGCTTCCTGCGAAGAACGATCATGTCAGATAATATAAGTGAAGAACAAAATAGGGAGACAATCGCTAGATTGTGGTCTAACTTGAAAAGAAAAGGTGATGGAAAATGTTATTGTCCCTGCAAAATTTGTAAGGGCTTAAACCGTAGAAGACTGCTAATCAAAATAGTTAAGAGACATTGTAGGGAAAATGGTCACATTGAAGGGGGGCATGACTATCATCCACTGGTAAGTTGTTCATTATATCATTTTAACAATTTATATACATATGAAATCACTTAATGATGAGTTGAAGATCATGGTTTATTTATGTTAATCAATTTTATATAGGTTGATCTCCCCAGGGAAGTACATGATATGGAGGAACATGGGGGTGCGAATATCCAAGGTGAAGATAATGATCCCATGGAAGATGACGATCATGCACCAGAAAACACAATTGAAGATGATGGTATAAATACATTGATCCATGACACATTTAGTCCAAGCAGATCTGATCATGATGATGATGATAGCCTCGATGTACCTCTACTTGAGAAGGCATACGAGCCCCTATACAAAGACTCCCAAACAACTCTTCTCTCTATTGTATTGTTGTTGTTGAACTTGAAGGTTATGAATGGTTTATCCAACATAACAATGTCACGTATGTTAAGGTATGTCATATATGTCTTTATAGTTAACAAAGGGTGAATAATGTACCACTAATATTGTTTATATTAACAACTTATATTTTTTGCTGTAGATTGATAGGCGAGTTTTTATTACCACCATCAAATATTCTACCTTGCTCATATCGAGAATTATCTGCTATTATGAAAGATATTGGAATGGAGTATCAAGCAATACATGCTTGTCCCAATGATCATATTATATATTATAAAGAACATGAATTTGCAACACAATTCCCTGTATGTCATACGAGTAGATATCGAACAGATCGAATAACAAAAAAGGTGCCTCACAAGGTTCTTCGTTACATCCCCATTATTCCACGGATGTGACAATTATTCAGGTGTACTAGCTTGGCACAATTTATGGATTACCATGCACGCAATAGAAGTCGAGATGACATTATTCGAATCGCTACGGATGGTTCGACATTCATGCACATAGAGGAAAAGTGGCAACACTTCAAAGAAGAACCTCGTAATCTCAGGCTTTCATTGGCAGCGGATGGTGTCAATCCATTTGGAGAGATGAGATCTGTTTGCTCGGTGTGGCCTGTTTTTGTTATCAACAATAACATTCCTCCGTGGATGTCAATAAAGAGGGAGCACATTATGTTGGCAATGATTGTTCCAGGTATTTTATCATTTGATAGTTATTAATTTACATGTACTTACAAATCTTACAGTAAAATGGACACAATAATTATGTAATGTTACTGTTCATTCAAGTAGGTAAATATCAAGTTAAACATATGAATGTATATATTGAGCCTCTTATTGACGAGTTGGTGGAGTTATGGAACGGTGTCACTATGTATGACGTGTCTAGACCAATAAGACAAAGACAATTTCAATTCCATGCAATACTTGTATGGACAATACATGATGCCCCAGGGCTAACACATTTTTGTAGTATGTTATAGTGAATTCAAGTTGCGCATGATAATTCTAATTATAAAAATCAACATATTTAATAATCCAATTATATCATTATCTTGTAGGTCTTCAAACAAAGGGAAAATTTGCATGTCCAGTTTGTGGTCCAAAGATGAAATCTCGTCATTCAAAAAGTTTAGGAAAGCATGTGTTTGATGAGTACAGACACTTCCTCCACAGGAATCAGAAGTATCGAAGTATGGAAAAACATCTTTTCAATGGGAAAGAAGAGACTACATCAAAGCCACGAAGAATGACACCTCGCCTATGGAAGTTGGAATATAATAGAATTAATCATCGAGGTAATGTCGTTCCACTTAATAGTTTATGTTTGTAATTTATATATTTCTATTGTGATTTTTGTTTACTAATTATGTAATTGATGATCGTGAAGGTCGTCAAGGCACTACTGACAACCTTCCAAAGGGACTAAAAAGCTATCCCAGACAATTTAGTAGGTTGCCCTACTACGAGGACCTACAAATTGTGCATTTGTTTGATCTTATGCATGTTGGAAAGAATATAACAGAGACATTGTGGAAAATATTGGATGGAAGGCATGACAAAGAAAAAATTGTCAGAATTTGTAATGACATTCATGAATCCAATCATGCACTGAAGAATTTCATTCACTCAAATAGCAATAGAGATCAGATTAATATAAGTGCCCTTCCTTGGTTATTAACGGAGCAGCAAAGTGATGCCATAAAAGAAGTCATACGAAAAATTTGATTTCTCACAGGATTTGCTGGGAACATAAGCAATCTCATATCAAAGAAAAGTGAATTTGGGCCAGGGCTCAAAATGCATGATTGGCATACTTTCATCAAGGTAAGTTATGTTCTTCTGTATTTACAATATATTCATAAACTACGTGTACTATTCATTATGTTATGTTAGAAAATAATGAAATGATTGGTTTATAATTACTACAGTACATGCTACCTCTATCTCTCCCAGAGCACTTCAACAATAACATCAAACAAGTGATATATGATCTTGGAAAATACATGAGGTAAGCAATAATATCTGTTCAATTTGTTGTATATATTTATTATATTCACGATTTGTTTTTCTTGCTATGTAATCTATTGTATATTATTTTGTAAAGTCTCGTATTTATATATTTTTTGTGACTTGAATCTCTTAATGTAGGTGGTTGTCATCTAAAGAAATCCATAAAGAAGATATAAACTATTGGAAGAGAAGAATTCCTCATTTACTGTGTGAAATGCAAAAGTGTCTACCTCCAACTTTTTTCAATGCACAAGAACACTACCTCATACACCAAGTTGAGGAGATTGAATTGTGTGGACCTGCACACACTAGGTCAATGTGGATGGTTGAGAGGCACTTGAAATCTTTGAAGGCTTTGGTTCGACAAAGAGCACATCCTGAGGGTTCTATGGTAGAGGGATACATGGTATACCAGACTATGGTGTACATTACTGAATATCTTCCTAAGTTTGCTTCAAATATCCATGTAGATCGCATTTGGGATCTCGACCCTTTTAAAAAATTCAAAGGGGAGTACTTGATGGGGAAAGGTAGATTGAGGAAAGTGACAGGTAATAAATTATAAGATGTTATTGTAATAAATTATTTCTTAATCTTCAAAATAAATCGGTTGTAAGTCGTCTATTTTTTTTTGTACAGTTGCTCGAGAGTGGGATGCACTACATTTGTATATTGCAAACAATCTTGATTGGATGACGGTATGGATTGAATGATGTCAACATTCTAGTCACACATTAACATGGGAAGGTGTATCTTTATTGGTTAAAGAAGCTCATCGTAATGGAGATTCTAATGTTACGCAAAGGGAAATAGATTTAGCATATGGTTTAAGAGATTTCCAGGTACGTACAAAATTATTAATCACCCATATGTTTATCAACTCACGATATAATAATTTTGACATGTTTCACATATTATTGCAGGTTAAACACCACAAGGGTATGTTCTGTAATGGTCAAAAATTTCACGTCAAAGTGTTGGATGACACGAAGAAAACTTGTGATTCTGGAATAACTACAGTCTTTCAAGTGACTAATATTTCATCTAGAAATGACTTAGATCCTCAAGAGTCTAAAAATCAATACTATGGCATTTTGGATGATATACTTGAGTGCGACTTTAGTTCCTTCAAATTAGTACTCTTCGTTGTCAAATGGTACAGGCTACGACTTAATCCAAATGATCCTAATAGAACTGTTATTGAACATGATAATGGATTTACAATGGTTAATACAAGGTCATTTGAGCCAGTTGGGGATGAGCCCTATGTTCTTCCAAGCCAATGTGAGCAGGTATTTTACTCAGAGGTTTCACATAAACCGGGTTGGTCATTTGTTGTTAGACATGAACCGAGAGGAAGGCTGATAAAGTATAATGCGATGGAAGAAGAAGATACCGAAGAAGTAGAAGATGATGTAGATAATGATCATGATCGACAATTATTGGATGATGTTCCTGAGACAAATTTTCATGAAGAAGAAGAAGAAGATGATGACGATGATGCTGCTACTGATGATGATGATGAAGATGATGTTGATGTTGATGATGATGACGATGACGACAACGACGACGATGATGATGTCGACGATGATGAGGATGATGATGATGATGATGATGATGATGATGAGGATGATGATGATGAAATTTAAAGGTATGCCATCAATCCTTAATGTATTTAATATTCATTTCTTGATAGAAATATATTTGTCTTAAATGGTTACATAGTTTATTCATTATCTATTTAAAAGCTACAAGTTTCAACTACAAATAGAATACTGCTAATCTAAATTAACTATTAATCTAAATTAATTAAATAAAACTATTTAAAACACATATTAATGTGAGCCTAATTTAAGTGTTATAATGTGTACGTTTTAATGTTTTTAATTTTTATGTGATGCTTATGATGGATGTGATTATGATTATGATGTGATTATGCTCACGATAATTGAATTACATTTGCAGGAAATTGAACCCCTTTCAAGAGCATCCCACACAGTCTCATGGATCGACAGGTATAAGTCAATACACCTTATAGAAAGTCTATTTAATACACTTATCAATAGTAAGATTGATGTCTTCTAAGATCTCTCCCATTTGCAGGTACCAGCAAATAGGTATTTGTCAGAAGTGTCTTCCTCGAGTGAGGGAAATATAGGAATAGAAGAGGAAAGTGAGACATGCAGTTTATCTAGAATAGGGAGATTAACTAGAGGTCAAAGGACTAGAAGGAAATTCAATAAACACATGAAATTTTTCCTTGCTCAAGGGGGGTCATGTTCTTATGATGATGAGACGAAAGGCGACATCGAGGTGCCCTTGAGGTACCAACATCTACAGAAACATTGGGTACCCAAGGAACTTCCTCCAATAAACACTGATTTTTGTGTTAATGAGAGGATATATCGCATAGCACCATCATCATTACATGGTTTGGGCCTATTTTCTATGGATGGCATAAAGGTGTCTTACAACAAAGTTTCTGAATTGATGGAGTATGTTGGACCATGTTACGATTACAAAAGTTGGATGCATATTGTTCAATATAAAAAAAGTATGTGTAGGTATGCACTCTCGGCAAATTATATACAACAGCAAGACAATAATCAAAGTAAAAGTGTGGCTATATACATTGATGGAAGGCTAAAAGCAACAGGGAATATTGCGGGTTTTATAAATAGTACACGACCTAGGTCAACTATAAAGCAACCCAATTGCATATTTGAGGCATGCGAGGGAAATCATGTATTCATCTATGCGATAAAATCAATACGTGCAGGGGAAGAGCTACTTATTGATTACAATTTGAACTGCATAGATACAAACGAGGCTACTATCATGGGGGTGGTACATACTATTAAACCAACTTCTAATTAATGACTCCAACATACCATTTAGTTATTAAATTTTTGGCTAACATTTTTATACTTGATCTTTGACACAGGGGCACAATATGGAGCAACCGCCCGAAGGTGATGGTGACGATATTCCTAGCTCATCTACACATGAGCAGGTAAAACTCATTGTAATTGTGCAAACTAGATAGAAGCAAAATGTTATTTTTTTTAATGTTATTTTCTTCATTGTTTTGGAGTAATTTTGATAATACTAATACTATTATTGTCACAGAGGGCCGGTGGTCGGAGAGAGGGAAAGCAACCTGCAGTCCCTCAGGAGTCCCCCCTTGTGGACCCTTTTTTTATTGATTTAGCAGAGACCGATGACCCGATCGGTTCCATTAAAAAGATGCTAAAGAAAATTGGGAAAGAACTTCTACGTTTGGTATCCATACATCCTCAGACTCAGGAAATAAAAGACAGGGCAGCTGAGTTGTTGCGCACTTCTGAAAACTTTAAAGTAAGTATTAATGAAATTTTTAATTATTACAAGAGTTCAATAATGGTTTTTATGTTATGCTCTTTTATGACATTAATTAAAATATGGATGCATTGTCTTTACAGAGTTATTTGCATAATTTTGAACCCCATTCCCATGATGAGGCCGGTATTGCAAGTGGTTCAGGTAGATCACATGTTCCATTCCCCACTTGTGTTTTCCACTGAATATATATAGGAATGATCATAATTATTGACAATACATGCTCGAACAATCTTTTTTTTTAATGCTCTAACAATCTTGTCCATGCTAGTCCATGCGTTCTATATTTATGCATGCTCTAACAATTTTATTCTTTAGCTCCTTTCCATGATGATATGACAACGCTGCCTCCATCTAGGACAGCCACAAATGTCTTGCCGACTGCCATGTCACCAACACATAGCCTAAATGCACCAACTGTTGCACCATCTACTGGTACACAAATCCCTCTTTTTCTCTCTTTTGTTATGTGTTTAAGTGTTATGTGTTTATGATGTAGATCCCTTGATTGTGTTTGTGCCATGGGTGCTCTGCACCAATTTATTTCCCTTGAAGTATTATTTCTTGGAGGCATTTGATAATGGTTTTCATTTTTTGCAATAGGAGATGCAACAAGTCTCGATGCAACATCATTTCCTGGATGTTCCCGTGTTCCTAGTACGGGAACGGTGAAGGATTGCGTATTGATCATCAGCGACGATGAAGGCATTCCCTTAAAAGTAGCCAAAGTTCTAGGTACTTTAAAGTTATTATTATTCTATAGTGATATAATAGTAATTTAGTTTTTTATCACTCTTAATCGACTAATGATCCCATGATTATTTTGTAGGGAATGATATTTTTTGGTGAAAACTTGGTGACGAGTGTTTGTGGATATTCAGGCCCACCATACATACATGGTGGAACATCATATCCTAACTAAAACCCCAAACCACTATTTTGATTTCATATCATTGCTAGAATAGTTTTCCTTTTCATCAATTTCTTGAACTATATTAAAGGTAGCTTCTCTTCATTTATGAGTCTAACATGTTTTTTTTTACTTAAAAGGTGGAATAACCAAGATAAAAAGTTGAAGGATGATCTTGTACATAGTATGACCCAGCTTTTTGGACCTCGTGCATTCGAGAGAAACAAGCTCCTTGAAAGAGCTGGTTTATGTTTGAAGTATATTAGGGACCAGTACAGGAAATATTTAGAGGTTAACCCAAGGCACGAGCGTCCGCCCTGTGTTCTTGAGGCTGAGTGGAAGGCTTTGATTTTGGATGGAAAGTATAAAGCCGACATGAAAAAAGGAATTACACCAGTAGAGAGTAGAGCAAGGTATGTGATACTTTTGAGAATGTAATTATGTACTAATTAACCTCTAAATTTTTCCTGTACTGGTCTCTAACATATTTCAAACTTTTCATAGATTGCCTGACACATCAAAGGCAACAAAGGCAAGATTAGAAAAGCACGGGACACACAAGCTCGGCTCTGGTGGTTTTTCCAAACTTCAAGCACGAGTTGTAAGTATTAGTAAATGAAAACTTGTATCAATTTTTTTATATATTGCAAGGAAATTTTTTTTGATCAAACAATGCAAGTAAAATTCACCATACCAAGAAAAAATGTAGGGGTCAGAGTTCAATAGATGCCTCACAGAAGAGGACAAGAGAATTGGCTTCCAACAAGGCTATAGAGCCGTGGCTGAACGGCTACGAGCTGAAATCAGTGTGCAAGGTTCAAATAATGATGCATCTGAGCCACAGGTAAATAAGCTAAATGAAATTTATTTCAAATTGAATACTTTACCAATTAGTCTATTTGATGTTAAGTTCTAATATAAAGTGAGTATATCTATTTTAAGAAAGCAATGATAACAATGTGTAGGATATTGGAATGCAGCCTGACAATCCTTCTACATAATCTATGCATAATGAAGGTTCGCATGATGTGCATCCTAGTGGTGGAGGTATACATTTGCTATTAAAATTTTTATATGTAATTACAATTGGTGTTTGGATTAATGTAACATTTTGTATAGCAACTGTAGAGGATCGAGGAATCGGTGCTCATGAGCATGTTGAGGTTGAGTCTAGACAAAATGATGTGGCCAGATCAGGTAATTAAAGAGCGCCACAGTTATGTTCTTTAAAATAATTAAATACTTGTAACAATTATAATTAAATATTTTAAATTTAACTCTTTTATTTGTTATTGTAGAGGACCCCCCTTTGCAGCAGCATAGGAATTTGAGATCATCAAGAACAGAGAACAAAACAACTGATGAGGGGGGTATTGATGATAACACTGATGCTCCTCTTAGAGCTTACATAGAAAAAAAAATTAGAAAGAGAAAAAAGAAATGATTGTCATCTAAATACCTTAATTGATAATGACTGAATTTTATGTCTCAATGAATTTAATTATGTGCTAATGAATGTTCATGAATTATGTGTTTATTTTCATATTGATGAATGTTGCGTGTTAACGAATCTAATGTGTTAATGAATGTTATCATGTGATATTGATTGAATGTTACATTTTATTAATAATTGAAAGAATGAATGAATGTTAGATGTTAACGGGGAATGTAGAGTGATGTTAGGGGGAGGGGGGTGGGGCCAAATGAGCTTCCACCTTCATGTGGTTGGCCCTGTTTAGTAGAGAATATTAAACTATATTCTCGAAACAAAGTAAAGCTCAATAAGATACTAAATGAGTCAAAATGGTTATCAAGGTCCTCTATCCATAATATACTTGTAGTCAAAATGGTTATTAATAAGATACTTGTAGTCAAAATGGTTATCTAGGTCCTCTATCCATTCCATAAGTTCTTCACCATTCAAACTTCCTCCATAACAAGGAATGTGCTCTAGGTTAGTCATGAAGCCTAGCATGGACTCTCTATCAGATAGAGCCACTATTTCAGAGCCTTTTCTGTGCATTTCCTTCAAGCACTGTACAGTGTACGGATGTGAAAGGGAGGGCAGACTAGTGTGGAAGTTAGAGTATTTATATCTTATGCTTTGAGAGTTTATTTGGTAGATTCAAGACACCTTATATCAAAGTTATTCCTTTTTCTTATCTGTTGTTCTGTAGAAAGGATTCTTCATACAGGTGAAAGTCTCGAACCTTTCCCCACTCCCAAAAAAATATCACTTGTACTGTTATGAGAAGTCATGAGGACTTGACAGATACATTATAATATATGTAATTGCCACTTGAATGTATTGCTGTTCAACCACATTTATGGGCCCGTTTGGACCACGGCACACAGTAGCATCTACAGAGAAGAATATCCCAGGTGTAACAAGCTCTAAGAATATACCAATAGTTCTAAGAAGTTCCCTAGCACACAGTAGCATCTACAGAGAAGAATATACAACATGAGGGCAGTCACTGTAAAGACAACATGATAATGTACACTCATTGTATGTGTACATTATCATGTTGTCTTTACAGTGACTGTCCTCATTCAAGTGGCAATTACACAAGGGACAGTCACTGTGAGATGTCCTCATTTGTGACAAGGACAGTCACACATGAGGACATCTCACAGTCACTGTCCCTTGTGTAATTTCCACTTGAATGTATTGTTATTCAACCACATTTATGGGCCCGTTTGGACCACGACACACAGTAGCATCTACAGAGAAGAAGTTTGGTATGCAATGGTCTTGAAACCTCCTGAGAAATTCTTGGTATGCATTTGTGTGGTGCAAAAGCTTCGTTGAAAGAGAAAAAGAAGAAAAGAATAGAAATGATTTTTTTTCTTTTTATGTCATATACTGTAACTAGCTACTTATAACTTGCAAAAATTATTATAACCATTTGAAATTGAAACTTAGTTTAATGTGAAACTGAGAACTGCTTTATTAGAGCTTTCTGTGATTTAGATTCAGACATCAAGAACATTGTTTGCCTAATATTGTGATTAATGTTTATTTATTAATATCTCATACTAACAAACAATTGATAATTGTAGGGAAAATGTCATTGGGGGTCTTTGAGGATCCACCAAAAGCCAAGGAGAAAATGTATTCAAATGCTAAAGATGGTGTAACAGTCCTTACAGCTATTGAACCTTGCTGTGTAGATCATCTCCGATTCTCCAAGTTCAACAGTACTGTGGTATTCCTTTGGATACTTCTAATGGTAAATTTCAGACATCAAGTTCTTTTCGTATGAAACTACTACATTTGTAATCTGTAGTTTTAAACTTTTAGTTTATAAATGTTCATCAGCTTTAGTTCGTATGCTGCCATTTCAAGTATGATTAATGAAGTTACCTTTATCACAGGATGAAAGTGAGCAGTCAGCATACTGGTACGGAGCTGGCAGCATTGATACGGTGACTAGGGCATCATTTAATGGTGGTATTATGTTTTCCCATGTTTAGGGCATCGGCCTTTTGAAGCATTGCCTTCATCTTTCTTAAGTCTGAGTTTTAAGTTTGTTTATCTCTCTCGGCGCTGTTGAAAATACAAATGACAACGTTCTTGTTTGTTTTGCCCTTATATCCCGATGTGATTTCGCGGAGGGTTACGGCGCTGTTGAAAACACAAATGAAAACACAAATCCCTTGTGTAATTGCCACTTGAAGGAGGACAGTCACTGTAAAGACAACATGATAATGTACACTTACAGTGAGTGTACATTATCATGTTGTCTTTAGAGTGACTATCCTCATTTGTTGAAGAAGAAAAGCATTAATGTGGCTGAATAGCAATACATTCAAGTGGCAATCACACAAGGGACAGTCACTGTGAGATGTCCTCATTTGTGACTGTCCTTACAGTGAGTGTACATTATCATGTTGTCTTTAGAGTGACTGTCCTCATTTGTTGAAGAAGAAAAGCATTAATGTGGTTCAATAGAAATACATTCAAGTGGCAATTACACAAGGGACAATCAATCACTGTGAGATGTCCTCATGTGTGACTATCCTTGTCACAAATGAGGACATCTCACAATGACTCTCCCTTCTATAATTGCCACTTGAATGAGGATAGTCACTGTAAAGACAACATGATAATGTACACATACAATGAGTGTACATTATCATGTTGTCTTTACAGTGGCTGCCCTCATGTTGTATATTCTTCTCTGTAGATGCTACTATGTGCTAGGGAACTTCTTAGAACTATTGGTATATTCTTACAACTTGTTACACCTGGGATATTCTTCTCTGTAGATGCTATTGTGTGCCGTGGTCCAAACAAGCCCATAAATGTGGTTGAATAGCAATACATTCAAGTGGCAATTACACAAGGGACAGTCACTATGAGATGTCCTCATGTGTGACTATCCTTGTCATAAATGAGGACATCTCACAGTGACTGTCCCTTGTGTAATTGCCACTTGAAGGAAAAAAGCATTAATGTGGTTCAATAGCAATGTATTCAAGTGGCAATTACACAAGGGATAATCACTTTGAGATTTCCTCATTTGTGACTATCCTTACAGTGAGTGTACATTATCATGTTGTCTTTATAGTGACTGTCCTCATTTGTTGAAGGAAAAAAGCATTAATGTGGTTCAATAGTGATGCAGAGTAGTCAGCAAGAAACTTGGATCTATGTCCCAACCCACTTCAAGACACCAAAATGACTCAACCAATCAATTAGGCTCTGATTTCTATAGGTTAATGTTTAAACTCTGCAAAGTAATGAATTTGAAGGTTTCAAGGATCACACAACAACTTATGGACTCAATCCCATTCAATAACAAATTTCCTTTTAGGGACAAGTTCCCTCCTATCAAAAGAGACTTTTAAGGTTCTAGATCTTACTTCCTATAGAAAAACTTAGAAACCCCTCAGATATCATCTAAATAACAAGAATCATGCATTGGTTGTGATCTAAACAACCCAAGACATCAAAATAACAAACTGACCTAGTGACCCTAGTAGGTCTCCCAAACCTGCTCTGCAGCCATAACTCTGCAACTTGCCAAAGGACTCTAAGAAGTTATATGTTTTCTGAGTACCCTTTTTGGATTTCTAATAGACCACCAACTCATCCCAGACCCTGACTCCACTCCACCATATCAATGTCTTCATTGAGTCCGCAGACCTAATGCATGCTTTTAGGTGTGGGTTCCAAAACAAAGCATTGAAAATGGGTGTATGAAACCAAGAAAAGAGTTTTGGAGTGTTCTCTTGATCCAGATAAACAAGAATGCACAAGTTTTCAAGTCCTCAATACGATGCAAGCTTCTAATTTTATTCTGATTACCATCTTCCCGGCCAAAAACATGGTAGTTTTTGATCTAGGGCTCGCTCTCAACAAATGCAGATGCAACCCCCTGCCTCAGGGCTTTTAGAATATACAAATATACATCCTTAACTCTCATTCCACCAAGGAAGAAGGAATACCAATGGTTGAAACATGAGTTAAGGTCTTTACATCAGTCAAACCCTGAAAATGAGGGTTTGTAAACAATGCACAGAAAATTTGAAATAACTTAGATATAAAACAAAGAGAATCAATCAAACCAACTTCCAAAGCATCAGATGTCACTATTACAACTTCTAGGCAAATTTTATCATCCAACCACCATCCGTACAGCCGTACAGAGTTCATTTTTCACTAGAAATGCACTAAAACAGGGTTATTTTTATTTTTTATGAAAGCAAAATGATTACAATACTAGTTCTCTGTCTGTCTTCGACCATTTGAAGCCTAAAATAGGCTCTCCAAATGTTGGTTCAACCATCTAGGTGGTTAGAACAGTTTATCCAACAAATGTCAACTTTGCTAAGCAACTTTTAAAGTTGCATTACAACTTTGCAAACAACTTTGCCGAGAAGGTTAAAAATGTGTTGTGAAACTTTAGGAACCTTATTAAAGTTATTTTGGACCTTCAAACTTCTTAACAACATCTAAAAGACACCTAATAAACACTTACTATGCTCATTTCATCCAAGGACTCAAAAGATGCCCAAGGTTTATAAGTCACCAAGGGGTCTTGTGTCCAACAAGTGGATGTTTATAAGGAGATAAAATCAATCCTTAATATTTATTACAAACCAAGAAAACATCTAAAACTCCTATTCTAATTTATTGTCATTCAAAAAGACTCTGATTTGTCATTCAAAAAGACTCTGATTTGTCAATCAAAAGGACCTTTCACCAGTCAATCCTTCAAAGCTCCAAGGTGAAAATCTTATGTTCCAATTGATAGGATTTGACTCCTTGGCTTCATGGCAAATTCCTTCAATCATGGTGTCTTTGGCTTGCATTAGGGATGCCCCTGCATCAAATAGCAATGCATTCAAGTGGCAATTACACAAGGGACAGTACATGCCCATTAAAGTTGGTGTTTTGTTATCCAGCATGACAATGGAGACAACATACTCTGTGTCAATTTTACTGAACAAATTTCCCTCCACCAGGCAAAGCAACAATCTGGGTATGATAAGGTGAAATTTTGTAGTCCTTTTGGGTATGATAACAGTTCCAGTTTCCAATAAGATGGTTCATTTTTATAATCTAACTTCAATTTCTCTTGTGAAAATTTTTTTTTCATTTTATGGGTGGTAAAATATAATTATTATGCTAGAGGTGTGTACTTATGGATGATAATGAAACAAAATGATAAGATTTAAGACTCTTGTTTTTTTTTTAAATAGCAATTTAAGTTTCCTTCTATTATAAATTACTGTTTTTCTATTTTTTAATGTATCTTTCCAGATCTTTTATATCAATTTTATTTATGAAATATAAATATATTAATAATGTTTTAGTGTTTTTAGGATTAGTTTATATCAATTCTATGTATCATCATTCGTCATTCAATTGTCAGTATTATTAATTTAGACTGTGCAATTGTAGAACTACTCGAATATGGGTTGGATGGATACTCAAGCAGAAGAACCCTCCTCAAATATCTCAAGCAGTGAACTTGGAAAAATGTGTCCTGAAGGAACCCTTTCCATCAGAGAGATAAAAGTACAAACAAGTAAAAGAAGCAGGCTCTGCAAATATGTTTTTGAGAAGAAAAATGATAGATTATTCGAGTATGGTTCATGAGGTATATCTAAAAAGACATTTTTTTTCTTATTATAATAAAAGAGGAAGTTGTGAATGTCAAAGTTGACTGAAACAAAAATTATTTTCATCAAATTTTGTTAGGCTTGCTTTTGGGAATAGTTTCTTACAATATTGCTATTAAGATTTTTATTGTGTAGATTTTAGATTAGGTTTATAAAATTATATTTCATGAGTAGTGATTCATATTAATCAATTAACGATACTTTTGGAAGGTATTTTCAATGTGTCAAATTTTGATATTTTTACAAGAATTAGATTGTGTAATTTTTTTAATTAAAGTCATTGACTCATATTTCATAAATAATAGTTCTCATGAATCCATCTCTTATAAGATTGAATAGTCTATTTAGGAAGTATTTCTGATAGTATGTCAAATTATGATATTACTATTACTATTAGATTGCATGGCTTTGAAGTCAACCTCGTTGACCCATATTCTTCTTTGTAGATGCTACTATGTGCTAGGGAACTTCTTAGAACTGTTGGTATATTCTTACAACTTGTTACACCTGGGATATTCTTCTCTATAGATGCTACTATGTGCCGCGGTCCAAATGGGCCCATAAATGTGGTTGAATAGCAATACATTCAAGTGGAAATTACACAAGGGACAGTCACTATGAGATGTCCTCATGTGTGACTGTCCTTGTCACAAATGAGGACATCTCACAGTGACTGTCCCTTATGTAATTTCCACTTGAATGAGGACAGTCACTGTAAAGACAACATGATAATGTACACATACAATGAGTGTACATTATCATGTTGTCTTTACAGTGGCTGCCCTCATGTTGTATATTCTTCTTTGTAGATGCTACTATGTGCTAGGGAACTTCTTAGAACTGTTGGTATATTCTTACAACTTGTTACACCTGGGATATTCTTCTCTGTAGATGCTACTGTGTGCTGTGGTCCAAACGGGCCCATAAATGTGGTTGAATAGCAATATATTCAAGTGGCAATTACACAAGGGACGGTCACTGTGAGATGTCCTCATGTGTGACTGTCCTTGTCACAAATGAGGACATCTCACAGTGACTGTCCCTTGTGTAATTGCCACTTGAATGAGGACAGTCACTGTAAAGACAACATGATAATGTACACAAGTACCGTGAAGGTAGTTGCAAGTTAGGGCTGTTTCATTGCATGCCCGAAACAATGAAGATGTTACGGTCCACAAAATGTTTGTGCTTGAAAGATGAACAAATAAAATTAAACTTCTAAATAACCAAAGCCGCTAACAATAAATTCAACACAGATATGTCCTCATTTCTTGGTATTTTAGCTCTATAACAGCTGAATACCAGATTACATAATAATGACAAAAGAAAAATAAACCCAACGTACTCAAAAATTGTAGCTGTGATTTCGCGGAGGGAATCTCTCTCGGCACTGTTGAAAATACAAATGACAACATTTCTCTACATTATCATGTTGCCTTTACAGTGACTGTCCCTTGTGTAATTGCCACTTGAAGGAGGACAGTCACTGTAAAGACAACATGATAATGTACACTTACAGCCCGTGTACATTATCATGTTGTCTTTAGAGTGACTATCCTCATTTGTTGAAGAAGAAAAGCATTAATGTGGCTGAATAGCAATACATTCAAGTGGCAATTACACAAGGGACAGACACTGTGAGATGTCCTCATTTGTGACTATCCTTACAGTGAGTGTACATTATCATGTTGTCTTTATAGTGACTGTCCTCATTTGTTGAAGGAAAAAAGCATTAATGTGGTTCATTAGCAATGTATTCAAGCGGCAATTACACAAGGGATAGTCACTCTGAGATTTCCTCATTTGTGACTATCCTTACAGTGAGTGTACATTATCATGTTGTCTTTACAGTGACTATCCTCATTTGTTGAAGGAAAAAAGCATTAATGTGGTTCAATAGCAATGTATTCAAGCGGAAATTACACAAGGGATAATCACTCTGAGATTTCCTCATTTGTGACTATCCTTATAGTGAGTGTACATTATCATGTTGTCTTTACAGTGACTGTCCTCATTTGTTGAAGGAAAAAAGCATTAATGTGGTTCAATAGCAATGCATTCAAGTGGCAATTACACAAGGGATAGTACATGCCCATTAAAGTTGGTGTTTTGTTATCCAGCATGACAATGGAGACAGCATACTCTGTGTCAATTTTACTGATCAAATTTCCCTCCGCCAGGCAAAGCAACAATCTGGGTATGATAAGGTAAAGTTTTTGCAACAATTTCTTGCTGCTGCTAAGGTTACCATTGTTTATGGTTTCTATTATATAGTTCTATCTATATTGCTATATGGCCTTTTGTTTAGGATTAAGTAGACGAGGGAAAATATTTCTTTTGTGGATTGTAAACAAAACATTGAATTATTTCAGAGAACAGATCTAAATCTATAAGATGCTACGATGGAGCACATGACCATGTACTTGTGAATATTAGGATCCATGTTAATCAAATGACTACTTTATGTAAATTAATTTTGAGTAAGTAAAAGGCAATACAATTTTTCAAAGTGTGCAAAGATTTTTATGATATACAGGTGTACGAAGAAATGAATCTATGTTGTTTTGTATCAATATCAAACATCTCTGATATATTTTCATGTTTTTCTAATCTATTTTGCAGATGAAAACTGTCCAACAGATAAAGATTGGGAACTTCTCCCAGCATCTGTACCTGCATCTCTCTTATATACTACAAGTTGCTTGCCATCAGAAATTGTAGTTCCCTCACATGACATTGATGGTGAAGTGTTCTTTTCAGAACCATCATCTGTGGTTACCAATGCTCCTGTTTTAGGCAATAAGTTTGTTGCATTCCATGAGCCATTGGTCAAGTTTCTTCTACGAGCTTCTGATGCCTCAAAATCTAAGCAGTGCCTACACATGCCTCATTGTGGTTGATTATCATTCTGTACATGAATTATAATGAGTAATCAATTTTGGGCCTTGGAATCTTGTATGTAACATGCACAGGCATTTCATGGCTAAATGAATCTATTTTAAAAGCATCAACTTTTCTTACATGATGCTGGATACATAAGTAGAACAAGCGTATATCAAATTGGAAGCAATCAGAACTCCACAATGACATATTATTTAGAGTACTCTTCAGTTTAAGTAATAATGCATATATTGACACTGTAAAGACAACATGATAATGTACACTCACTGTAAAGACAACATGATAATGTACACTCACTGTAAGGACAGTCACAAATGAGGACATCTCACAGTGACTGTCCCTAGTGTAATTGCCACTTGAATGTATTGCTATTCAGCCACATTAATGCTTTTCTTCTTCAACAAATGAGGATAGTCACTGTAAAGACAACATGATAATGTACACTCACAGTGAGTGTACATTATCATGTTGTCTTTAGAGTGACTATCGTCATTTGTTGAAGAAGAAAAGCATTAATGTGGCTGAATAGCAATACATTCAAGTGGCAATTACACAAGGGATAGTCACTGTGAGATGTCCTCATTTGTGACTGTCCTTATAGTGAGTGTACATTATCATGTTGTCTTTATAGTGACTGTCCTCATTTGTTGAAGGAAAAAAGCATTAATGCAGTTCATTAGCAATGTATTCAAGCGGCAATTACACAAGGGATAGTCACTCTAAGATTTCCTCATTTGTGACTATCATTACAGTGAGTGTACATTATCATGTTGTCTTTACAGTGACTGTCCTCATTTGTTGAAGGAAAAAAGCATTAATGTGGTTCAATAGCAATGTATTCAAGCGGCAATTACACAAGGGATAATCACTCTGAGATTTCCTCATTTGTGACTATCCTTACAGTGAGTGTACATTATCATGTTGTCTTTACAGTGACTGTCCTCATTTGTTGAAGGAAAAAAGCATTAATGTGGTTCAATAGCAATGCATTCAAGTGGCAATTACACAAGGGACAGTACATGCCCATTAAAGTTGGTGTTTTGTTATCCAGCATGACAATGGAGACAGCATACTCTGTGTCAATTTTACTGATCAAATTTCCCTCCGCCAGGCAAAGCAACAATCTGGGTATGATAAGGTAAAGTTTTTGCAACAATTTCTTACTACTGCTAAGGTTACCATTGTTTATGGTTTCTATTATATAGTTCTATCTATATTGCTATATGGCCTTTTGTTTAGGATTAAGTAGACGAGGGAAAATATTTCTTTTGTGGATTGTAAAAAAAACATTGAATTATTTCAGAGAACATATCTAAATCTATAAGATGCTACGATGGAGCACATGACCATGTACTTGTGAATATTAGGATCCATGTTAATCAAATGACTGCTTTATGTAAATTACTTTTGAGTAAGTAAAAGGCAATATAATTTTTTGAAGTGTGCAAGGATTTTTATGATATACAGGTGTACGAAGAAATGAATCTGTGTTGTTTTGTATCAATATCAAACATCTCTGATATATTTTCATGTTTTTATAATCTATTTTGCAGATGAAAACTGTCCAACAGATAAAGATTGGGAACTTCTCCCAGCATCTGTACCTACATCTCTCTTATATACTACAAGTTGCTTGCCATCAGAAATTGCAGTTCCCTCACGTGACATTGATGGTGAAGTGTTCTTTTCAGAACCATCATCTGTGGTTACCAATGCTCCTGTTTTAGGCAATAAGTTTGTTGCATTCCATGAGCCATTGGTCAAGTTTCTTCTACGAGCTTCTGATGCCTCAAAATCTAAGCAGTGCCTACGCATGCCTCGTTGTGGTTGATTATCATTCTGTACATGAATTATAATGAGTAATCAGTTTTGGGCCTTGGAATCTTGTATGTCACATGCACAGGCATTTCATGGCTAAATGAATCTATTTTAAAAGCATCAACTTTTCTTACATGATGCTGGATACATAAGTAGAACAAGCGTATATCAAATTGGAAGCAATCAGAACTCCACAATGACATATTATTTAGAGTACTCTTCAGTTTAAGTAATAATGCATATATTGACACTGTAAAGACAACATGATAATGTACACTCACTGTAAAGACAACATGATAATGTACACTCACTGTAAGGACAGTCACAAATGAGGACATCTCACAGTGACTATCCCTAGTGTAATTGCCACTTGAATGTATTGCTATTCAGCAACATTAATGCTTTTCTTCTTCAACAAATGAGGATAGTCATTGTAAAGACAACATGATAATGTACACTCACGGTGAGTGTACATTATCATGTTGTCTTTACAGAGACTATCCTCATTTGTTGAAGAAGAAAAGCATTAATGTGGCTGAATAGCAATACATTCAAGTGGCAATTACACAAGGGACAGTCACTATGAGATGTCCTCATTTGTGACTATCCTTACAGTGAGTGTACATTATCATGTTGTCTTTACAGTGGCTGTCCTCATTTGTTGAAAGAAAAAAGCATTAATGTGGTTCATTAGCAATGTATTAAATAATTTATTTTTTTTAATCCACCCACGGGCGTCGCCATTGCGATGGGAGCCCGTCGTAATGTGCTGCAGGCGCCCGTTGTAATGCGATGCAGGCGCCCGTCACAATTGCTTGGGAGGACCGTCGCAATTGCGATGGCCCTCTGAAGCCATGCGATGGGGGGGTGATGCCCATGCCACTAACAAATCTTAGCGACATTGTGACGGGAGGGCACTGCAATTGCAATGGCTACCCATAGACGTCACAATTTGCGACTAAAAAATAGCGACGTCTATGGGTGTTGCTATTGCGACACATAGCCGTCGCAATTGAGACACATAGCCGTCGTAAAATGCCCCCAAATGTATTAGTGACAATAGGTGGTCTCAACCAGTTTGACCAATAATAACCAGCCCTGAGCAATGTCTGAGCTAGCAGAGGATCGTTAGAATGTGATCCACATATGCCATCGTGGATTTCAGCTAGCACTTTTTCTGACTCCTCTATTTCTAGACACTTAAGGAGAGTTCCATCTAGACCCTTCCTATACAAGTCACCAGAGACAAAGGCAAAGTGTAAGGGATGGTGGAAGGAATGGCGTGGTGGATTTGCAAGAGGAATATGAGGTGGAAGATATGAAAAGATGGTAGGATTGTAAGATTTGTGAGCAAGATAGCGTAATTCATCCACCAGGAACTTGAAGCAAAATTTATGCTTTTTCATTTGTAAGATGGATGTCGAAGTAACCAAGGCATTACCAACTTTGTTCTTAGCTCTAGGAATGGGCTGAAGTATAATAGATATGAGATCATGCTTAAAGTAGTGCACCATTTTTTTGTAGAGAATCAGCTTGTCATCTTTTATTTGAGAATCATTATTTTTGAGCAGATTTTTATTTTTACTTTTCTTAGGTGCGGATACCGCCACAATGTGGTTTTCATTATCTGACCATTGCTCTTTTCTTTTGATGTGATGACTGTGATACTTGATTGTTGATTCAATCTTTTTTGTGGCTAGTTCGTTGGTGGAAGAAGTAACATGTGTTGATGCGAGATGAAATGAAGTGACTGGTTCAATAGCATTTATGCGAGGGGTGTCATCTCTGGTAACAAGAGAGGTTGAGCCTATAGGGTAAGCTCCAAAAGTAGCTAGATCTAGACTTGTCATAGAAGAACCAGTGTGGTCCGCTAAGGCAATATGAGGAACAAACTCATCAGACCCCACACAAGACCCATCAACCACGTCGGGATGGTTACTACAAGAATGAACCATATCAACATCCATATCATCAGTAGATAAACATTTTTCTCCCCAAAGAAATAAAGTAGAAGGAAGATCATCTCCCATTTGAGCCATAGTGTGTAGTGGCGACTCATCTGTATCTGTGTCTAAATTACTAAGCATGGGAGTATTTATCGAATCGTCTCTATAGATCCACTCTTGGATAGCTTATTCTTCTTGTTCTGCCTCTAAAGGAACAAAAGTATCAAAGATCATCATAGCAGAAGTGGAAGACTTCATCTGATCAAAAGGTTTACCATATGACCTAGGAGAAACAGGTATAGAAGTGAAGGAACCCAGCGTATATTCACCCATACCAAGGCTCATCATCTTAAGTGATTTCTCAGCAGCAACTAGAGATGTACTAGGATCAACAGAAGGTTCATTGTGAGGAACAAATTTTTCAGCAGCAGCAAGAGCATTAATAGCAATAGTATGGTCTCCAAGAATCACAACTTCAGTGCCATTGTATGGAAATTTGACACATTGATGATAAGTGGAAGGAACAGCTTGCATGTCATGGATCCAAGGATGACCCAAAAGAATGTTATATGCAAGTGGGATGTCCAATACTTGGAAGCTAATATCTTTCGTGACAAGACCCACTCGGACAGGCAGTGTGACAGGACCTTTGGAAGATCTTTCCACTTCATCGTAAGCTTTTATAGTAATCTTCTTTTTAGAATCCACAGCCAATTCTGACAAACCCAATTGTTGTATGACATTGAAAGAAACAATATTTAACCCTGCACCATTGTCTATCAGGACTCGGCGGACTTGGGTATGATAGACTAGAACTTCAATGTGTAAAGCTAGATTATGAGGGTGAGCAATAGATATGTCATCTTCTGTAGAAAAGGAGAGAGATAGCGGAGATGAAATGTGGTTGACCATAGCCTGAAATTGATCTAGATCAATGTCATTGGGAACACATGTTGTATGTAGAGCCTCATCAAGAATCTCTCTATGCGAAGAGGATAACCAAAGCAACTCAAGGATAGATATCTGTGCTGGTGTCTTTTGCAAATGTTGGACAAGATCATAGCTAGGGGTGGCTGAAGCAACCGCTTGTTTGGAAGGCAAAGCTTGCTTGGGATCTTGCACAGTTTTAAGGACAATCTTGGCTTGCCCCCTAGTAACAGCATTTAGTGTCTCACTTCAGGAAGATGAACTACCACGTGTTTGCAAGACTAACTTTGGCTTACCATGATTGGTGTTATTATCATCTTGAGACCTCATCATTAGAACACTCTCAATGGGCTCTACCATGTTAATCACAAGCGTATTAGAAGGATATGTGTAATTGATCTTTGCATCATGATTCTTCTTATGTGTTTGAGAGGTTTCCCCCTTATCATGCTTAGGTAGAGGATCTTTAAAAGCTGTGTGATCAAAATTTTTAGTTAAGCCATCAGTGGAGATTGTGTCATTCTCAATAAGATCCTGAATATCATCCTTAAGCCTAAAACAATTATTTGTTGGATGTCCCTTGTTTTTGTGATAATGGCAGTAATGATCCTCTCTCCACCAATCAGGCTTATTTATTGGATCCCAGTTACCAGGTTTATCAAGAAGCGTAAGATATCCATTGTCAACCAAAGTCTTAAGGATCACATCGTAAGGTTCTGCCAACTTGGTATAGACTCACTTTCGAAATGACTTCTTAGGCTTATCTGCATATTGAGGTTTAGGAGCATTGTGAGTGTTGCTAGCTTCTTGTCATTTTTCTACATAGATAGCATTGGAGAGATTGAAAGCAGGCTCTTTAACTTTAGGAGCATCAACAACCCCATCATTAACAACATACTTGTTCTTATTCCAAGGTTTGTTCTTGTCTTTTCCATTTCCTTTAGAATCTTTATTAATAACAATATCCCCTTTTCTTATAGCTACATCCTCAATTCAATATGAACTTTCAACCATGTCATCGAAAGAGGAGAACAGTTGCTTCCTTAGATCATAAAATAGCTCAGGCACAAGTTTGTTGACGAAAATGTCAATATTTTCTCTTTCGGGTAGCTGACGAGGATATCAAGAATACAATGACCTCCAATGTTGTAAGTAAGTTGCAAATGGCTCACCTTGATGTTGTCTTAGATTACCAAGATCTATCACAGTGACAGGTTGTTGGATGTTGTAAGAGTACTGCTGGGTAAATCGCTGAGCTAACTCATCAAAAGTCTTAAGAGGTGGTGTCAATTTCGCAAACCATTCCAAAGCTTGGCCTCTTAAGCTTTGAGGGAATAAGTGTAGGAGATATGTGTCTTCATGAAGAAATTCCATACTAAGAGCATAAAAATGACGCACATGGTCATGAGGGTCATCATTTCCATCATACTTGTCATATTTAGGAACCTCAATATCCTTAGGAAATGGGACCATGTATAGATCTTTATCAAAAGGAAGAGCACAATTGATTCTACAAAAGAGACCTTTGGAGGCTCTCTTTCTAATGCCATTTGGGTAAGGCATTGATTTGTCCGACGTAATTCTTCTTGAAGGACTTCCAATTCAGTTGGTACTCTTTGTTGGACAATTTGTCTGACATCATAGCCGGGAGGAAGCTTGTATCCTCTTGAAGTCATATATTGAAAATATTGATCACCATTACGCTCTAAAAGCTTATGCATCATGTGTTGGAAATCCACATCTTGTTCACATCTCATAAGATCCTCACTAGAAATCTCATCATTAGCCTCTACCTCATGTTGAGAGGGAGGAGGTCTAGGTGGTGAAGAAGGCATAGCAAAAGTTGGCCTTGGAGGAGATCTTGGTGGCGTGTTGTTGTCATTGTTGCCATTGTTAAAAAGAGGTCTATGCTCATGATTACTAGTCTCAGGTTGCTCATGAAATGTCCCTCTATAAGCCATGTGCCTAGCAGCATCCATCCTTTATTGATTGTGTTCTTTGTCTAAGCGCACTTGATTATCCTTATGCTCAAAGTGTTCTTGCAAGAGTTGAAACATTTCTTATTCAGTCACACTTTTGTGGATCATTACATGCAAGGAAACTCAAGAATGAGCCCTCACAAATCGATCCATAGCTCCCTAGGCATGGAGTGCAAGGGTTTTAAGAATGCTCTCAGCTAGAGCTATTTAGCCTATAACCTTGCTAGTAAACCATGCAATGAGAGATTCAATGAAGACAAGGGCAAGAATGCAAATATCCTCAAGAATCAAGAATGAAAATGCAATGCAATGCTATGCTAGAAATGGAAATGCAAGCTAAGCTATGAAAGGAAATATGCAAGTGTTACAACCCAAGCTAATTAATCTATGTGAGCTAATCTAGAGCATAGAAATGAAGCTAATCTAAGAAAAAATAAATATGAAGCTAAGCTAATAATGCAAGAATGAGATGTAGAATGCAAGAATGAGATGTAGATGCTAAGAATGAGATGTAGATGCTAAGAATGCTCCAAATCTTCAAAAGCTCCAAAGTGACCTAGAAAACCTACAGCATAAAGTTAGCATAAAAAGTTGGGGATCTTGAACACAGAAAAGAGGAAACCTCCTTTGTACCATGGTATAGCCTTAGATTTCTCAGATTGGTCAGAACTAGAACTGTTGTTGCTAGTGGGTTCTTTTGAACATCTAGTTGGAGAAGGTAACTGTGTATAATTGAACAGAGGATGACTCTCCTGCTCAAATTGAGACCGAATTGTAACCGGCATGAAAAGAGATGTTGGTTGACTAATAGAATGAGACAAAGTTTCTTAGATTTGAGATAAGAAAAGCTAATAAAGATGACTTGTCAAAGTAGAACAATAGAGAGAGATGGCTCATCAAAAGTGCTCAAGCACTTACAGCAATCAATTGACTAAAGCCAAGCAGCGAGCAAGAAGCTCAATAAGCAAGTAGCTAGAGAGGTAACCATGATGCGACAAGTGATCAAGAGTAGCATTTTTTAAGCTCAAATCCAATAGTTTTAGCTCATTTGTTTCAGTCTAGAACAAATCTAAACATGTAAGTAACAAACCAGTTTCAAGTAAGAATAGAAAAGGACACTCTACAGCAGGTTAAAGTGCAAGTTTAGCAACTCCGAATTGTAGTAATGACAGGATAGTAGAAATGACTCAAGATTCTTGGTTTAGGGTATGCAAGGATACTTCAATATCATATGACTCTTGACCAGTGAACATGAAAAACTCAGTTTTGAAGCACTTGGACCAAATTTGTAGATTGAACAGTGCAATTTCTCAGTTTGACAAGCAGTAGCAATAGATAAAAGACAGGTTTGCAAACAGTATGGGATCAAACATGTCATAGAACACTTGAAACAAGGGCAAAAGCAACCTTGCCAAGACAAGCACTTGTGATATCAAAATAGGGAACCTTATGAATGCTACCATTTGTTTGAATGTTGAGAATGTTTACATTGGTATAGCACAATCGAAGACAATTCAAGCAATTACTACCTAGAAGGACAAAGCTCATTACTTAGCAACGTGGCCCACAACTTGATGCTCCCTTTCCTCACACCAAGTGGTTGCCCACAAGAGATATTGGCGTTGTCATGGAGGTGTCAAAAACACAACCAAAGGAGCACATATGGTGAGTATCTTGGGGTGATCCGGGTAAGTCCACTTAGATCAATCCTTGCACCAAGAAGCTAAGTGGCTAAAATAGGGTGGCCTCTATCTAATGGTTCATAGTAAGGGTTTCCGTTCATAGCACCCCTCTTGCTCCTCATAAAGGACTAGGACCTCGCGGTCTCAAGAGTACCATAAGCATTTTTGCTTAATGCTTTTCTCATGGTCACAATCCCACAAGTTACTCACATCAAGCGAAGATAAGTACTATGTCTACCAAGGTTTTGTGTCCTCGATAGCCTTGAGATTATAGTGAGTTGGAATCACTCGCCACCAAGGAAAATGATGACAAGGTTGTCCCCACTTGGGTCATTCCTCTTGATTGCTCAAGAGTAGGCCCACTAAAGGATCCTAAGCTAAACAAAGAGTGGATCAATTCTTGAGGTTCAAGGTTTTTGGTTCACCACAAGGGTGAAGAGCATACTCCCCTATCTCAAAAATTTCACCCAAACACACCAAGCAAAGATTTAGTTACCCCCTTGCTTTCAAAATCCCAAGATGGGTCAAGATTTCTATTTCACCACAAGGGTGAAGAGCATACTCTCCTACCACCTCAAAATTTCTACAACAAGGTATTAAGTGCCTATGAAAGGAAACAACTAGTATATGCCGCACTTAATAAAGAAAGCAATTAAACAAGCACTTGATTTGGTTTTTATGCTTAAGGCAGCCCTACAAAAACCATTAGTAGCCCTCTTTGACATGTGATTTTAGAAAATTTCAAGCAAGAAGCACCTACAACCACAACTTGTTAGACCAACAAGAGTTAGGAGAATCAAAATCCAAAATCTAACAATGATTAGTACATGAAACATCAGATAATCTGCAAAAATAACTGATCAAATGATAAAATCTGAAAATGAAACCATCATGGTTGGATTAGGCTCAGAAAGACCTTTCCAATGATATATCACACTTAAACTTTTGATACCATTTGCAAAATTTCAAAAAAAATGGGCACCCATTTTCCAGAGTGCCACGGATTTGAAAACGCTGAAAATTTTAGAAAATTTCAAAAAGATAGCTAAGAACCTAAAATTTGCAAGATGGATAAAATAACTCAAAAATAGGTCACTGCCCGGTACAGACACAGTATCGCACGATACTTCACCCGACACCAGGTGATACTTATTAGTCCACGCAATATTTTGCCCGACACCAGGCAATATTTCGCCTGAGACTAGGTGATATTCTCTACTATAGCCAGGTGATACTTCTACCAGGTGAAGTATCACACACACATACAGAGGTATATCACGTGATATACTGAGAAGTATCACGTGATATTCTGAGACAGAAAACCAGAGAACAAAAAATACGCTAAAAACTTGCCAAAAAATTGACAGAAATTAATGAAAATGCAAAATTTAAATGACAAAGTCTATCTACTCTGCCCCACGGTGGGCACCAAAAATGTGTGCTATAAATGTGTCACACTTCTATGGATCATTACATGCAAGGAAACTCAAGAATGAGCCCTCACAAATCGATCCATAGCTCCCTAGGCATGGAGTGCAAGGGTTTTAAGAATGCTCTCAGCTAGAGCTATTTAGCCTATAACCTTGCTAGTAAACCATGCAATGGGAGATTCAATGAAGAAAAGGGAAAGAATGCCAATATCCTCAAGAATCAAGAATGAAAATGCAATGCAATGCTATGCTAGAAATGGAAATGCAAGCTAAGCTATGAAAGGAAATATGCAAGTGTTACAACCCAAGCTAATTAATCTATGTGAGCTAATCTAGAGCATAGAAATGAAGCTAATCTAAGAAAGCATAAATATGAAGCTAAGCTAATAATGCAAGAATGAGATGTAGATGCTAAGAATGAGATGTAGATGCTAAGAATGCTCCAAATCTTCAAAAGCTCCAAAGTGACCTAGAAAACCTGCAGCATAAAGTTAGCATAAAAAGTTGGGGATCTAGAATGAAGAAGAGAGCTCTTCTTTTATAGGAAATGAGGAGAAATGGACCATGGAGATTAAGAGGCAAAAGATTTAATCAATGGTGGAGCTTGAAAGAGGAGCAATCCATGTGCACAAGTATCCTCCAATGAGAAAATAAGAGTTGACTTTTGTGTCCATATGAGACAAAAAGTGCTTTTTCCCTTTTTATAAAATAAGAATAATGCTTTATTTGTGCAACTTAGGATAAGAGGAAAAGTGGGGGTTTTTTATTTATTAAAAGGGGAGGAAATATTCCTTTTAAATAAATAAAGACTTAGGATAAGATGGTTAGCCCATAGAAAATAATCGAATAAATGATAGAGCTAGAATTTGATCAAGAGCAAGCAATTTATGATTTAGCAAAAGGGGCTAATAGTCTAGATGACCATTTTTAGGTGTATACAACCATAACTTCATCTCCAACTTCAAAAGTCTTATGTCTTCTTGTTTTATCTACCTCTATCTTTGTATTTTTGATTACTACTCTCCAATTTATGCTTCACTTCCTCATGCAATGTCTTCATGAACTTAGCAAACTTTACTCCTTTAGCACTTCTCTTTTCTTCAGCAACAATATGCTTCAAATTGTATGTACCTCTCGGTTGTATGCCATTAACAATCTCAAAAGGTGTTTTTCCAATACTCCTATTCACTAAATTATTGTATGCAAACTCTACTTGTGCAAACATAGAATCCCAATTACTTGATTTATCCCCAACTAAGTATCTCAAAATATTACCAAAACTTATATTCACAACCATTGTTTGTCCATCGGTCTATGGGTGAAATGTAGAACTATACCTCAACTCGGTACCCAACTTTTTCAAAAGAGTCTTCCAAAAGTATCCAACAAAATTACTATCTTGGTCATAGATGATACTCCTCAGTAATCCATGCAATCTGAAAATTTCCTTAAAGAAAAGATCTACTATATGCACTGCATCTAATATCTTTCTACAAGGTATAAAGTGTTCCATCTTAGAAACTCTACCCACAACAAAAAATATGGAATCATTACCTCTCATTGTCTTTGGTAAGCCAAGAACAAAATCCATACTGATATCAATCCAAGCTTTCTCGGGAATAGAAATTGTTATATACAATCCAATATTCTAACTTACTCCCTTTGCAACTTGACAAATTCCTTGACTTTTCACAAATTTCTAAACATCCTTATATAATTGTAGCCAAAATTATTTCTCCTTAAGGAAATTCAATGTTTTGTCCATGCCAAAATGTCCAGCCAAACCACTACTATATTTCTCCTTTATCAAATTAGTTCTCATTGGTCCTCTCAGTATACACAACTGAATAACTTTAAACAAAATACCTTCTTAAATGAAATAGTCTTCCCATTTAGTACTCATTTGATCTTGAATAGATGCTCTGCACTTCCTCCATGGATCATAAAAATTAGGATCAATTTCATACAAACCCTTCATGTCATCAAAACTAAGAACTTCAATTCTCATCTCAGTCATCGAAGATCTTCTTCTACTCAATGAATCAGCAACTCGGTTAGTGACTCCACTCTTATGTTTTATCACAAATGTATAACTCTGTAAATATTCAACCCATTTCATATGTCTCTAATTCAACTTATTCTAACTACCCAAATATTGTAAACCCTTATGATCAGTATACAACACAAATTTACTCCATATCAAATAATGTCTCCATTTCTTTAGGGCTTGAACAATAGCATATAACTCTTGATCATACACAAAATATTTCCTTTTTACATCATTCAATTTCTCACTAAAGAAAGCAACAGGTTTACCTTCTTGACTCAACACAGCTCCTATTGCACTACCACTTACATCACATTCAACTTGAAATACCTTATTGAAATCAGGTAAAGCTAAAATAGATAATTTAGTAACCTTCTGCTTCAAAATCTCAAAACTTTTATCAGCTCCATTTGTCCACTTGAATTCTCTTTTATCTCCTCTCATAGTCTCGGTCATAGCATTACAAATTGAACTGAAATTTCTAATGAAATTTCAGTAAAAACTTACTAAACCATGAAATGATCTTACCTCACTAGCATTTTCAGGGGTAGGCCAATTTAAAATATCTTCAACCTTTTCATGATCCATTTTCAAACCATGATTTGAAATCAAAAATCCCAAATACACAATCTCCTCTTTCATAAAGGAACACTTTTTCATATTAATCAACAACTTTTCTTCTTTCAATCTCTACAATACTTGTTTAATGTGCAACAAGTTCTCTTCTCTAGTCTTACTAAATATCAGAATGTCATCTAGATATACAATCACAAATTTACCCAAAGAAATTTTCAAAACCTCATTCATCAATCTCATAAAAGTACTCAATGCATTAGTTAAACCAAAAGGCATAATCGACCACTCATATAAACCTTCTCTTGTTTTAAAACAAGTCTTCCACTCATCACTTTCTCTGATTCTAATCTGATGATATCCACTTTTCAAATTAATTTTGGTAAAATACTTTGCTCCTATCAAACTATCCATTATGTCATCCTTTTCTAGTATAGAAAACTTATATTTTACTGTTATCTTGTTGATTTCTTTGGAATTAGTACACATTCACCATTCTCCATTCTTCTTAGGTGCCAACACAGCTAGTACTGCATAAGGATTCAAACTTTCTCGAATCAAACCTTTCTACAACAATTGTTGGATTTGTTAGTTCAATTCTTAATTCTTGGTAGGTGTTAATTGATGTGGTTCCTTATTTGGTAAACTAGCTCTAGGTATTAGATCCATGCAATGATAAATGCTTTTGTTCGATAGTAAACCATTAGGTACATTATTAGAAATGATCTCTTTATACTCAATGAGTATCTTATTAATCTCTTCAAGGATGTTATCCACTATTTTCCCCCTTGGTTTGTTAGGAATCACAACAAAACACACATCATTATTTTTCAAATCCTTAACAAACTTTCTTCCTTCCATCAAACAAACTTTCACAAATGTACAAACACTACTAACAGGTTCTTCAATCAAAGGCACCAAGATTTTCTTTCTCCCATCAACCCAAATAGTATATTTATGCAATCTCCCATAATATATATAGCATGCCTATCATATTGCCAAGGTCTACCCAAAATAATATGACAACAATCCATAGGCATGATATCACATAACATTTTTTCATAGTACTTTCCAATTTTCAAATTCACATAACATTTTTCACTTACCAATAGTGTATGTTCATCTTTGATCCATGAAATCTGATAGGGTTTTGGGTGTTTCAACATTTCCAACTGCAACTTTGCAACCATTTCCTCAGATGCCAAATTCTCTGAGCTTCCACTATTAATGATTACCTTCCACACTTCATCAGAAACTTTGCATCTGGTCTTGAACAAACTTTTCCTTACTAGATCTTCCTTATTACTTTCACTCCAAAGTGCTCTCTTGACCATGAAGTTCTTTTGTTTCTCTAGTTCATTCGGTGAGTCTTCTTGCACCAAAGCATTTCTACTACTACCGGCCTTCTTACTTGCATGTGTACACTCAAATGACCTATGTCCTTCTCCATAATTTTAACAAGTTCCTTGGAATCCACCTCTTCTATAACCACCTCAGTAGTTATTCTCTCTTCCTCTACCTAAACTTTCACCTTTCCACTCGGTCTTCCCTTTATCTAGATTTTCTTACTAGTTTATTTTATATACAACCGATCTTACAAATCAGTCATTTTGAGTCAATTAGAGTTAGAAAGTTATAGTGTCAGTTTTAGGCAGGATAAAATTAATAGTAATGTGCCATGTGGTCATTCTATAACCGACACATGAAGAATGTGAAGAGTCATTGATAACTATCCAAGAATCTCTTTTATAGAGAAAAAGATGTAATCGCAAGAGGAGAGAATAGAAGATGGAGTGTCGATGAAGGAGACAAGTGATGTAATAGGGAATTGAGTAATGAAAAGAAGGATTAAAATTTTTGTTAGGAACTTTGGTTCTTCAATTTCTCATTTTTAATTCTTCATTCTCAAATTTCTTGAATGATTATGAATTAAGTTGTATTACAAATATTTATTATCTCCAGTTCAATTTTGAACATAGCTCTATTTTGATAGGATAATTAGTGAAATCTTGGTATCAGGTTTTGTTGAAGGAATATAATAGTTCATCGAAACCAATTTATTCCTTACTAGCAATCGATGTCACAGAGCATGGTCTGGTTATGTTTCAGGTTTCTTTTGAGTTGATTGAACAATGATTCAATCTTGTTAATGCCCAAAATCATTACAGTTCTAAAAGGTCAAAGACCAAAATGGTTTTTCAAGAACTATTATAATAGTCTTGGCTGGCAGTATGTAATAATATTGGGAGTCAATTTTGTGTGACAAAGAGGTGAAGTTAACAGGACTGGTAGGAAGTTTGTCCCAACCATGTGGAGGCCAAGAGATTCCTTCTTTGACAACCATGTTACAATAGAACTGAGAGGGAGGAAAAAGCTTTGCAATCATTTCTATTGAGACCCGAGAGTGATAAGTGTAACAAGGTGTTCATTCCATGCCAAGGATCGTGACAGTCCATAACCCATGAGCTCTATGGTTATGGTAGGCATGATTCAAATGATACTAAGGATTATTTGTATCATTCAAAATGAAAATAAGGGTGGTGGTGTGTTAGGCTAAGTGCAGTCTCATGTTGAATTCACAAGAAGGTGTTTTTGACAATCTGTTGGTGCCACGGGGTAATCCAGTGGTGATGTTTTGACAGTCATCGTAGAGGAGACTGAAGGAGCTCTACTTGCAGGGTTAGGCATGGTTGGAGCCGCTAAATGATATTAAGTATCATCCTATAGAGGATCACCTAAGATGATCACATTCTCTCAAATTGAGAGGAAACTAAGCCTCTGTATTGACAGAGTCAGATCCATGGTTTTAATCGACATTATTATTCTATGGCTATTACATGCTATGGATGATTTGGTTTTCCAATGGAGGAAAGGTGGTGAATGTGGCATGTTCGAGTTGGAACCGGCCAAAAATTAGGGAGAATAATCATAGACCATGAGGATCTATATGATAGAATTTTATTAGTGATGATTAAGAAGATGACTCGGTGAATAATCATGGAGTTTTGTTTATTGGTTATTGGAACAGTGAAGGGGTTGTGAACCTCTAAAAATGATAGTTGTCAAGGAGGATCAGTGAGATGATGTGACATATGTAGATTTGAATCAATGATCAATACCTCTACATCAGATTGGATCAGATCAGGAAGCTCTTGAGTGTGTGAGAAGAGGAAGTCACACCAGGACCTAGTAGTGAAGGATCAAGTTTGATTCTTGGACATACTGTTAACAATTTTTTGCAAATAAGTGCCAAATTCTTTCTTAGTGTTCTATACCCATTTGTGAATGATTTTTGGGGGAGACCTAATCCAACTTGATCAATTGGATTTGAGTCCCTCACAAGCATTTAGAAGTTTTGGATCAACAACATTAATGGATGGTAAAGAAGAGATGTCATAATTGCTACTCAAACTGGATGCATGGATTGCATATGAGGAAGTGCAAGAAAAGAATAAAAATAAAGAAGTAGAGAAAAAGAGAAAAGAAGATAGCAAAAGCAAACAAGAAGCAAGAAGAAAGAAACTAGAAGATGATTTAACATCATTTGAGATGAAGTTAGAAATGATGAGTAAAAGAGATCAAGCCCTACTTGAATTGATTGAAGCCTAGATAGCATATGAAGAAATAGAAATGGAGGTGAAGATTTTTCCATTGGAAGGACAAGAGGAGAAAACCAATGTTGGTGAAGAGCAAAATGTTGTGGATGAGCCTTGTGTTGAGAAGGTTCTAGTTGAAGACAAAGATGCTGAGAAGATCTTTGATTTGGGTAGTGGTGATTTGATCCCAAAAAATCTTGAGGATAGGGATATGGTTCATGATGAGTAGGGGGCAGATGATGTGATCTCACATGAAAAAGAATTAGTGTTGGTGAGCATAGAGGATAACATGCAAGTACTTCACCAGGAAGAATTTTTTTCCATTGTTGGATATGGAGATGGAATTCTGATTCCTTTAGAGGATCAATCCAGTACTCAAATGAATGGAGGAGATATGTTTGTCTTATTTTGTGTAGGAGTGCAAGGAAAATGTATGGTGGAGCCTATTATTGTTGATGCCTATAAGTTGGGCTTGTACTCTGTAGACTTGATTTTGGGCTCTATTTTTTCATCGGGAGTGATGTTGGTAGCTATCTTTATTTTTGCAAGAGTCCACCAAATGACACATCTAAATTGGAAGACTCAGAAGAAGATCATGGCAATTCAATGAGACTTTAATTTTTGTGTCCCCAGGAGTATGATGCAGGTGCATCATGAAAGTTTGACAATATGAGAATATACATGGTTATATTTTATTGTTATATGGCTTAGTAAGCCATTTGATGTAATTAAATGAGTGTGAGACTCAGTTAAGGTTAAATCCTAGTAGTCTAAATATCATAGACAAGATAAACACTAGGTTCATATAATTGTGAAGTTGACAACATCAACTCCATGATACTTTACTAGTTTATTTTATATGCAACCAATCTTACAAATCGGTCATTTTGAGTCAGTTAGAATTAGAAAGTTATAGTGTCAATTTTAGGAAGGATAAAATTAATAGTAATGTGCCATGTGGTCATTCTATAACCGACACATGAAGAATGTGAAGAGTCATTGATAACTGTCCAAGAATCTCATTTATAGAGAAAAAGATGTAATTGCAAGAGGAGAGAATAGAAGATGGAGTCTCAATGAAGGAGATGGGTGATGTAACAAGGAATTGAGTAATGAAAAGAAGGATTAAAATTTATGTTAGGAACTTTGGTTCTTCAATTTCTCATTTGTAATTCTTCATTCTCAAATTTCCTGAATGATTACAAATTAAGTTGTATTAGAAATCTTTATTATCTCTAGTTCAATTTTGAACATACCTCTATTTTGATAGGATAATTAGTGAAATCTTGGTATCGGGTTTTGTTGAAGGAATCTAATAGTTCATCAAAACCATTTTATTCCTTACTAGCAATCGATATCATAAAGCATGGTCTAGTTATGTTTTGGGTTTCTTTTGAGTTGATTGAATATTATTCAATCTTGTTAATGCCTAGAATCAATACAGTTCTAAAAGGTCAAAGAAATCAAAACCAAAATAGTTTTTCAAGAACTGTTATAATAGTCTTGGTTGGTGGTATGTAATAATATTGGGAGTCAATTTTCTGTGATAAGGAGGTGAAGTTAACAGGATTGGTAGAAAGTCTATCCCAACCACATGGAGGCCAAGAGATTCCTTCTTCGACAACCATGTTACAATAGAACCGAAAGGGAGGAAAAAGCTCTACGGTCATTTCTATTGATACCTGAGAGTGATAAGTGTAACAAGGTGATCATTCCATGAAAAGGATCATGACAATCCATAACCTGTGAGCTCTGTGGTTATAGCAGGCATGATTTGAATGATACTAAGGATTATTTGTATCATTCAAAATGACCATAAGGGTGGTAGTGTATTAGGTTAAGTGTAGTCCCATGTTGAATCCATAAGAAGGTTTTTTCGCCAGTCTGTTGGTGCCACGGGGTAATCCAGTGGTGATGTTTTGACAGTCACCATAGAGGAGACTGAAAGAGCTCTACTTGCAGGGTTAGGTGTGGTTGGAGCCACTGAATGATATTAAGTATCATCTTGTAGAAGATCACCTAAGATGATCACATTCTCTCAAACCGAGAGGAAACCAAGCCTCTGCATTGACAGAGTCGAATCCATGGTTTTAATCGACATTATTATTCTATGGCTATTACATGATGT
The DNA here is from genome assembly GCA_027943335.1 of Chamaecyparis obtusa. NCBI lineage: Eukaryota > Viridiplantae > Streptophyta > Pinopsida > Cupressales > Cupressaceae > Chamaecyparis > Chamaecyparis obtusa. The sequence continues at coordinate 14,484,815 of BSBK01000529.1, forward strand.
AGATGATTTGGCTTTCCAATGGAGGAAAGGTGGTGAATGTGGCATGTTCAACTTGGAACTGACCATAAATTAGGAGGATTAATCATAGACCATGAAGGATCTATATGACAAAATGTCATCAGTGATGATCAGGAAGATGACATGATGACTAATCATGGAGTTTTGTTTATTGTTTATTAGAATAGTTAAGGGGTCATGAACATCTAAAAATGATAGTTGTCAAGGAGGATCAGTGATATTATGTGACATGCAGATTTGAATCGGTGATTGATACCTCTGCATCAGGAATCTACCACCTCTTCCTCTTTGTCTTTGATCATGTATTTTGTTCAATTTCTCCCCAGCTTTCAAGGCAAACTAATAAGCTTCCTCAATGTTTTCCAACTTAACCAAACTGATTTCCTCTTGGAGGGAAACTCTCAACCCATTTAGGTAACTAGCAATTCTTTCCACTTCATCCTCATCATGTCCAGATCTGATATCTAATCTATAGAATTCCTCAGTATAATATTTTACTGAGCTATCTTTCTATCTCAAACTTTGCATTTAGCTAACTAGGTTAATTTGATAATCACATGGTAAGAGCTTTCCTTTCAATTTATTCACCATCTTATTCCATACCTTGATTTTTTCTTTGCCTTTCCTTTTTCTATCCAATTGTAGATGCTCCCACCACAAGGATGTAAGACTCTTCAATTTTTTTCTTGTAATCTTCACCTTTTTTTCCTCAGGGACATTTTCATACTCAAAATACTTTTCCATCTCAATGATCTAATCCATCAATTCATCTAAATCTAGCTTTCCACTGTACTGAGAAGGATTGAAATGTGGTGTAGATTTTAAATTTGTTAATGCTTCAATAATCTTTCCTCACCTTGATCCATCATAGGTGCAGGTTCTGCTTCACCTTGTTCCTCTTCAATTTCTTCATCACTAACATCTTCAAGATGTTTTCCTCTGTGTTTGGCTATCTCAACAACTTCTAACCTAGCAACAATTTGTGTTAACATATTTCCTAATCTTGGATCTACATCTTGACTTCCATGAACCATCTTGAAAACCCTCTACAATTGCAGGTCAGATCGTAATCTGCTACCCCACAACAAATATCAACTAGGATTTAACAATAAGGAACCCTCAACCTAGATTCACAAATCTAGATCTAGATCTCAACTTCTCTCTGACACCACCTGATGCAAGGTAAGGTAGGATGAAGGGATAAAGGCATACCTTAATCACAACCCCCTTACAGAGATCACACATGCGAAAAGAAACCACACAAAAATGAGAGAGAGAATGAAAAAAGATTATTTATTATTCATCAAATAACCTCATACATGTTGGGCTATAAGGTCTTCCTGATTATGACCAATTACATTCAAATTCAATTACAATAGTCCTCCAATATGCACGGATTTATCCTTCAAAAACTATCTTTTGTCTTCTAGAATTGACCTCCTACTATTGATCTACTACCAAATCTCTTTGCCATTCCCCCCTAAGACTATGAACAACAACTACACTTATACAAGAGGCTACTAAAACAAGTCAGCCTTTAGATCCATCATTTGAGAAAGAAATAACTAGATCTAGGTCTACATGCTTCCCAATTATTGATACCAACATTAACTCTGTGACCAAAATTCAATGCACAAGTCGGCCTCAATAGGAAATCAAAATAAACCACTCAGTGAGAAAGGTTACCAAGTGTCAAAAAATAACTCAGAAAACTAACTGAATAGCTCGGCTAATGAAGGAACCAAGCAACTACTGATCCAACTCAATCATTGAAGGAACTGACCAAATTGAACAACTCAAACTTGTTTTTTTTGGTGACACAGGATTGCTAAGAACCCAAGATGCTCCCGCATCACCTATTCCTAGGAATAACCTAGACCGTGCACTTTCAAGATGGGAAAAAAAAAATAACTTTTGTGGACTATCATGGGAAATCTAGGCAATCTAGAGTTCATTGATTGATCAAAAAACTCTTGGAACAAAAATAAATAAATCTAGAGTTGAAACAAATAATAAATTTGAATTTCATTTTGATTCTTCATGGACTTCTTTTATACCTTACAAGTATATACATATTATCATTGATTATTCATGTCCATATTAGTAGGGCTTTGTTTTTCACTATATCCTTATATCTCCTTATACATTGTATGTTATTTATCTCTATCATTTTCTTTCTTTATCTCTTATATATTCCATCTATTTACATTCTCTCTTTACTTATGAAAAGATCTATTTAAAATGACTTGTCTCATACACACTACTATTAGTGTAGATGATGTCTCTTTAGTTCTATATAGGCTTTATCATTATTTTGCCAATAATTTACCAAAGTTAGGTAATATTTTTGACATGCATGGTCATAACAAGAAGAAAGGTACTAGACATCTGTGAGATAGCAAAATTGCCTATTGTCTTTAAGCACCCCATAAATTCTAAACTCTAATACTACTTCCCCTAATGCTAGCATTAAAGGAAAAGACTCTTTGCTATCTACCTTCAAGAGGAAAGAATCTTTGTGAATGATGAACTAGTTTGTCTTTCACATTTAAAAGAATATATTTTAAAATTTTATACTCATATCTATTTTATTTTTAAAAAATTCTAATGAACAGGGCTAACAAATTTAATTATATTTCTAACCTATTCCTAGGAATAACCTAGACCATGCACTTTCAAGATGGGACAAAAAAACTTTGGTGGATTATCATGGGAAATCTAGGCAATCTAGAGGTCATTGATTGATCAAAAACCTCTTGGAACAAAAATAAATAGACCTCGAGTTTAAATAAATAATAAATTTGAATTTCATTTTGATTATTGGACCTTTTTTTTTTATTAAGGGAAAGAAAAGGTTTTTGAGGAGTCCCAAAACCCTTTATAGAAAGTTACAAAAGATAAGCATTAGATTCCATCAAAACAAAATAGTGTTGGATACAACCCCAACAAGCAGAACCCAAAGAAACAACAACCAACACCAACTAAACCAGACAAAAAAAAATAGGTCGAAGCAAGAACCAGACATAGACACAGAGGTAGAAAGAAAATCCAAGGAATAGAAAACAACCCTAGGCCATCTCCTTCAAAGTAGTTGCAACCTCTTCTTCTATAAAAATCATGTTCTCCATCATGTTCTTGAGGTTTTGAATTTCCTTTGGTACTGAGGTAGCCTTCTTTCCGAGACTCGCACAGGTACATTTTCCTAGACCTTCAGCATAACCAACATCCAAATCATTCCCAATCTACATAGTAGCTTTCACCTGGTAAGCCTGCTCCATCCTGTTAGGAATGGGAACACTGAGAGGGGGGGGTGAATCAGTGTTCACTGTATTTTGACTTTTCACTTTAATCTAAATACTGAATTATAAATGCTTAAGTACTAATTAAACATTCACATAACCATAAAACATGAAATCAATACATGACACCAATATAGTTACGGGGAAACCCAAATAGGTAAAAACCCTGGTGGGACTTGATACCCACTAATAATCTGCACTAGTGTTTTGTGATCCTTGTTAGAAGATCCTTTACCCTATTAGGAGTAGCTTTACAATGGTTTTAGTAAAATAGACCTTGTTAAGGGTCAAACCCTGTTAGGAGTCTTTTACAATGATCCCTATTGGGGGAGTGGAGTCACTTTCCTAGAGCTCACTGCTCAAATGATGAAGGTTACAACCTTCTGAATCAGATACACACTATATTTGCAGGTGAACTGTCACTTTGACACTACTTGTTAGATCAGTTCCTTTGGTGCGCTGATGCTTTGACCTTTTGCAAAGCTCTAATACATCATATTATCTCTTAGCATAAATTTTCTCTACTTCTCACAACTCTATTTTCACTTCCATACTGAATGCAATGGGTGCACCTTATATTTATGTGCTCATACCAATTATACAATTAGGTCAACCCTGTAACTAATTACAAATAACACTTCCAAATGAATTGGCTTAAGTGTGATTACAATTATACATATACATATGTCATCAACCTAAATACAATGGGTGCATAGCCTCTACAACATTAATTTACAATCGCAAACCAAAATAGTCACTGTTGGCTCTATGCTCTGTTCTCTATTGGCATACACTAGCTGTGCAACTTCAACTGATTGTAACTTTCACATCTTTACATATCTACTTATGCATTCTTAGACTAAGTAAGAATATAATCTAACAACCTTAACTTCTAGGGTGCATACCATAATTCATATGTACGCATAGACACAGATGCTCTTAGCTACAGGAACTCTATATGATGTCCAGTCTTCAACACTTAACTGATTTTTTATCTTTACACTTAGTGCACTGACTCCAAATTTCTATATGACTTTGTTGCCATAATGACAACACTATATCTATTTGTATACTTTAGTATAGACAACTTTCCAACAATCTCCCCCTTTGTCATTAAAGGCAACAAAGGAATATGGCCAAGTCTCTAACTGTTCCTTTACACAAAAATTTTTTGTCTTCTATACAAACTCTTATATCTCCCTATACATATATATACTCCATATTCTATAAAACTCCCCCTTTGACATTAATGAAAAAGGTGCATCAAAAAACTTTATCTACATACACTCACTAAGGGAAAACATTCGAATATGCAATCTTGAGTTTCTAGATCTCCTTCTTCCAAAAGGTTATCAGAAAATTGATTATCTGTAGATGGGCACATAATGCATATTGAAGCTTATCCATCTTCTCCAATTCTATGCTCAGACCTTGATCATAGGTTATCATGGTCACATAAATATCCTTTATGTTTTGACTAAGAATGTCTAGTGAGGGTGCAAGAGCATTCCTCAATTGAGTCTGTCTAGACCTTATCTTCTCCATTTCTTTCTCTGCCTTCTCAATTATGTCGAATTGACCTTGATAGACATTTTTGCACATGTTTTCATCAGTGGATGTGTCTAGCACTAAAATCTTCACCTTCTCAATCATTGCCTCTACATTTTTTATCTTCTTAAGATGGGCATCAGTGAACTTATCCTAATCCATGGATTCTACAATGACTTTCCTTCCTTGATCTACAAACTCCTTCAATGATGACTGACTAGACTTAAGAGAGTTCAAGTCTAGTGCAAAATTACTCATTAGTGCATTGAGTCTCTTCTTTAAGTATTTCTCCTCTGCCACTATGGCCGTAGATTCTTATAGGCTTGAACAATTTACTTTGAATTGAGAGATGACTATGCTCACATCATCAACTAAATGTACATTTACCATTTTCTTATCCTCTGGTAGCAAACTATTCAAAATATTTATTGATTCCACCAGGAGAGGATTCCTCATTACTTGCTTCTCCTTTGCTTCTCCATAGCTAGGATGTTGAACTTAATCAGGTCTTCTTCCTTCTAGGAGTCCAAACTGTTAGTGTCAAGTGTGAAACTTGACAACAATGCTAAGGCGGGAGTGATGGGAGTGCTATCCATCACCTCTTGCTTCACCTTGAGAAAATCAACAAAAGATTCATCTTTCTTTTCTACCTCTACTCCTTTCTTTTCTTATTCTTTCTCATCAGATATATTTTCTATGATTACTTCTTCTTGTTGAGTGGGAGGGGTATTGTTGCATAAGATTTCTACTTCCTCAATGCTAACAAATGCTTCCTCAAACTTGTCCAACTCCTTATCAGTAGCCACCATGGCTATTTCCACATTATCTATGATAATTGTGCTATCTTTGGGTGATTCTATCATAGGCACAAACTGATCTACTTCTGTTTGAGTTTCTGCTATGGGCGTTGAGTCCTGAGGACTTGTCATTGGTACATTAGTGGGTTCTACCACTTTATCTTCCTTGATGGGTGCATGAGTGATGGGTGCGATAGGTGGTTTGATCTATTGTTCCAACAACACCTTCTCAAAGGCCTTCTCTATTTCCTTTGTTATCAACTCATAATCTTTGTTCATAATGTGAAGAATTCTCATCTTTGTTCTAAGTTATGGCTTTACCAAATTCAATATCAGATCTATTTCTTCTTTAGAACATATAAGCAGAGTGTCTTCTAGCACTTTTCCCCTGATCCTTAGGTCTTCTTCATTTTCTTGTCTTTTAAGGTTTTCTATAATTTCCCATGAATTTCAGACTTATCAATCTCATTGTATGATTCATAGAACTTCCCTATTTGATCAATCCTTCCCTCATCAAAAATTCTTGCATATAGAACTTTGAGGCTAGGTCTGAATCCTATTTGAGGAGATGCTTAAGTGTTTTTCTTGCTCCTTAATGCTTGCGAGGATGGATGACTAGTGCTTGCTTCTTTCTTCCTCTTGAATAAAGGCTTATACTCTAGAGGAGTATCTTTGGGCATGGAAGGAGTACTATCTTCCTTATCCTTATGACTGTCATCTTTCTCAATTTTTATCTTCTTTACCTTGGGATCTTCTTGTTCTTCTACTGCACTCTTCAATTCTAGAGTAGTCTTCTCATCTCTTTCTTTATCAAGGTCTTCTTGTGATACACCATGTATCCTTAGAATCTTTGATGTGACCTTTGCAACCTTTCTTTTTGTTGCAGCACTGTTCAGCTTAGCATCAACTTCTCTAGTCTTTTCTTCATAGGCTCCCCACCTAGGTTCATTGACATCCTTAGGGGCTAATAGTAGTACCTGTGCATAAGCTTCAAGAACTTTTTCTTCAACCTCATACCCAAGTCAATGAATCCACTTAGTCCTAGGTTCCACAGCTTCCATACATGTAGTATCAATCTCCACCATGAAGCATATTGTATCCTTATACTTCTCTACAATACTCTCAGGAATCTTGTGCCTCATATACATTCTTGCTCTAAACATCTTCAATTATAGGGTAATGTAATCTCTAAGTGTGCTTTCTGTGGTTTCCTTGTTTGATATATGAGGCATGGTAGGAATGGACTTGTCAAGATACAAGTCTGACACTTTACCAACTATATGAAGGTACATATATATGATTAGGGACCCAAACCTGAATACCTTATTCTTATCATGTTTGATGGTTTTGATATTGTCTATCAACTATGCATGCAGGATCTCACACAAGTTGAACTCTCCATCTTCTTGCACAAGATGGATGGCTGATAGAATAGTGCCCACAAACACACTATTCACCCTACTGGTGTGATGAAATTTGTAACCCAATATCATTGATATCAATGTGATGTCTGGTTTCTCTATAGGCTCAATGGTCATGCCATACTTATCACTTCTGGATTTACACACTTGATATTCACTTTCCAAATGATCTCTGAGATGTTCTCATGGTTTTCAAATTGGCGCAACGAGCTAGGGTTTCTGCAATCAATCAAATGCATTGCAATTACTGATAGCTCAATCTCCAAATCTTCACAACAACTTCCAAGGCTTAATCTTCTCTCCAATCACTCTGAGTATGAATGCAATGAGTGAATAAATAACTTCCTATGTACTTAAAGTAAGAATTTTACCATTAATGCAACTCGTGTAAACTAGGTTGTCACTTCAAATTTTCAAACTTGAGTTTTTCTAACAATCAGCATGTGCCCTCTTGTACAAAGGTTTCTATACACTCCAAAAGCTTAAGTCCAAAGGTGCATACTTTGAGGATGAGTATACCAACCACGCAGGGGTCTAGAGATAAATTAGCTCCCCCTATTCCCCTGCGGGCCATTTAAGCAGATGTAGAGGGTGCATCCACTTGGGATGCATCCCATACAATCTCAATAGCATTTTCCTTCTTTCCTTCTAACCAAATCAAGCTCGCATCATCTAAGGCCTTCACAAACTTGACTTCTACTTCAGGATCCAAAACTAGTTCTTCAGTCTTTTTAGGGCTTTCTTGACCTTGCATCCTTGATCTACAAAACTTTGAGATATGTCCTGTTGGTTAGAAATCCAATTTTTTGTTTTTTTCTCTAAATTTATGGATGATCTTGAAAAATTTGTAGTCTTTAGGGTTTTCTAGGTCTAATTGCCTTTGAAAAATGATAAAAACCCTAGTTTTGGTCGTCAGCATTTTAATTCTCTTTTACTTTTTCAGATGACTTAAGTCTCAAATTTGCATGTGCACTTCTATTTTCCTCTTAGTCGATGAGTCTCCTTAAGGTTTAGGAATGTTCTTGTTTATCTAGCGAATGCCTGAAAGCCTTTGTCACCCGATCTCGTGAGCTTTTCAAAATATTCCTTATTATTTAATGACTTAGCATTTCACCTTTAGTCTCCAGATCTCGCAATGATAGTCTTGAGATCTAGCGACTGTTGTATTTGATTTATCACTAAGATATTATAGTCACGTAATCTCTGAATTAGTTTTTCCTATGGTCGGGAGATCTCTCAATGATTTATCTAAGTGGCCTTTTATTCAGTGATCATGAGTTTTCTCTTTGGTCGTTGAATCTAGAGATGGAACAACGATCTTCCTTGGTGGTTGTCTCTAGATCTCATAATAATATGATAGTTTGTCTTTCCATTTAGTGATTGTGAGTTTTTTTGGTCACATGATCTCCTGATGTTGGCAGCTATCTCTCTGGCTGTTAGTTATTCTATGACACAGTTGTCCCCAAATCTCTAAATGTGGCGGTTAGGTGACCAAGGATTGTAAGATTTATTGAGAACCGTTGATGATTTTTGATCCTGTGGATTGTGCTTGATATCTAGTCTTAACTTAGAGTGAAGAAATGTTCTTATGACTTGGAGAATGCCTCAGTCATGTGATCTTAGGATTAAACCCTAGTTAAGTGAAAGAATGTGAGATTTAGCGAGAGGTCTTTGTCGCCAAGTCTCCAGATGTGCACAAGGTCAAGTGAGGGTTAATGAAGTGGTTAGGACCTAGCGGTTATGATTTTTTTCAATGATTTGGTGACTATGTGGTCATGTGATCCCAGGTTCCTGAAAGTTAAGTGGTAAGCTTCCAGCGATTCAGCAACACAATTTTCTCAAGGTTGCGGGATCAGGTGGTTAGTTATGGAATCTTCTCACAACTTAATCTGGACCACTAGATGAATTAAAGGATGAGATCAATGGTGGTCATGTTATCAATAAAAGTTCTCAAAGACAAATATATTGTCGCGACTATAGTTTTTGACAATAGTCGCCAGTTCTCATAATAGAATAAATTAAATATATCACTTTCTTCAGTCGCTAGATCTCCAGATGGCTGGGTCACCTAATCTTAGAATGAAGCTTGAAAAGTCAAAAGTATTTCATGACTACGAAATTTCCTCTTAGTCACCATATCTCAGAATACCTTTCTAAAGTGCCAAATTTATAAAATGACTGTCTTTTTCTTTAATCGCCAAATCGTGGAATGTTCAAATTTAAAAAAAATTCTGCTACGGCTAGTATTTTAAAACCCTGTGTGTCCCGAAGTAATGGCAGAAGTCACCTTTTGTTGGCCAGAGATGTCAGACGTGGTGGCACATTCAATGCTATAGGTTAAAACAACTAGAGGTGGCTCATTTGAGAGTTTTGAAGCTTATTGAAGAAGTACAGAGTGCTAGGTTTTCTGAGCTTTCCGGACTTGCAGTGTGATCAGCAAATTTGAAGAAGAATTTCTAGAGCTATAGTCAGGATGAGTTAGACGATAGCAAGTAGAGCTTCTACCAGCTGGGGGTTAAAGGAGAAAGTTAAGGAAAGTTTTTCAAATGAATTTCTCACTCTCTTTCCTAGTTGTCTCAAAATAAAAAGGTAAGTGATGACATTTTTGTTGATGACTTAGCTTATTGTAGGGATGCTAAAACTCTAGAAATCATAGGCATGTTCTTGTTTACATATTTCTACAAGAACCATGATAGTTCAAACCCTTGGACTTCAGGGTTGGCCAAGTTAATTGTCCTAGAGGTTTTTCTAGATGTCAACTTGCTCCTCATGCTCTCTCAGAGATATGATCCTCTCTCAAAGACTATTAGAAAAGAGGATGGTTCACCCTTGATAATCTTAGACCAAAATTCTTTCATGAATGCCTTCGGGATTCAGTTTCCAATGGCCATGGAAATCAACTTACAAGCCTTGGCAAATAGATATGTCAGAGAGGCTACTCTGGTCTCTAGGGAGATTAAGAATCACATGCCAAAGGAGAATAAAAATTATATTGCACCTATGGCTAGATCGATTCTGTATGCCTACAAAGACCTAAACTTTTACATGAAATACATTGCATATGGGATATGCTAGGTTTTGGGAATTGATGTGGGTCCTAAAAGGATTACATCTGATATTTTGATGCTGGTGATGGATTCACAAAGCCGTATGGTGAGAAAAGGGTATGACTTTATTGGTTATATCATAAACAAGATACATGAGGGATTGCTTTCCTTGAAGAATTTCACCTCTGGTTCTCAACCTAGGTTCATGCATTACTCCCTGCTGATGCATCTAATTGTGTATCACAATTATGGTCTAATTAATTTGAATGATCTCAAACCATAAATGATGTGGAATGGATAGCCTAACCCAGTTTAGTTTTTGTTAGGAGTCTGGAGCCCTTCATGCCCTAGGAGAGACTTTAGTTCTTTTGAGAACTATATTGTATTCCCCATTATCCAAAGTTCAGGTGTAAATTGCACAAGATTACCCACCAAGGTCCTGTAGCTGGTGAGACCCCAACAATTTATTCATAATTGGACCAAGGGTCACAATTGGGGAGATATTTACTATGGGACAAGCTATAAAATTATTAGGGTTTATGGATGCCCTCACCCTCCTCATCTTCTCCCATTCTATGTACCACTAACAGTTTCATTTCAAGAGTTTGTCTGGAAACTCATGTTGGTAGAAAGGGAACACTTTTCTTCCCACAGAAAGGGAACTCCCACTCCTCGGCACTTTAGGGTGCATTATATTACAATTGGAAAGGGAGCATTCAGTAAAGTAAATGATTGGTTAGAGAAGTACAAGATGTTTGTAGCACCACATAGGTATGTGGATATAGAAGGTTTCATGGCTGCTGCAAGGAAGTACTACATGCCCACCATTCCTTTCAATAAGCTACATGAGGAGTATCCTGAAGAAGATGTGATCATGAACATCATTGAGGATGATGAGGTGGATAAATGAATTAGGCAATTGGATCAGTTACACAAAATTAAGGAGTTTAAAGGAAAAGGATTGGTATTTGGGAGTTTCTTTCCCACTTTGCCTTACCTCCAAAGACTTGAGCAGATGATGGCTCAATTTGACACACTTGTTGAATCCATGAGGGATCAAATTGATGATGCTAATCAGATCAAAAAGGCCCATTCAAAATCAGAATGTGATGAGGATAGTGATGGTGGCTACCCCATATATAGTCCACCCACTATAGAACAACCAATGGCCAAAGGGCCTGGGGAGGAGAAAGAAAATGTAGATCTTGTTGAATTGCCCAGTTTTGGGGATATTGTTGAGCTACAAAAGAAAAAGAAAAATTTGTTAACTAGTGAGCCTTCATAAAGGAGGAAGGAGAGAGTGAGTGCCCTCTACACAGGGACTAGCTTTCATCATCATGAAATTAGGAAAGCAGTCAGAGAGGCTAAAAGGCAACAGAAGTATGAAACAAAAGATGTGGAGTAGCCTCTAGCTTTAGGCCAGGATGAAAGATTAATTGAGCAAGATGCTTTCATGAAGGATGACAATTTTGTGAATTCTGAGGAATTCAAAAGTTTTTTGTTATGGCATAAGCAGCAACAGGTGGCTTCAAGTGTACAAATAACTAAGGAGGGTCAAGTGCTAGATGAGGCATTACAACAATTGAAAGAATATGACCCTGAGGAGGAAAATCTTACTCTAGATGAGGCCAGGGAATTAGTGAGAAAATGTAATATGTTGCTTGTGTCAGGGTGGAGTTTGTATACTGACTTCATAATAGATAAAATAAAGACACAAGAAGATGTTACTTTGTCTTCTGAGACCCAAGTAGGTGACATAATAAGAGGATTTGGGTATAGCCCAAAAAGTCAGGCCTTGGCCATGTGGAGTCTGTATCAAAAAGACAAGAAACCACAAATTTTGAATGTAAAGGAACAAATGGAGGGAGATAAAATAGTGTGGTCAATCCACAATACAGGGGACCTGGAAATTTCTCAAGTTTTGACCCAATTTGCAAGATTAAATGAGGATAAAACTAAAGAGCTATCAGAGAGATATGGCAACCTCTTGGAGGATTTCAGTGCCCTAGTAAAGGATAGGGACTTGCAGATAATAAAAGTCATAGCATTAGAGAAGCAGGTGGAGGAACTACAATTGAAAATTATAAATACCCCTGTAGTAGCCCCTACACCACTTGAACAGCTAGTGGCAATAGAGGCACAAAGAATGACAAATGAGGAGGTGGTAGCAGAATTTAAAAAAATCAATGATGAAAAGAATGAGGCAGTATTGCAGGCTCTTCTGAGTGTTTTGCAACACAAATTGAACACAATCAAGGATAAATTTGACCTAGTTTATAATGCTTGTGGCAAATTGCCAAAATTGCAAAAGGAGGTCAACAGTTATGTGCAGATTTTGAGTGAGTTTCATACAATGTTGTCTGTCAGGGCACCACTTTTTGAGAGATTGATTTTTGCTTAATCTATGGGGAGTGACATACGGGAAAGAATTGTTGGAGTTGGTGAGGAGGTTGATAGAATTAAAGCCATTTCACCTCTTTTCAAGGGTAAGGCAAATTTGATTAAGGCTAAGATAGCCATGCTCAGCTCCTATACCAATAGATTCATCCCCTCAATTTTAAGTATAGATGGGATAGTGAAGAGCCTTGATAATTGGAGATCGGATGTTGATCTTCTACTACCTAGGAAAGAGGCATTTTTAGGTGAGAATAATAATGTTGATTTAGAGAGCTTCAATAAGGCCTTAGATGAAGCCATCAAAGTAGAGGTTGACCTCACCAAGTTTGTTTCAGATGTCAAGGCAATTACAGATGCCAGATGGGAGAGACAAAAAGACCAACTACAACTTGTCCAAGGTTTTAATTGGCCATCAGAGGAACAAGTAACTGCATGGGATGAAAATAAAAATCCCAAAAAGGCTAGATCTGCCGCAGTTGATTTGGATATTTTGGATGAAGATTGAAAAGGACATCTGACACACTTGACACCTGATCCAAGGAATACAAGATTGATAAGCTATCATTCAAGAATGGTGTAGGTTAGCTTGAAATGGTGATCACCATGTCTCATTGAAATCAAGGAGCTATCATAAATATTTGTAGTTGAGGGTGTCAGTTTTTGAGCAGCCAAAGGTGTACCCTAATCCCAGAAAGTTTTGTTCTTTCACCACCTGTGGGTTGGTTCTATATTTTTTTGTATTTTTATGTTTTAATAGGAGTTAGGTTTTCCAACCACTCGAAGCTTGTTACATTCCCATTAATGAGGGAATTCCAAGGTGGTTTTGAAAAGGCTATATAGATTTGAAAGCTCATTTTTGTAAAGGTTTGTTGGTAGAAAAAGGAGAGAGATTGAAAAGATATAGAAAATAAAACTGAATTGCTTAGAAGCAAATCACCAAGCTTTGTGTCTAGTCTTCTGAGTAATGGAATTGTGAATGTAAGTGGCAAGTTGATTTTAATATAAATACACTACAACTTATACCATATATTGTTGTTGTCTCTTTGCTTGTGTATTTTACTCTTGTATGTTTTTCATGTTAGGCATTTGAAATATACCAAGTTGTAAGGCAACCTGCTTGACTGTTTTATGAGCTTCTTTCAAGGAAAGAATTAAATGTGCTTATATTTCATCTTGGAGAGTAAATATATTTGTATGGATCTTTGATGATAACAATATTTGGTTAATAGAATAGTTTGTAAGGCAACCTATTTGGAGTTGTAGTAGTGTGTAAGGCATACTGTTGTGTTTCTTTTAGGGTTTACTTGTTGATTTACATTGTAACTATATTGCCCTTAGGATTAGGCACTGGTTTGGTATTTGTTTCTCACAATTGTATCTTTCATTGATCTCAGAGAAAAGGTTGAAACATTCACATTATTCATCAATACCTTTTTATTTTTATGTTTATTGCACTGGATAGAATGGACCGTGCCTGGGGCATTTAGTTCATATTTCCTGATTCTGCAAAGAGAGAATCATATTAGGTTGTCCCTCCTTAAAAGGAAGAAGGATGAGAATCCTTAAAGCACTGATTATTGCTTCATTTACAGTCACACTTTGTTTGGTTAAGGTTTGCATTAAAGTGATTATAGTTATATGCAAAGTGTTCTATAGGTTTATGCATTAAGAAGACTAGAAGCTAGTCAGTGTCCACTCATAAGAATACTGCAAAGATAGTCATCATTAAAAGGTAATACATGCCTGATTCTATGGAGCTCAAAAATGAAGGAGGATCTTATCCAATCCTCAGCAATTAGGTTTTTCTCTTGTGGGAATCAGTCTCAAGGAAAACAAGTTCAAGCATCATTTTATGTCCCTAACAGATTGGTGACTCTACTAGGGAGTCAGTAAATTATTGAACAGTTGAGATCTCTAGTTATACTACACAAAGCATTTATTTTGTTTTCTTTCTCCAAACCCAGAAAGGATTTTTGGGTGGTGACTCTAATCAAATCTCTAAATGAGTGTTTTGAAATTTAGGTCACTTTCTTACAATGACTCATAGAAATACTAGATCTTGGAGAAAGGAACATCCAGAAGATAACCTAGAGGGAGAACTCTTGTCCCCATCAGGAAAAGGTCATATGAGAAAAGATAGAAATACAAATGACATGTCTTTTAAATGGAAGTAGAAAGGAAATGCAAGAAGAGAAGAGCTTGTCTAGGCAAATCAAGAGGAAAATGCTTCTGAATATGAGGAAGCAATTGACTTGGGTTTAAACCAATATTAAGATTATTACTCACGTTCTGATAAGGATGGAAGAAGAGCACAGTCCCATAGGAGAGGAATCCTTGGGAACAATAAGAGATCTAGGGGCCAAACTAGGAGCAAACCTGTTTTTGTTCCCTCTTCCCCTCATGCTTCTCCTTTACAAGACCATCAAATATCAGGTGACCACCAAGAAGAAATCCCTGCCCAAGAATCCTCATCAGAAATAGCCCTTCCTGATTCTAAGGAAATTTTTGAAGAAGTGTTTGAATTGGAAAGAAGGATCCAAGAGAAAATTCAAATAATACAAAAGAGAGAAAAGGAAAAAGAGGAAAAAATTAGACATGCTCTGATCAGAGCAGAGCAATTGAAGAAGCAGTTACTGGATTTTGAAGCTATAAATCATATTCTAATAACTAAATAAATAGAGGACCGACCTATTGTCTATAAGACCCATGAGACAAGAAATCCTAAGGACAAAGGTAAGCAAAAGGTTGTAGGGATCTCAATAAATGAAACAAATACTACCAAGAAACCCCTAGATCAAGCAACAAGATTAGATGCTGACTTAGAAAAGGCCAAAAGGGAACAAGAAATATTGGCCAAAGAATTAGAAAAGGCAGAATTGGAAGCCACTATAGCTAAAATAAAAAGAAAAATTGATTTCCTCAAGCAGTCTTCTGGACCCACCAATACCCTTTCCACTTCTCAAGCACAAGGTGTAAATGTGTTGAACACTACTAGAACTTTAGGTATGCCCAAAACTTCTAATATCTCAAATGTTCAAGCATCCACATCTTTTGGTGCAGGCCCATCTCAAACAGGATCTATACATAAAAGACATAAGCAATCAATTTTTAATGGGATCCCTTGTTACCCAAATCCTATCCCTGATGAAATTAGGAAAAAGCTTCCAAAATTCATCGAAAGCAATGCAGTTACTTGTGAAGAACATTTGAAAAGTTTCACTGATGTGATAGATGATTACAACATTGAGCCTAATGATGTGATCATGAAGCTTTTTGTTCAGTCTCTGATAGAGGATGCTAGAAATTGGTTTAGAAATTTGCCTCATGCTAGCATTTGCTCATGGGAACAGTTCAAACATTTTTTCAAAGAACAATATGGTGATAAAACCAATGAAGGTTTCATGCTTAATGAGTTCAACAATATCAAGAAAAATCCAAATGAGGGTGTTGTTGAATTCAATGTTAGATTTCAAAAGGCAATGCATAAATTGTTACAAGTAATCAGACTAGATGATAAGATTTGTTTGGTTACTTATCTGAATGCTTTTGATTCCAAAATGGGGTATCTTTTAAGAGATAAGAACCCTAGAAATCTTGCAGAAGCTTACAAACTATCCATTAATATAGAGAGAAATAGAATAATATTAGGGAAGTTGGGAAGAAGGGAGGATTATAGGCCTTCAGTCTCAAATAGAAAGGAGCCTAGGAAACTTGATACAAAACCAAAAGATGATGATAGTTTGAAGCAAATCTTGAAAGAAATAAAAGATTTGAAGCCTAATGAGGCAAGAAATAATAGAATATAAGGAAATGATAGGCCATCCTTCAACAACTTCAATAATAAATTACCAAGAATGCAGAACTATCCCTATAACACCCAATGGAAAGATCGAAAGCCAGTGCCTCCTGAAAGAAAAGATAGGCCAATTGATAAGACCCCTAATCCCCTATAGAGGAATATAGTAAATATGAATGATGATGTTCCATGGTGTATCATTTTTCAATCACCTCATGATCCTTACTACTGTGCAATAGCTCAAAGTGTTTCTGCAGATGATGAGCAAGACAATAACCATGAGGAATCCTATGATGATCAAGGTTGTGGCATGACTTCATCATATATATGTGATGAAATTGATTCTAGTGAAGAAGATGAAAGTCAAGATGCTAGAAATACCCAAGTTAAATTTGAGACTTATCATCAGCAGGTACTTTCTGATGAAGAGGACAGTCACTTGGATGGAGTCCAATGAAACACCTTAAAAGATGATGAAATAGTGGTGTTGTGGAGGCTTTCTGATGAAGAGATTGCACAAATCATAGTAGATATGGTCACCCAAGCTAGAAGTAACTACAATTTGAGAAATAGGGTGGTAGGTGATTCAAGTCAAAAATCAGCTGGCATATTTATCAAAAGAATAGGTCATGATGTAAAACAAACTCAAGACAAAAATAAGGTGGCTGATGTTGTTGGCAAGACTAGGATCAAGAAGAATGTAACATTTGTTCCCCCTAATGTAACTTATAAGGTAAACCAAAAACCTCTTTAGGAGATTGTTGCCTCTACCCAAAGGGAGGTTAAAATCATGAACAAGGATCAGCAAGGCCTTATGGAGCATGAAAACAATAAGGAAGTAATTGTCATTAAGCAAGATGTAGTTGATCCCAAGTATGTCCCAGTTGACATGGGAAAATTGTTGTCACAAATTACTGTTAAAGTCCCCTTATTGGAAATGATGAGAATAGAAGAGCATAAAGAAAAGGCCTTGAGTTGGGTACAAGGAGTTCTTCCTTCTGATACCCAAAATTCCACCAAGGATGGTAAAGTGACTGCCGCAGTAGATGATTCAACTGAAAATCAATGTGGAGAGATCATCTCTAAGATCCCTCAAATGTATTTGGATACTAATGTTATAAATACTACGGCAGGGACTGTTGATCCTTTCTTTTTGTCCCTAATAGTGAATGGAAAGTTGTTAAAAAACTATATGATTGATTCAGGAGCCTCTAATACTATTATGCCTGTAGAAATAATGAAATCCTTGGGTTCAAAAGTAGATACACCTCATGGAAGGTGTTAGGCTATGGATTCAAGAGAGGTCCCTATTATTGGTACTATAAGGGCTTTCCCTTATAGGTTAGCAGCTTTTCTTGATAAGTTGTTGACAATGAGTGTCCTAGTGGTTGATATCCCACCTCACTATGGGATGTTACTGTCTAGAAAGTGGAGTGCTTTAATGGGAGGTAGTATCCAGTGTGATTTGTCCTTTGCAACTTTTAGTATTAATGGTGAGAATGTGAAAGTATCTAGAGAAAGCAGAACCCCACACATGATAGAGCTGAATAATATGGATGAGTTGAATTGTTATGTGGATGTTGACATGGAGAATTTTAGAGTGGAAAATGCCATTCCACAAAGGGAGGATTCATATCCTCTGACCCAGGAACTGGGGGAACAACAAGATGGATTGTGGCAAATGTATTTTGATGGAGCATGCTCAAAGGAAGGCTCAGGCGCTGGAGTTCTATTAATCTCTCCATCAGGTACCACCTTTAAGTATTCATTTTCATTGACTTTCCAATGCACAAATAATACTATTGAATATGAAGCACTGTCATTGGGATTGAATATTGCTATCAAACATGGGATTAAATGTTTAAAGGTTTTTGGTGATTCTAAGCTTGTGGTGGCACAAGTTCGATCTAAATATGATGTTAAGAATGATAGATTGAAATTGTATAAGCATGTAGTCTGGGACCAAATTGAAATATTTGATGCTTCTAATATATGTTGGGTGGAAAGATCCAAAAACATAATGGCTGATTTTTTGGCCAATGTTGCTTTGAAAACAGATGACTCAACTTTGAATGGAGTTTCAATAGTTGAAATAAAAAGTAGGCTAGTTGTGTTAGACAACATTTACAATTGGCGAGTTTTTGAGGATGATCATGACATTTTGAAATTTATTCAGTGCCTTGACATATATGAAGATCAGCTTATAGACTGCAATACATTGGTTGAGGAAGTTGATGGTAAGGACATGGTTATGGGAAATGAGGTAATCTAATTGAATTCAAATAGTATCCCTAAGGGCCTAACTGAGTTAAAAGCAATATATAATAGCCAAAATGATCATATGTCAAAAATAAGTAATGCTAAGACAAAAGATCTAGGGGAGGTAAATTTGGGATCACATAATGCACCTCAAGTGGTTTATATTGGAAAGGGATTAACTCCTCAACTGAGATATAATTTGATAAAATTGTTAAGGTATAAGCATGTTTTTGCATGGTCATATGATGACCTAAAATCTTATAGAGAGGATTTGTTCCAACATGAAATCCCATTGAAGGATGAGGTCAAACCTTTTAGGCAAACATAGAGGCCCATCAACCCATTGTTAGCTCCTAAGATGCAGCAAGAGCTAGTCAAGTTGAGTGATGCAGGAATAATCCAACCTATACGAAATTCAACTTGGGTGTCTAACCTAGTCCCAGTCAGAAACAAGAATGGGGATATCAGGTTGTGTGTAGATTTTAGAAATTTGAATGTTGCATCATTGAAAGACAACTATTCATTACCCAACATGGAGGCAATGTTGCATAAAGTCACTGGATGTGAATTATTGTCTATGATGGATGGTTTTTCTGGATATAACCAGGTGTTAGTAAAAGAATCTAAGCAGTTCAAAACAACATTCACTACACCTTGGGGAACCTATGTTTATGTCAAAATGACATTTGGTCTCAGAAATGCTAGAGCAACTTTTCAAAGAGCCATGGATGTTTCTTTTGAGTATATTGACTTATTCATGGTTGTCTACCAGGATGACCTAACTACCTACTCAAAATTGGCTGTTGACCATTGTTCACACCTAGAAAAGATTTTTGTTCAAGCTTTGGAATATGGTCTATCTCTAAATCCAAAGAAGTGCAATTTTTCAGTAAAGGAAGGAAAGTTGTTGGGACACATTGTGTCAAAGAAAGGAATAAGAATTGACCTAGAGAGATTTGAAGCTATTAAGAGAGTTATAGCACCAAAAAATATCAAGGGAGTGCAGTCCTTTTTAGGAAAGATCAACTTTGTCAGAAGATTCATTGCCAATTTTGCTAAAATTGTTAAGCCCATGGTGAAATTGCTCAAGAAAGATGTGAAGTGTCAATGGACTGTTGAAGCTCAAGGTGCCTTTAATAAAATTAAAGTAGTTCAATAGGCACATGTGCTTAGGTCCCCTGATTATACTAAGCCATTTTCACTATTTTCCTTTGCATCATTTCACACAATTGTTGTTGTACTGATACAGAAGGATAATGAGGGTTTTGACCATCCAATTGCATTCTTTAGTAAGTCTTTGCAAGCTGCAGAGTTAAATTATGAGATGATGGAAAAGCAGGCATATGCTCTAGTAAAAGCAATGAAATCTTTCAGACTTTATCTAATTTGTGCTAAGGTCATTGCATATGTCCCTCATGCTGTAGTCAAGGATGTCCTCACTCAATCTGAAGTTACTAGTAAGAGATGTAAATGGATTTCCAAGATCCAAGAGTTCAATTTAGAAATCCATATTACCAAGCTTGTGAGAGGACAAGGCCTAGAAAAATTGATGACTGAAGAGAGTATGGATCTAGTTTAGGTTAACAATGAAGGAATCCCTGACAAGACAATAACAATTACTGAATTGCAACCAGAATATGCTGATATTGTGTATTTCCTCAAAAATGCCAAATGTCCTGGACATATGACAGACAACCAAAAGAGGTCCCTAAAATTGCAACCTCATAAATATGCATTGATACAAGGAGATTTGTATTGGAAGAATAGAGATGGAATTTTTCTCTTTTGCCTTGATAGATATCAAGCAGAGAAGGTTTTGAGTGAAATGCATGCTGGTGTTTGTGGAGGCCATTATTCAGCAAAGACTACCACCCATAAGATATTGAGGGCTGGTTATTTTTGGCCTACACTATTTAAAGACTCATTTCAATTTTTGAAGAAGTGTGAAGCCTGTCAGAAATTTGCTTCCAAATTGAAATATTCAGGAGCACTATTGTTGAACCCAATAACTGCTGAAGCACCATTTGCTATGTGGGGATTGGATTTCATAGGGGAATTTTCTGAGAAATCTAGTGGAGGACACAGTTGGCTGCTTGTTGCAACTGATTATTTCACAAAATGGATAGAGGCCATTCCCACAAAGAATGCAACTAGTAAAGTGGTGATTGATTTTTTGCTTGACAATGTTTTGACCAGATTTGGTGTTCCCATAACACTGATCACAAATAATGCAATGTGTTTTAGATCAGATGAATTCAAGGAATTTTGTAGAGACAATGGAATCATGACATCTCATTCATCTCCTTATCATCCTAAAGAAAATGGAAAAGCTAATTCTAGCAACAAAAGTATCCTGACAATCTTGAAGAAAACACTTGAGAAAAATAAAAGAGCCTGGCATTCAAAGTTGAAATTGGCCTTATGGGCAAATAGGATCACAGTAAAGAGAGCCACTGGGAAGTCCCCTTTTGAGCTTGTGTATGGCTTACAGTCAAGATTTCCTATAAATAATTTGCTTCTTGTTTATAATTTTATTCAGGATGAAGAATTGGATGAATTAGAACCAATGCAGGACAAGATCATGCAACTGACTAAGCTAGATGAAGTGAGAAGAGAAAGTCAAAAGAGTAACATCAGATTGCAACAAAAAGTGAAGTACCTATTTGATAAGAGGGCTACTACCAAAAAGTTCAAATCAAATGACCTGGTACTTCAATGGAATGTAAGAGCAGAAGACAAAGGGAAGCATAAAAAGTTTGAATCCTTATGGCTTGGTCCCTTCATGATTAATGAAAGTTTTGGAAAAGACTCTTATTTGTTGAAGAATATGGATGATGAAGTTTTTGAGTTGCTAGTGCATGGGAAATTCTTAAAGCCTTTCTTTAGCTGAGTCTTTCTACATGCATATGTAAATATCTTGTAAATATTGTATAGGTTTGTTTCCTTTAGTCTGTGTGCTTCCTTTCCAGTTTTAGGTTAGTGCATTTTTTGGTCTGCATCCCAGAGATCCATGGTTCTTTTTTAAAATCATGTTTTAACATCCTTAGATAGAGCCACTATTGGTTAGAAATCCCATTTTTTGTTTTTTGCCCTAAATTTATGGATGATCTTGAAAAATTTGCAATCTTTAGGGTTTGCTAGGTCTAATTGCTTTTGAAAAATCATAAAAACCCTAGTTTTGGTCATCATAGTTCTAATTCTCTGTTACTTTTTCGGATGACTTAAGTCTCAAATTTGCATGTGCACTTCTATTTTCCTCTTAGTCACTGAGTCTCCTTAAGGTTTAGGAATATTCCCATTTGTCTAGTGAATGCCTGAAAGCCTTTGTCGCCTGATCTCGTGACCTTTTTAGAATATTCCTTATTATTTAACGACTTAGCATTTCACCTTTAGTCTCTAGATCTCGCAATGATAGTCTTGAGATCTAGCGACTATTGTATTTGATTTTTCCTTAAGAGATTATAGTCGCATAATCTTTGAATTAGTTTTTCCTATGGTCGGGAGATCTCTCAATGATTTATCTAAGTGGCCTTTTATTCAGCGATCATGAGTTTTCTCTTTGGTCACTGAATCTCGAGATGGAACAGTAGTCTTCCTTGGTGGTTGCCTCTAGATCTTTTAATAATATGATGGTTTGTCTTTCTATTTAGCAATTATGAGTTCTACTGGTCGTGTGATCTCCCGATGTTGGCAGCTATCTCACTGGCGGTTAGTTATTCTGTGATGCAATTGTCACCAGATCTCTAAATGTGGTGGTTAGGTGACCAAGGATTGTTAGATTTATTGAGAACCGTTGATGATTTTTGATTGTGTGGATGGTGCTTGATCTCCAGTCTTAACTCAAAGTGAAGAAATGTTCTTACAACTTGGAGAATGCTTCAGTGATGTGATCTCGGGATTAAACCCTAGTTAAGTGAAAGATTGTGAGATTTAGTGAGAGGTCTTTGTCACCAAGTCTCCAGATGTGCCCAAGGTCAAGTGAGGGTTAATGAAGTGGTTAGGACCTGGTGGTTATGATTGTTTTCAGTGATTTGGTGACTGTGTGGTCATGTGATCTTAGGTTCCTAAAAGTTAAGTGGTAAGCTTCCAGCGATTTAGCGACACAGTTTTCTTGGGGTTGTGGGATCAGGCGGTTAGTTATGAAATCTTCTCACGACTTAATCTGGACCATTGGATGAACTGAAGGATGAGATCAACAATGGTCAGGTGATCACTGAAAGTTTTCAAAGAAAAATATATTGTCACGACTATAGTTTTTGACTATAGTCACTAGTTCTCAAAATAGAATAAATTAAATATATCACTTTCTTCAGTCGCTAGATCTTCAGATGGTCGGGTCACCTGATCTTAGAATGAAGATTGAAAATTCAAAAGTATTTCATGACTACAAGATTTCCTCTTAGTTGCTAGATCTTGGAATACCTTTCTAAAGTGCCAAATTTGTAAAATGACTGTGTCTTTTTCTTCAATCGCCAGATCGTGAAATGTTCAAATTTAAAAAAATTTCTACTATGGCTAGTATTTTGAAACCCTGTGCATGCCGAAGTAATGGGAGAAGTGACCTTTTTTTGGCTGGCAATGTTAGACATGGTGGCGCATTCAATGCTACAAGTTAAAACAACTAGAGGTGGCTCATTTGAGAGTTACGAAGATTATTGAAGAAGTACAGAGTGCTAGGATTTCTGAGCTTTATGGACTTGCAGTGTGATCAATGAATTTCTAGAGCTACAGTTAGGATGAGTCAGACGATAGCAAGCAGAGCTTCTACCAACTGGGGGTCAAAGGAGAAAATTAAGGAAAATTTTTTAGATGAATTTCTCACTCTCTTTCCTGGTTCTTCTCAGAACAAAAAGGTCAGTGATGACATTTTTGTTGATGACTTAGCTTATTATAGGGATGCTAAAACTCTAGAAATCACAGGCATGTGCCTGTTTACATATTTCTACAAGAACCATGATAGTGTCATACCGGTTTCAAACCCTTGGACTTTAGGGTTCACCAAGTTAATTGTCCCATAGGTTTTTCTAGATGTCAACTTGCTCCTCATGCTCTCTCAGAGATATGATCCTCTCTCAAAGACTATTAGAAAAGAGGATGGTTCACCCTTGATAATCTTAGACTGAAATTCCTTCATGAATGCCTTCAGGATTCAGTTTCCAATGGCCATGGAAATCAACTTACAAGCCTTGGCAAATAGATATGTTAGAGAGGCTACTTTGGTCTCCAGGGAGATTAAGAATCACATCCTGAAGGAGAACAAAAATTATATTGCACCTATTGCTGAATAGAATTTGTATGCCTACAAAGACCTAAAGTTTTACATGAAATACATTGCATATGGGATATGCCAGGTTTTGGGAATTGATGTGGGTCCTGAAAGGATTACATCTGATATTTTGATGCTGGTGATGGATTCACAAAGCCGTATGGTGAGCAAAGGGTGTGAATTTATCGGTTATATCATAAACAAGATGCATGAGTGTTTTCTTTCCTTGAAGAATTTCACCTCTGGTTCTCAACCCAGGTTCATGCATTACTCCCTGCTGATGCATCTAATTGTGTATCACAATTATGGTCTAATTAATTTGAATGATCTCAAACCACAAATGATTTGGAATGGATAGCCTAACCTAGTTCAGTTCTAGTTAGGAGTCTGGAGCCCTTCGTGCCCTAGGAGAGACTTTAGTGCTTTTGAGAACTATATTGTATTCCCCATTATCCAAAGTTTGGGTGTACATTGAGCAATATTACCCACCAAGGTCCTGTAGCTGGTGAGACCCCAACAATTTATTCATAATTGGACCAAGGGTCACAATTGGGGAGATATTTACTATGAGACAAGCTATAAAATTATTAGGGTTTATGGATGCCCTCAGCCTCCTCATCTTCTCCCATTCTATGTACCACCAAGAGTTGCATTTCTAGAGTTTGTCTGGAAACTCATGTTGGCAGAAAGGGAACACTTGGCTTCCCATAGAAAGGGGACTCTCACTCCTCGACACTTTAGGGTGCATTATATTACAATTGGAAAGGGAGCATTTAGTAAAGTAAATGATTGGTTAGAGAAGTATAGGATGTTTGTAGCACCACATAGGTATGTGGATACAAAAGGTTTCATGGCTACTACAAGGAAGTACTACATGCCCACCATTCCTTTCAATAAGTTACATGAGGAGTATCCTAAAGAAGATCTGATCAGGAACATCATTGAGGATGATGAGGTGGATAAAAGAATTAGGCAATTGGATCGGTTACACAAATTAAAGGAGTTGAAAGGAAAAGGATTGGTATTTGGGGGTTTCTTTCCCACTTTGCCTTGCCTCCAAAGACTTGAGTAGATGATGGCTCAATTTGACACACTTGTTGAATCCATGAGGGATCAAATTGATGATGCTAATCAGGGTAAAAAGGCCCATTCAGAATCAGAATGTGATAAGGATAGTGATGGTGGCTACCCCATATATAGTCCACCCACTATGGAACAACCAATGGCTGAAGGTCATGGGGAGGAGAAAGGAAATGTAGATCTTGCTGAATTGTCCAGTTCTAGGGATACTACTGAGCCTCAAAAGAAAAAGAAAAAGTTGTTAACTGGTGAGCCTTCACAAAGGAGGAAGAAGGATAGAGTGAGTGCCCTCTACACAGGGACTATCTTTCATTGCCATGAAATTAGGAAAGTGGTCATAGAGGCTAAAAGGCAGCAGAAGTATGAAATAGAAGATGTGGAGTAGCCTCTGGCTTTAGGCTAGGATGAAAGATTAATTGAGCAAGATGCTTTCATGAAGGATGACAATTTTGTGAATTCTGAGGAATTCAAAAGTTTTTTGTTATAGCATAAGCAGAAACAGGTGGCTTCAAGTGTAGAAATAACTAAGGAGGGTTAAGTGCTAGATGAGGCATTACAACAATTGAAAGAATATGACCCTGAGGAGGAAAATCTTACTCCGGATGAGGCCAGGGAATTATTGAGAAAAAGTAATATGTTGCTTGTGCCGGGGTGGAGTTTGTATACTGACTTCGTAATAGATCAAATAAAGAGACACGAACATGTTACTTTGTCTTCTGAGACCCAAGTAGGTGGCATAATAAGAGGATTTGGGTATAGCCCAAAAATTTAGGCCTTGGCCATGTGGATTCTGTATCCAAAACATAAGAAACCATAAATTTTGAATGTAAAGGAACAAATGGAGGGAGATAAAATAGTGTGGTCAATCCACAATACAAGGGACCTAGAAATTTCTAAAGTTTTGACCCAATTTGCAAGATTAAATGAGGATAAAACTAAAGAGCTATCAGAGAGATATGGCAACCTCTTGGAGGATTTTAGTGCCCTAGTAAAGGATAGGGACTTGCAGATAATAAAAGTCACAGCATTAGAGAAGCAGGCGAAGGAACTACAATTGAAAATTATAAATACCCCTGTAGTAGCCCCTGCACCTCTAGAATAGCCAGTGGCAATAGAGGCATAAGGAATGACAGATGAGGAGGTGGCAATAGAATTGAAAAAGATCAACGATGAAAAGAATGAGGTAGTATTGCAAGCCCTTCTGAGTGTTTTGCAGCACAAATTGAATACAATCAAGGATAAATTTGACCTAGTTTATAATGCTTGTGGCAAATTGCCAGAATTGCAAAAGGAGGTCAATAGTTATGTGCAGATTTTGAGTGAGTTTCATACAGTGTGGTCTGTCAGGGCACCACTTTTTGAGAGATTGATTTTTTCTCAATCTATGGGGAGTGACATATGGGAGATAGTTGTAGGAGTTGGTGAGGAGATTTATAGAATTAAAGCCATTTTACCTCTTTTCAAGGGTAAGGCAAATTTGATTGAGGCTAAGATAGCCATGCTCAGCTCCTGTACCAACAGATTCATCCCCTCAATTTTAAGTACAGATGGGACAATGAAGAGCCTTGATAATTGGAGATCAGATGTTGATCTTCTACTGCCTAAGAAAGAGGCATTTTTAGGTGAGAATAATAATGTTGATTTAGAGAGCTTCAATAAGGCCTTAGATGAAGCCATCAAATAGAGGTTGACCTCACCAAGTTTGTGTCAGATGTCAAGGCAATTATGTATGCCAGATGGGAGAGACAAAAATCCCAACTACAACTTGTCCAAGGTTTTAATTGGCCGTCGGAGGAACAAGTAATTGCATGGGATGAAAATAAAAAGCCCAAAAAGGCTAGATCTACCGTAGTTGATTTGGATATTTTGGATGAAGATTGAAAAGGACATCTGACACACCTGACACCTGATCCAAGGAATACAAGATTGATAAGCTATCATTCAAGAATGGTGTAGGTTAGCCTGAAATGGCGGTCACCATGTCTCATTGAAATCAAGGAGCTATCATAAATATTTGCAGTTGAGGGTGTCAATTTTTGAGTAGCCAAAGGTGTACCCTAATCCCAGAAAGTTTTGTCCTTTCACCACCTATGGGTTGGTTCTATATTTTTTTGTATTTTTATGTTTTAATAGGAGTTAGGTTTTCCAACCACCCGAAGCTTGTTGCATTCCCATTAATGAGGGAATTCCAAGGTGGTTGTGAAAAGGCTATATAGAGTTGAAAGATCATTTTTGTAAAGGTTTGTTGGTAGAAAAAGGAGAGAGATTGAAAAGATATAGAAAATAGAACCAGATTGCTTAGAAGCAGATCACTAAGCTTTGTCTCTGGTCTTCTGAGTAATGGAATTGTGAATGTAAGTGGCAAGTTGATTTTAATACAAATACAACTTCTGCCATATATTGTTGTTGTCTCTTTGCTTACATATTTTACTCTTATATGTTTTTCATGTTAGGCATTTGAAATATACCAAGTTGTAAGGAAACCTGCTTGACTGTTTTATGAGCTTCTTTCAAGGAAAGAATTAAATGTGCTTATATTTCATCTTGGAGAGTAAATATATTTGTATGGATCTTTGATGATAACAATATTTGGTTAACAGAATAGTTTGTAAGGCAACCTATTTGGAGTTGTAGTAGTGTGTAAGGCATACTATTGTGTTTCTTTTAGGGTTTACTTACTGATTTACATTGTAACTCTGTTGCCCTTAGGATTAGGCACTGGTTTGGTATTTTTTTCTCATGGTTTTATCTTTCATTGATCTCAGAGAAAAGGTTGAAACATTCACATTATTCATCAATACCTTTTTATTTTTATGTTTATTGCACTTGATAGAATGGACTGTGCCCAGGGCATTTAGTTCATATTTCATGATTCTGTAAAGAGAGAATCATATTTGTTTGTCCCTCCTTAAAAGGAAGAAGGATGAGAATCCTTAAAGCACTGATTATTGCTTCATTTATAGTCACACTTTGTCTAGTTAAAGTTTGCATTAAAGTGATTACAGTTATATGCAAAGTGTTCTATAGGTTTATGCATTAAGAAGACTAGAAGCTAGTCAATGTCCACTCATAAGAATACTGAAAAGATAGTCATCATTAAAAGGTAATACCTGCCTGAGTCTATGGAGCTCAAAAATAAAGGAGGATCTTATCCAATCCTTAGCAATTAGGTTTTTCTCTTGTGGGAATCAGTCTCAAGGAAAACAAGTTCAAGCATCATTTTATGTCCTACAAGAAAAATCCCTAACATGTCCAGCCTTGTTACAAGTGTGACAAATCACTGGAGGTCTATTATTCCTCGGCGCAATGAAATGAGTCACCATTCTGCATGTTCAGGCTAAGTGACCATTATAGTTACATATCTAACATGTAACATTCTGAGAACCTCTTACATTTGTCTGATTCTGATTTCTTTGGTTTTGCTAAATCCTATTCTTCTTACTAGTCTTGCAATTTATTGCTCTATGACCAAATCTATTACATGTATAATAGTCACCATTAAAAGGTTTTAGCTATGTACAGTTCCTTGCAATGTGTCCATGCTTTTTACATGCAAAATAGGTGCGTTCTACAAGCTTGCACTCATTCCTAGGAGGACCACCATTGTCTTTGGTTTGATCTTCAGTCTTCTCATCATCAGTAGATTTCTTTTGTGAATCCCTTTTTGCTTGCATATTGTCAATCTAATTTTTTGCTTCATTGTATGTGATACAACTAGTGTCTCCTTTGATTCTTCTTGCATACAACTGTGATTCTACCAATTCAGCACTGGTGTGTAATTTGGCTATATGATCCTTTGACTTTTTCAATTCAGACTCCAAGCTTTCTTTTTTGTCTCTTAGCTCCAAGATTTCCATGTTTTCTTGCCTTAGTTCTTCATTCAGCTGAAGGTTTTCTTTGATCTATTCATCACAGACTTCCTAATTATTAGTCAGCTTATCATCAAACTCTTCAAGTTGTTCTTTCAAGGACTTATTTTCTTCATTCAACTTCTTGATTTTTTCTTCAAGATCATTGCTAGAGCATACTTTCAAATCCTTTATTAGTCTTTTGATAACTAATTGAGCATCACTAAATTTTTCTTTTAGTTCTTCAATTTCTTTTTCTGAATTGTCTAGCTCTTCAAGAGTTGCTTCAAGATTCTTCTTCAGATGTTTCATTTCTGCTTTGTCCATGATCTCCTCAATTGGTTAAACTTCTTTGCTGAGGACCAAGGCTCTGATACCAATTGTTAGGAATTAGAACACTAAGAGGGGGGGTGAATTAGTGTTCACTATATTTTGAATTTTCACTTTAATCTTAATACTAAATTATAAATGCTTAAGTACTGAATTAAACATTCACATAAACATGAAACATGAAATTAACACATGACACCAATATGGTTATGCAAAAACCCAAATAGGTAAAAACCCCAGTGGGACTTGATACCCACTAACAATCTACACTTGTGTTTTGTGATCCTTGTTAGAAGATCCTTTACCCTGTTACGAGTAGCTTTACAATTCTGTTAGTATAGTAGACCTTGTTAAGGGTCAGACCCTATTAAGATTCTTTTACAATGATCCCTGTTAGGGGAGTGGGCTCACTATCCTAGAGGTCACTGCTCAAATGATGAAGGCTACAACCTTCTGAATCAGATACACACTATATCTGTAGGTGAACTATCACTGTGACACTGCTTGTTAGATCAGTTCCTTTGGTGTGCTGATGCTTTGACCTCTTGCAAAGCTCTAATACATCATATGCTCTCTTTGCATACCTCTTCTCTACTTCTAACAACTCTATTTTCACTTCCATACTGAATACAATGGGCGCACCTTATATTTATGTGCTCATACCAATTATACAATTAGGTCAGCCCTATAACTAATTACAAATAATGCTTCCAAATAAATTGGCTTAAGATGATTACAATTATACATATACATATGTTGGCAACCTAAATACAATGGGTGCATAGCCTCTACAACATTAATTTACAATCACAAACCAAAATAGTCACTATCAGCTCTATGCTCTATTCTATGCTGGCATACACTGGCTATGCAGCTTCAACTGACTGTAACTTTCACATCTTTGCATATCTACTTATGCGTTCTTAGTCTAAGTAAGAATATAGTATAACAACCTTAACTTCTAGGGTGCATATCATAATTCATCTGTATGCATGGGCGCAGGTGCTCTGATTTGTAGGAACTATGTATGTTGTCCAGTCTTCAACACTTAAGTAATTTCTAATCTTTAAACTTAGTGTGTTGACTCCAAACTGCTATATGACTTTGTTTCCATAATGACAACACTATATCTAGTCATATACTTTAGTATAGACAACTTTTCAACACATCCTAGTGGCAAGATCCTTCAAATTTTCAATAGAAAATTTCATGCTATCATGGCTGATATGGAGAATTTTCTTGAGGTTTTCCTCAAGGTTCTTATTCTCAATTTTCATCTTCTCAACCCTCTTTTCTAGAGCCATTCTCGCAACTCTCTCTTCCTACAGTTTCTCCAATAAACATTTATTTTTCTCAAGCACCCAAATATCAACTTTTTTCTCAATAACATCTTTCATGCTTGCAAAGTTATTAGACATGGTATTGTTCTTCATTTTGAGGTTATTGATTTCAGTTAGGACCCATTTGTCCATCTTGTAAGAATCAACAACCCAATCTTTGGCCTTTTTTAAAGAATCTAGAGTAGGTACAATCTTTTGATGAAGATTGTTTAGATTGAGATGAGTAGACTCCCGTTTGCAAAAAAAATCATCATGTCGAGACACATTGGTGTGTTTAGACTCATAACCAGGCACAAACGACACATAACTAGGGTAACCAACAAGATTAACCTCTCGATTCTTACCTTTCTCTTCCAGATTATTCTTAATAGAGGTGGCATAAATCTCCAAGCCCACAAATGGATGTCCTAAATCCTTTTTGGAGATACCCTCATTATCCTTCACCAGACCTGAATTATTGGACTTTTATTATACCTTCCAAGTATATACACATTAGCATTGATCATTCATTCTAAGTAGGGCTTTGTCTTTCACTATATCTGTATATCTCCTCATACATTTTATGTTCTTTATCTCTATCATTTTCTTTCTGTCTATTATATATTCCATTTATTTACATTCTCTCTTTACTTATAAAAATATCTATTTAAAAGGACTTGTCTCATACATACTACTATTAGTGTAGATGATGTATTTTTAGATCTATATAGGATCTACCATTATTTTTCTAATAATTTACTAAACTAAAATAACATTGTTGACATGCCTGGTCATACAAAGAAGAAAGGTATTATAAATTTGTGAGCTAGCGAAATTTCCTCCCATCTGAGCACCCTAGAAATTTTGAACTCTAACATTTTTTCTCCTAAGGATGACCTTAAAGGATAAGACTCTTCACTATCTACCTCCAAGATGAAAGGCAAAAAACCAAATTCTTTGTCTAGGACACTAACACTGATAATGTCAAGGAGGTGGAGAAGAAACATAGTACCCCTTGAAGACCCAATAGACTAGCAGTTGATTTTCTAAAAAACTTAATAAGCTACTTGTTGATTATGATTTTGAGGAAGACATAGAATAGGGGAATCCAACAGTTGATAAGGGGATGATGGAAATAAGAACATAGAGGATGAGGATTTGGAGACTAATGACAATGGTATCTCAAAGAAATCAACCTCTGCAAAATTGACCTACACTTTTAATAAAGTGAATGGGGTACTTGATGATCCTAATACTAACATAATGCCAACTGAGGGGAACCATGTTCTATCTAGCTTTGATGTGGATTTCACCTCAGTTTTGGAAAGCTTATAGAGTGATGTGGATAGTCTAAAAAATAGACTGAGAGAGGTGGAAAGAAAAATTGGAATCATTTCTATGTTAATTCTTCATGTGATGGACAGCTCGACAACTTCTTTCTTCTTGATGCAACAAAAATGTCTCAGGGATGATGGACAAGAGGAAGGAAATTTTAAAGATTTGTTCAAATTTCTCACTGATGATTAGTCTCGTGTACTACATTAGTGAAATTTTAATATTAAATCCTCACACAAGGTTTTAAAAGGATTGACCCCCTACCCCTCTAAGGCTTTCCTATAGCATGGCTGGTGGAGAGATCACTACTAGTGGGATTGCAACAATTGGAATGTCCATGTCATGTCTCTCCTTATTCATTTTCTCATTCAAATCTACAAAAAAAAAATCAATGCATCTCCAAATATAGTTCTATTTTTTGTTGATCTAATCTAGATGTACCCATGGGATATTTCCAACCTAAAAATTTTCATAGTTCTCCCATGTAGCAAGTCTAGGAACTTAGATTCATCCATCTTCATGACAACTGAAACCTGCACAACAATGTTGTGAAAAATGAGTCCTTGTAGAGACTTAGTAAGGTGCCTTTCTCTACCATTAAACACATTATCATTACATAATTTCCAAATGGACCAAATAATTTCAATAGATAATAAAGACCAAAAGAATTTGCAACTTTTATTAAGGCTCAAGATTTTTCCAGTCAAAACATTCAAGATATTAAAATTGTTATTCAGGAAAAGCCCAAAAAGATCTTATATTTCTCTAAAAAATAGGCATTCAAAGAATAAATGGTGAGTGAAATGACAAAATTTACAAAATGTACAAATATTAAGTTCCCTAGAAGGTTTCTTTACATGCAATTTGTGTAGGAGGAGTCTCCACATGAAAAAAACCTTTTTGGGTTCTATAGGTTTTCTCCAAAGATCAGTCGTGACTTTATTTCAGCTCAAGGCATTAGGATAAGTGGAAGCTAGTACAACTATTTGTCTTTTGTGTTAGGTGACCCCTCTATTTTTCTTCTCATTATGGCCCCAGCTCCGTGTTCTACCTCCTTCTTCAGTTTCATGCCCTAATTCCTTCTTGATGTTTCTTTCAATGACCTCACCAGTCACCATTAATGTCTTATGTCCAACTATCCAGCCATTTGTACATCCATAGATTAAACAAGAAAGACTTATATAGAGCATCACATGTCATTGTCTTGTCAAAACATATGCCCATAATTTGATCGACCCACTGCAAATTTCATAGATACAAACAAAGATACAGTTCAAACTCCACATGTATATTATTGATGTAGGATTTGCACTGTCTACCCAAGATGCTCCTACATTAGGTGCATAGGGTATAAAGGGAGTGACCTAATCACTCAAGAAGGTGAAAGCCAAGGTGGATCACCTCAGCCTCCAACAACCATGTTACATCCTCAATTGGTCTACCAATCCATTTGAATAGATATTCATAATATTGATGGTTCCTGATGTTTTTACTCACCCTGTTCTCCAAGATTGATTTTATTTTGTCCTTTTCTACAACTAATATTATATTACTTAATGGTGTTCTTGTAGGCCTTTCCTAATTCTCATTTTATCAATAGTCTATTAAGTCAATAATGTTGAATATTGGTGAGATATTCAAATCACCTAGAAAGTCAAACTCATATACATT
Organism: Chamaecyparis obtusa; assembly: GCA_027943335.1. Taxonomy (NCBI): domain Eukaryota; kingdom Viridiplantae; phylum Streptophyta; class Pinopsida; order Cupressales; family Cupressaceae; genus Chamaecyparis; species Chamaecyparis obtusa. Next base: position 14,518,246 of record BSBK01000529.1, read on the forward strand.
TACAGAATCATGTTTGTGGTTAATTTTGCATGGCTCAAACTTTCTCATTTTTAGTTTGTTATAAGTTTCAATTGGGAATCTTTCCTTCTATAGATACACCATTACTTCATCTTTGAATTGATACACTTTGTGTCTCCTCTTCTAGTCGACCCTGGCTTTGTATTGAGAATTCACCCATTCAATGTATTTCTTCACTACTTCGTGTACATCCTTCATGTGTTGGGAGAAGTGTTTGGCTTCTGCACTCCTTTTTTCCTCATTGCCTATTGCTCTTAGTTCCAAAACATTCCTTGGGCTACTACCATAGAAAATCCAAAATGGTTTTTTTTCTTGTACTTTTGTTCAATGAGTTATTAAATGTGAATTTTTCTTGAGGAAACACTAAATCCTATCCCTTTGTCTTATCCCCAACTAGGCATCTCAAAAAATTGCCCAAAATTCTATTCACTACCTCTGTTTGTCCTTCAATTTATAGATGGTAAGCCGAGAAAAATTTCAAACCTTTTTTTATCTTCTTCCATAGGGTTCTCCAGAAGTTCCAACAAACTTTGTGTCCCTATCAGATACTATGCTATTTGAAAATCCATGTAACCTAACCATTTCCATGAAGAATACTTCTTCTATGTCAAAAATGTCATTGGTTTTCTTACATCAAATGAAATGTTCCATTTTCAAAACATCTTCCACAACTATAAGCATGGAGGCATATCCCCTCTATGTCCTTGGTAGTCCAAGAACAAAATCCATGCTAATTTTATCCCATAGCCTCTCAAGAAAGAGTAAAGGCTAATATAATCTAGTGTTTTGACTAGTCCCCTTAGCCACTTGAAAACATCTACAACCTTAAACAAAATCTTTTCACATCTCGTGCTAGTTGAGGCCAACAATGACTGTAAACCACCAATGCAATGGTTTTTTTTACAACAAAATTTCTAGTGAGACCTCTACTATGCTTCTCCTTGATGATATTTAACCTCATAGAACTCCTAAGGATACAAAGATGATTATTCTTGAATAACATGCCATCCTAGAGTAAATATTTAGACCACTTAGTTTGGGTTGCTTCTATAGGCTCCTTAAAAACTCTCCAAGCTCAACTAAAATCTAGATATGCCTCATACAAATCCTTCATTTCTTGAAATCCAACCACTTTTATTTATATTTCAGTTAGTAGATTTTTTCTTCTACTCAGTACATCAGCAACCTTGTTAGATCTTACACTCCTATGCTTTAAAACAAATGTGTAACTTTGTAGAAACTCCACCCATTTCACGTGCCTCTAATTTAGCTTTCTTTGATTGTTCAAATATTGTAAGGCTTGGTGATCGATAAACAAAAAAAATTCTCTTGGTAGGAGGTAATGTCTCTACTTCTTTAATGCTTGGACGATGGCATAAAATTATTGGTCTTACACGGAATATTTCTTCTTAGCATCATTTAACTTTTCACTAAAATAGGCTATGGGTTTACCTTATTCGATTAGTAAAACCTTGATAGCATTGTCGCTTGCATTGGTGTCTAGTTGGAACATCTTATTGTAATATGAGAGTGCTAAAATAGATTGTTTAGTCATTTTTTCTTTCAATAATTCAAAGCTCCTTGTTTCTCCACTAGTCTATTTAAATTCCTTCTTATCTCCTCTCACAGTTTCAATCAATAGAGTACAAATATTGTTAAATCCCCTTATAAAATTTCTATAAAAACTTTCCAGTCCATAGAAGGATCTCACTTCTATTACATTTTTTGGTGTTGGCCACTCAATTATGGCCCTCACTTTCTTCAGGTCCATTCTCAACCTTTTCCTTGATACAACAACTCCTAGATATGCCAAATCTCTCTTTGTAAAACTACATTTTTTAGATTTATGAATAATTTCTCCTCTCTTAATTTCTCAAAAACTTTATGTATGTGCATCAAATGTTCTTCTAAGGTCATGCTGAAAATCAAAATATCATCAAGGTAAATAATCTAAAACTTACCTAGAGACTCCTTCAATACTTTGTCATTAATTGCATAAATGTGTTGTGTGCATTTTTCAATCCAAAAGGCATAACCAACCACTTGTATAGGCCTTCTTTCATATTGAATGCGATCTTCCACTCATCTCCTTCTCTGATCCAGATTTGATGATATCCACTCTTTAAATCAATCTTCATGAAGTACTCTACTCCATCTAGATAGTCCATTATGTCATCCATTATAGGCAATGGGAACCTATATTGGATGGTTTTCTATTTTTGGCTCTTCAATCAATAGACATTCATCATTCACTATTCCTTTTGGATTCTAAAACTATAGCCACAACATAGGAACTTAAAATCTCTCTAAATATTCCCTTCCTTAATAGTTCTCCCACTTTTTTATTCAACTCATGATTCTCCACTAGAGTCATTCTATGTGCTTCTTTTTTAGGTAAACTAGCTCCAAGTATCAAGTCAATTTAATGACTTATCTTCCTCACAGGGGGTAATCCTTCTGGGGCATTATCTAAAACAATATCTAGAAAGTCTTTCACCAAATCTGCCACCTCTTGTAGAATATCCTCTGCTTCTTCTTGTTTGATTTTTGGAATCGATGAAAAATACACATCTTCGTACTTCATTCTACTCAAGAATGACCTACCATTAACTAAACTCGTCCTTGTATTGCTACATATTTTCCCCATTATTTCCTTTAATGGATTCAACCTACACCTGACTCCATCCTTTGTTAGTGAGTAGGTATTTGCATACCCATCATGGACTACTCTTCTATCAAACTGCCTTGGTTTGCCTAACAACATGTGAGAAGAATCCACAAGAATAATGTCACATAGAACTTCATCTATGTAATTCTAAATTTTGAATTTTACCAAACTTTGTTCACTAACTAGAAACTTCTAATCCTCCTATATCCATGCAATCTTATAAGGATGTGGATTCTTTCTCCTCTTCAATTTGAAACTTGGTTACCATTTCTTCAAACACAAGATCATTTGCCCTACCACTATCAATTATGATATCTCACACCTTCCCTTTACACTTGCACGTAGTTCTGAACAAAGTTTTCCTTTGAATCATATTATTCTCTTCATTCAATAATTCTCTTCTAGCCGTTAAATCTTCTCCTCTTTCAACATCCTTGGAGTGTAGTGACTCAGCTTCTTCCTTATTCACATTGGATGACCTTTCTTCATTATCATTCCATCTATTTGCTAGGAATAATAGTCTACCAATACAACTGTGAGGGGGGGTGAATCAGTTGTATGACAGATTATTAAACTTTAAACTTTGAATAGTAGCAATATCAAATCAAATGAACACAATGAATGCCAACACAATAACAAAATATTTTTTGTCAAGGAAACCCTGTTAAAGGTAAAACCCTAGTGGGAATTAACACCCACTAATTATTTACTAAGACTATAGTATCCTTATTAAACGATCTAGCCCTATTAGGAGCTGATTTAAACATTAAAGTATGCAATCCTTGTTAGAGGACAGACCCTATTAGGAGTCAAGAAAAATAAGGTAGGCCCACCACCTAGGCTCACTGCCCAAAGAAGGTTATGTCCACCTTCAAAACTTATTGTTCGCAACACAAGTGTATGTAAAGAAATACACAATCTTGAACTATCCAATAGAAATTGTCTTTGCTTGATCAATTCCAATGAAGTTTATAATTTATCCTCTACTCTACATCTAGTAGACACAAGCTCACAACTTCCACAATCCTCTTTTACATCACATACATTCTGCCATATCTTTTCAAAAGAAAATATCTTACATATATACCCTATTACAAAATAAATGACCAGGTCAGCCAATTAGGCTTTCCTAATATACAAATGATTACATAACTACTTGCTAGATACCCATGGTATCTAAGACAAGTATACAATAATTAAAATTCAATAATTAAGGACCAACATCCATAAATCATGCTTGTCGTTCATGATAAATCCTACAACTCTAAGGTCAACTTCCAAATAGGTCATCTTTAGAACACAAGCCATAACTAATGTCATCATACTTTCATTACCTTGCTAAGATCAAAGAACATTCTTTAGTACCCTATCTATCATCCCTTAAGCTCACATACACTAAATCCTCATCGCTTGTAAGATATACCCAAAATTCAGATACTTACTCTGTCAGCTTCCACTGTCACTATCCAGTAACCAATCTTCACCAAATCTTCTATAACTCAGCCAATATGAAATATTACATCATGTGATCTTAGATATAAGATCACACCACCTTCCTCTACACACAAATGACTTCACACATTCTGAATCATCCGTACATTATTCATACACTATAATAACCAACATGTTCTCTTCATAGAAACATATTTTGACATCAGTGACAAAACATGAATGACAAAATCATTAATTCCAACATCACTCAACATAGTGATTAAACATATTAAATGTATCCAACAATCTCCCTAATGCATTAGCAATATCCAAAAATCTCCCCCTTTGGAATTGATGGAAACATATGGGAAAATCCATCAACCCAAACATATTCTCTTAGTACCTTTCTCTCAGTACCTTTACCACATAGTCTATTTCCCATAGGATTTTTGCATAGTCTCTTTCCCCCTTTGACAACAATATAAAAGGGTTCCATAAGTCAAAGATTGTCTTTAACAACTATCTTCAATGATCACTCTCCCTGAGGATTAGATCCATACATCAAGTCCATAATATGATAAGGCTTTGAAAATCTCTAGACTGATGCATCCCTACATCATTGAATTCCCACTAAGAGGGGCTTGCACCCCAAGCATACCTTTGAGATAATCAAAGGCATCTTTTGGAAATGACTTTGTAAAGATGTCTGCTATTCGTTCCTTTGTGCTAATGTATTCCAATCTTATTTCCTTCTCTTCTACCTTATATCTTAGGAAGTGATACTTAATAGAAATATGCTTAGTTTTAGAATGCATCACATGATTCTTTGACATGTGATGCAAGGGATAGAGAGCTGAGGGGCCAAAATATGGCACACCCTACAGATCCATCCTTGCTCAACAACTCACGGAAGCAACAACAACATAGTGAGAGTGATGCAGGAGCATCCTGAATGTAAGAGCAATCTTGCATCACCCAAAAATATTTCTATTTTTTTTTTTTTTTTTTTAATTCAATAAGGGCTATCTTGTGCAGAGCTGCTATTTATGGAAAGTTACTATTTTTGGTAATTTTCTTATGTGCTCAGAATGATCTGATTTCTTTCTTGGAGGTTCATTTTGGTCATATAAGTCTGCCAGTAAAGTTTCATTGCCAGATCAAGTGTATATTGGAAGATATTGAAGATTTTCGGTATTGGCAGCAGGGGACAAAAACTTTGAACTCAGTTTTGAAGGCTTTAGAAGCCCCGGATGAGGTTGAATTTTGGGCTGAATGAAGCTTGCTTAATTCAAGTGTTGTAGAGCTCCTCGCGCCCTTTCCGAAATGGGGTTACAATAGTCAATCGGGTCAACTGGTGATGACTTATGGTCTTCGGAAGTTGGGTCACCTGAAATGGCGAAAAATGATTTTTCTTCAAAATTTATGTTCGGGTTTCAAAATTTATTTTGAGCCGACTATGATGTAATGAAATGTAAAATAAAAATAATTCTAAGTTTGGTCGGCCTTATTGGCTAAAATTCTGGAACCTTCCCAGGCGGTGGAAAATTGCCTATATAAGGAAGGTTGTATTATTGTCTTAGGCAGTTCAGAATAGTTCTAGGTAGTAGATCTGGGTATTGATTCGAGGCTTTGTCCTACAGAATATTGTAAGGGAATGCCCATGTGGCTTTGCATATTGTAATTCTGAAAGTTTGTAATTCCACATTTGTGGAGATAATAAGAAGCCAATTTTCTGTTCTTGCATATTGTTGTTGTTTCTCTATTTCTGTTATGTGTTTGTGGTATTAAGGGGAGCACCCTTCATCAGAGAGAGAGAAAGCAGGATCATTGTTATTAACTTCATTCAAATTTATTCATACATGTCAAGCTGTAAGGCCTTCTTGGTTAGGGCTAGATATTACAATGAATTATAGAAGTCCTCCAACATGCAAGGATCTTCCAACAATCTTAATTCTACTATCTTCTATCTTCTATCCAATAACTCCCTCCTAAACTCTAACCAAACAACTGTACCTAAACAAGAGGCTACCAAACTGAGTTATCCTTCAGATCCATAATCAATGGAAGGAACAATCAGATGGGACCACATGCTTCCCAATGATGGATACCAAAATTAAATTCGTGACCCATAATCAATGCATAAGTCGGCCTCAACAAAAACTCAAAATAAACTACTTGGTAAGAAAGGATGACCAAGCAACAAACAAGCATTGTCAAGTGCCAGTGAAACAACTGACCACCCAAGAGATAACCAACCATACTCGGTAACCAAAGGAAGCTGACCAACTCGGTCAAAGCAGGAACCAAGTAACACAGACAAACTCAAATATCTTTTTGGTGACACAGGATTGCCAAGGACCCGAGATACTCCTGCATCAGACACCTAGGGTTATTGTGAAATGATTCTCCAAATCATTCAATAGGTCTAGTCTAAGCTACATCCAACTCAAACTATGAAATCCATGAACTATCTTCAATAGGTCTATTCTTCCACTTTACTAGATATTCCATATATTGTTTACCTCTTGTACTCTTGCCAATTCTTTGTTCCAAAATTTGTTCAACTTCTTCATTCTTCTTCTTAGGATATTCCATCGGTATTGTCATCTCTTCATCAAGTTCATGATACTCATACAAATCAATAATGTTGAAAATCAATGATATGTCCATGTCATCAAGTAACTCAATCTCATATGCATTTCCACTATCAAATTTCTTCAAAATCTTGCAAGATCCAAACATCTTCATCTTCATCTTCTCGTATGTTCCAATAGGAAATTCACCTTTCTTCAAATGAACCATCATTTGATCACCAACATCAAAAATTTTATGTCTCCTTGATCTATCAGGTCTATCTTTGTATTTTTTATTACTCTCTTCTAGCTTGATTTTCACATCTTCATGCAATGTCTTCATATACTCAGCAAATTTCACTCCTTCAGCACTTCTCTTACTTTCACTAGCAATGTCTCTCAAATTAGATATACCCCTCAGCTGTATGCCATTCATAATCTCAAAGGGTTCCTTTCCAGTACTCCTATTCACAGAATTATTGTATGCAAACTCTTCTTGTGCCAACATAGAATCGCAATTACTAGGTGTGTCTCCAACTAAACATCTCAAAAGATTTCACAAACTTTTGTTTACAACTTTTGTCTTTCCATCAGTTTGTGGGTGAAATGTAGAACAATATTACAACAAAGTGCCAAACTTCCTCCAAAGAGTCTTTGAAAAGTATCCAAAAAATTTACTGTCTCTGTCAAAGATAATACTCCTCGGTAATCCATGCAATCTGAAAATTTCCTTAAAGAAAAGATCTGCTACATGTATTGCATCTGATGTCTTTCTAAAAGGTATAAAACATGTCATCTTTGAAAATCTATCTACCACAATAAATATAGAATCATTACCTCTTACTGTCTTTGGTAAGCCAGGATCAAAATCCATACTAATGTCAGTCCAAGGTTCCTTAGGTAAAACAATCGGTATATACAATCCAGTATTCTGACTTACTCCTTTTGCTACTTCACAAATTCCACATTTTTTACAAATTTCTGAACATCATTATACAACTGTGGCCAAAAGTATTTCTCCTTAAGAAAATTCAAAGTTTTATCAATACCAAAATGTCCAGCGAAACCGCTACTATGTTTGTTCTTCATCAAATTAGTTCTCATTTATCCTCTTGGTATACACAACTGAATACCTTTAAACAACATACCTTCTTAAATGAAATATTCTTCCCATTTTGTACTCAGTTGATCTTTAATAGGTGCTCTGCACTTTCTCCATGGCTCAAAAAAATCAAGATCAGTTTCATACAAATCTCTCATCTCATCAAAACCAAGAACTTCAATTTTCATCTTTGTCATCAAAGATCTTCTTCTAATCAATGCATCAATAACTCAGTTAGTGACTCCACTATTATGCTTTATCACAAATGTATAACTCTGAAAGTACTCAACCCATTCAATATGTCTTTGATTCAACTTATTCTGACTACCCAAGTATTGTAAAGCCTTATGATCAGTATACAACACAAATTCACTTGGTATCAAATAAAGTCTCCATTTCTTCAATGCTTGAACAATAGCATAGAATTCTTGATCATAGATAGAATATTTCCTTCTATCATCTTTCAACTTTTCACTAAAGAAAGAAACATGTTTACCTTCTTGACTCAACATAGCTCCAATTGCACTACCACTTGCATCACATTCCACTTGAAATACCTTATTGAAATCAGGCAATGCCAAAATAGGAAATTCAACAACCTTCTGCTTCAGAGTCTCAAAACTTTTATCAGCTCCATATGTCCACTTGAATTCTCTTTTGTCTCCTCTCATAGTCTCAGTCATAGCATTACGAATTGAACTAAAATTCCTTATGAACATTCGGTAAAAACTTGCCAAACCATGAAATGATCTTACCTCACTAGCATTCATAGGTGTAGGCCAATTCAAAATAGCTTCAACCTTTTCAGGATCCATCTTCAAACCATCAGCTATAATTACAAATCCCAAATACACAATCTCCTCTTTCTTGAATGAACACTTTTTCAGATTTATCAGCAGCTTTTCCTCCTTCAATCTCTGCAAGACTTGTCTAACATGCAACAAATGTTCTTCTCTGGTCTTACTAACCTTTCCAATTTGTGCCTACAATTTTCACCTTCTTCTCTTCATATACATTTTCATACTCAAAATACTTTTCCATTTCACTGATCTAGTCTATCAATTCATCAGAATCTAATTTCCCACTATATTTAGGAGGATTGAAATGTGGTGTTGACTTCAAACTTGTCAATGCCTTCAAGAATCTTTCCTCACCCCAATCCATCACAGGTGCAGGTACTACTTCACCTTGTTCCACTTCAACTTCATCATCACTAACATCTTCAAGATGTCTACCTCTTCTCTAGGCTATTTCAATAGCTTCTAACCAAGCAGCAAGTTGTCTCAACATGCCTACCAATCCTGGATCTGCTTCTCACCTCCCACGAACCATCCTGAGAATCCTCTGCAATTGTAGGTCAAATCGCAATCTTCCAACCCACAACAATTCAACTAGGGTTTCGTAAGAAGGAACCTAGAAACCTAGATCCATAGACCTAGATCTAGATCTCACCTCGCTCTAATACCTCCTGATGCAAGGGATAAAGAGCTGAGGGGCCAAAAGATGGCACACCCTATAGATCCAACCCTTCTCAACAACTCATAGAAGCAACAACAACATAGTGAGAGAGAGAAAGCAGGATCATTGATATTAACTTCATTCAAATTTATTCATACATGTTGGGCTATAAGGCCTTCCCGGTTAGGGCCAGATATTACAATGAATTATAGAAGTCCTCCAACATGCAAGGATCTTCCAACAATCTTAATTCTACTATCTTCTATCTTCTATCCAAAAACTCCCTCCTAAACTCTAACCAAACAACTATACTTATACAAGAGGCTACCGAACTGAGTTGGCCTTCAGATCCATAATCAATGGAAGGAATGGTTAGATGGGACCACACACTTCCCAATGATGGATACCAACATTAAATTCATGATCCATAATCAATACACAAGTTGGCCTCAACAAAAACTCAAAATAAAGTACTCAGTAAGCAAGGATGACCGAGCAATAGACAAGCATCACTGAGTGCTAGTGAAACAACCGACTGCCCAGGAGATAACCGACCATACTCGGTAACCAAAGGAAATTGACCAACTCAGTCAAAGTAGGAACCGATCAACATAGACAAACTCAAATATCATTTTGGTGACACAAGATTACCAAGGACCCGAGATGCTCCTGCATCAAAATATTTATTGTACTGGTGTTATCTGTAATACCCCAAAAATGGACTATAGGTTCATTAACCTCCTATATCAACACATCGAATGAAATCAACATCAAAGTCCTAACCTAAGGCACATCTAGACATTATCGAATCCTAATTGATTATCTCAAATGCTGCATCGGGGAATATTCCTAATAATATTTCTATATATCTAATTATCTTTAATTTCATAATTATTTGGCGATAAATCCTATTTATCCTAAAGTTTGATTAATCAAATATTCTAATATTTAAGTAATTAGATTTAATACTGCCACTTAATTATTTAATTCAATTTAATTATATTCCTAATTATTATTATTTAAATTTGATAATAAATCAAAATTCCTATCATTAATTGATTAAATTCTTATTTAATTAATTAAACCAAGTTATCATATTTAATGATATTATTTTGGAATAAAAGTTTGATTTAATAATTGATTAACCCATAAATCAATTGTTTTATTTTTAAAAATCAATTAAGATGGAAATAAATCACTTTATTTATTTATTTAATTCATAATTATTATGCACATTCAAAAAGCAGTTAAACTTGAAATCAAAAAATCAATTCAAGTTGTTTTAAAAATGAACTCAACTCTGATTTGAGTTAAAAAGCTATTTTTGCATGCTTTTGCATGATTTTGTGAATTAATTATCTTTTATTCTTTGATAACTCAAAAATCAACCTGAGTTTATTTGAGTGATTTATGGTTTTTTCCTGGCATCCCCATGTTGGCAATTTGGCTAATATGGATGCATAGATGTTGTCATTATGGTAGCATATGATCTCTATTGAGAGCACAAAATTTGGAATGCAAGTATGGCAAGTTGAAGGAAGAAATTGTCTAAGTATGGATACAGTGATCCTGATAGAGCACCCGATGAAGATTTAGTCGGTGACGTCCACTGGAGCAATATTTTTTTTTGTGAAATTAACTAAAGCTTCTATAGAGTATGAGGATACCCCATCTCAGTGTGCATAAAGTTTGGAGTAGTTCGGATGAAGTTATTCAAAGTTTACCGAAGACAGTTTTTGCTAACAGAACAGTTTTGGAGACAGTATTAACAAAAGAGTTAAGGGATTATTTTTGCTTGTCAAAATAATGACTTAACATTATGAGGGGATGACATCCTAGATGTTTACTCTTGGATAAATATTTTGGAAGCCGACCATATAAATTTATTAGCTCTAATAACTCATATATTAGGCATACTTGAAATGTAATGAAAGTGTAAGTATGTGATGTGTAAAAAGAAAGAAAAGGATAACTTGCGATAGTTATATATTGTGATAGCAGAAAAGGCTATTGATGCAAAGTTGTAAGTAGTACCATACTACAGTCAGATACATTTTTTATTACCTTTTTAGGCAGTGAGCTTAGCTGGTGATCAGGTTTTGTAATCTAACTCCTAACAGGGTTAAGGCTTCTAACAAGGCCTAAAGTCCTTTAACCAGGACAGATCTACTATATATTGTAAATTGACTCCTAACAGGGTCCAATATCCCTAACAGGATACTTTTGATTAGTGATCTTTGTGGGTACCATCCCCTCTGGGGTTTTCCCTTGGCCAAGGTTTCCTCGAGAACATATCATGTGTTATGAGTTCTTTCTATTTACTGCTATGTTTGTTAATCAGCTTGATAATCTTTGTATGCACTAAAGTAATCTGTTATATCCATAAGTGGGCAAAAGAAAAAGTTTGTGAAATACTGATTCACTCCCCCTCTCAGTATTTCCTATTTCTAACAATTGGTATCAGAGCACAGTTACTCGGAGAAGCAACATTCAAGGAAAGCTTAGTAGCTTGAGTAAGATCTCTATGGATATGGATCAACTTTAGAAGAATCTTGAAGAAGCTCTTGAACAGATTGATATGCTTACTGATGAAAGAAACTCCTTAAGAATAAAATATGAAGATGCAAAGAATGCTATTGACAAATTAAAAGGTAAGATTGAAGATCTGAAATCTGAAAAGAAATCTGATATGCTTGGTGAAGATTGTGATGAATTAGAAAAATAAAATGAGATCCTTAAGCATGAGTTGAAGATAGTAAATCTGAAGCTTAGTATGAAAGATGGAAATTTGAGATTGATAATGAAAAATTGAAAATTGAGAATGAAGATCTAAGATCAAGACTTGAAAAGGAAACATCTGAATCTGAAAAAGTAAAAGTGCAGTGTGTGGAACTTGAGAAGTATAATAAAATTGTGAAAGGTGAATTAACTCAATCTAAACAACAACTTGAAAGGCTATATTCAAATAGTGATAAGACTGAAAAACAAATTTCTTTTGAAGAACCATTCTTTGATAGGATTGGATTTGGATTTAGTATGTTTAGAACAAACCATGAAAGTAAGAAGCCAAATCTGAAGACATCTGAAAGTGTGGAGGAAATAAAGCTAGATGAGAACACATTAGAAGATCCACCTAAAAAGGAACCACCTAGAGAGAAAGAAGAATCAAAGCAAGAAGAATCAAAATAGGAAGAATCATCTAAAGGTATGCAAAGAGAATTCAAAGGTAGATGTTTTGCTTGTAATACTATTGGGCACATGAAGAGAGATTGCATAGGTAAGCAATTTAAACCTCTTAATGGACATTGTTATAATTGTCATAGTTTTGGACATAGAGCTAACGAATGTAGAATACCTAAAGTAATTTTGAATAATTATGATAGAATGATTGGGAATACTAACAATACAAATAAGAAATCTATTGAAGAAATGAATCAAAGAAAAATGGTAGTATGTTTTAGATGCAACAAAGTAAGACATATTGCTAGAAATTGTAGGTCATAGATTAACCAGCAAGGATAGAGATTTGGAAACAATGGAATCATTTGTTAGATATGCAACAAGTTTGGACACTCAGCAAGAGTTTGCAGAATGAACAATGGAGGTTATCATCATAACCCTAACCCTAGGAACAATGCAAGAAGGAATGAAAATGCAGGAAACAAAGAGAAAGGCTGCTGTAGCAATAAAGATGAAGTAAAATTTGGTAAAGGCACAGATCAAGGAGGTATATTTAGCACTGAAAGTATTCAGGAAGGTAATGTAACTAATGGTAAGGATGAATCTTTACCTGACCCTTCTTTAAGTACTTAAATTATGTAAGTTTCCATAGTTTAGGACTTAGGATTAGTGTAGATTAGGAATTTGAATGAGTTAAGTTTTGTGCAATTAGATATAGGTTTTTTATGTTGTACTAATGCTATGGTTAAGTGCACAAAAAAAAATATCATGTTTTACAAGGTTGCACAAAGTTTTATGGTTATAGGTTTGCAGAATCAGCTTTTTGAGGTTTTAGCGGTAAAATGAATGAATGTGATGTCAGATCGAGTTAATGTGAAGTGTTATAAGGTCGACATCAAATTTATCATGATTATAAAGTGATTGAAAAGAGATTTGAAAGAAGAAAAAGTGAGTTGAGGATGATTTGAAGAAGTTTGGAAGCAGTTTGCAGCGATGATCATACCGAAACCCTAGATTTGCAAAGTTGAGGTATTTTTTGATCTTTAATCAGTTGATAAGATGGATATTTATATGGTTCATAATGTTAAGGATAAGAATAGACCTAAGATTAAGAAAGAACTAGTAGAACCAACTGAAATTGATGACAGACTAGCACTATCATCCATACCAGACGGAGTATTACACATTGAGAATGTTAGAGGATATTTAGGTTGCAAGTTTGAAACTTTGGGAGATGCAGATTTTAGTGATGATTACAAGAAATTATATAATCAAGACATGTTAGTTAAACCAGCTTATGGGCACCTAGAGAACGATGAAATTATCAATTATTCCATGAAGTAGAATCCACAATGGGAAATTCTAGATGGAGGATAGAGTTATTGATATAACTGTCGACCTAATTCATGATGTTACTAGATTATCAAAAGTTGGAGAGATTCCACTGAATGAAAAGAACATGAGAAAGATTGTTTTAGACAACATTGGATCTAGTTATAATGGTAGAGGAATTGTGATAAGTAAGATTAAGCAAGATGATGTTAGGTACCTTTGCAAGATCCTAACAACTAAATTATGTGGTAGTTCAAGGGAAGATGACATGGCTGTAGGAATGGTTCATGTAGCTTATCTTATGTTTATTGAGAAGAAACAAGTAGACCTATGTGAAATTTTGAAAATTCAGTTATTTGAGAACTTAGAAAAGATTAAGAAGGCTAAGTACACATAGTTTAGGTTTTCATCTCTGATAACCTATATGTTTTTCCATATTTTGAGAAGATTTCCTTACACAATTGATTGGAGTGACAATGTGAACACAATGGAAAGAATAAACTTAGTCTACATGAAGCACCTAATTGGTAAAGTCAATGACAGTGTGAAGCTTGTATTGAAGACTTTTCAGAATATTGTTAAGAACAAATCAAGGATTCCTCAATCCTTAGTTGAAAAGCATAAAGATGACATTTGTTTTATGGTAGACACTGATTTCACCTACATTGAAGCAGTTGAGCCTAGAATGGAATTCATAGACCCTCTTGGCTATGAAGTATCTGAAGCAGAAATAGTAGGATATGTGAATAGACTGTTAAAGTGTGAGTTGGATGGTCATGCAAATAGGTTTGGAACCTATGAAGAGAATTTCAACTCTGCAATAAGTTTAAGAGAAAAGAAGCAATCTAGTAGGAGAGTTGAATCTACTATGAATAAAATACTGAAAGAATCAGGTATGTCAAGTCATGAGTTTGACATAGCTAAGAAGACTACAGAAGCCTTGACACAAAGTGAAAATCTTGTAATTCCACCTGAGGCATCTAGTGTAGACCCTATTGATCCTGTTGCAGTAAAGGTAAAAGTTGAAGTACCTGAAAAAGATGGAGATAAATCTTTTTCTCCTATTCCTAGCAAAAGAGTAAAAGTGAGTGCAACAGGACCCAGCAAGAGATAGAAAGTGATTGTACCACCTGTACCTAGAAAGGTAGCAGTAATTAAAGATGATGATGAAATTTCAATCATGAAGAAAACTTGGAAACCAAGAATTGAAAGAGTAAATGAAGATATATTGAAGCATGGAGACTTCACTAAGTTAAATAAATTCTATGATCTATATGGATCATTTAACAGATTGAATTTTGAAAATGCAATTATTACACATATGATTGTGACAGATAAGAAACTTAGCACTATTCATGGTAAGATCCCAGAAGATTTGTATAACAGACTTGTGAATAGAAAATAGAGAGCACATGAAGAGGACATAAAGATGAGAGAACATGTAATCAGACAGTGCTGTGAAGTTAAGGATGAAGATCATTTGAAGAAATTCTTGAAGCCTCTTGGAACTTTATTCAGAACTAAGAGAAGAAAAATCCTTATAATGGGAGGCAAAAAGGAGGAAGTACAGAAAGAGACTGAGCAAGTAGTAATGCAAGTTATTGTAGATATAGTTGCAAGAAAGCATGTTGAATCAAACCCTCAGTAGAAGCAATCAGAGGAACCACATGCAGAGGAAGTTGGTATTGAAGAAGTCCCATCTTCTTCACATATCAATATTGGCAAAGAATCAATGGACATTGAAGGAACCAAAGTGACACTAGAGTCAGATGATGTAGTATTTCATGATCTAGGAAACATTGTTGACAATTTGGCTTTAGAAGAGCAAGAGAAGATTACAGAATCAGAAAAGGATAGAGGCAGTGGAAGCACTAGTTGTATCAGAATCAGTTCCAGCAGAGTAGATAGTTAAAGGTAAACAAATTTTGACAGAGGTCACTACCCCTAGTGCACCTAACAGTAAGAAGAGACAAATTGGTTCAATTTTTGAAGACCTTGGAAAAGAGGTTGAAGATGATGATCAGCTTGAGTTCATCACATCTCTTAATAAAATTATTGGAAAGAATAAGAAGGTGAAGGACCTTGAAGGCAAAGTTAGAGTTTTGACAGAGAAACTTGAGAGTGTGATCAGCACTAAGGTATTTGAATCAGATCCACTTGAGAAAGCTAAAATAGTAATAAACTCTTTTGACTCTGAATTTTCTAACTTAAAGGATATTGCTAGAATAAAAGTTCAGGAAGACTTTGAAGCAGAAATGCAACAAAATTTAAGTGTAAATATTCAAAATGATATTGGTAATTTGGATGTATGCATAAATAATTTGAGGAAACATTTTGAGACTGAAAAGAGTTTGTATATACAATGCACAAAATTAGAAATCCTAACAGCTAAAGAAGATAAGAAGATCAGAGAGAAGATAGATGCAATTACAGCTGAAACAAACACCTTGACAAGCCCAAATGTAAAGATAAGTTCTGTAGAGAAGAACATAAGGAAGTTAAATGATGAAATCAGAATGTTACCAAAGGAGAAGAATAGAAAGATGATCAGGATTAACATCTTGAGAGAGCATATCTCAATCAAGACCTCAATTGTTGAAGACCAAATTGAGCAGTGTCTTTCAGCAAAGACATCTTTTCAGAAGTTTAGCTTTAATTCCCTGCAAGCTTGTCAGACAGCAGCATACGGATTAAGTACTCTACTCAATGTTGCTGAATCCATTAGGAAGATATGGGAGAAATATTTTGAATCATGGAAGTCAGAGTTTGGTGACTGTGTTGCAAGCCTACCGGCTTTGCAATAGCTGATAACAAGGTATCAAGTTTTTTTTGAAATTTTTGTACACCCTATCTTTGTCATTGTTGTCAAAGGGGGAGAGATAGCAGAAAATTGATAATATGTTGAGGAAGGATACTAATAGGGGGAGCTACTCTATGGAGTACAATATTGTATATGTGTTGTATAACATTTGGCCACAATTTTGTGTAAATACTTTGAAGTTTTGTTTGCACACTTAGCCAATTTTCCCATATGTTGCCACCAATGACAAAGGGTGAGATTGTTGGCAATTTGGCTAATGTGGATGCATAGATGTTGTCATTATGGCAACATATGATCTTTATTCAGAGCACAGAATCTGGAATGCAAGTATGGCAAGTTGAAGGAAGAAATTGTCTAAGTATGGATACAGTGATCCTGACAGAGCACCCGATGAAGATTTAGTTGGTGACATCCATTGGAGCAATATTTTTGTTTGAGTAGTTAACCAAAGCTTCTATAGAGTATGAGGATACCCCATCTTAGAGTGCATAAATTTTGGAGCAGTGCAGACAAAGTTATTCGAAGTTGACCGAAGATAGTTTTTGCAGACATAATAGTTTTGGAGACAGTATTAGCGAAAGAGTTAAGGGATTATTTTTACTTGTCAAAATAATGACTTAACATTATGAAGGGATGACATCCTAGATGTTTACTCTTGGATAAATATTTTGGAAGCTGGCCATATAAAGTTATTAGCTCTAATAACTCATATATTAGGCATACTTTAAATGTAATGAAAGTGTAAGTATGTGATGTGTAAAAAGAAAGAAAAGGATAACTTGCGATAGTTATATATTGTGATAGAAGCAAAGGCTATTGATGCAAAGTTGTAAGCAGTACCATACTACAGTCAGAAACATTTTGTATTACCTTTTTGGGCAGTGAGCTCAGCTGGTGATCAGGTTTTGTAATCTAACTCCTAACAGGGTTAAGGCTTCTAACAAGGCCTAAAGTCCTTTAACCAGGATAGATCTACTATATATAGTAAATTGACTCCTAACAGGGTCCAATATCCCTAACAGGATACTTTTGATTAGTGATCTTTGTGGGTACCATCCCCACCGGGGTTTTCCCTTGGCCAAGGTTTCCTTGAGAACATATCATGTGTTATGAGTTCTTTCTATTTACTGCTATGTTTGTTAATCAGCTTGATAATCTTTGTATGCACTAAAGTAATCTATTATATCCATAAGCGGGCAAAAGAAAAAGTTTGTGAAATACTGATTCACCCCCCCCTCTTAGTATTTCCTATTTCTAACACCCCAAAGCCCTGGATTTCTATAAAATCAAGGCTCAGCTCTTCATAATCATATCTCGGAATTTGCAAACTTATGCTAGCGAATTGGTATCTGAAGAATTGACTCCTCTTTGCAGATTAACAACTTTGTGAGATCATTCATATATTAGCATATCATTCTTAGATTAATTGTATTGCACATCAGTTTTTCATATAGAGTAGATTCATATCAGATTTTTCATATTATTGCATCTAACATCCAAAAAAATATAGATTAATTTGCATCCAATTCATATCTAGATTTTGCATTCAAATCCTTCATTTAGGTGTCGTCTAGGTCATTGATCTCGGTCCAATCTGAGAATACATACTCGCATCTATTAGAAGGCAGTAAATCACCTGGTTAGTTTAGTTTTCAATTACTTGCATGATTTTGATTTCAGCTAACCTCTAATGTTTTACAAAAGTGTTGTGTCTACAGATAGGTACAAAATTCACACACACATTTTTGGCACCCACCGTGGGGCCCCGAAATGGGTTTCCATTCAATTTTTATCATTTTCTATCATTTTCTTGTCATTTTCTATTCCAAGCTGTGATTTTTAATTTCAGTCCATATAATTTTCATATGAGTTTTGTCAGAAACTCGTACCAGGAGATACCCACTATCGTATGACAATTTATTTGATTGAGGATCACACCGAGAGAATCACAGTGTCATTTGGAATCTCTACTGTTGTATGATCCGGTACCTAGTGTCGTACGAGTTTCTAGACTATCGTCTGGAAGGTAACCCACTATAGTACAAGTTTTAGTGCCAGGTTTCAATTGTCGTTTCACTTTTTTTAGCTAGTTTTCTAGATTTGGACTAACAGTTAACATTAACAGTTGAAATTTGCTATTTCTGATTGATTTCTGCTAGTTTTGATTGGAAAAAGTGCAAGAATTGCTAAAAATGGATAAGAGTCTACCAAGCAATTGTGAGAAATTCAGGTAATCTTTTCAGCTGATAACATTTTGATTTGGATTAAAAAGAACTCTTGCATGTCAAGCTTGTGTGACCTTTATTGCTTTCATATCACATATTTCATTTTGGGCTATAAAAATGAACATAGATTTGCTTTTCAACATCTTTGTTACACATAGTAAATAGGCCCTATGAACACTATTCATGGCTCTTGAGAGAGTGGGTTTCCAGTGAAACTCTTCTCAAAGAAGGAATCCTTGTAGGTAGGGAGGATACTAAGAGAGTCTCACATTCTACTAGATTTGTGCATCTTCAGCTTTTGATTGATACATTCTCTCTTCGAAGAGGTTGATAGATCATGAGTGGTTAACATCATAGATCTTTGTGAGATAATCTTGGTCTTAGCATGTCACATTAATTTGTCTGCTTTGTTTGGGTTAAAAGTGAAAAGGCTAGAGGATTATGCTCTACTCCCTTTTTGGGTAGTACCAAAAACTTAGATCCTTGAATTCAGAACTAGTCTCCATGTGGTATATTTTGTGAGTCACCTTTAGAGAGGGTTAACCATAGTGGACATTCCCTTAATTAGGTCAACCACGTTGATGGAACCTCAAGCGGTAATAGCCATTTTCACCATGGTAGTGACAACTACTATATAAATGTCCTTGTGGAAGAAATCTCCACAGGTGTGGTCTCTTGTTGGGCTGTCAGATCTCCCTAGTAGATCCTGAAGATTAAGTTCTCAAACTATGTCAAAACCCCGGTGTGCCTGGATTGGAGTTCACCCTCTTGAGATCATAAAAGTTGTAGAGTCAAACCATTACTAAAAGCCCTAGTGAGGCCAAATTTTTCATTTTCTAGGAATATGTGTGTTATTGCAAAACTTTTTGGAACATACACTATAAGCACTCCTAGGGATTAGCACAATTCAGTCACTTGATTGTTCATGTGTAGGGTTGCTTTATCCCCTATTCATTGTTTTCAAACGTGCTTGAAATCACTTTCTTGCTATTTTACATGCTTGTTTATCTATGTAGTTACTAAGAATGAATCAATCCAATACAATCTTCAAATCTAGACAAATAATTTTGTGGACAATCTGAAACTAAAAATCTAAAAAATTACAAAATCTGATGTCAAACACCTTTCTGGAGTCAACAGTCATTTTGTAAAGTTAGAAAGTCATATGACTTTTGGCTATTGTCATTTTAGAACCCCCAGATTATCATATGGTATATGGTACATTGTTGTACAAGTTTTGTGGCCAATCAATTCAAAAAAGTCAAAATTCCTGCAATCAACTATCGTGCAACTTTTGCAATAGTCGTACAAGTTTTTCAATTTTCATTTCATGCTATACCCATTTTCGTACGAGCCTATAGAAAGTCATTTGGAAAATTTTGAAAAGTTGTCAGAAAGTTGTCAGAACTGTCAGAGACCTAGCTTTTCCAGCCTATTTCCAGAATATGTCAAACAAATCATTATGTCAGGAACATAACAGAAAATACTGAGAATCCAATCATTTTCCTAAAGTGGCTTTTTGAATCTAATTTAACCTTCTATTTAATTGATTTGAGTCTTTATCATCTTGTGTAAAAACTTTGTCATAACTATCAATCTTTAATCAATCATCAAAATGACTAAGTGTTTTGAACTTATGTCTGCTACCTTTTGGGAATCTACCCATACATTCAGGGCATAGTCGATTTCATCTATGTCTAATCTAAGCTTCAATCAATCAAACCTTGACAAGGTTGCATCATTTGATCTTCTTGCATCAGATCTTTCTTCAGTTGTCTTCATCATATTCCTTTGTTTCACCCAAGGTTAATGGTGGAAACTAGAGCTTCCTCTCACAAGAAATATAGGGAAGTATCTCATACTTTTCCTTTGACTCATATCCAAAGTCCAACTCTTGAACAACTCTACAATTTTGGTCTTTACGAAGATGATGGTCTTGGCAATCTTTGATTAAAAATTGGTTACATTCCTCCTTCATCAACTCACAGAGGTAATCAACAAACTCCTCATCAATCTATCTCAGGTAGAACTCCCACCATGTCTCAAGCAGAGACAAACTTTGGCTCTCAAAGAGCTCAATCTCAACATGGTGTAGATCAGGAACCCACACCTGAAGAAATTGCTCAATATCAAAATGATGATAACTTCAAACGAATGATGAAGCATTTATTGAAAGAGGATAGAGAAGCATACTATTTACAATTAGCTCATCAAGGAGCTAAACTTCCTCCCAACTTTAATGTTGAATATATCATTACGCATGAGGAAGAAACTCCACTCATAGCTATGATGAAACAAATGCATGCCATGCAAGTCAAACTTAATAACCTTGAGAAAGAAAAGGAACCCAAGGAGTTCTCCATGGAGGCCCTATGTCCTTTTCCTTTTGACAAAGACTTGTACATGCCACCATTCCTGAAAAGAGTGGAGATGCCAAAATATGATAAGTATGATGGGCACTCACATCCTCAAGATCATGCCAAAGAATTATGTACACAATCTATAGAGTTCATGCACAAACCAACCTATCTGATGTGTCTCTTTCCTCGATCTCTAGGAGGAGCAGCCATTCATTGGTTCTCTAGATTGCCTTCTACTATCAAAAATTTTAAGGAGTTGATCAAATTGTTCTATTATCAATACTCCTACAACATTCAACATCTAGTCACCATGATTGATATCTGTAATCTCAAGCAATATCCAGGCAAACTATTCTTGACATTTCTCAGAAGATGGAGGAAGAAATTCTCTCTATATGCTAGGCCTATTCCAAAAACTGAGAAACTAGAAATCTTCATCAATAATCTTATCCTAGAGATCAACTACCCTTTACAAATGTAAGAACATACATCTTTTTATAATATGGTAGACAATGTGATCAAAATTGAAAAAGTACTTGTGAAAAAAGGAGAAATCACACTTCAAAAGGACAAGTATGAATCAGGATCTAGTTCTAAAGACAAGAACAAAAATTGGAACAACAATAAAGGCATTGTCATAGATGGTGTTTTTGATCTATCCATGCCCCATCAAAGGCACTAGCTTTCAATCTAACTATTGGCAGCCAAGCCATCAAAGCTTCAGAACAAAAGGTGTCCAAACCATCTCAAAAGAAGCCAGAATACAAATCTTGGTCCGCTGATAATAATGGAAAGTTCACTCCTCTTGGAGAATCTTTGGAATCAGCTATGAGAAATTTGCTTGCTAATAACATCATCTCTTTGCCTAAGATCTAACCATCTGATCCTGATCCTAAACCAAAATGGTGGAGAGAGAATGAATTCTGTGATTTCCATCAAGGTAAAGGTCACAAAACTAATCACTGCTTACGCTTGAAACATATTATTCAAGATCTGATTGATAAGGGAGATATAACCATTGATAATCATAAGAGCAATAATGATCATACAGCATTCACAGAATCATTTCTGAAACACGGTCAAGAAGTTTCATCTTCTCAGCCTAATATTGGGGCAAAGGTCAATTATGCTTACCCTAGAAATAATGCTATTATCAATATGCTTGAACCTCATCTCTCTGAGCATTGCAATGTCATCACAATTATGCAAAGAGATAGAGATCATACTTTAGCTAATGCAGTGACTTGATCACAAGCTCAGGCACATCTGAATGGACAAATCCTAGATTCATCAAATGTCCCTAAGATGCCCTTCAATCTTTCTTTTGCTTCCAAATAGAAGGTTGCTTCTAAATCTTCCAATCCTAAAGATATGAGGCCAACATCTTATAACATTGTTCAACAACTCCAACACACTAATGCAAAAATCTCCATGTTTGAGTTGCTTAGGATATCTCCATCTCATAGAGCTATTCTAGACAAAGCTTTTCTCAGATCCAATGTTCTTGATGACCTTGATTTAGACAGGTTCCAGACTATGGTTGGACATCTTACATCTCTGCAATATATCTCCTTTTCAGAGGAAGATGACAAATCCTTGAGTCACCCACATAACCAGCCCTTGCACATAGAAGTCTTGATCTAGAACCATAGAGTCAAATGTGTGTTGATAGATGGAGGGGCTGGCCTAAATATTTGTTCTTACAGCTTGGTCACACAATTGGGATTTTCAAAATTGGCTATTGATCCTAGAAAAAAAATAACTATAAAATCCTATGATGAACAAGAAAGATCTTCTAAAGGCACCATTGTCTTACCTATCAGAGCAGGTCTAGTTATTAGAGATACTATATGTCACATTCTTGATCTACCTTTGGCTTACAACATTCTTCTAGGGAGACCATGGATACATGAGATGAAGGCTATTCCTTCTACATTCCACCAATGCTTAAAATTTCCTTATGAAGGAGTAGAGGTCACTATTCCAGCAGACATATCCACCATTTGCAATACATTGAAGGAAAGTGTAGATAAACTTGTGCCTAATAATAGAGAATCTTCCATTGAGCCAACAAAAGAAGATCCACATCTAAAATGGAAGATCTTGCAAAAGAGGTCAATATCAAAGAAAATGGTATGGGAGAATATACTATAGAGCCAGTCTTATCTTTGACATCTCTCCCTATCTCACCTAAGTCTTATGGACAATCTTTAAAATAGTCCAAACCAGAATCTAAGGAACCTCTTGAGGCATATAAAAAGAATTTTGTAGCAGAACAAGTCTCCAAGAAAGAATTTGAAGAAGATGAAGTTGTGCTTGCATGGCTATACAAAGATGAACCTAAATCTCAACTTCTTCAAACTAGTGACTCTACAGTATCCAAAATCCCTTCTAAGGCATATGGTCCAGGAGATAAATTTATAGCTAAGATGGGATATTCAGGTAAAGGACCTCTAGGAGTTAGAGGAGAAGGTCTTATAACACCTATTTCACATACTAGTAGGACAAACAAAGATAATGTTGGCTTCAGCTTTAAAAAGAAACCCTTCCACCTCTAAGGTAATTGTTCTCATGTCATAGAGCAGATCACACCAGGAGAACCTCTTCTTAAAAAGGAAAAAATTGAATCATTAGATAGTGATTCAAATAGCTCTGAACTTGTTCCTTATGAAGATTTGCCTAAGGAAATCAAAGACGTCCTTGAAGCTGAAAATGATCCAATCAAAAGAATTAATGTAGTAGAAACACAAGAACCTACTATCAATCAAGAGATAGTTGCCACACAAGAACCAGCTAATCTCAAAGACAATCAAAAAGAGGAAGGTGATAGTTATTCTAAGATAGATTTCCATGAGTATGAATTCAAATCAGAATCTGAGGGTAACCCTTCTTGGGGTATTCATCCTGACTTTACTCATGTTCTTAGATTTCCTAGAGGCATAGATGAAGAATCTAATGACTATGAATGGGGAGCCATTCCAAAACAAGATGAGCTTATTATAGAGAAACATGTTGATGTTATTCACCAATATGCACCTGAAGCCAATGTAAGTCTAGAATGAAATGATGAACCTCTCGACTCTGATCCACCTATGGCTGAAGTGGACTCCCACAATGACATTGAGCCTATTCATGAATTGAATGTCTTAAGTTGTAATATCACCTTCGAACTCAAGCGTCGGGTTAGGACCAATGATGACAAATCCATATCTATAAACACTATCTCCCAATCTTTCCCCACTTTGACTATCCAATATCCAGACCTTATTAATCAAACCTCCACAAATCCAAGCCATGGTATTTATACCTTCCCAAATGACTATGCCCTTGCTTGCTACCTCAATGTAGTTGAGCCTATGAGTACTTCCATCAATGAACCAAGTGTTAGCATGATGGAATCGGACATCAAGTATCTTAGTCAAAAAAATGAGAATAAAAATAAAAAGAAAAGGAGTTCTGTGGGTGAAAACCACTTTGTGGCAGCCTCAGAACCTACAAAAGTAAAAATAAAAGATGTATCTGAAGGTGAAAACCTCTTTGAGGTGCCTAAGGATGAGATATTTGATGTCCTTTCAAGTCATTTACAAGATAGATCTCTAGTTCTAATTGAGCCCAATCAATCCATCAATTTGGGAACAGGAGAGGAACCACAGTTGATTCATGTAGCACAATCTTTATCAAAAGAAGAACAGAAAAAATTTACAACATTCCTAAGAGAAAAGAAGATCCACCTTTCATGGAAATATTCAAATATGCTAGGGTTGGATCCTAATCTTATAATGCATCATTTATCTATAGCTCCAAATGTCAAACCTGTCAAGCAAAAATTCAGAAAGATGCATCCTCATGTTGCACTCTTAGTAAAAGTTGAATTAGAAAAGCTCCTAAAAGCCAGATTCATCCAAGTTATTGACTTTGCAGAGTGCATCTCTAATATTGTACCTATTTCAAAACCAAATAAATTAATCAAAGTATGCACATATTTTAGACATGTAAACAGAGCATGCCCTAAGGATGATTTTCCATTACCTAACATTGATATGATAGTGGACATGACTGCGGACTTTGACATGTATTCTTTAATGGATGGTTTTTCTGGATATAATCAAATAAAAATTGCTCCAGAGGATCAAGAGAAAACTACTTTTACATGTGCATGGGGCACCTTCTATTGGAATGTCATGCCATTTGGGATTAAAAATGCTGGTGCTACATATCAAAGAGCCATGACTTCTATTTTTCATGACATGATGCATAGGGCTATGGAGGATTATGTTGATGATACTTAGCAAAATCTATGATTCCAACTGAACATCTAAATGACTTGAGCAAAATACTAGATAGAATGGAAAAATTTAGTCTCAGACTAAATCCTAAGAAGTGTGCTTTTGGTGTGACTTCTGGAAAGCTCTTAGGATACATAGTTTCAAAGAAGGGCATTGAAGTTGATCCAGCTAAAGTAAAGGCTATCATGGAAATGCAACCTCCAAAGAATACTAGTCAAATGAGGACATTGCAAGGAAGAGTTCAATCTATCAGAAGATTTATATCACAGCTAGCAAACATATCACAACCTTTTACAAAAACATTACATAAAGGTGTGACCTTTGCATGGAATGAAGAATGTGAGAACAACTTTAATCATACCAAGAAGTATCTATCAAATCCTCCTATCTTGATGCCTCCCATTCTAGGGAAACCTTTGATCTTATATGTCTCCACAATAGATACATCACTGGGGGCATTGCTTGCACAACATGATGAGAACAAAAAGGAAAGAGCTATATACTATATCAGTAGAACATTGGTTGCATATGAGAAGAACTATTCAATGATTGAGAAAGCTTGTCTAGTTGTGATCTTTGCATCACAGAAACTAAGACACTACATGTTAGCTCATACCACACAATTGGTAGCTAAGATTGATCCACTCAAGTACCTACTAAGAAAAGCTACCCTCGCAAGTAGATTATCTAAATGGGTCATGCTCTTAAGTGAATTTGACATTGAATATGTGGAATGAAAAGCTATCAAAGGACAGGTTATTGCTGATCAATTAGCAAATGCACCTATGATTGATGATACACCAATGCAAATGGAATTTCCAGATTCCTCTATCATTACTCTTTCTTCTAGAGAATGGCAATTATTCTTTGATGGCTCCTATACACAGAATGGATCAGGAGTGGGCATATTGTTCATAACTCCTCAAGGATACTCAATCCCAAAAGCATTCAGATTAAAGTTTCCTCACACAAACAATATTGTAGAATATGAAGCCCTTTTGAATGGTATTAAAATAGCAATTGAATGGAGAGTGACAGAGCTACACATTCATGGAGACTCACAACTTGTTATCCATCAAGTCAATGATGTGTACCAAACTAAAGATGAAAAGCTCATTCCTTACAAGAGAATGGTAGATGATCTAAAGAAGTATTTCCTATCTATCACATTTGAGCAAATACCTAGAACAAAGAACAAGGCTATTGATGCAATGGCAACGCTATCTAATTTATTACAACAGCCTGAACATGAGCTATGCTATGAGTTCCTAGTGGAAGCACTATCTTATCCTGCATATGATTCCCCCAAAACCTACATGATCTGCACTATTGTTGGTCATGATTCATCTAGATACAAAAACCTATTTTCCTATCTCTAAGACCAAATCATTCCTGATACCTTCAACTTTCATGAAAAGAGATACCTTATCCATAATGCCTCCCGATATGTCATCATTGGTCACAATCTGTACAAACAAGGTCTAGATGGTACACTACTTAGATGTTTAGAATGGGAAGAGTCTCAATGTGCATTAGAGGAAGTCCATGATGTTATTTGTGGGTCACACTCGAATGGTTTAACACTAGCTCAAAAAATTATTAGGGTCGGGTAATATTGGCCTGAAATGGAGAAAGAGTCTATCAATTTTGCTAAGAATTGTCAAAAATGTTGAGTGCATGGCAACTTAATTCATGCTCCAAGGAGAGATCTAATCCCTTTTACTACATAATGGCCTTTTCACCAATGGGCATTTGATCTTATCAGAGCTATACATCCTCATTCTTCTAATGGACACACCCATATAATCATAGCTATAGATTATTTTACAAAATGGGTAGAAGCAGTCCCTTTGACATAAGAAACTGGAAAACAAATATCTATGTTCATATTGAACTATATCATATTCAGATATGGGATACCTCATTCCATAATCATAGATAATGGTGGAAAATTCAAGAACAAAGATCTAGATGACTTATGTGATAAATTCAAGATTACACAACATTGGTCATCTATCTACTATCCTCAAGGGAATGGACAAGCAGAGGCTTCTAACAAGAATCTATTGAAAATCTTACACTGTACAGTTAATAAAATAGGTAGAGACTAGCATCTCATGATCAATCCAGCTCTCTAAGCCTACAGAACAAGTATTAGAACACCTATTAGGGCTACACCTTTCACTTTAGTTTATGGGTCTGAAGCGGTACTACCTATTGAGGTTGAAATCCCATCACTAAGAATCAGAATGCATGGTCTAGTAACTGATGATGAATACAGAGTGTCTAGGTTGCAAGAACTTGAACTACTAGATGAGTGCAGACAAGCAGCGTATGATCATCTCAAAGTATATCAAAAGAGAATGTCTAGAGGTTACAACAAGAAAGTCAGACACAGAGAATTTCAAAATTGGTGATATAGTCTTGAGAGAAAATCCTAAAAATCAATCACATCGAGAATGCAAGGGGAAGTTCAAACCCAACTAGCTGGGTCCCTTTGTTATCACTACTACTTTTGGCTCGGGTGCCTATCAACTCTCAATGACTAAAGGAGAACAGCTCTGAGAACCAATCAATGTTCTCCATCTGAAGAAATTTTTAAAAGTCTTAAAAATTGGAAAAAGTCCTAAAAAAATGAACATCTTGGTGAAAACCTAGCAATAGGCACCTTGATGATTCACAAAAAAATTAAAAAAATGTCAAAAGTACAAAAAAAAATTGAAAAAATGAAAAATACAAAAAAAAATGAGAAAAAGAAAAAAAGTGCCTTGGTGAAAACCTAGAAATAGGCACCTTGGTAGCAAAAATAGAATCTCTGCCAAGATGGTGAAAACCTGACAAATGGGTGCCACTCGTTTCAAAATGCTCCATCTATCAGCACAATCTTGGTCTTTCCTAGCTTTTAGTCTTGCTTTAGTTTGTACATATCTCCCGGTTTGTTTCTGCATTCCTATTTTCAATAAGTTGGTCTGTACACCAATCAGCTCAAGCGTCTATATCCTATCAATGTTAAAACTTGGGGGCAATCAATGTCATATCTTATGGCCTCCAATGTATCTTAGATGTATCATATCTAGTCAGAGTCCTTTGAAGCCTCATCCAAGTCAGTCAGTCAGTCTTATCTCTAGAAAGGATTTTGCATCTACAACAACGCAATCAAACATCAAACACAAACTGAAAATAATCTATGATTTTTACATGCTTTTATCTCCTTGTATGCTTACTAGTTCACATTAACATTTTTGCATTATTGTGTTCCCACAATCTATGCGATGATGTCCTTTACAAGATTTAGAGAGTGATGACTGGGCGCATAATCTTTTCTTTTTTTTCTGCTTGTATGTGAAAATCTAACAACTTTGGAAATTATGGATTGAAATGGTGTATGACTGTAAGAGCCTCTATCTTGAATTGGATGGTCATGCGTACCTTTACCATTGATACCCAAAAAATTCAAGGAAGTTTGATCTAACTATTGTCTTTTTCAGTGAGTTCTTTCTCCTATTGTGAAATGCGATCTTACCTAAGGATGTGAATGATAAAGGGTCACTACAGGTAATTCACATTGGATTTAGAATGATAACTTAAAATTTGTGATGTGTTTGTAATGAAAGGCGTATTCAGGTCATCACGATGTTTATGTTTTGATGCTTATACAAATTGCAATATCAAAATGGACATGATATTCAGGTCATCCTGGTGTTTGTGCCTTGGTGCTTATATCTAATTCAACATTCTGAAAATAAAATCAATATTCATATGTCCATGGTTTCCTAATCAATGGGTGTTGTATTGATTCCTGGGCATACAAATTGATATTCATATGTCTATGGTTTCATAACTAGTGGGCATTGTATTGATTTATCCAGTTACCTAAAAATTCAATGATGAGAATGACCGACACATGATCAGTGACTAGGTCCGAGGTCTTAGGTTGCATTTCATACTGCATGTCTCTTTGCATTTTTGCATGTTTGCATGATCTCACAATAACTAAATGAACTTCAATGCTTAAATAATTCTCCACTTGTCTCTTCAAATCAAACAAGAGTTGAATCTTACACGAAGGTCCATCCAACAAAATAGCAAGTAGAATCCTTTTTCAGGATCAAAATTGAAATCTAAGATCATTTATATTATTAACTACTTGCATAATCAACCTTCAATCATCACAGGAATCTAGAATTCAACTTAACTGATTATCTTACATCAAACTATCAAAATTTCAACTTGGTTAACCATGGTCAACTCATGGTTTCACATAGTCAAACTTGGTCTCTAGGACCTCTAAATAATGCAGAATGCATTCTTGGACGTGTATAACCACTTCTCAAATGAATTAACATGCTTCTAAACTTTAACGCTGACTTTTTCTTGTCAGATTTCAATTTTTATCCCGAAGGGGGCATGTATTGCACATCATTCAAAGTCTATAATCGAAAGCTAAAATTATATCTTTCTTCAATAATCAAGACAACAACCACATCTAGTTACTGATTCATCAAAAAGACCTCATCGATCAGGGCAAATCAATCATCGCTCGGGGCATATCAGATTCATCAAGATCCATATCGATCTGGTATTCTCCTAATCTTGTAAATTGTATCAGTTTTTGCAACTATCAGTTCAATTGTGTTATTTCCTTGGTTCTTCAGAAACTGAAGGGTTCAGATCTAATGCCAATGTGATTCAATACAAGGACAATCAGGTCTGGAATCTATCACTCACTTCTTCGCAATCATAAGGTTTCAAATCAAGTGTTTTGATACTATTCACAATCATCGGTTCATTTACTGTTATAGTTAACATTATCTTTGGTCATTCAGGACCTATTATCTTCATATCGATTTCAATAAGTTTCTATTTCATATCAATATCAATATCAAACATCAGTTTCAACATCATACACAGACTGTCTTTCAACCACTACGCTCTGCACAACAATTCAAAGAGGGGCAAAATGTAATACCCCAAAAATGGACTATAGGTTCATTAACCTCCTATATCAACACATCAAATGAAATTGACATCAAAGTCCTAACCTAAGGAACATCTAGACATTATCAAATCCTAATTGATTATCTCAAATGTTGCATCGGGAATATTCCTAGTAATATTCCTATTTATCTAATTATCTTTAATTTAACAATTATTTGATGATAAATACTATTTATCCTAAAGTTTGATTAATCAAATATTCTAATATTTAATTAATTAGATTTAATACTGCCACTTAATTATTTAATTGAATTTAATTATATTCCTAATTATTATTATTTAAATTTGACAATAAATCAAAACTCCTATCATTAATTGATTAAACTCTTATTTAATTAATTAAACCAAGTTGTCATATTTAATGATATTATTTTGGAATAAAAGTTTGATTTAATAATTGATTAACCCATATATCAATTTATTTATTTCTAAAAATCAGTTAAGTTGGAAATAAATCACTTTATTTATTTATTTAATTCATAATTATTATGCACATTCAAAAAGTAGTTAAACTTGAAATTAGAAAATCAATTCAAGTTGCTTAAAAAATGAACTCAACTTTGATTTGAGTTAAAAAGCTATTTTTGCATGCTTTTGCATGATTTTGTGAATTAATTATCTTTTATTCTTTGATAACTCAAAAATCAACATGAGTTTATCTAAGTAATTTATGGCTTTTTCCATGCATCCCCAAAGCCCTGGATTTCTATAAAATCAAGGCTCAGCTCTTCATAATCATATCTCAAAATTTGCAAACTTATGCTGGCGAATTTGTATCTAAAGAATTGAAGCCTCTTTGCAAATCAACAACTTTGTGAGATCATTCATATTTTAGCATATCATTGTTAGATTAATTGTATTGCACATCAGTTTTTCATATAGAGTAGATTCATATCAGATTTTTCATATTATTGCATCTAAAAAAAATTTTAAAAAAGATTAATTTGCATCGAATTCATATCTAGATTTTGCATTCAAATCCTTCATTTATTTGTCGTCAAGGTCACTGATCTCGGTTTAATCTGAGAATACATACTCGCATCTATTAGAAGGAAGTAAATCACCTGGTTAGTTTAGTTTTACATTACTTGTATGATTTTGATTTCAGCTAACCTCTAATGTTTTACTGAAGTGTTGTGTCTATAGCTAGGTACAAAATTCACACACACATTATCACAATGGATAACCACTGGTTGAACAAAATTTATTCCAATATCTTTTAGTATTTGTTTCATCCAAACAATTTGAGTGCAATTAATAGCAGTAGCAACATACTCAAATTGGGTAGTAGATTGAGCTATACAATCTTTCTTTTTACTTAGCCATGAAACCAACTTTTTCCCAAGGAAAAATGCACCTCCACTAGTACTTTTCTTGTCATCAATATTCCCTACTCGATAAGCATTAGTATAAGCATGTAGCTCAAATTCATTATTTGTATCATACCATAAGCTATATTCCATTCTTCCTTTTAGATATCTAAATATTCTTTTTACAACACCTAGGTGTGTCTCTTTAGGTTCTACCTGATATCTGGCCACAATTCCAACAACATTAGCAATATCCGGTCTAGTGTGAGTCAAATATTGTAATGCACCAATCATTGATTTGTAATTGGTCTGAAAAACACTCTTTACCTCATCATTATTTGTTATTTTTTTGACCAGTCACCATGGGTGTACCAACTGGTTTATAGTCTTCCATTCCAAAAAGAATTAACATTTCTTTAAGATACTTAGTTTGAGAAATAAAGATCCCATTCTTGTTCTGATTTATTTGCAATCCTAGAAAGAATTTCATTTCACCTATCATGGACATCTCAAATTCATTTTCCATCTCTTTAGAAAATTTCTTACACATTTCATCGTTGCCTCCAAACATAATATCATCAACAAAAACTCCTATTATAAAAATTCCATCTCCACTAGCTCTTAAATACAAGTTACTGTCAGCATTACCTTTTATGAATCCAAGGTGAAGTAATTATTTGTCTAACCTTGCATACAAAGCTCTTGGAGCTTACTTCAGTCCATAAAGAGCCTTCTTCAACTTCCATACCATGTCTTCATCTTCGGATAGAGTAAATCCATCAAGTTGTTCTATATAAACTTCTTCTTCAAGATCCCCATTCAAAAATGCAGATTTTACATCCATCTGATATACCTTGAAGTCCTTATGTGCAGCATAAGTGAAAAATAATGTCATCAATTCTATCCTAGCAATAGGAGAAAATGTCTCTTCAAAATCTATGCCTTCTTATTGTGAATAACCTTTGCATACTAATCTTTCTTTGTTTCTTACAACAATTCCTTCTTCATACATTTTGTTTCTAAAAACCCACTTAGTTTATATCACCTTTTTGTCTTTAGGTCTAGGAACCAATTCCCAAGTGTTATTTTTCTTTATCTGATCTAACTCTTCCTTCATAGCTTTGATCCAAGACTCATCTCTACAATCTTCATCAGTAGTATATGGTTCAACTTGAGAAATCAAACAAATTTCTTCCCTTGTCTTTGATCTAGTCATTACTCCTTCACTTTTATTACCAATAATTTGATTTTTAGGATGATTCTCCTTAACATACCTCGGAATCATAGGAATCTCAGTAGCCTCATTTGTGTCATCATCACAAGTCTCATTTTTGCATTTAGTCTCAACAAGTTCTTCTTCTTCTGTAGTAGTTGTGTGTGTGAATTTGTACCTAGTTGTATACACCACTTCAATAAAACATTAGAGGTTAGAAAATCAAGAAATCTGCAAATGAAACAATATAGCTAACCAAGCAATTTACTACCTTCTAGTAGGTATGAGTTTGATATTCTTAGATTATGACCGAGACCAGTGACAATGCAATACCTAAATGAAGGATTTTAAATGATGAAAGATGGATGAAAATGAATGTAGCTTAATCTATCTTTTTGGATTTTCTATGCAATATGATGAAAAATTGATATGAAACTTGATCTAAAATTGAAATGAATGCAATTCAATCTATCAATGTTATGCTACACTATGAAAATGGATGGAAAATAATGAATGAAATTACAAAAATATCACAATCGCCTGTTCACAAGAGCTAGATTCTCTAAGCACAGTTGAAGGAAGGATTTGAAGATTGAAAAAGATCCTTTGTGAAGGGCTGAGCCTTGTTTATATAGAAATCCAAGATTTTTGAAAGCTTGTGGAAAGCCAAAAATCTCTCCCTAATTAAACCAGATTTATTTTTGAGTTATTAGGAAATCAGAATTAGTTAACTCACAAAATCATGCAAAATCAGCTTTTTAACTCAAATCAGAAGTTTATATCACTTTTTAACTCGAAATAGATGTTGAGTTCAAAAAGATAACAAATTGAATTGACTTATTGATTTGAAGTTTAACTATTTTTCTGAATGTTCATGGATAATTATGAATTACTTTAATAATTCAAATGAATTATTCTCAACTTTACTTATTTTTGAATTAAAACAATTGATTTATGGGTTAATCAATTATTTAATCAAACTTTATTCCAAAACTATATCATTAAATATTGACAACTGTATTTAATTAATTGGATAAGAATTTAATCAATTATTTGTAGGATTTTTAATTTATTGTCAAAATTAAATAATATTACTTAGGAATAAATAGAATTAAATCTAATTAAATGATTAAGTGGTAGAATTAAGTCTAATTAATTAAATATTTATCACATTCAATTAATCAAATTTAGGATAAATAAAAGAATATCATTTATTGCCAAATAATATTTAATTAGGAGATAATTAGGATAAATTAGGAATATTTAGGAAATATTCCCCGATGCAGAATTATGATAGAATCGATTAGGGTTTTGATGATTTGATGCACAGACGTGCCTTTGGTTAGGACTTTTGTGTCAATTTCGATCGATTTGTCGATGTAGGAGGTCAATTGTCCTATAGCCCATTTTTGGGGTATTACATTTTGCCCCTCTTTGAATTATTGTGAGAAGCGCAGTGGTTCAAAGATTAATCTATTTTTTTTATGATGATGTGGACTCAATTATGTGGTGGAGAAACTGATCCTGAAAGATCAACCGATTCCAAGACAGAAACCAATTGATTGATTTGAACATTTGGTGATTCAGAGACTGATTGACCAAAGAATTCAAGATGTTGTTAACTATAGCAACAATGAACCAGTGATTATGAAGAAGTGTCAAAACACCTGATTCTTAACCTTATGATTATGAAGAAATGACTGTCCTGACTCCAAACCTAATTCTCCAAAGGAATCGAAAGGATGTCAAATTTGAATCCTTCAGTTATAAAGAACCAAGGAAATAACACTAATGAACCGATGGTTATGAAGAGCTGATACAGTTTACAAGTTTGTGAGATAACACCAGATTGATATGGATCTTCATGAATCTGATATGCCCCAAGCGATGAGGACTTTGAATGAATCAACAACTAGACGTGGTTGTTGTCTTGATTACTGAAGAAAAATTTGATTGAAAAAATTAGTTAATGATGCACAATACCATGCCCCTTTCAAGATGAAAATTGAAATCTGACAAGAAATTCAGCGTTGAGAGATTGTTGAAGCATGTTAATCAATTTGATAAGTGGGGTTGTGCATGACCAGAGATGCGTTATGCATCGTTTGGAGCTCATGAAGACCAAGTTTGACTAGGTTTGACTATGAGTTGACCATTGTTGACCAAGTTGAAATTTTGATAGTTTGATGTATGATGATTAGCTAAGTTGAATTCTAGATTTCAATAATGTTCTGAAGGTTGATTATGCAAGCAGTCGGCCATCCTAGGTCCGAAAATTTTAAATCATGATTTTGACATAGTAAACAATCTCAAATTTTGATTTTGATCCCGAAAATGGGTTTAGAACATTGAAATTAACCAGGGGTACAATTTTCGTGCAAAACAAAGCACTTTGGAAAAATAGGTCAAAACCTATATAAGGCCCAAACAGGTCATTTTCAAATCATTTGAACCATTTATCTTTTGTGAACCTGTGGAGCTCTCTGAGTGAAGATGCAAGTTCATGTGTCCTCACACCATTTTGAGTGTAGTATTTGATACCAGTGACCACACCAGTATGAGAATCTGGTAAGTGGACCTTTGTGCCTCTCTGTGAATTCAAAATTTGCTTTATTTCATGCATTCTAGGATTTTTACATGTTTTTTCAACTTTTTTATTTTTTGCTTCACGAGAACTCATACAATAATCCACTTGGACTCGTATGATTTTTCAAGTCTATTTTAAGTGTCGTGTCCATTGTAACTATTGTTGGCAAAATGGTTAGCACTCCCCTCAGGATTTGTGACATGGCTTAACCACCTCATGTGTCTTCTATAAGTCTAGTGGGTTTATCGGGCATTAATAGGTCGATCTTTTGGTGCAACGACAACCACTACTTGTAACAGTGGTATCAGAGCTTGGTCATAGGTTTGAATCCCCTCAGGTAGCACTAAGGGGGAGATATTTGGCAAAATGGTCAATGCTCCCCTCAGGATTCGTGACATGGCTTAACCACCTCCTATGTCTTCTATAAGTCTAGTGGTTGTATCGGGCATTAATAGGTCAATCTTTTGGTGCAACGGCAACCACTACTTGTAACAACTATAACTCATATGAGAGGGGCCCATCTATCATACGACATTTCATCAGGTCCCTCAAGTCTCATACGGGAACCATCTGAATGTTGTATATGCATTAAGTTTCGTATGGGACCTTGTAGTAACTCGTACGAGTTTTGGTGCTAGTCTGAAAACTTGTATGGAAAACAGTGACCATTTCTCACATCCTTAGGTGAAAATTTTGATTTTTTTGGCTTCATAGCTATTTTCCTTAGTCTTTTATGCACCTTCTGAAGTATTGACTTTCTCAATTTGAATGCTCATAGCCTAATTTTTAACCAAGTTACTGATAGGTTGTCTCATTTTTATGTTGTGTAGATTCATTACCTAGATGTACACATTCAGATCTCATACCACACTACTTAGAGGCTATGTAGGGCACTTCTAGACCCTATGAGAGTTCATCTTGCTACCTATGGATTTGAGTTTTTGATTTGGTTGCCTGATATTTAGGTGAACCATGGATTATTGACTGCTTTGATCGAGAGATTTCACTCTGAGACTCAAACATTTCATCTACCTACCAGAGAGATCACTGTGACTCCAGTGGATGTGTACAGGATTCTTAGGATTCCCTTTCATGGACCTCACTTAGATTACAATAGTTCAGGCAACATAGGATTGTTGGCATTTAGGACATTATTCAGTGCTGATGAGAAAATTTCTGAGCAGATGTCATGGGAGATCTTAGTACATAGATATGGTGCCTCACATAGACTAGAGTGCATCATTGTAGGGATGATTAGAGGGATCATCATGTCAAATTATTAGCATATCAATCTTTTGATGGGTTGGGCCCCTATGGTTGCACGCTTGATGGCTAGTCCTTCGAAGCTTGGATGGGGACAGTGTTTATTAACCCATATGTTTAGCAAGATTCACAAGATCGTGTATCATGAGGCAAATACTTTTGCCTCAGGTGCTCTAGTTCTTCAAAGCTGGGCCTTGGAACACATTACTATATGTCGGCCAGTATGTTAGGATGAGCGACAGCCTTAGGAGCCTGTCATATATAGATATTTAGGGTATGTTACACAGGTCCACATGGGCCAAACAAAGTACTGGAGGTGCATGCTTGATGACATGACTTTCATCATTTGGAGGCCTTACTTGCAGATAGAGGTGTGGCTAACTGCTCATGCTCAGTTTGGTTACTTTTGCTAGAGTAGGATCCTTATAGGGAGATCTACCACCATATTGGAGAGATTCATCATTACTCGTGTCTAGTGGTAGGTTGGAATTATTTAGGATGCCCCTCATGAGTTTTCCACATATGCTTGATTAGTTCATGAGCTAGGGTTAGGTTGGATAGCTTGATTGTCTTATGCACTATGCAGCCAAGAGTATATTCGGTATGTTTGTAGAGATTGGGATTACAAGCCATAGGTTGCTGATGCTGGAGTGACTGATGCATTCATTACCTGGTTATCAAAGCATCTAATGAGGTGTTTCTCAGATCCTAATGAGCTCATTCCCACTATGGAGGATGTTGAGGATGTGACAAGTGCCCCTATGGGTAGAGGCCAAAGACGTAGAGAGGTGTAGATGTTGATAGTGCATCCTACACCACCCCATCCTACAGAAATGATGACCCCACCAAGGCCATCAAGATAGATGAGACCACCTCAACCATAGAGTGTTGCAGTAGGCAAGCCTATAGTTTTGCAGCATAGATATACTAGAGGTGAGAGTGGTACACTCAGCGGTGTTGGTAGTGTGGATGAGGTCTTGGGAGCACAGTACGATGCTCCGATGGAGGATGCACAAGACACTCTTGATTTTGATTTAGGTGTAGAGGTTCATCATCATAAGGTACATAGGGGAGCTAGTGTAGAGCAGCCTATAGAGGAGGCAGAGACAGTGGCACTTGAGGCAGATCCTAGATTGAGACAGACACCATAGGAGATCATTAGGTGACTTTGGCTATAGATACATGATTTGAAGTTATAGAGTGCCACTTTTGAGGTCCAGCTTAGAGAGTTTGAGAGACAATGACTAGAGCGGGAGGCTGATGTGAGACGACTACAAGCTGAGGTGATCCATCAGATGAGTCAAGCCTCTTATTATGCGTCTACCTATTATTTGAGGGTACCTACTGAGAAAAGAGTGCCAACATATTTTGAGTATATGATTGCTTCTGAGGGAGTCAGAGCACCACGTGTTGACCCACCACCAAATGCACCTACTAGAGGAGAGGCACTGAATGTTGAGGATGAGGCAGACAACTGTCATAGTGTTCTCATGTTTTTGTCATTCTTTTCCATACATTGATCATATATGATAGCTCAGTCAAGCTCATTCTTTTGTATACTATGCCATTAGTGCACACCATTGTACTCTGATATTCTGATATATATATGAGATCTATTTTGGTTGTGACTTCATATACACTTATCATTTTGGTTTATGATTATCATATCATGTGATGCAAATGTATGAAATGATTTGATTAGTGTAGAATGTATGGATTAAGCAATGCAATGTTTTCTTTCAAATGTATGGATAATACAATGCAATGATACATAGAAAATGTAGATGTTATGCTTATGCTTCGTGGATGCACATGTATGTATGCAAATGGATTTATGGAATGTGTATGATATGAAATGTAAATGCACTAATACACATGATATGTTTTCCAAGTATTGATGAAGACAAGTGCTCGATCATTTGTCAAAATGGATGTTTAACTCAGGATGGTGACTGCTTGCTGATCTATTAAGGAGACCTTCGTGTGATACTCAGTCTTTGTTTTTGTGTTAGCATAGTTTTGGAGAATCATTAAGCATCAAGCTGAATTTGGATGTGTGAGATAAATACAACCATGCAAAGTGCAAAATGCAAAATGAAATGCACCTAGGACCTAGGACTTAGTCACTGATCATGTGTCGATCATTTTCATCATTGAATACTTTATTAGGTAACTAGATAAATCAATACAATGTTCACTAGTTAGGCAACCATGAACATATGTATATTGATTTTTGTTTTATTATGTTGGATTTAGATAGAAGCATCAAGGCACAAAAGTCAAGATGACCTGAATATCATGTCCATTTTGATATAGTAATTTGTATAAGCATTAGAACACAAACATTGTGATGACCTGAATATGCCTTGCAGACAAACAAACCAAGCAGTTCAGGAGATCATTCTCATTCTCAAGTGAATTTACTCGTAGTGACCCTTTATCATTCACATCCTTAGATAATTTTTCATTTCACAATAGAGAATTAGAAATCACTCAAAAGACAAAGTTAGATCAAACTTCCTTGAATTTTCTAGGTATCAATGGTCGAGGTACACATAGCCATCCAATACATGATGGAGGCACTTATAGTGGACACCAATTCAATCCAGGATTTCCAAAGTTGTTAGATTTTCACTCAAAGTAGAAAACAAATAAAAGATTATGCCCCCAGTCATCACTCTCTAAATCCTATGAAGGACATCATTGAGGAGCTTGAGGGGATAGAATATGCAAAAATCTCAATGTGAATCAGTAAGCATACAAAGAAGATAAAAGCATGTAGCAAAGATTGTTTTCAGTTTGTTATTGTTGTTGTAAGGTGCAAAATCCTTTCCTGGTGAGGAGACTGACTGACTGACTTAGACATAGCTTTGGAAGGACCTTGACTGGAAATGACTTGTCTAAAGATACAAAGGGTCTTAGGATATGTTATTGATTGCCCCCAAGTTTTGAGCATTGATAGGATACTCACACTTTTGTTGGATGGTGCTCAGATCGACTTTATTGAAAATAGGAGATATGTACAAACTAAAGCATGACTAAAAGTTGGGAAAGACCAAGATTGCACTTATAGATGGAGTGTTTTGAACAAGTGGCATCTGTTTGCCAAGTTTTCACCATCTTGGTAGAGATTCTATTTTTGCTACCAAGGCGCCTGTTTCCAGGTTTTCACCAAGGCACTTTTTCTTCTTTTTCTCTTTTTTTGAATTTTTCATTTTTTCAATTTTTTTGTATTTTTCCATTTTTTCAATTTTTTAGTGATACATCAAGGTGCCTATTGCTAGGTTTTCACTAGGATGATCATTTTTTCAAGACTTTTTATGATTTTTATGATTTTTTCAAGACATTTACACAGACTAAATGCCTTAGGCATAGAATTTCTTTAGATGGAGAACGTTGATTGATTCTTAAAGCTATTCTCCTTCAGTCATTGAGATTTGATAGGCTCCAGAGCCAAAAGTAGTAGTGATAACAAAGGGACCCAGCCAGTTGGGTTTAAACTTCCCCTTGCGCTCTCGATGTGATTGATTTTTAGGATTTTCTCTCAAGACTATATCACCAACCTGAAATTCTTTGTGTCTCACTTTCTTGTTGTATCCTCTAGACATTCTCTTTTGATATACTCTAAGATGATCATACGCGGCTTGCCTACACTCATCTAGTAGTTCAAGTTCTTGCAACCTAGATACTTTGTAATCATCATCAGTTACTAGACCATGCATTCTAATTCTTAGTGATGGGATTTCAACCTCAATAGGTAGTACCACGTCAGACCCATAAACTAAAGTGAATGGTGTAGCCCCATTGGGAATTATGATACTTGTTCTGTAGGCCCAAAGAGTTGGATTAATCATGAGATGCTAGTATCTTCCTGTCTTGTTGATTGTGCAATGTAGGATCTTTAACAAATTTTTATTTGATGCTTCTTCTTGCCCATTCCCTTGAGGATAGTATATGGATGACCAATGTTGTGTAATCTTGAATTTAGAGCACAAGGAATCTAAGTCCTTATTCTTGAATTGGCCACCATTATCTATGACTATTGAATGTGGAATTCCATACCAAAAAATGATGTAGTTCAAAATGAACATTATTTTTGTTTGCCACTTGCTTGAGTCGGAGGAACTGCTTCTACCCATTTTGTAAAATAGTCTGTAGCTGTAATGATATGAGTATGTCCATTAGAAGAATGTGGATATATAGCCCCTATAATATCAAATGCCCATTGTTGGAAAGGCAATTGTGTAGTAAAGGGAATAAGATCTCTCCCTAGTGCATGAATTAAGTTACCATGTACTTGGCACTTTAGACAGTTCTTACCATATTTGATAACCTCTTTTTCCATT
Organism: Chamaecyparis obtusa; assembly: GCA_027943335.1. NCBI lineage: Eukaryota > Viridiplantae > Streptophyta > Pinopsida > Cupressales > Cupressaceae > Chamaecyparis > Chamaecyparis obtusa. The sequence goes on from BSBK01000529.1 coordinate 14,559,417, forward strand.
TCAAGCCAATAATACCCAGCCCTAATAAGTTTTTGAGCTAGTGTTAAACCATTGGAATGTAATCCACATATACCTTTGTGTCATTCCTCTAATGCTTGTTGAGACTCCTCACATTCTAAACACCTAAGTGTACCATCTAGACTCTGTTTGTACAGATCATTACCTATGATGACATACCATGATGCATTTTGGATAAGGTATAATTTCTCATGGATATTGAAGGTATCAAGGATGATTTGGTCTTGAATGTAGAAGAAAATGTGTTTGTATCTAGAAGACTCATGACCAAAAATAGTGTAGATCATGTAGGTTTTAGGGGAATCATATGCAGGGAATGACAATGCTTCCACCAGGAACTCATAACATAGCTCATGTTTGGGCTATTGTAGTAGAGATGATAGTGTTTCCATAGCATTAGCAGCCTTGTTCTCCATTCTAGGAATTTTCTCAAAAGTAACTGAGATGAAATATTTCTTTAAGTCATCTACCATGTGTTTGTATGGAACTAGTTTCTCATCTTTTATCTAGTATACATCATTGACTTGGTGTATGAATAGCTGTGAGTCTCCATGAATGGGAAACTCTATCACTCACCACTCAATTTCTATCTTCAATCCATTAAGCAAGGCTTCATATTCAGTAATATTGTTTTTGCAAGGAAATTTTATTCTGAATGCTTTAGGTATTAAGTAACCTTGTGGTGTTATGAATAATATGCCTCCTCTAGATCCATTCTCTATGTAAGATATATAAAAGAAAAGATTCCAAGTCCTAGAAGATATGTGCATGATGGATGAGTCGAGAAATTCTATCTGTAATGGCATATCATCAAACATTGGTGCTTCATCCAATTGATTTGCAATGACTTGGTCCTTGATAGCTTTCCTTTCAACATATTCTATGTCAAATTTGCTCAATAGCATTACCCATTTAGCTAATCTACCTATGAGGGTAGCTTCGCTCAATAAGTATTTCAATGGATCTATCTTAGCTATCAATTGTGTGGTATGAGCCAACATGTAGTGTCTCAATTTATGTGATGCAAAGATCACAGCTAGACAAGCTTTCTCAGTCATTGAATAGTTCTTCTCATATGCTACTAGTGTTCTGCTAATGTAGTAGATAGCTCTCTCCTTCTTGTTTTCATCATGTTGTGCTAGTAATGTCCCTAGTGATGTATCTGTGGCAGAGACATAATATCAATGGGTTCCCTTGAATAGGAGGCATCAAAATAGGAGGATTTGCTAAATATTGCTTGATGTGGTCAAAGTTCTTTTCACATTCCTCACTCCATGAGAAGGTCACACCTTTATGTAATGTTTTTGTGAAAGTTTGTGATATATCTGTTAACTAAGATATGAAACATCTGATTGATTTCACCCTTCCTTGTAAGGTTCTCATTTGACTAATATTTTTAGGAGGTTGCATCTCCATGATAGCCTTGACTTTAGTAGGATCTACTTCAATGCCCTTCTTTGAAACAATATAGCCTAGGAGCTTTCTAGAAGTGACACCAAAAGCATACTTTTTAGGGTTTAGTCTGAGACTAAATTTCTCCATTCTATCCATTATTTTTCTCAATTCATTTAGATGTTTAGATCTTATCATTGATTTAGCTAAGCTGTCATCAACATAGTCTTCCATAGTTCGATGCATCATATCATGGAAGATATATGTCATAGCTCATTTATATGTAGCACCAGCGTTCTTAAGACCAAATGGCATGACATTCCAATAGAAGGTACCCCATGCACATTTGAAAGTTGTTTTCTCTTGATCTTCTAGAGCAATTTTGATTTGGTTATATCCAGAGAAACCATCCATTAAGGAATACATTTCAAAGCCCGTAGTCATGTCCATTATCATATCAATGTTTGGTAGTGGAAAGTCATCCTTAGGGCATGAGTCTGAACAAAATTTTCCTTTGAATCATATTATTCTCTTCATTCAATAATTCTCTTCTAACTGTTAAATCTTCTCCTCTTTCAACATCCTTGGAGTGTAGTGACTTAGCTTTTTCCTTATTCACATTGGATGACCTTTCTTCATTATCATTCCATCTATTTGTTAGGAATAACAGTCTACCAATACAACTGTGAGGGGGGGTGAATCAGTTGTATGACAGATTATTAAACTTTAAACTTTGAATAGTAGCAATATCAAATCAAATGAACATAATGAATGCCAACACAATAACACAATATTTGTTGTAGAGGAAACCTTGTTAAAGGTAAAACCCTAGTGGGATTTAACACCCACTACTTATGTACTGAGACTATAGTATCCTTGTCAAAAGCTTTAGCCCTATTAGGAGCTGATTTAAACATTACAATACACAATCCTTGTTAGAGGACAAACCCTATTAGGAGTCAAGAAAAATAAGGTAGGCCCACCACCTAGGCTCACTGCCCAAAGAAGGTTATGTCCACCTTCAAAACTCATTGTTCACAACACAAGTGTATGTAAAGAAATACACAATCTTGAACTACCCAATAGAAACTATCTTTGCTTGATTAGTTCCACTGAAGTATATAATTTATCCTCTACTCTACATCTAGCAGACACAAGCTTGCAGCTTCCACAATCCTTTTTTACATCACATACATTTTTCCATATCTTTTCAAAAGAAAATATCTTACATATATACCCTATTACAAAATAAATGACCAGGTCAGCCAATTAGGCTTTCCTAATATACAAATGATTACATAACTACTTGCTAGATACCCATGGTATCTAAGAAAAGTATACAATAATTACAATTCAATAATTAAGGACCAACATCCATAAATCATGCTCGTCGTTCATGATACATGCTACAACTCTGAGGTCAACTTCCAAATAGGTCATCTCTAGAACACAAGCCATAACTAATGTCATTGTACTTTCATTACCTTGCTAAGATCAAAGAACATTCTTCAGTACCCTATCTATCATCTCTTAAGCTCACATACACTGAATCCTCATCGCTTGTAAGATATACCCAAAACTCAGATACTTACTCTGTCAGCTTCCACTATCACTATCCAGTAACTAGTCTTCACCAAATCTTCTATAACTCAGCCAATATGAAATATTACATCATGTGATCTTAGATATAAGATCACACCACCTTCCTCTACACACAAATGACTTCACACATTTTGAATCATCTGTACATTATTCATACACTATAATAACAAACATGTTCTCTTCATAGAAACATATTTTGACATCAATGACAAAACATGAATGACAAAATCATTAATTCCAACATCACTCAACATAGTGATTAAACATATTAAATGTATCCAACAATCTCCCCAATGCATTAGCAATATCCAAAAATCTCCCCCTTTGGAATTGATGGAAACATATGGGAAAATCCATCAACCTAAAAGCATTCTCTTAGTACCTTTCTCTCAGTACCTTTACCATATAGTCTATTTCCCATAGGATTTTCACATAGTCTCTTTCCCCCTTTGACAACAATATAAAAGGGTTCCATAAGTCAAAGATTGTCTTTAACAACTATCTTCAATGATCACTCTCCCTAAGGATTAGATCCATAATATCATAAGGCTCTAAAAACCTCTAGACTGATGCATCCCTACATCATTTAATTCTCACTAAGAGGGGCCTGCACCCCAAGCATACCTCTGAGATACTCAAAGGCATCTTTTGGCAATGACTTTGTAAAGATGTCTGCTATCCATTCCTTTGTGCTAATGTATTCCAATCTTATTTCCTTCTATTCTACCTTATATCTTAGGAAGTGATACTTAATAGAAATATGCTTAGTTTTAGAATGCATCACATGATTCTTTGACATGTGATGTAAGGGATAGAGAGCTGAGGGGCCAAAATATGGCACACCCTATAGATCCAGCCCTGCTCAACAACTCACAGAAGCAACAACAACATAGTGAGAGAGAGAAAGCAAGATCATTGTTATTAACTTCATTCAAATTGGTTCATATATGTCAGGCTGTAAGGCCTTCCTGGTTAGGGCTAGATATTACAATGAATTATAGAAGTCCTCCAACATGCAAGGATCTTCCAACAATCTTAATTCTACTATCTTCTATCTTCAATCCAAAAACTCCCTCCTAAACTCTAACCAAACAACTATACCTATACAAGAGGCTACCAAACTAAGTTGGCCTTTAGATCCATAATCAATGGAAGGAACAATTAGATGGGACCACATGCTTCCCAATGATGGATACCAACATTAAATTCATGACCCGTAAACAAGTCGGCCTCAACAAAAACTCAAAATAAACTACTTGGTAAGAAAGGATGACCAAGCAACAAACAAGCATTGGCAAGCGCCAGTGAAACAACCAACCACCCAGGAGATAACCGACCATACTCGGTAACCAAAGGAAACTGACCAACTCAGTCAAAGCAGGAACCAAGCAACACAAACAAACTCAAATATCTTTTTGGTGACATAGGATTGCCAAGGACCCGAGATACTCCTGCATTAGACACCTGGGGTTATTTTGAAATGATTCTCCAAATCATTTAGTAGGTTTGGTCTGAGCTACATCTAGCTCAGACTGTGAAATCCATGAACTATCTTCAATAGGTCTATTCTTCCACTTTACCAAATATTCCATATATTATTTACCTCTTGTACTCTTGCCAATTCTTTGTTCCAAAATTTGTTCAACTTCTTCATTCTTCTTCTTAGGATATTCCATCGGTATTTTCATCTCTTCATCAGGTTCATGATACTCATATAAATCAGTAATGTTGAAAATCAGTGATATGTCCATGTCATAAAGTAACTCAATCTCATATGCATTTCCACTATCAAATTTCTTCAAAATCTTGCAAGATCCAAACTTCTTCATCTTCAACTTCTCATATGTTCCAATAGGAAATCGACCTTTCTTCAAATGAACCATCACTTGATCACCACCATCAAAAAATTTATGTCTCCTTGATCTATCAACTCTATCTTTGTATTTCTGATTACTCTCTTCTAGCTTGATTTTCACATCTTCATGCAATGTCTTCATATACTCAGCAAATTTCACTCCTTCAGCACTTCTTTTACTTTCACTAGCAATGTCTCTCAAATTAGATATACCCCTTAGCTGTATGCCATTCACAATCTCAAAGGGTTCCTTTCCAGTACTCCTATTCACAGAATTATTGTATGCAAACTCTTCTTGTGCCAACATAGAATCGCAATTACTAGGTGTGTCTCCAACTAAACATCTCAAAAGATTTCCCAAACTTCTATTTACAACTTCTATCTTTCCATCAGTTTGTGGGTGAAATGTAGAACTATATTTCAACAAAGTGCCAAACTTCCTCCAAAGAGTCTTCAAAAAGTATCCAAAAAATTTACTATCTCTGTCAAAGATAATACTCCTCGGTAATCCATGCAATCTAACAATTTCCTTAAAGAAAAGATCTGCTACATGTATTGCATCTGATGTCTTTCTAGAAGTTATAAAATGTGCCATCTTTGGAAATCTATCTACCACAACAAATATAGAATCATTACCTCTTACTGTCTTTGGTAAGCCAAGAACAAAATCCATACTAATGTCAGTCCAAGGTTACTTAGGTACAACAATCAATATATACAATCCAGTATTCTAACTTGCTCCTTTTGCTACTTCACAAATTCCACAAATTTTCACAAATTTTTGAACATCTTTATACAACTATGGCCAAAATTATTTCTCCTTAAGAAAATTCAAAGTTTTATCAATACCAAAATGTCCAGCCAAATAGCTACTATGTTTCTCCTTCATCAAATTAGTTCTCATTTATCCTCTTGGTATACACAGGTGAATACCTTTAAACAACATACCTTCTTAAATGAAATATTCTTCCCATTTTGTACTCAGTTGATCTTGAATAGGTGCTCTGCACTTTCTCCACAGCTCAAAAAAATCAGGATCAGTTTCATACAAATCTCTCATCTCATCAAAACCAAGAACTTCAATTTTCATCTCGGTCATCAAAGATCTTCTACTCAATGCATCAGCAACTCAGTTAGTGACTCCACTTTTATGTTTTATCACAAATGTATAACTCTGCAAGTACTCAACCCATTTCATATGTCTCTGATTGAATTTATTTTGACTACCCAAGTATTGTAAAGCCTTATGATCAGTATACAACACAAATTCACTCGGTATCAAATAATGTCTCCATTTCTTCAATGCTTGAACAATATCATAGAATTCTTGATCATAGACAAAATATTTCCTTCTAGCATCTTTCAACTTTTCACTAAAGAAAGCAACATGTTTACCTTCTTGACTCAACATAGCTCCAATTACACTACCACTTGCATCACATTCCACTTGAAATACCTTATTGAAATCAGGCAATGCCAAAATAGGAAATTCAACAACCTTCTGCTTCAGAGTCTCAAAACTTTTATCAGCTCCATATGTCCACTTGAATTCTCTTTTATCTCCTCTCATAGTCTCAATCATAGCATTACGAATTGAACTAAAATTCCATATGAACATTCGGTAAAAACTTTCCAAACCATGAAATGATCTTACCTCACTAGCATTCACAGGTGTAGGCCAATTCAGAATAGCTTCAACCTTTTCAAGATCCATCTTCAAACCATTAGCTGAAATTACAAATCCCAAATACACAATCTCCTCTTTCATGAATGAACACTTTTTCAGATTTATCAATAGCTTTTCCTCCTTAAATCTCAGCAAGACTTGTCTAACATGCAACAAATGTTCTTCTCTGGTCTTACTGAATATCATAATATCATCAAGATATATAATCACAAACTTACCCAAGAATTTCTTCAAAACCTCATTCATCAACCTCATAAAAGTACTCAGTGCATTAGTTAAACCAAAAGGCATAACCAACCACTCCTACAAACCTTCTTTTGTCTTGAAAGTAGTCTTTCATTCATCACCTTCTATGATTCTGATCTGATGATACCCACTTTTCAAATCAATCTTTGTAAAATACTTTGCTACAGTCAAACTGTCCATTATGTTATCCATTCTCGATATATGAAACCTATAGTTCACTGTTATCTTATTGATTTCTCTGAAATCAATACACATCCACCATTCCCCATTCTTCTTAGGTGCCAATACCATAGGTACTACACAAGGACTCAAACTTTCTCTAATCAAACCTTTCTCTAGCAACTCTTGAATCTGTCGGTTCAATTCCTGATTCTCGATAGGTATCAACTGATGAGGTGCCTTATTCGATAAACTAGCTCTAGGGATTAGATCCATGCAATGATCAATACTTCTCTTCAGTGGAAAACCATCGGGTACATTATCAGAAATGATATCACTGTAATCGGTGAGTAACTTATCAATCACCTCAAGGACATTATCATCTATTTTCTTACCCAGTTTGTTGGGAATCATAGCAAAACATACATCATTCTTTTTCAAATCCTTAACAAACTTTCTTCCTTCCATCAAACAAACTTTCATAGATGCGCAAACATTACTAACAGGTTCTTCCATCAAAGGTAACAAGATTTGTTTTCTTCCATCAACCAAAATAGTATACTTATGCAATCTCCCATCATATATAGCGTGTCTATCATATTGCCAAGGTCTACCCAAAAAAATATGACAATAATCCATAGGCATGATATCACACAACACTTTATCATAGTAGTTTCCAATCTTCAAATTCACATAAAATTGTTCACTTACCAAGAGTGTATGCTCATCTTTGATCCATGAAATCTGATAGGGCTTAGGATGTTTCATCCTTTCCAACTGCAATTTTGTGACCATGTCCTCAGATGCCAGATTCTCAGAGCTACCACTGTCAATGATTACCTTCCAAACTTTGTCAGAAACTCTACATCTAGTCTTAAACAAAGATTTCCTTACCGTATCTTCCTTTTTAATTTCATTCCATAGTGCTCTCCTTACCATCAAGTTATTTTCCTTCTCTGGTTCATTCGGTGATTCTTCTTGCACCAAAGCATTTCTACTACTACTAGCCTTCTTACTAGCATGTGTACATTCAAAATATTTGTGTCCTTCTTCTCCATAATTATAACAAGTTCCTCAGAAATTACCTCTACTATAACCACCTCGGTAGTTACTGCCTCTACCTCTAGATGAACTTTCACCTTTCCACTCGGTCTTGCCTTTGTCCAGATTTGTCTTTTTAGGTTTAGATCTACTATTTTCACCATAGGATCTACCTTGACCTCTTTATCTCTATTCATGTCTCTTGTTCTATTTCTCCTCAGATTTCAATGCAAATTGATAAGCCTCTTCAATGTTCTCCAACTTGACCAAACTAATTTCCTCTTCGATGGAAGCTCTCAAACCATTCAGGTATCTAGCAATTCTTTCCACATCATCCTCATCATGTCTAGATTTGATATCTAATCTATAGAATTCCTTAGTATACTCTTTTACTGAGCTATCTTTCTATTTTAGACTTTGCATTCGCCTAACTAGGTTAATCTGATAATCACAAGGTAAGAACTTTCCTTTCAACTTATTCACCATTTTATTCCATACCTTGATTTTGACTTTTCCTTTCTTCTTACAATCCAATTGTAGATGTTCCCACCATAAGGATGCATGACCTTTCAAATTTGTGCCTACAATTTTCACCTTCTTCTCTTCAGATACATTTTCATACTCAAAATACTTTTCCATTTTGGTGATTTAGTCTATCAATTCATCAGAATATGATATCCCACTATATTCAGGAGGATTGAAATGTGGTGTTGACTTCAAACTTTTCAATGCCTTCAAGAATCTTTCCTCACCCCAATCCATCATAGGTGCAGGTTCTGCTTCGCCTTGTTCCACTTCAACTTCATCATCACTAACATCTTCAAGATGGCTGCCTCTTCTCTAGGTTGTTTCAACAGCTTCTAACCTAGTAGCAAGTTGTCTCAACATGCCTGCCAATCCTAGATCTTCTTCTTACCTCCCATGAACCATCTTGAGAACCCTCTGCAATTGCAGGTCAGATCGCAATCTTCCACCCCACAAAAATTCAACTAGGGTTTCGCAAGAAGGAACTTAGAAACCTAGATCTGCAGACCTAGATCTAGATCTCACCTCGCTCTAATACCTCCTAATGCAAGGGATAGAGAGCTGAGGGGCCAAAAAATGGCACACCCTATAGATCCAACCCTTCTCAACAACTCGCAGAAGCAACAACAACACAGTGAGAGAGAAAGCAGGACCATTGATATTAACTCCATTCAAATTTATTCATACATGTTGGGCTGTAAGGCCTTCCCGGTTAGGGCCAGATATTACAATGAATTATAGAAGTCCTCCAACATGCAAGGATCTACCAAAAATCTTAATTCTACTATCTTCTATCTTCTATCCAAAATATCCAAAAACTCCCTCCTAAACTCTAACCAAACAACTATACTTATACAAGAGGCTACCAAACTGAGTCAGCCTTCAGATACATAATCAATGGAAGGAATGGTTAGATGGGACCACACACTTCCCAATGATGGATACCAACATTAAATTCATGATCCATAATCAATACACAAGTTGGCCTCAACAAAAACTCAAAATAAAGTACTCGGTAAGTAAGGATGACCGAGCAACAGACAAGCATCACTGAGCGCCAGTGAAACAACCGACTGCCCAGGAGATAACCGACCATACTCGATAGCCAAAGGAAACTGACCAACTACCAACCAACTCGGTCAAAGTAGGAACCGATCAACATAGACAAACTCAAATATCTTTTTAGTGACACAGGATTACCAAGGACCCGAGATGCTCCTGCATCAACATATTTATTGTACTGGTGTTATCTGTAATACCCCAAAAATGGACTATAGGTTCATTAACCTCCTATATCGACACATCAAATGAAATCAACATCAAAGTCCTAACCTAAGGCACATCTAGACATTATCAAATCCTAATTGATTATCTCAAATGCTGCATTGAGGAATATTCCTAGTAATATTCCTATTTATCTAATTATCTTTAATTTAATAATTATTTGGCGATAAATACTATTTATCCTAAAGTTTGATTAATCAAATATTCTAATATTTAATTAATTAGATTTAATACTGCCACTTAATTATTTAATTGAATTTAATTATATTCCTAATTATTATTATTTAAATTTGACAATAAATCAAAATTCCTATCATTAATTGATTAAATTCTTATTTAATTAATTAAACCAAGTTGTCATATTTAATGATATTATTTTGGAATAAAAGTTTGATTTAATAATTGATTAACCCATAAATCAATTGTTTTATTTTTAAAAATCAGTTAAGATGGAAATAAATCACTTTATTTCTTTATTTAATATATAATTATTATGCACATTCAAAAAGAAGTTAAACTTGAAATCAGAAAATCAATTCAAGTTGTTTTAAAAATGAACTCAACTCTGATTTGAGTTAAAAAGTTGTTTTTGCATGCTTTTGCATGATTTTGTGAATTAATTATCTTTTATTCTTTGATAACTCAAAAATCAACCTGAGTTTATCTAAGTGATTTATGGCTTTTTCCATGCATCCCCAAAGTGTTGGATTTCTATAAAATCAAGGCTTGGCTCTTCATAATCATATCTCAGAATTTGCAAACTTATGCTGGCGAATTGGTATCTGAAGAATTGAATCCTCTTTGTGAATCAACAACTTTGTAAGATCATTCATATTTTAGCATATCATTCTTAGATTAATTGTATTCCACATCAGTTTTTCATATAGAGTAGATTCATATCAAATTTTTCATATTATTGCATCTAAAATCCAAAAAAAATTAAAATAATTTGCATCCAATTCATATCTAGATTTTGCATTCAAATCCTTCATTTAGGTGTCATCAAGGTCACTGATCTTAGTTTTCAATTACTTGCACGATTTTCATTTCAGCTAACCTCTAATGTTTTACTAAAGTGTTGCATCTATAGCTAGGTAAAAAATTCACACACACATTTCTAGCACCCACCGTGGGGCCCTGAAACAGGTTTCCATTCAATTTCTATCATTTTCTATCATTTTCTTGTCATTTTCATTTCCAAGCTGTGATTTTTAATCTCTGTCCATACAATTTTTGTACGAGTTTTGTCAGAAACTCATACCAGGAGACACCCACTCTCATACGATAGTTTATTTGATCGAGGATCACACCGAGAGAATCACAGTGTCATTTGGAATCTCTATTGTCGTATGATCTCATACCCAGTGTCATACGAGTTTATAGACTCTCATCTGGAAGGTAACCCACTGTAGTATGAGTTTTAGTGCTAGGTTTCAATTGTCGTTTCACTTTTTTTAGCCAGTTTTCCAGATTTGTTTTCCAGATTTGGACTAACAGCTAACATTAACAATTGAAATTTGTTGTTTCTGATTGATTTCTGCTGGTTTTGATTGGAAAAAGTGCAAGAATTGCTAAAAATAGGTAAGAATCTACAAAGCGCATTATGAGGAATTTAGGTAATCTTTTCAGCTGATAATATTTTGATTTGTATTAAAAAGAACTCTTGCGTGTCAAGCTTGTGTGACCTTTATTGCTTTCATATCACATATTTCATTTTGGGCTATAAAAATGAACATAGATTTGCTTTTCAACATCTTTGTTACACAGTAAATAGGCCCTATGAACACTATTTGTGGCTCTTGAGAGAGTGGGTTTCCAACGAAACTCTTCTCGAAGAAGGAACCCTTGTAGGTAGGGAGGATACTGAGAGAGTCTCACGTTCTACTAGATTTGTGCATTTTCAGCTTCTGATTGATACATTCTCTCTCCGAAGAGGTTGATAGATCATGAGTGCTTAACATCATAGATCTTTGTGAGATAATCTTGGTCTTAGTGTGTCAGATTAATTTGTCCACTTTGTTTGGGTTAAAAGTGAAAAGGCTAAAGGATTATGCTCTACTCCATTTTTGGGTAGTACCAAAAACTCAGATCCTTGAATCTGGAACCAGTCTCCATGTGGTATATTTTGTGAGTCACCATTAGAGAGGGTTAACCATAGTGGACATTCCCTTAATTGGGTCAACCACATTGATGGAACCTCAAGCGGTAATAGCCATTTTTGTCATGGTAGTGACAACCCCTATATAAATGTCCTTGTGGAAGAAATCTCCATAGGTCTGGTCTCTTGTTGGGCTGTCAGATCTCCCTAGCAGATCCTAAAGATTAAGTTATCCGACTGTGTCAAAACCCCGGTGTGCCTAGATTGGAGTTCACCCTCTTGAGATCATAAAAGTTACAGAGTCAAACCATTACTAAAAACCCTAGTGAAGCCAAATTTTTCATTTTGTAGGAATATGTGCATTATTGCAAAAAATTTTGGAGCATACACTATTAGCACTCCTAGGGATTAGCACAATTTAGTCACTTGATTGTTCATGCGTAGGGTTGCTTTGTCCCCTGTTCATTGTTTTCAGACCTGCTTGAAATCACTTGCTTGCTATTTTATGTGCTTGTTTATCTATCTAGTTACTAAGAATGAATCAATCCAATAGAATCTTCAAATCTAGACAAACAATTTTGTGGACAATCTAAAACTAAAAATCTAAAAAATTGCAAAATCTGATGTCAAACACCTTTCTGGAGTCAACAATCATTTTGTAAAGTCAAAAAGTCATATGAATTTTGGCTATTGTCATTTCAAAACCCCCAAATTATCGTATGGTATATGGTACATTTTCGTATGAGTTTTGTTGCCAGTCAATTTTAAAAAGTCAAAATTCCTACAATCAACTATCGTGCAACTTTTGCAATACTCATACGATTTTTTCAATTATCATTTCATGCTATACCCACTATCGTACGAGCCTATAGAAAGTCATTTGGAAAATTTTAAAAAGTTGTCAGAACTGTCAGAGACCTAGCTTTTCCAGCCTATTTCTAGAAGATATCAAACAAATCACTGTGTCAAGAATAGAGCAGAAAATACTGAGAATCCAATCATTTTCCTAAAGTGGCCTTTTGAATCTGATTTAGCCATTTGTTTAATCGATTTGAGTCTTTATCATCTTGTGTCAAAACCTTGTCATAACTATCAATCTTCAATCAATCATCAAAATGACTAAGTGTTGTGAACTTGTGTCCACTATATTTTGGGAATCTACCCATACATCCAAGGCATAGTCTCCTTCATCTACATCTAATCTAATCTTCAATCAATCAAACCTTGACAAGGTTGCGTCATTTGATCTTCTTGAATCAGATCTTTCTTCAATTGTCTTCATCATATTCTTTTGTTTCACCCAAGGTTAATAGTGGAAACTAGAGCTTCCTCTCACAAGAAATCTAGGGAAGTATCTCATACTTTGCCTTTGACTCATATCCAAAGTCCAACTCTTGAGCAACTCTACAATTCTAGTCTTTACAAAGATGACGATCTTGGCAATCTTTGATTAAAAATTGGTTACATTCCTCCTTCATCAACTCACGGAGGTAATCAACAAACTCCTCATCAATCTATCCCAAGTATAAATCCCACCATGTCTCAAGCAGGGACAAACTTTGGCTCTCAAAAAGCTCAATCTCAACATGGTGCAGATCAAGAACCCACACCTAAAGAAATTGCTCAATATCAAAACAATGATAACTTCAAACGAATGATGAAGCATTTCTTGAAAGAGGATAGAGAAGCATACTTTTTACAATTATCTCATCAAGGAGCTAAACTTCCTCCCAAATTTAATGTTGAAGATATCATTACACATGAGGAAGAAACTCCACTCATAGCTATGATGAAACAAATGCATGCCATGCAAGTCAAACTTAATAACCTTGAGAAAAAAAAGGAACCCAAGGAGTTCTCCATGGAGGCCCTATGTCCTTTTCCATTTGACAAAGACTTGTACATGCCACCATTCCTGAAAAGAGTGGAGATGCCAAAATATGATAAGTATGATGGGCACTCACATCCTCAAGATCATGTCAGAGAATTTTGTACACAATCTATGGAGTTCATGCATGAACCAACCTATCTGATGTGTCTCTTTCCTCGATCTCTGGGAGGAGTAGCCATTCATTGGTTCTCTAGATTGCCTTCTACTATCAAAACTTTTGAGGAATTTATCAAATTATTCTATCAGCAATACTCCTACAACATTCAACATCCAGTCACCATGATTGATATCTGTAATCTCAAGCAATATCCAGGTGAACTATTCTTGACATTTCTCAAAAGATGGAGGAAGAAATTCTCGCTATATGCTAGGCCTATTCCAGAAACTGAGAAACTAGAAATCTTCATCAATAATCTTATCCTAGAGATCAACTACCCTTTACAAATGCAAGATCATACATCTTTTGATAAGATGGTAGACAATGCGATCAAAATTGAAAAAGTACTTGTGAAAAAAGTAGAAATCACACTTCAAAAGGACAAGTACAAATCAGGATCTAGTTCTAAAGACAAGAACAAAAATTGGAACAAGAATAAAGGCATTGTCATAGATGGTGTTGTTGATACTATCCATGCCCCATCAAAGGCACCAGCTTTCAATCTAACTATTGGCACCCAAGCCATCAAAGCTTCAGAACAAAAGGTGTCTAAACCATCTCAAAAGAAGCCAAAATACAAATCTTGGTCCACTGATAATAAATGAAAGTTCACTCCTCTTGGAGAATCTTTGGAATTAGTTATGAGAACTCTATTGGCTAATAACATCATCTCTTTGCCTAAGATCTGACCATCTGATCATGATCCTAAACCAAAATGGTGGAGAGAGAATGAATTCTGTGATTTCCATCGATGTAAAGGTCACAAAACTAATCACTGCTTATGCTTGAAACATACTATTTAAGATCTAATTGATAAGGGAGATATCACCATCAATAATCATAAGAGCAATAATGATCATACAGGATTCATAGAACCATTTCTGAAACATGGTCAAGAAGTTTCATCTTCTCAGCCCAATATGGGGGCAAAGGTCAATTATGCTTACCCTATAAATAATCCTGTTATCAATATGGTTGAACCTTGTCTCTCTGAGCATTGCAATGTCATCACAATTGTGTGAAGAGATAGAGATCATACTTCAACTAATGCAGTGACTCGATCACAAGCTCAGGCACATCTGAACGGACAAATCCTAGATTCATCAAATGTCCCTAAGATGCCCTTCAATCTTTCTTCTGCTTCCAAATAGAAGGTTGCTTCTAAATCTTCCAATCCTAAAGATACAAGAACAACATCTTATAGCATTGTTCAACAACTCCAACACACTAATGCAAAAATCTCCATGTTTGAGTTGCTTAGGATATCTCCATCTCATAGAGCTATTCTAGACAAAGCTTTGCTTGGATCCAATGTTCCTGATGACCTTGATTTAGATAGGTTCCAAACTATGGTTGGACATCTTACATCTCTGCAATATATCTCCTTTTCAGAGGAAGATGACAAATCCTTGAGTCACCCACATAACCAGCCCTTGCACATAGAAGTCTTGATCCAGAACTGTAGATTCAAATGTGTGTTGATAGATGGAGGCACTAGACTAAATATTTGTTCTTACAGCTTGGTCACACAATTGGGATTTTCAGAATTGGCTATTGATCCTAGAATGAAAATAACTATCAAAGCCTATGATGAACAAGAAAGATCTTCTAAAGGCACCATTGTCTTACCTATCAGAGCAGGTCCAGTTATCAGAGATACTATATGTCAGATTCTTGATCTACCTTTGGCTTACAACATTCTTCTAGGGAGACCATGGATACATGAGATGAAGGCTATTCCTTCTACATTCCACCAATGCTTAAAATTTCCTTATGAAGGAGTAGAGGTCACTATTCCAGCAGACATATCCACCACTTGCAATACATTGAAGGAAAGTGTAGATAAACTTGTGCCCAATAACAGAGAATCTTCCATTGAGCCAACAAAAGAAGCATCCACATCTAAAATGGAAGATCTTGCAAAAGAGGTCAATATCAAAGAAAATGGTATGGGAGAATATACTATAGAGCCAGTCTTATCTTTGACATCTCTCCCTATCTCACCTAAGTCTTATGGACAATCTTTAAAATGTCCAAACCAGACTCTAAGGAACCTCTTGAGGCATATAAAAAGAATTTTGTAGCAGAACAAGTCTCCAAGCAAGAATTTGAAGAAGATGAAGCTGTGCTTACATGGCTATACAAAGATTAACCTAAATCTCAAGTTGTTCAAACTAGTGACTCTACAGTATCCAAAATCCCTTCTAAGGCATATGGTCCAGGAGATAAATTTATAGCTAAGATGGGATATTTAGGTAAAGGACCTCTAGGAGTCAAAGGAGAAAGTCTTATAACACCTATTTCACATACTGGTAGGACAAACAAAGATACTATTGGCTTAGGATTTAAAAAGAAACCCTTCCACCTCAAAGGTAATTGTTCTCATGTCATAGAGCAGATCTCACCAGGAGAACCTCTTCTTAAGAAGGAAAAAACTAAATCATTAGATAGTGATTCAAACAGCTCTGAACTTGTTCCTTATGAACATTTGCCTAAGTAAATCAAAGACTTCCTTGAAGCTGAAAATGATCCAATCAAAAGAATTAATGTAGTAGAAACACAAGAACCTACTATCAATCAAGAGATAGTTACCACACAAGAACTAGATAATCTCGAAGACAATCAAAAAGAGGAAGGTGATAGTTATTCTAAGACAGATTTCCATGAGTATGAATTCAAATCAGAATCTGAGGGTAACCCTTCTTGGGGTATTCATCCTGACTTTACTCATGTTCTTATATTTCCTAGAGGCATAGATGAAGAATCTATTGACTATGAATGGGGAGCCATTACAGAAGAAGATGATCTTATTACAGAGAAACATGTTGATGTTATTCACCAATATGCACCTGAACCCAATGTAAGTCTAGAATGAAATGATGAACCGATCGAGTTTGATCCACCTATGGCTGAAGTGGACTCCCACAATGACATTGAGCCTATTCATGAATTGAATGTCTTAATTTGTAATATCACCTTTGAACTCAAGTGTCAGGTTAGGACCAATGATGACAGATCCATATTCGTAAACACTATCTCCCAATCTTTCCCTACTTTGACTATCCAATATCCAGACCTTATTGATCAAACCTCCACAAATCTGAAGGTGAAAACCTCTTTGAGGTGCCTAAGGATGAGATATTTGATGTCCTTCTGAGTCATTTATAGGATAGATCTCAAGTTCTAATTGAGCCCAATCAATCCATCAATTTGGGAATGGGAGAGGAACCATAGTTGATTCATGTAGCACAATCTTTATCAAAAGAAGAAAAGAAAAAATTTACAACATTCCTAATAGAAAAGAAGATCAACTTTGCATGGAAATATTCAGATATGCTAGGGTTGGATCCTAATCTTATAATGCATCATTTATCTATAGCTCCAAATGTCAAACCTGTCAAGCAAAAATTCAGAAAGATGCATCCTCATGTTGCACTCTTGGTAAAAGTTGAATTAGAAAAGCTCCTAAAAGCCAGATTCATCCAAGTTATTGACTTTGCGGAGTGGATCTCTAATATTGTACCTATTTCAAAACCAAATAAATCAATCAGAGTATGCAAAGATTTTAGAGATGTAAACAGAGCATGCTCTAAGGATGATTTTCCATTACCTAACATTGATATGATAGTGGACATGACTGCAGACTTTGAGATGTATTCTTTAATGGATGGTTTTTCTAGATATAATCAAATAAAAATTCCTCTAGAGGATCAAGAGAAAACTATTTTTACATGTGCATGGGGCACCTTCTATTCGAATGTCATGCCATTTGGGCTTAAAAATGCTGGTGCTACATATCAAAGAGCCATGACTTCTATTTTTCATGACATGATGCATAGGGCTATGGAGGATTATGTTGATGATACTTTAGCAAAATCTATGATTCGAACTAAACATCTAAATGACTTGAGCAAAATACTAGATAGAGTGGAAAAATTTAGTCTCAGACTAAATCCTAAGAAGTGTGCTTTTGGTGTCACTTCTGGAAAGCTCTTAGGATACATAGTTTCAAAGAAGGGCATTGAAGTTGATCCAGCTAAAGTAAAGGCTATCATGGAAATGTAACCTCCAAAGAATACTAGTCAAATGAGGACATTGCAAGGAAGAGTTCAATCTATCAGAAGATTTATATCACAGCTAGCAAAC
Organism: Chamaecyparis obtusa; assembly: GCA_027943335.1. Lineage (NCBI taxonomy): Eukaryota > Viridiplantae > Streptophyta > Pinopsida > Cupressales > Cupressaceae > Chamaecyparis > Chamaecyparis obtusa. The sequence continues at coordinate 14,577,518 of BSBK01000529.1, forward strand.
ATATCACAACCTTTTACAAAAACATTACATAAAGGTGTGACCTTTGCATGGAATGAAGAATGTGAGAACAACTTTAATCATACCAAGAAGTATCTATCAAATCCTCCTATCTTTATGCCTCCCATTCCAAGGAAGCCTTTGATCTTATATGTCTCCACAATAGATACATCACTGGGGGCATTGCTTGCACAACATGATGAGAACAAAAAGGAAAGATCTATATACTATATCAGTAGAACATTGGTTTCATATGAGAAGAACTATTCAATGATTGAGAAAGCTTGTGTAGCTGTGATCTTTGTATCACAGAAATTGAGACACTACATGTTAGCTCATACCACACAATTGGTAGCTAAGATTGATCCACTCAAGTACCTACTAAGAAAAGATACCCTCGCAGGTAGATTAACTAAATGGGTCATGCTCTTAAGTGAATTTGACATTGAATATGTGGAATGAAAAGCTATCAAAGGATAGGTTATTGCTAATCAATTAGCAGATACACCTATGATTAATGATACACCAATGCAAATGGAATTTCCAGATTCCTCTATCATGACTCTTTCTTCTAGAGAATGGTAGTTATTCTTTGATGGCTCCTATACACATAATGGATCAGGAGTAGGCATACTATTCGTAACTCCTCAAGGGTACTCAATCCCAAAAGCATTCAGATTAAAGTTTCCTTACACAAACAATATTGCAAAATATGAAGCCCTTTTGAATGGTATTAAAATAGCAATTGAATGCAAAGTGACAGAGCTACACATTCATGGAGACTCACAACTTGTTATCCATCAAGTCAATGATGTGTACCAAACTAAAGATGAAAAGCTCATTCCTTACAAGAGAATGGTAGATGATCTAAAGAATTATTTCCTATCTATCACATTTGAGAAAATACCTAGAACAAAGAACAAGGTTGCCGATGCAATGGCAACGCTATCTACTTTATTACAGTAGCCTGAACATGAGTTATGCTATGAGTTCCTAGTGGAAGCACTATCTTATCCTGCATATGATTCCCCCGAAACCTGCATGATTTGCACTGTTGTTGGTCATGATTCATCTAGATACAAAAACTTATTTTCCTATCTCCAAGATGAAAGCATTCCCGATACCTTCAACCATCATGAAAATGGATACCTTATCTGTAATGCTTCTCGATATGTCATCATTGGTCACAATCTATACAAATGAGGTCTAGATGGTACACTACTTAGATTTTTAGAATGAGAAGAGTCTCAATGTACATTAGAGGAAGTCCATGATGGTATTTGTGGGTCACACTCGAATGGTTTAACATTAGCTCGAAAACTTATTAGGGCTGGGTAATATTGGCCTGAAATGGAGAAAGAGTCTATCAAGTTTGCTAAGAATTGTCAAAAATGCCGAGTGCATGGAAACTTAATTCATGCTCTAGGGAGAGATCTAATCCCCTTTACTACACAATGGCCTTTTCACCAATGGGCATTTGATCTTATCAGAGCTATACATCCTCATTCTTCTAATGGACATACCCATATAATCAGAGCTACAGATTATTTTACAAAATGGGTAGAAGTAGTCCCTTTGACACAAGCAATTGTAAAACAAATATCTATGTTCATATTGAACTATATCATATGCAGATATGGGATACCTCATTCCATAATCACAGATAATGGTGGACAATTCAAGAACAAAGATCTAGATGACTTATGTGCTAAATTCAAGATTACACAACATTGGTCATCTATCTACTATCCTCAAGGGAATGGACAAGTAGAGGCTTCTAAGAAGAATCTATTGAAAATCTTGCACCGTACATTTAATAAAATAGGTATATCCTGGCATCTCATGATCAATCCAGCTCTCTGGGCCTACAGAACAAGTATTAGAACACCTAATGGGGCTACACCTTTCACTTTAGTTTATGGGTCTGAAGCAATACTGCCTTTTGAGGTTGAAATCCCATCACTAAGAATCAGAATGCATGATCTAGTAACTAATGATGACTACAGAGTGTCTAGGTTGCAAGAACTTGAAATACTAGATGAGTGCAGACAAGCAGCGTATGATCATCTCAGAGTATATCAAAAGAGAATGTCTAGAGGTTACAACAAGAAAGTTAGACACAAAGAATTTCAGGTTGGTGATATAGTCTTGAGAGAAAATCCTAAAAATCAATCACATCGAGAACGCAAGGGGAAGTTTGAACCCAACTGGCTAGGTCCGTTTGTTATCACTGCTACTTTTGGCTCTGGTACCTATCAAATCTCAATGACTGGTGGCATTATTGTGTTCCCACAAGCTCTACGATGATGTCCTTTACAGGATTTAGAGAGTGATGACTGGGCGCATAATCTTTTCTTTATTTTTTGCTTGTATGTGAAAATCTAACAACTTTGGAAATTCTGGATTGAAATGGTGTCTGACTGTAAGAGCCTCTATCTCAAATTGGATGGTCAAGCGTACCTTGACCATTGATACCAAGAAAATTCAAGGAAGTTTGATCTAACTATTGTCTTTTTGAGTGAGTTCTTTCTCCTATTGTGAAATGTGATCTTACCTAAGGATGTGAATGATAAAGGGTCACTACAGGTAATTCACATTGGATTTAGAATGATATTTTAAAATGCTTGATGTGTTTGTAATGAAAGGCGTATTCAAGTCATCACGACATTTATGTTTTGATACTTATACAAATTGCAATATCAAAATGCACATGATATTCAGGTCATCCTGGCATTTGTGCCTTGATGCTTATATCTAATCCAACATTCTGAAAATAAAATCAATATTCATATGTCCATGGTTGCCTAATTAGTGGGTTTTGTATTGATTCCTAGGCATACAAATTGATATTCATATGTCTATGGTTTCATAACTAGTGGGCATTGTATTGATTTATCCGATTACCTAAAAATTCAATGATGAGAATAACCAACACATGATCAGTGACTAGGTCCTAGGTCTTAGGTTGCATTTCATACTGCATGTCTCTTTGCATTTTTGCATGTTTGCATGATCTCACAATAGCTAAATGAACTTCAATGCTTAAACAATTCTCCTCTTGTCTCTTCAAATCTAACAAGAGTTGAATCTTACACAAAGGTCCATCCAACGAAATAGCAAGTAGAATCCTTTTTTGGCATCAAAATCAAAATCTAAGATCATTCATATTACTAACTACTTGCATAATCAACCTTCAATCATCACAAGAATCTAGAATTCAACTTAACTGATTATCTTACATCAAACTATCAAAATTTCAACTTGGTTAACCATGGTCAACTCATGGTTTCACCTAGTCAAACTTAGTCTCCAGGACCTCTAAACAATGCAGAATGCATTCTCAAACGTGTATAACCACTTCTCAAATGAATTAACATGCTTCTAAACTTTAACGCTAACTTTTTCTTGTCAGATTTCAATTTTTATCCCGAAGGGGGCATGGTATTGCACATCATTCAAAGTCTATAATCTAAAGCTAAAATCATATCTTTCCTCAGTAATCAAGACAACAACCACATCTAGTTACTGATTCATCAAAAAGACCTCATCAATCGAGGCAAATCAATTATCGCTCAGGGCATATCAAATTCATTGAGATCCATATCAATCTAGTATTCTCCTAATCTTGTAAATTGTATCAGTTTTTGCAATTATCAGTACAATTGTGTTATTTCCTTGGTTCTTCAAAAATTGAAGGGTTCAGATATGATACCAATGTGATTCAATACAAGGACAATCAGGTATGGAATCAATCACTCACTTCTTCACAATCATAAGGTTTGAAATCAGGTGTTTTGATACTTTTTCACAATCATCGGTTCATTTGTTGTTATAGTTAACATTATCTTTGGTCATTCAGGACCTATTATCTTCATATCAATTTCAATAAGTTTCTGTTTCATATCAATATCAATATCAAACATTAGTTTCAACATCATACACAGACTATCTTTGAACCACTAGGCTCTTCACAACAATTCAAAGAGGGGCAAAATGTAATACCCCAAAAATGGACTATAGGTTCATTAACCTCCTATATCAACACATTGAACAAAATCGACATCAAAGTCCTAACCTAAGGCACATCTAGACATTATCGAATCCTAATTGATTATCTCAAATGTTGCATCGAGGAATATTCCTAGTAATATTTCTCTTTATCTAATTATCTTTAATTTAATAATTATTTGGCGATAAATCCTATTTATCCTAAAGTTTGATTAATCAAATATTCTAATATTTAATTAATTAGATTTAATACTGCCACTTAATTATTTAATTGAATTTAATTATATTCCTAATTATTATTATTTAAATTTGACAATAAATCAAAATTCCTATCATTAATTGATTAAATTCTTATTTAATTAATTAAACCAAGTTGTCATATTTAATGATATTATTTTGGAATAAAAGTTTGATTTAACAATTGATTAACCCATAAATCAATTGTTTTATTTTTAAAAATCAGTTAAGTTGGAAATAAATCACTTTATTTATTTATTTCATTCATAATTATTATGCACATTCAAAAAGAAGTTAAACTTGAAATTAGAAAATCAATTCAATTTGTTTTAAAAATGAACTCAACTCTGATTTGAGTTAAAAAGCTATTTTCGCATGCTTTTGCATGATTTTGTGAATTAATTATCTTTTATTCTTTGATAACTCAAAAATCAACATGAGTTTATCTAAGTGATTTATGGCTTTTTCCATGCATCCCCAAAGCCCTGGATTTCTATAAAATCAAGCCTCAGCTCTTCATAATCATATCTCAGAATTTGCAAACTTATGCTGGCAAATTGGTATCTGAAGAATTGAAGCCTCTTTGTGAATCAACAACTTTGTGAGATCATTCATATTTTAGCATATCATTGTTAGATTAATTGTATTGCACGTCAGTTTTTCATATAGAGTAGATTCATATCAAATTTTTCATATTATTGCATCTAAAGTAAAAATAAAAATAGATTAATTTGCATCTAATTCATATCTAGATTTTGCATTCAAATCCTTCATTTAGGTGTCGTCAAGGTCACTAATCTTGGTCCAATCTGAGAATACATACTCGCATCTATTAGAAGGAAGTAAATCACCTAGTTAGTTTAGTTTTACATTACTTGTATGCTTTCAATTTCAGCTAACCTCTAATGTTTTACTGAAGTGTTGTGTCTATAGCTAGGTACAAAATTGACACACACATTATCATAATGGATAACCACTGGTTCAACAAAATTTATTCCAATATCTTTCAGTATTTGTTTCATCCAAACAATTTGAGTGCAATTAATAGCAGTAGCAACATACTCAAATTGGGTAGTAGATTGAGCTATACAATCTTTCTTTTTACTTAGCCATGAAACCAACTTTTTCCCAAGGAAAAATGCACCTCCATTGGTACTTTTCTTGTCATCAATATTCCCTACCTGATTAGCATCAGTATAAGCATGTAGTTCAAATTCATCATTTCTATCATACCATAAGCTATATTCCATTCTTCCTTTTAGATATCTAAATATTCTTTTTACAACACCTAGGTGTGTCTCTTTAGGTTCTACTTGATATCTGGCCACAATTCCAACAACATTGGCAATATCCGGTCTGGTGTGAGTCAAATATTGTAATCCACCAATCATTGATTTGTACTTGGTTTGAAAAACACTCTTTACCTCATCATTATTTGTTAGTTTTTTGACCAGTCACCATGGGTGTACCAACTGGTTTACAGTCTTCCATTCCAAAAAAAATTAACATTTCTTTAAGATACTTAGTTTGAGAAATAAAGATCCCATTCTTATTCTGATTTATTTGCAATCCTAGAAAGAATTTCATTTCACCTATCATGGACATCTCAAATTCATTTTCCATCTCTTTAGAAAATTTCTTACACATTTCATCATTGCCTCCAAAGATAATATCATCAACAAAAACTTCTATTATCAGAATTCCATCTCCACTAGCTCTTAAATACAAGTTACTGTCAGCATTACCTTTTATGAACCCAAGGTGAAGTAATTATTTGTCTAACCTTGCATACCAAGCTCTTGGGGCTTACTTCAATCCATACAGAGCCTTCTTCAACTTGCATACCATGTCTTCATCTTCAGATAGAGTAAATCCATCAGGTTGTTCTATATAAACTTCTTCTTCAAGATCCTCATTCAAAAATGAAGATTTTACATCCATCTAATATACCTTGAAGTCCTTATGTGCAGCATAAGTGAAAAATAATGTCATCGCTTCTATCCTAGCAATAGGAGAAAATGTCTCTTCAAAATCTATGCCTTCTTATTGTGAATAACCTTTGCATACTAATCTTTCTTTGTTTCTTACAACAATTCCTGCTTCATACATTTTGTTTCTAAAAACCCACTTAGTTTCTATCACCTTTTTGTCTTTAGGTCTAGGAACCAATTCCCAAGTGTTATTTTTCTTTATCTGATCTAACTCTTCCTTCATAGCTTTGATCCAAGACTCATCTCTACAAACTTCATCAGTAGTATGTGGTTCAACTTGAGAAATCAAACAAATTTCTTCCCTTGTCTTTGATCTAGTCATTACTCCTTCACTTGTATTACCAATAATTTGATTTTCAGGATGATTTTCCTTAACATACCTCGAAGTCATAGGAATCTCAGTAGCCTCATTTGTGTCATCATCACAAGTCTCATTTTCGCATTTAGTCTCAACAAGTTCTTCTTCTTCTGTAGTAGTTATGTGTGTGAATTTGTATCTAGTTCTAGACACAACACTTCAGTAAAACATTAGAGGTTAGAAAATCAAGAAATCTACAAATGAAACAATATAGCTAACCAAGCGATTTACTACCTTCTAGTAGGTATGAGTTTGATATTCTCAGATTATGACCAAGACCAGTGACAATGCAATACCTAAATGAAGGATTTTAAATGATGAAAGATGGATGAAAATGAATGCAACTTAATCTATCTTTTTGGATTTTCTACGCAATATGATGAAAAATTGATATGAAACTTGATCTAAAATTGAAATGAATGCAATTCAATCTATCAATGTTATGCTATGCTATGAAAATGGATGGAAAATAATGAATGAAATTACAAAAATATCACAATCGCCTGTTCGCAAGAGCTCGATTCTCTAAGCACACTTGAAGGAAGGATTTGAAGATTGAAGAAGATCCTTTGTGAAGGGTTGAGCCTTGTTTATATAGAAATCCAAGATTTTTGAAAGCTCGTGGAAAGCCAAAAATCTCTCCCTAATTAAATCAGATTGATTTTTGAGTTATTAGGAAATCAGAATTAGTTAACTCACAAAATCATGCAAAATCAGCTTTTTAACTCAAATCAGAAGTTTAGATCACTTTTTAACTTGAAATAGATGTTGAGTTCAAAAAGATAACAAATTGAATTGACTTATTGATTTAAAGTTTAACTATTTTTCTGAATGTTCATGGATAATTATGAATTACTTTAATAATTCAAATGAATTATTCTCAACTTAACTGATTTTTGAATTAAAACAACTGATTTATGGGTTAATCAATTTTTCCAAAAGCAAAGGCAAGGACAAGGGCAGCAGGAAAGTAAACAACAAATCCTCTAGTTGCATTTGACCGAGTTGCCCCTTTATAATAGTAGGGCCTAAAGCACCAATAGCACTTGTTTCAGTTTACCGAGCAGCTTTATATCCATATTCAAAGCCAGTAGACCTCGCCTATTTAATCAAACTTTATTCCAAAACTATATCATTAAATATTGACAATTGGATTTAATTAATTGAATAAGAATTTAATCAATTATTTGTAGGATTTTTAATTTATTGTCAAAATTAAATAATATTACTTAGGAATAAATAGAATTAAATCCAATTAAATGATTAAGTGGCAGAATTAAGTCTAATTAATTAAATATTTATCACATTCAATTAATCAAATTTAGGATAAATAAAAGAATATCATTTATTGCCAAATAATATTTAATTAGGAGATAATTAGGATAAATTAGGAATATTTAGGAAATATTCCCTGATGTAGCATATTGATAAAATCGATTAGGTTTTCGATGATTTGATGTGCAGATGTGCCTTTGGTTAGGACTTTTGTGTCAATTTCGATCAATTTGTGGATGTAGGAGGTCAATGGTCCTATAGCCCATTTTTGGGGTATTACATTTTGCCCCTCTTTGAATTATTGTGTGAAGCGCAGTGGTTCAAAGATTAATCTATTTTTTTGATGATGATGTGGACTCAATTATGCGGTGGAGAAACTGATCCTGAAAGATCAACTGATTCCAAGATAGAAACCAATTGATTGATTTGAACATTTGGTGATTCAGAGACTGATTGACCAAAGAATTCAAGATGTTGTTAATTATAGCAACAATGAACCAGTGATTGTGAAGAAGTATCAAAACACTTGATTCTAAACCTTATGATTATGAAGAAATGACTGTCCTGACTCCAAACCTAATTCTCCAAAGGAATCGAAAGGATGTCAAATCTAAACCCTTCAGTTACGAAGAACCAAGGAAATAACACTAATGAACCGATGGTTATGAAGAGCTGATACAGTTTACAAGTTTGTGAGATAACACCAAATTGATATGGATCTTGATGAATCTGATATGCCCCAAGCGATGAGGACTTTGAATGAATCAACAACTAGACGTGGTTGTTGTCTTGATTACTGAAGAAAAATTTGATTGACAAAATTAGTTAATGATGCACAATACCATGCCCCTTTTAGGATGAAAATTGAAATCTGACAAGAAACTCAGCATTGAGAGATTTTTGAAGCATGTTAATCAATTTGATAAGTGGTTGTGCATAATCAGAGACGCGTTATGCATCGTTTGGAGGTCATGAAGACCAAGTTTGACTAGGTTTGACTATGAGTTGACCATGGTTGACCAAGTTGAAATTTTGATAGTTTGATGTATGATGATTAGTTAAGTTGAATTCTAGATTTCAATAATGTTCTGAAGGTTGATTATGCAAGCAGTCGGCCATCCTAGGTCTGAAAATTTTGAATCATGATTTTGACATAGTAAACGATCTCAGATTTTGATTTTGATCCCAAAAATGGGTTCAGAATGTTGAAATTAGCCGGGGGTACAATTTTCACGCAAAACAGAGCACTTTGAAAAAATAGGTCAAAACCTATATAAGGCCCAAACAGGTCATTTTCAAATCATTTGAACCATTTATCTTTTGTGAACCTATGGAGCCCTCTGACTGAAGATGCAAGTTCATGTGTCCTCACACCATTTTGAGCGTAGTCATTGATACCAGTGACCACACCAGTATGAGAATCCGATAAGTGGACCTTTGTGCCTCTCTGTGAATTCAAAATTTGCTTTATTTCATGTATTCTAGGATTTTTACATGTTTTTTCAACTTTTTTATTTTTTGCTTCACGAGAACTCGTACGACAATCCACTTGGACTCATATGATTTTTCAAGTCTATTTTAAGTGTCATGTCCATTGTAACTCTTGTTGGCAAAATGGTTAGCACTCCCCTTGAGATTTGTGACATGGCTTAACCACCTCATGTGTCTTCTATAAGTCTAGTGGTTGTATCGGGCATTAATAGGTCGATCTTTTGGTGCAACGACAACCACTACTTGTAACAGTGGTATCAGAGCTTGGTCATAGGTTTGATTCCCCTCGGGTAGCACTGAGGGGGAGATTGTTGGCAAAATGGTCAACGCTCCCCTCAGGATTCATGACATGGCTTAACCGCCTCCTATGTCTTCTATAAGTCTAGTGGTTGTATCGGGCATTAATAGGTCAATCTTTTGGTGCAATGGCAACCACTACTTGTAACAACTATAACTCGTATGAGAGGGGCCCATTTGTCATACGACATTTCATCGGGTCCCTAAAGTCTCGTATGGGAACCATCTGAATGTTGTATATGCATTAAGTTTCGTATGGGACCTTGTAGAAACTCGTACGAGTTTTGGTACCAGTCTAAAAACTTGTATGGAAAATAGTGACCATTTCTCACATCCTTAGGTCAAAATTTTGATTTTTTTGGCTTCATAGCTATTTTCCTTAGTCTTTTATGCACCTTCTGAAGTATTGACTTTCTCAATTTGAATGCTCATAGCCTAATTTTTAACCAAGTTTTGTCTCTCTGTCATGGTTCTATGTCCAAGTGATGACTCCTATGCCCAATGGATTGGCATTAAGGCCACTGGTTTCAATGTCTAGCGGGCTGACATCCAGCAAAAATTGCCAAAATGTTACCCAAATTTTCTTGCCCCATACAAATTTGGCCACTGGCCGGGAGGTCCAATTTTTTGCTTTTTAACTCGGTTGCACCTCTAAAAAATTTCATGACCTTCTGCCTTTTTTTTCTGGCCTCTACAATCATCCAACTCCCTAGTCTGCAAGTTTAAATTTGAAAAAAGTAGCCGTTGGCCCCCAAAAAACCCAAAAAACCCCTACGGCCTTTCTGTTTCGCAGTTACCTTTTCGACCGCTTAAGTGATCGCTTTTCCCATGTGTGCTTTATATTTCAAAGCCCGGTCACTAGGTTGCCAGAATACAGAAGCGGTTATGGTTTTTGCCAGCGACTTGGTGACTGTGTTTGCAAGTTCTCAGATTCCCTACGATTAAGTCTTTAATGTCCAGCGATCTGACGAGCAGTTAAGGTTTGTTTGGCGGTCTCAGTTTCCTGGCGGTTAAAATTCATGCATGATCGGTAGCTCTCATTATACCATTGGGTAAAGATGATGTCTCTTTAAGCATCATGGTATAACGACGACCGTCGATCCTCTTCTTCAGCTTGGTGCTCTTGTCAGGTGGGTCCTGTGCTAGATGGATCCGAGGGGGCAGTCAATGGAAGATGAAAATGCAACACATGGAAGTTTTGGGCCCGATTTATTAGAGATCCTACGCGGCCTTGATTAATGGGCTTAATCACTTGATCTGACGGTCGTCGCATGTTCGTAAGGCTTAATCTTTCCCCTTGTGGTTTTACGACAACCGTTGATCTTCATCATAATACAACGCTTCAATCTGTCAGTGGGTCCACTACCACGTAGTCTGAGGTGTGCGCTTCTGATTAGCCAGCTGGATTGTGATGTGGAGGTCTGTGAGTGGGCCCATGGTCTTTGGCTTTTGAGGTAGGATAAAGCTTGTGTGAGATCGATGATCATCGTTATATCATTGAGGAAAAGTGCTTGAGTGTTAAGGCTGCGGTATAATGACAACTGTTAGATGAAGGTTAAGAATGTCATGGGTCCAATGTGCTACCTGGCGCTGACATGCTCGTTTCTGATTGGCTACTGAATAGAACAGCTGGCATTTGTTAAGTGGGGCCTGTCTTTCCTAATGGTTAAGTTATGGTATGATCTTGTGGTTGTCATTATACTACTCGGATAAGATGTGTGATGTTTAGTATTGCGGTACAGTGACAACCATTCGATGAAGATCTCAGTGGGTCATGGGTTTGATGTGCTATGTTTTGCTGAGGTGTTCATTTTCTATTGGTTTCCAGGCTGATGATGTGGCCGATGAATTTTCAAGGGGCCTCGTGACTGTTTCCAAGGGTGATATAGGCCGTTCATCTATGGGGAAAGATTGATATTGATGGCCACATTTTAAATTGGATCAGCTAGCCGTTATTTTCAAAATTTAAATATTTTTCTTGCTAGTTTCTTGTTGTCGGTTGAATACAACTGTGGGTAGCTCAAAATTTATGTCTTCGGGATGGTTGCAGTTGGGGGAATGTTGAGAAAGATTTGGTGGTCGTCTCCTATGATTTCTCAGGGTACCATGTTGATATTCTCGCGCTGAAGAAGTATTAAAGGTTGTCGCCACCTTTGGCCTTCTGTACTTCAAAAAACTCAAATATTTGTAAGGATCTAATTTTGAGCATTCATGATCGATTCAATTCAGTAGAGATAGGGTCATGGTTATGGCATGAGGTTTTCAACTTGCAGAGATGGACATGCAAAATATCTGATCGGCCAGGATATTTTCAGAGAAACATTTATGATAAGAATTGACAGGGTTAGGGTTTGATTATTATATGATAATTTATGTAACCCTAATTAGGTTTTGCTCCTACCTGCGTGCAAAAGGGAGATGTATATGATGTTTTTTGAGAGCTTTTAGAGCTGAGAGTTTACATTTGAAAAGAATTTCTCTTTCTTAGAAGTTACCTGTGGTATTCTTTCTGCCCTCTGGCTTCTGTAGTTTGTAACCTCCCATTGATTGTTTAGATATTGCAAGGTATATTGTGACTTTTTTTTATGTCCCTATGCTTTCTTGCCTGAATTTTCTCTTATTGAGTTCAATACAAGCATGTTTTCAGTGATATCTTAGAGTTTGTGATCCCTCTTTCTTTCTGCAATTCTTGTGTATTCCTATGGATGCTCTGATTTGAATGAATCTTGTGGGTATTCTTCAACCCCCTGATAGTCTTGTCTCATTCCTATACCTAGTTGCAGAAGTGAATGTTTGTTTGCAGACCCTTCTATGAAGTATTGATGCAAGCCTATTCAATAAGTTGTGATCTCCTAGACCTAAGTTCATGCACTGACTTCATCCTCCATATTGCAATTCATACCATATTTTTGGTGTATCACCTAGTAGGATAATTTGCTTTCAGTTATTTTCCCTTTCATGCACTCCTATCCCTTTCCCCTCGAAGATTTACTTTCCTATTAAGAGCAAATTAAGGTGATTATCCAAGAGGAACCAGCCTAGAACCTGGAGGTTTCATCTCAGTTAGCATAGGTCCCACAACTTGGAGATGATTCCCATGTTATACTAGGTTATCAAGACCAAGAGAGCTTGAAACAAGGGTGCAAACTTAGTGTATAGCACTAACAACGAAGCTATGATATTCAATAGATATGCAATTGTATTTGAAATGTAAACAAGTATGTTAACATGAAATCTTGGACTCAACACTAATAACCATAAATGTAAATCAAAACCTCCATGATTGTATGCTTGGAATCCACCTTGAAGGAAGAATGAATAGATCTTGAAGATGAACAAAGGATCTTGAAGGAAGATCACACCAGCATGATGGATAGATCTAGGGTTTGAATGATGAATCTTGAATGCTTGAACCAAATCTCTTCAAAGGCTTGAATTTTTGAATCCTTGATCTTCAATGGAGAACTTGAATGCTTGAATATAGATGATTGCTTGAATGCTTCCTTGATTGAGAATGCTTGCTTGATAATGCTTGAGATCTTGGATGTTGCTTGAGTGAGGATGGATTGCACACTTGATTGATCTTGCTTGTCGTTGATTGAGTGAGGATGGAAATGAGAGGAGAAAGTTTCCTTTTATACTAGTCTAGGGCACAAACTTCTAGACAGGTGGACATGAGAGAAATCAATTCACATTAAGCCTATACCCCTGGAAGTGGACCTAAATTAAATATCATTTAAGAGTTTACTGTTTCAAAGCCCGAAACAACCGGCCTGGAAGCGGGAAAATAAATCTTTTCAAAACCTGACATCCAGAAACCTTCAGATTTTGAAATTTGGACCCTAGGTCAGGGTCGAGGTCGACCCTAAGGTCGACCTTGACCCCGAGGTCAAGAACCTTAAATTCTCAAAGCAGGTTGCCAGGATTAGGTGGGAAATAAGCATAAAATAGGGCAGGACATGGGAAAAAGCTAGATCCTAGTCAAAGACCCATTCAAGGCATTTGACATGACCCCAAACCACTTACTTGGAGGGCTAAACTAGTCCTAAATGGAAGTGGTTCCATTTTCTGATGATACACCTTTATGATTAGGTTTGTTCCCTGTTAGGGGATCAAATAGTCTATGTTTGCTCATCAATCTATCCCAATAGAACTTTTCCTTATCTTTCCACTCAAATTTGCAACCTCATGTTTTATCTTGCACTCTTTCTACATATTAAAATCCCTTCCAAGAATCCATGGTATGCCATCCAACTAGGACATCCAATTCCATAAATCAATTCTCTCTATAGTCATTTGCAACATATATAGAGCATATCCCCACTTCCTCTCCATCAAGGTTAAAAATATCCCAAACCAATCTTTGATAGGGGAGAAACCCCATCTTGCTATTAGCTTACTCCATATTAAAATATTATTTATTTTATAGAGCACGATTCCGATCTCATCCCTTATGGTGTCAGAGCCTTTGTACTCAACAAGACTTGATATGTGGTGGGCTCATTGAGAACCAAACAACTTCACCAACAGACTAGGGGCCATTGACATAACATATATGTTTTTCAATTTTTAGATCTACATAATAATTAACTTTTTCTAAAGCTAATTAATCTTCAATAACGTAATGATGATAATGTGTCTAATCAAATAGTTTAATTTTTTATTTTTATTTTAATTATCTTTTCTATGTTAATTTAAGGATGTGCTTTGATTTAAGTTTTATTTTACTATTATTTCAATGGTGTAAATTAAATTCTAATAAAATAATTATTTGATTTTATTAACTATATTTTAGAAAAAATGATTTTGTTTGAAATACACATTTTTAAAATATAAAGAAATCTAAAAATCTCATTTCTAAAAACCTTACTCTTCTCACACTCGAATGATTTTTAGCAAGAAAAAACATTTTTATATAATTTAAAGTTAAAATTTTCACATGTTAATTTGATAAAATTAATTTATTTTTTGAAATAATATACACAATCTTATAATTGGTGGAAAATCAATTTATTAGTAAATAGTTCATGTTAATGTCTACTTCAAGTACTAAAACCATAAATTATAATTAAATAATATTAACAATAATAGTAAATTAATTATATAACCAAATTGTGGAGCCTCTTGGTGGGGCACTAGGGTGTAGGGCCATCTAGGGGTGGTGGTTCTAGTTGGTCGGATACACAAATAATAATAGTTGGTCGAGCTCTTCCAAATAGCTCCTGCAACTAACACTTGCTATCTCTCCTTCGAGGGAGGAAAAAGAAAATGAAGAAGTTGTGACTAAAGAAGAGTGTTCCCTCCAGGACAACAACCTCGACCGTGTTGATGACCATTACTCTAGCTACTTAGCAGCTATTCATGTAATGTTTCTTTTCCAAAAGCTACTCGTGTTTTTTTGAATCCCCTTACTTCTTTCTATAAATAATGTACTTTTATTCCAACAAAAGTTTTTATAACATACAAATATATATATGAAAGATAACTTAATAATAAAATTTAAATCTTGATAACAAAAATAACTTCTACTATAAAGTGACTTAACAAAATATACCACACAAAAACTTCATAATAAAAACAACACTATATAACCTAAAACACATTATCGAAAAGAATAGCATAAGCCTTGCAATTAAACCTGTCACTTCAAAGAAATGGAACATTGAATCTCCAAATTGTTCCTCTCCTACTCCATAACTAGAAAGATCCCCATTCCCCTGCAAATTTTACACCATGCAGCCAACCACTTTGTAACTTTTTCCCTCAATACTTCCAAATTTTAGGAACTCGGTCCATATCAGCATGATTTTAGGTCACATGGATAACATATTGAGTATACCTTGTGTAGCCCCCGCCATTCACAAAAATATGTAGAGATGTGTCCCTCTACATAACACAAACATCACACACTCTGGGGATACGTGTATGGAGATGCAATATATCTAATCTAAAGCACCAATATCTAATCCCACTGGTTGGTGTTTGGAGTTTTTTAAAATGTTAAGGGTTAGGGTACCGAGAGGGAGATGTGATTCTATGCAACATAAAGACAAAAGATGATGAAAGGAACCCTAATTTCCTCCTTTACCCTAATCTTCTTAAACCTTTCTCTCTCTTGCCCGATTCTCCGCTCATGTATATCCATCCATTGGGTGGGTGTAGTATATCTATGTGCTTCACTGAATGAATGGAAGATGAATAAATGAACACAGCCTGATATGTTGAATTTGAGCAACAGCCATTAATAGCATAAGAATTCACACAAGTTTCAGTGGTAGCCCAGCAACAAATTAACATGGTGAGTGAGTTCAGTTGGGCTGTCTTCAATGCATTGGTATAATTCGCTCCATCAGTTGGGCTATCTTTCAATTTCAATTCTATGCCTTTTTCTGGTTTTGTTTTTGCCTTTTATGGATCTATAGACTCTTGTTTTTCCACTGTTGTATCCACTTTAGGAGTTCAATTGGCCTCAAAAGTGGAAACAGAGTAGCTGAAATTCGGTGAATTTTACTCAAACCTTTATTTTTGATTTGTGCAGGTGGGATATGTGATTTGTGGGACAGAGTCTGAGAAACCAGCTTGGCTGGATTCCCTGCTGACTGAAAAATTCTTTGTGGGATGCCCAAATCATGAAAGTGCTAAGAAGAATGAGAAGAACGTATTTTGCTTGGATTGTCTCAGAAGTATCTGTCCACATTGTCTCTATGTACACCGCAGTCACCGCCTTCTTCAGGCAATTGTCTTAGCTCTGATCTATATTCAGAACTACTTTGGGTTTTATTCCCACAGATTTAAGAGTTTTTCTTTTACGAAATGTTTTACTTACTGAATTTGAATTCACAGAGTATTTAGTTGTTTGAAAGTTGTTGTTTAGGCTTTTCAGTTTGAAAATGAATCTCACAGTTTTGTTTGTCTCTTGATTCTTGCTCCTATGAAAGCAAATAATTTAAGTAAGGAATGTTTTTCTATGGCTGTAAAACATTATTGAGGTGGGTAATTCTTTGTGCAGATAAGGAGATACGTGTACCACGATGTCATTAGGCTGGATGACATGGAGAAACTGATGGATTGCTCATACGTTCAGGTACAAGTTATGAAAATAGGCCATTACCCATTTATCAATTGCTTAAGATCTGGCCTTTCTATTGCAGGCTTGATTGCGAAATTCATTTTGGGTGTTTGAATTCATGGTTATTATTGCAGACAGGATTGCGAAATCCATTTTTGGGTGTTTGAATTCATGGTTGTTATTTAAGGGGAAAAAAACAGGGTCTTTGGTTTAATGGTGTTTTGTTTGCTGTTTGTAGGCCTACACTACTAACAGTGCAAAAGTAATCTTCTTAAATCAGAGGCCCCAGTCGAGGCCTTTCAAGGGATCTGGTAATATCTGCAGCACATGTGAAAGGAGCTTGCAGGAGCCCTATCTGTTCTGCTCACTTGGTTGTAAGGTGAGAGACTATGTTCAAATCAAAAAATTAGTAAAGCTGTGATCTAACTGGTGTTGCCCATTTGGCCTAATGATTAATTAAAACCGTTTGTCTTTTTTGAAATAGTAACATACTATTCATTTTTTGAATTCAGTGTGCTGTTTTGATTTTTAAACCTTTTTACAGCTGGGAAATGATAGTTTTTAGTAATTTGTCTTGAATTTTTTCAATAACGGGCACTTTCTAATAATCCAAATTGCACATAAACATGTCTTAAAAATCAACTATCTCGAGTAATTTTTTCTTAATTGTCCG
This sequence comes from Chamaecyparis obtusa, assembly GCA_027943335.1. NCBI lineage: Eukaryota > Viridiplantae > Streptophyta > Pinopsida > Cupressales > Cupressaceae > Chamaecyparis > Chamaecyparis obtusa. The sequence goes on from BSBK01000529.1 coordinate 14,594,914, forward strand.
AATTTTTGGAGAAAAAACATGTATTTTAAAATAGTTCATCAACGGTTAAAAAGGTCAATCGACCCCTTAGATTGTGCAAAGTTACATCCTGGCAGCACTGTTAAACAGAGACTGACAAAATTACTGACGCAAGTTACAGTCTTTAATAATGGCACCCATCAAAGCTGAATGGTTGAATCACGCTTGTGGGGATGCATTGCCCCCGTTACTGATGATGTTTGACATTTTGAAGGGCTGCTAACATGCTTTATTTGGGCTGTCTTGACTTAACTGCCAGTAATGAAACACTACACATGCTTAAAAGAGATTGTTTTGAATAATTCAAATAGATGTGTAGGTTAATTTAAGTGAAGAGTATTATTAAGAACAGCTTAGTGCAATTATGACATTATTATTAAAATTTAAGTTTCTAATTTTTTAGTCAAATTTATAGATTCCAGTTTATGAGTAGTAGTTCATACTTCAGAGGAATCCAGCTTCCATGGTAATAATGGTTAATGAGTTTGACTGGGTCAAATTCATAATTTATGAGTCAGTAGTTCACTAGAACCCATCTCATGAGATTTAATAATTAATAAATTTTACTTTAAAAAATACTTTAGTTGAATCACCATAGTAATATTATAATTTTAATACCTCTTATTTATCAACTTACTTAAATATGAAACGTTTAATTCTAATAATTTCTTATAACCTTGCTACAGTGTTAGTGTTCTGTTTACTTAATGAATCTGTTCTATTGTTTGAACATTTTCAGTTGGATAAATTGCTCTGTTTTCTGTTCTTTTGTTTGGGCATTTTGAATTTGGGTAAATTGCTCTGAATTAGGCTAGACAAGGTTGGATCTATGGTGACTTGTCTGTACTGATGGGTTCCATTTTTTTTACTTCAAATTTGATTTGCAGGTGGATTATATAGTTAACCATGGCAAAGATCTGAGCAAGTACTTACATGAGTGTAAGTATTTAGCACTCTCAGATTTTGTGTTTGCGCACTCTGATGGGTATGGATTGAGGGAGGAGGAGGATGGATTGATGACTCCCAATTCAACATTGGATAATACATTTCTTCACACATCATCTGGGTCCAGTGAGAGTGAGGAAATGGAGTACAGAACATTTGGTTGCACTGCTACAACTGAGTTTGTGAAGAAGAGGAGGAGTGCCATTGGAGTTTGTGAGGCAGCAATGAATACAGAGTCCCTGAATAGAAGAAAAAGCACCCCTCACAGATCTCCTTTCTATTGATTCGTTCTCATTCTCTCTTTTCTTCTTCATGTATTTTTTAAATTTCTTTTTATTCATACAAGAAGGCTCTTTAGATGTAGGTGTGAATTCCTTGGTTCTTCTACTTCTTTCTACAAGGAAGTTTCAGCAAGTCTGATACCCAGGTCTTGCAATTTTGGATGTAATGATTGTAATTTATTAGGGTATAAAATGCGTAGAGGATGCCAGAGGGGTAGATAAAATTCCACTAGGGATATAGGATAGATAGGATAGATTTACTAGTGATGTTGAATATGGTAACCTTGGTATATGGAATGAAAAAGGCTGTTTGTTAAGTCTATTTCTTCTTTTTAAAGATGTACCGATTTTGAACAGGTGGTGATTTTATGTATTCATTTTATCTTGGCCGATTGTTTTGTTTAGACAATTTGGTCCCCCATTTTTACTTTGAGGAATATAGTTAGTCTCTCAACTCACTGAAAAAAATGGTATAAAGAAATATTAAGATTGAGCTATCCTACTTAAATGCCGTCTCTGAAATTGGCTTAATGGTTGAAGCTTTTTACTTTCCCAATACCTATGATTGCCCACGAGTTTTGAGTTCAATTTTTTATTATTAAACCATGGTACTATCATTGAAGGCTTTATTTACTTATTTAGATGATTAATTAGCCAGCCTTTGTGGGTTTTGGGAGCACTGAAAACACCATAGAGAGATAGGGAAACAATTATAGCACCTCACTAAAAGTGAGTATACCATAATGTTTATAATTGTTTTGTAGTTAAAAAAATAATATAATGTCACTTTCTAATTTGCCTCGTGTTTAGAATATATTGGTCTAGGGAATGTTAAGAATAATATGAGTATATATACATAAAAGAGTAAATCATATATAATTTATTTTTATTTGAAGTTATAAATCATTCATCTTATTATTGTTTCTATGTTTAATATTTATTGTAATGTTCATTCTTATAATATGATTTTAAAATTTATTTATGTCTTTTTTAATCTATTATTATAGAAGGTTAAAATTGTACTTTCAGTTTGGTTTAATAATCTTACAAGGTTTTAATTTCATTAGATCATTTAGATGTTAATCTGTAATTATGACACTGGAGCTTTTGCTAGAGTTCAAGTTCTTTTCATATCATGTATATTGTAAAGTGATTGTTAATACTTTTCATCTACACATTCATGTCCTATTAAAAAAATTGAAGATGATAACCACTGTGAGAGTTAACTCACACTATAATAAGAAGACATTACAAAGTTTGTTTTAAGGCTTATTGTCTAAGGAAGTTCATTGCTCCCTTATAGACTTGTTGAGCAAGATACAAAGAAACAAAGACTTACTGAAGAGAATCACTGTTTGATAGTGGGATACATTATACATGCCATATGTTGATTGTTGAATACCTTCAAATGCTAGAGGGGGCAGGTGTGCCATGAAGGGTAGAACTAACTGCTCCCAAAACATGAATCCAAGGTCTACCCTGTTGGCAATTTGGCTGAAGTGAGTACATAGATGTTGTCATTATGGCAACATATGATACACATGAAGATTGCATAGGTTTGACAGCAAGTATAGTAGAGCGCATTGCAAATTTGTCTAAGTGTAAGACAATGTTTTCACCAGTGCACCAGGATACAGTTTTTGTTTGCGACGTTGACTGGAGTAAGTTCAATGCTTGCGCACTTGAACATAGACTCTATGATGACTAATGATGACCCATCTCATAGCGCAAGTCAGTACGACATGTACGGAATTAGTTATGACAGTTTTACCGAAGACAGTGTTAAGCCGACAGGACAAAATATGAAGGCAAAATTTGTAAAGAGTTAAGGGATTATTTTGTTTATCAAAATAATGACTTAACAATATAAAAGGACGACATCCTAGATGTTAACTCTTGGATAAAGATATATGGAAGCCGACCATGTAAAGTTATTATCTTTAATAACTTGTATATATGTAATCTGTAATTGCAAGAAGAAGTGTGAGATAGATGGAAATATTGTAATGATATGATGCGAATGTAAGAGCAGCGAAAAGTTATTGATGCAAGCAGCATAAGGTTATATACCTTAATCCATTTTTGTAATAAGTATACATTGTACATTACTTGTTTGGGCAGTGGTCTCATTTGGTAATCAGATTTTGTATTGACAACTCCTAACAGGGTTGAGGCTTCTAACAAAGCCTATAGTGCCTTAATTAGGACTAATACACTATATGCTTTTAATAGACTTCTAACAGGGTCAACATCCTTAACAGGATACTTTTGATTAGTGGATCTTTGTGGGTACCGTCCCCACTGGGGTTTTCCCTTGGCCAGGGTTTCCTCGAGAACATATCATGTGTTATGAGTTCTTTATTTCCATTGCTATGCATATTGTTTAGCTTCTTATGTTATGCATGTATAAAGGTAATCTGTTATATCCATAATTGGGCAAAAGATAAAGTTTGTAGAATACTGATTCACCCCCGCTCTCAGTATTCCCTATTTCCAACAATTGGTATCAGAGCTTAGTTACTCAGAGAATAATTATTCAAGGAAAGCCTAGCAGATTGAGTAAGATCTCTATGGATATGGATCAACTATAGAAAAATCTTGAAGAAGCTCTTGAACAGATTGATATGCTTACTGATGAAAGAAACACTCTGAAAAGGAAATATGATGATGCAAAGTACCTTATTGAGAAACTGAAAAACAAGGTAGAAGATCTGAAATCTGAAAAGGAATCCGAAATTCTTATTGAAGACTGTGATGACAATTTAGAAAAAGAAAATGTGATCCTTAAGCATGAACTGAAGATAGCAAATCTGAAGCTTAGTTTGAAAGGTTGAAGATTGAGAATGAAGAATTAAAATCTAAACTTGGTAAAGTAACATTTGAATTTGAGAAAGTAAACTTGTAGCATGTAGAACTTGAGAAATATAATAAGATTGTGAAAGGTGAATTGACTCAATCCAAACAACAACTTGAAAGGCTATATTCAAATAGTGAGAAGATCGATGAACAAGTATCTTATGGAAAACCATCCTATGATAAGACTGGACTTAGATTTAATATATTCAGAACAAATGATGAAAGCAAAGAACCACATCTGAAAGAATCTGAAAGCATAGATAAGAAAAAGTCAGATGAGATCAACAAATCTGAAGACCCACCTAAAGAAGAAGAACCACCGAACCAAGAAGAATCACCCAAAGGTATGCAAAGAGAATTCAAAGGTAGATGTTTTGGTTGTAATACTATTGGTCACATAAAGAGAGATTGCATAGGTAAACAATTTAAACCTCTTAATGGTTATTGTTATAATTGTCATGGTTTTGGACATAGAGCTATTGAATGTAGAAGACCTAAAGTTATTGAGAATAATTATGGTAGTAGAATGTTTAGAAATACTAACAATGCAGATAAAAGACCTACTGAAGATATGAACAGAAGAAATGAAGTAGTATGTTATAGATGCAACAAGATTGGACACATTGCTAGAAACTACAGATCACAAATCAATCAGCAAGGACCAAGATATGGGAACAATGAAATTGTTTGTCAGATATGTAACAAGATTGGACTTACAACAAGGTTTTGTAGAATGAACAATGAAATTTTTTATCCTAACCCTAACCCTAGAAATCATGCAAGAAGAAATGAAGATGCAGGTAACATATAGAAAGGTTGTTGTAGTAATGCAGATGAAGTGAAGTTTGTTAAAGGCACAAATCAAGGAAACATATTCAACATTGAAGGTAATCAGAAAGGTGAAGTATCAAGTGGTAAGAATGAATCCTTACCTGACCTAACTCAAAGCACTTAATTTATGATAATTACAGTAGATTAGGAACTTAGAATTAGTGTAGAAGTATATTTTAGATGAATTAAGTCTTGCGTAGTTAATGTAAGGTAGTTTATGATGTACTAATGCTATGGTTAAGAGCGCAAAAGAAAATATTATGTTTTGCGAGATCGCAAGAAGTTTTAAGTTTTGCAGGATAACAGAAACAACTTTTTGGAAAGAAGCGGCAAAAGAATTGAATGCGATGTCAGATCTAAGTGAGATTGAAGTAATAAAAGGTTATGATCGATGTTATTTAATTATCAAAGCGAATTGAAGTGTTTAGGAGAGAAAAGAACATAGATTGGAAGCATTTTGCAGTGATTTGATGAAAGATTTGAGCGCCGAATCTACGAAAGCCCTAAAATCGTGAACTTGAGGTATTTATCTTGACAGATCTTTGAATCGGTACAAGGAATTTAAAGTAGTCATGAATGTATCCTTAATTCACAATATCAGAGATAAGAATAGACCTAGAATGAAGAGGGAACCGGTAGAACCCTTGGAAGAAGATGATTCTAGGTTAGCATTATCATCCGTACCAGATGAAGTTTTGCATTTAGAAAATGTGAGAAGTTATCTTGGATGCAAGTTAGAAACTGTCAGTGATAGTGATTTTACCAATGAACATATGAACATTTACAATTAGGATATGTCATTAAAATAAGGATATGAACATTTGAAAGATAATGAGATTGTTCAGTATGCTTTGAAGTATGAGTTTGACAATGAAGAATGAACTAAGATTATTCTGAGCAGAATTCACAATGGGAAGTTTTGGCTAGAGGATAGAGTGATAGACATTACAACTGACTTGATTCATGAAGTCACAAGTTTATCTAAAGTTGGTGCTATTCCTTTAAATGAGAAAAATAGTCATAGACAACACAGGTTCATCCTATAATGGCAGAGGAATTGTGATTAGCAAGATCAAACAACATGATGTTAGATATTTATGCAAGTACCTAACAACTAAGTTTTGTGCAAATTCTAGAGAAGATGATATGGCAGCTGGAATGGTGCATATTGCCTATTTAATGTGTGTTGACAAAGTACTAGTTGATATGTGTGAAATTTTGAAAATTCAACTGTTGGAAAACTTGGAGAAGATAAAGAAATCTAAGTATGCACAATTTAGATTTTCATCTTTAATTACATACATGTCTTTCCACTCATTGAGAAGATTTCCATACACCATTGCACATGATTGGAATGATGGACAAACTGCTATGGAAAGGATAAATACAGTATATTTGAGACATGTTATTGACAAAGTAAATGAGAGTGCTATGTTAGTAGTGAAGACATTTCAAGACATGGTAACTAGCAGATCAAGAATTCCATAGTCACTTGTGAAGAAGTATAAGAATGATATATGTTTTATGGTTGACACTGACTTTACCTATATTGAAGCAGTGGAACCTAGAATTGAGTTCATAGACCCTCTTGGCTATGAGATATCTGAGGCTGAAACAGAAGAATATGTTAGCAGATTACTTAAAAGTAAACTGGACACTCAATGCAGTAGATTTGGAACTTTTGAAGAGAACTTCAACTCGACAAAAACTATAATTGAAGAAAAGCAATCTAAGAAGAGAGTTGACAACACTATCAGGAGAATACTGAAAGATATAGGAATGTCAGAACAAGAATGCTTAATAGCAAAATAGACAGCAGCAACAATCAGGGATATTGGACAGAAAGAAGTCTTGATTGTACCACCCTTGTCATCCAGTGCAGTATAGGAAGAACCTACACAAGTCAAGGTGAAAGTAGAGGAACTAGAAAAGGAACAAGTAACAACTAGATCCACTTCCTCCACAACTAGCAAGAGAATGAAAGAAATTGCTATTGGACAAGGAAAGAGAGAGAAGACTTTAGTTCAACCAGTACCAAAAGAAATTGCATAAATAAAAGATGATGACACTACAGTTAAGAAGAAAGCTTGGAAACCTAAAGTTGAAAAGCTTAATGAGTAGATTATTGAAAATGGAGACTTTACCAGAATGAACAAGTACTACAGTCTTTATGATTATTCAGACAGACTTAATTTGGAGAATGCTATTGTGAAGCATATGATTTTGGCAAAGAAGAAATTTGATTCTATTCAAGGTTAAATACCTAATGAGTTCTACACCAAACTACTAAATAGAAAGCAGAGAGCAACTGAAGAAGACACTAATATTAGAAAGAATCTTGTGAAGAAGCTTTGTGATGTGAGAGATGATGAACACTTGGAGCAGATATTGAAGGCCTTAAGCATCCATTTGAGAACCAAAAGGAGAACTATTTTGATTATGGGAGGCAAATATGAAGAAGTTAATTCAGATACAGAACATGCAATAATCAAGGTCATGGCAGAAAATATTGGAGAGCCATCGGTTGCAGCAGAGCAAGCAGTTGAAGCTAAACAAGAGGATATTCCTTCTCCTTTAGCTATTAACATTGAAGATGAAACTATGAATATAGAAGGTACTAAGGTCACCTTGGATACTGATGACAATGTATTCAAGAACTTAGCAAACATTGTTGACAATTCGGCTCTTGATGAACCAGATAGAACTGAAGAAGCAGAGCAGATTCAATCTATCAGTGAAGAACCTAAGAAGATTGAGATTCAAGCACCCATTTCTACCACAGAAGACATCAGTCTTACTCCTGAGACTGGAAAGAAGAAAGTAATTGGATCTTTGTTTGAAGATTTAGGAAAGGAAGTTGATGATGATGATCAGTTGGAACTGATCACTTCTTTGAATAAAATCATTGGCAAGAACAAGAAAGTGAAAAATCTTGAAAGGAGTCTGAAGGACCTTACTGAGAAGTTACAAAGCATTGTAACTACACAAATCATAGAGGCAGACCCTTTGGAGAAAGCTAAGAAGGTAATGAGCACTTTTGACAATGAATTCACTGACCTATCTAATATTGCAAAAGTGAGAGCTCAAGCAGCTTATGAAGCTGAAATGCTTTTGAACATAAGTCAAAATATCAAGTTTGATATTAGCAGTCTTGATATTTGTATCAAGAACTTGAGGAAACATTTGGAGACAGGAAAATCATTGTACATACAGTGTACAAAACCAGAGATTTTGATAGTAGAAGAGGAACAGAAGATCAAGTTGAAGGAAGCTGAGATTCAGAATGAATGTAACCTTCTTTCCAGACCTAATATGAAGGTATGTGATGCTGAAAAGGAAGTTCGGAAGCTTTATGATGAAATAAGAATATTGCAAGATGAGAGGAACATAAAAATGAGGAGACTCACTCTTTTGAGAGAACACATCTCTATGAAGTTGAGTATCATTGAAGAGCAGTTAGAAGAATGTCTTATAGCTAAGACATCCTTTCAGAAATTCAAATTTGACAACCTCCAAGCTTGTCAAATAGCAGCTTATGGACTGAGCACATTACTCAATATGGTAGATTCCATCAAGAATTCATGTGAAAAGGAGATAGAAGCTATGAAAGCTGATTTTGCAAATTGTGTTGCAAGCCTACCAGCTTTGCAATAAGAAAATGAAGGTATAATCTTTTTTGGGATACAATTTTGTAATCCTCCCTACCTTATTTTGTCATTGTTGTCAAAGGGGGAGAGATATTAGAGCAGAAAATTGATATATTTGATAAGGATTGATACTCTTAGGGGGAGCAATGTATTAGAGTTTATATTTTGAGGAGTTATAAGGATAGTATACATATTCTATACTATGGCCACAAATTTGATACAATTTTGAGATTTTGACTTGTACACTTAGCCAATTTTCTCATATGTTGCCACCAATGACAAAAGGGGAGATTGTTGGCAATTTGGCTGAAGTGAGTACATAGATGTTGTCATTATGACAACATATGATCCACATGAAGATCACACAGGTTTGAGAGCAAGTATAGCAGATCCCATTGCAAATTTGTTTAAGTGTAAGACAATGTTTTCACCAGTGCACTAGGATACAGTTTTTGTTTGCGACGTTGACTGGAGTAAGTTCAGTGCTTGCGCACTTGAACATAGACTCTATGATGACTAATGATGACCCATCTTAGAGTGCAAGTCAGTACGACATGTACGGAATTAGTTATGACAATTTTACCAAAGACAATGTTAAGCCGACAGGACATAAAATGAAGGCAGAATTGGTAAAGAGTTAAGGGATTATTTTGTTTATCAAAATAATGACTTAAAAATATAAAGGGATGACATCCTAGATTTTACATCTTGGATAAAGATATATGGAAGCCGGCCATGTAAAGTTATTATCTTTAATAACTTGTATATATGTAATATGTAATTGCAAGAAGAAGTGTGAGATAGATGGAAATATTGTAATGATATGATGCGAATGTAAGAGCAGTGAAAATTTATTGATGCAAGCAGCATAAGGTTATATACCTTAATCCATTTTTGTAATAATTATACATCGTACATTACTTGTTTGGGCAGTGGGCTCATCTGGTAATCAGATTTTGTATTGACAACTCCTAACAAAGTTGAGGCTTCTAACAAGGCCTATAGTCCCTTAATTAGGACTGATACACTATATGCTTGTAATAGACTCCTAATAGGGTCAACATCCTTAATAGGATACTTTTGATTAGTGGATCTTTGTGGGTACTATCCCCACCAGGGTTTTCCCTTGGCTAGGGTTTCCTCGAGAACATATCATGTGTTATGAGTTCTTTATTTCCATTGCTATGCATATTGTTTAGCTTCTTATGTTATGCATGTATAAAGGTAATCTGTTATATCTATAATTGGGCAAAAGATAAAGTTTGTAGAATATTGATTCACCCCACCCTCTCAGTATTCCCTATTTCTAACATACCCAAGAGGAGGTTGTATGACAAAGGTCCTTGCATAACATATACCAAGGTTGGAATAACAACTGGTCCAACTTTCAAAGGCAAAATAACAACGCCTAAAGCTATCTTACCAATATTTTTAAACACAAATAAACAAAGAAGATGCAGCAAGGAAATTTAGATACACTTTGATTTTGGGCAATAAGTCTAGACTACAAATATTGAGCTGAACAATTGTCAATGGGAGTCCTAATACTGACACCATTAGCATACACAATGATTGTTAGAGTTATAGGTGACTCTACAACACCCCCAAGATCAAATAAAAGACCAAGATAACTTCCACAAGAGGATGCCAAGACAATTGCATTAAGATGCAAGAATGATATTATTGATAATGGATATAATCAAAATGTACATAATAGGCCTTCTTCTATAGGCAGACAATAAGAAACAATGATAAGGAGAAGATAAGTTACCACCCATACAAGGTGGAATCACATGTACACCAAAGGTGAATCATCCTCCATTATGCAATGAAGAATGCACAACATGTGAAGGATGATAATGTGATAATAACACTAAAGGTGGATCTCACACATAAAGCAAAATGTGATAACAACTATCACCACCTAAAGTGGAATTTCTCCTACACCATATACAAATATAGGTTCAACTCGTAGGTGTCTCATATGCAAACTACTGTGAAATGCATTATCCTACGTAAGCTTAAGTAAAATGTAATTAAGATTATTTAATTACACCAACAACCCCCCTTAAGTGCAACTTAGGGGAATGTGCTTAAACTCACAATGCAAGGTGGGTCTTAGCTACTAGGCCATGTTAGGTACCCATGTACAATGCAAATGCAATAATGTAATAAATGTAATCTCTCATAAAGAGGAGAAAGGGAGAAAACTTCATGGGAAAAAACTCTCATCCAAAAGAGAGATGAAAAACACAAGATGCATGGATGGAGGACTCAAGACCCCCCAAGAACTACATACATCATGTATATACAATCAATTATCCCCACATTGGAAGGAAAGTAGGCGACATGATATCCCCCCATAATGAAGAAGCTCCAATGTTGATGAAGTTTACCTATAAACAAAACATAATCCAATGCTTACAAGCAACATGTCTCCCCTTAGGAAGAAGAAAGTACATAAAATGATGAAGAATCCAATCCATGTCCAAATGGAAGGATGATGGAAGTCTCCAAGTATGCATCTCTAAAAACTCAATAGGTATCTCCAAGCTCAAAGAATCCATCACATCATCATGATCAAGTTGAACCATGAAATGTGACAAACCAAGTGAAGGAGAAGAATCAAGAATGCCAATCTCTAAAGAAGGTGAATAAGATTCTCCAAATCCAACTATAATGAAACTATCATCAAAGAGAAGAGAAACCCCCTTAAGTATATCTCCCGAATCTATAATATGAGACTCAACAAACATATCTAAAATTCCATCCAAGTATGTCATCACACACTACAAGATCTAAAGCACTATGATCATCCTATTGAAGAGTAGAGCTCAAGTCCAAAGAAGCAAGAGGTGGAGGAGTAGGAAGCTCAATAGTTGTCTCAAAAAAAATAATGATTCAAATGTCCAAAGTTTTTCTCACATACATAATTCATCCCTGGTAGAAGGGTGGGTACATCAAGAAAATCATCATTATCATAAACAAAATATGAAAAGAAACACAAATGTGATGCATGATCAACAACTCCTATAGCTATGACATCTCTAGTCTCCATGTCCCTAATGTAGAAATAATCGGGAGTGAAATCAACAATTTTACCTTGTGCCCCATGAGTAATTTGATAAATAGAAAGGAGATTAGTGGTCAAGGATGGTACACAAAGAACATCATTAAATGTCCCCTCTCCCATATCAAATTAAACAATATTATATATTTATTTTTGATGCATGTAATATATATCTATATCTATATCTATATCTATATATGTTGATCCCTAAGTTTTGTTGTTCATTAGTGTCTAAGCACTTAGTCATTTTCTAGGCAATGTTGGTCAGTTATCATTGTGACCGAGCCATCTTGTAAAGGCCGAGTCATGAATAAACTTGTACATTTACCGAGCAGTAGTTACTTCCGAGCAAGTTAGAGGTCACTGAGCACTTCAGTAATAGTCGACCAATTTATGCCAAGTTGTATGGAAGTGTTAGTGCAAAGCACCAGTATATGAAGAACAGTTAATGCTGAGTATCAAAGACTTCATATGCCAAGAAAGCTAGATTTGACATATGTTTGATTGAGGAGATCAAACAAGTATTGGAAGGAGAAGATATGTTATCAACATCATAGTGCAAACCAAAGGATCAGGTACTGAGACATTTTAATAGGTGAATCAGGGTAAATATCTTAACAAAGTGGTCCTCATAGGCCTATCTAAATCTCTTAACCGAGTGCTTACATTGTTGTAAGTTTTAAATCCTTTAACCAAGGTAGTGTCAGAGATTTTCTAGCAAGCCAGTGTTGACTATATGTTTGTCATTGATGACAACATATGGTAAGAAGCGTGCGTGGAAGCCTTATGGAGAGATCCTTGAACATATGGTTCTTAGATATGTTATCAGCATGATATCATAAATGCAGAGGTTGATTCTGAGTGAATACAATTATACAGTTGATTATATCAGTAGTGTTCCTGACAGTGCCCCAGGAATAGTTCTATATGTGATTTGTAGTACAATTGTGATGGAGCCTTGCACGTTTATATTTATGTTGTAGACATGTTAGTGAAGCTATGTTCATGGACGTAGAGTCAGTTATGCAGTACATGTTGAGAACTATTATGTTTCTAGTTGCCAATTACAGTTTCTTGAGTTTATCTGATGGAGCCGACATTGTTTATATTGTTGTAGTAGTTGCACCTATCATTTTGATATGCATGTTTGGATTAGTGTTTGGAGAAGATTTAAGAATGTTTGGTTAAGAGCACATAACCTATTTCAGCATGAGAAGAAAGTATCAATTAATCTAGTGGAGCTGACTATGTGAAGTGACGCATCTACTCATATGGAGTTGTGTGGTCCTAATATGTGTTGCGTGCTTAGTATAGTCGTTGGAGATGTTGTTGGAGAGTTGTATTGTTTCTCTATTATGATTTCAAGGAAGTTATAATAGGCTGAATTGATTATATCATTTGGAGAAAGATACTTATAGCCGGTCAGTTGTGATCGCTAAGTATGGAAAACAGTTGAAAGAGAAGAGCAAAGCATAATGTACGAAGTATTGAGCCATCAGTAGAAGGTTATGTGACAAAGAAGAGAGTGTATGCTATTCATTGGAACTAATCAAGACAACAGGTCTAACTCGCAATTCACCAAAATCTAGATATAGTGTATATCTATTATGGAGAAGGTTTTAGCCTTCACCCTTTGAGCAATGTGCTCCCAGACAATGTGTTCTCACCCCTAATAGGGTTAATTATAAAAGAATCCTAACAAGGTCCGACCTTTGACTAGGTCACTGTACTTAATGCATTATAAAGATCAACTTCTAACAGGGTTGAAAGATCTTCTAACAGGGATCATTATACTCTAGTGCAGTTTATAGTGGGTGCTAATTCCCACCGGGGTTTTTACCTATTTGGGTTTCCCCGTAACCAAAATTGTGGTGTTGTGTTAAGTGTTCTCATATTGTGTTTATGCTTAATGTTCTTCTATACTTAATTGGATAAAGAATTGAATCTTGTAGATAACTGATTCACCCCCCCCTCTCAGTTATCTCTTGGGACTATTCCTAACAATTGGTATAAGAGCCAAGTACCTCGGAGATAAAGTTTAACAACTTGAGGTCGATTAGATGGCATTCTTTAGAAAAGAAAGTCCTAAGTTTGATGGAGAGAACTATCTAGACTGGAAGAAAACAATGACAACACATTTGCAGTGCATTGCTTTTGAGATTTTTGAAGTAGCTACTAAAGAAGTTCAGATTCCCTCTTTATCAAATCTTGCAAAGGAAGATGCAACTCTTAAGCAAAAGGAGATGTTCACTCAAAATGCTATTGCCAAAGAAGCTCTTATCAGTGCCTTGTCTGATAGTGAGTTTTTAGAGATCAAGAAAGTAGATAAAGCCTACAAGATATGGAAGTATCTAGAAGACATGTTTGAAGGAGATGTCTAAGCTAAGAATGCGCACAAAAATACATGGAAGAAAAATTACAATACATTAGAGATGCTACCTGAAAAAGACATCAGAGCATACAATCAAAGAATTAATGAAGCAGTTGTAGGAATCAGGAACAATGGTGGAGAAATTTCGAAAGAAGACATAATGGATAAGTTGATGACTACTCTAATAGAAGAATATGAGAGCAAGATAAACATCCTAGATGAGACTATGCAATTTTCAAAAGCCTTCAGAAGAGAGACCTTAATCAGCAAGATTTCAGCATTTGAAATATCAAGTTTGAAGACAGAGCGTAAAAGTGAGACAACCTTCAAAGCTTCAGTCCATGGTAAGAAATCCTTGCACACTTCTGGTAATTTTGATGATGATGATGAAGATAAAGAACTAGATGATTTCATTGCTATGATTGCTAAGAAAGAAAGAAAAGGAAAAGGAAAATATGAAGGTAAGTTACCATTCAAATGCTTTTCATGTAACAAGATTGGTCACTTTGCATTTAAGTGTCCTACAAGAGTCAAGAAGTTCAAAACTAATTACAAGCCTAAGTATACAAAAGAATGTTACTATGTTGGAGATGGAGTATCAGATGAAGATTCAACAAAATATGAAATTGGATTCATTTCTATTGAAGATATGGAGAATATGTTTGATAATATGGATCTTGAGGATGAAAAGAAAGCACAAGAGTTAGCATTAATTTCACAAGCAGACATCAGAATAGAATTGGTTCATTGACAACGATTGTTCACATCACATGATAGGAGACAAAGATATATTTGTACATCTGGATAAATACAAAGGCGGCATGGTTAGATTTGGAGACAACACTCCTAAACCTATCATAGGTAGAGGAGCTATCACCTTGGATGAAAAGAATAATACTGATGATGTTCTATATGTTGATGGTTTGTAGCATAATTTACTAAGTGTTGGACAGTTGCTTGACAAAGGATATCAGTTGGAATTCAAAGGCAATAAGTGCATCATTAATAACAAAGAAGGAGTAATGATTGCATTAGGTTCAAAGACAAAAGTTAATGTTTTTCAGCTTAATTTGGAAGCAAGTTGTTTTGTTGCTAAAGTAGATGACAGTTGGTTATGGCAAAAAAGACTATGTCACATCAATTTTGACAACATAGTAAAGATAAGCAATGTAAAGGTAGTTAGAGACCTTCCTAGCATTGCAAAACCAATTGATACAATATGTAGGGAATGTGTGATGGGGAAACATGTGAGGAATTCATTTAGAAGAAAGCATAATTTGACAGAGAACAAATTGGATCTAGTGCATACAGACTTATGTGGACCAACTCAAACAAGATCATACTATGGTGAAAGGTACTTTATTTTGTTTGTTGATGATTATTCTAGAATGATGTGGGTTGCATTCTTAAAAGACAAATTAGAAGCATTTGAGAAGTTCAAAATATTCAAAGCTAATTTTGAAAATGAGTCTGGATTAAAGATAAAATTTCTGAGATCAGATAGAGGAGGAGAATTCGCCTCTAACAGATTTTATGAGTATTGCAAAGAACATGGGATAATGAGATAGCTAAGTGCACCTAGAACCCCTCAACAAAATGGAATTGCAAAAAGAAGAAATAGGATCATACTTGACACAGTGCACACCATCATGATTGAAGGAAAAGTTGCACACACCTATTGGAGAGATGCGGTCAATACTGCAGTCTATACTATCAATAGAATTCAATTAAAGCCAGGCACATACAAGACACCTTATGAGCTATGGTTTGGGAATGTAACTACAGTAAAATACTTCAGAATCTTAGGAAGCAAGTTCTACATCAAGAGAGATGAAGCTATAGAAAATTTTGGTGCAAGAAGTGATGAAGGTATTTTTCTTGGTTACTCTACTAAAAGAAAAACTTATATATGTTTTAACTTAAGATTGAAGAAGATCATTGAAAGTGCTCATGTAAAGATTGATAAGAAGTTTATGATTCAAGAAAGATATCATGATTATGCACCTATGATTGAAGAAGAACCTAGTCCTATGATTAAAGAAATAGTTGTTGAAGAAATGTTTGAAATCATTGATGTATTATTCAATGACCCTAAAAAAAGTGAAGAAGAATCACAAAAGACAGATGAGAGAGTCACACCTAATGTTACGAAATTCACATCTAGATACCATTCAAAGGAAGATATCATTGGAGATCAGAACAACAAAGTCATGACAAGATCAAAAGCAAAAAGATCCACAACTGATGAAGCGATATGGTTACTTTCACAAATTGAACCTTTAAGTGTTGAAGATGCATGTAATGATTCAGATTGGCATGAAGCAATGAAAGAAGAGCTAGATTAGATAATTAAGAATGACACATAGGAATTGGTCCCTAGGCCTAGTGATAATAATGTGATTGGAACCAAGTGGATATTTAGAAACAAGATCTGTATTTCTTTTTTTCCACTGCAGGAGTCTCATCTGTGCTAGATAACTTATGTCCAGTTACCATAGGTGTTCCAACTAGTTTACAACTCTCCATTCCAAATATTTTCAACAAGTCATTCAGGTACTTTTTTTGACGTACAAAGATACTATCATTGTTCTGTGTTATCTGTAATCCCAAAAAGTATTTCATTTCACCAATCATACTCATTTCAAATTTAGTCTTCATTTCATTAACAAATTTGTCACCAGCTTCATCTTCTCCTCCAAAAATATTGTCATCAACAAAAATAACTATAACCAACAAACTATTTTCAATTTATTTTGTGTACAGATTGCTATCAGCTATTCCTTTTGTAAACCCCAACTTTAACAAATACTTCTCCAATCTTGCATACCAAGTTCTAGGTGCTTGTTTTAGTCCATATAAAGCTTTCTTCAGTTTACATACCATGTCTCCTTCTTGAGTCAAAGGAAAAGCTTTAGGATGCTCAATGTAGACTTCTTCTTCCAATTCTCCATTCAAAAATGCTGACTTCACATCCATCTGATAGACTTTGAATTTCTTGTAAGCTGCATAGGCCAAAAACATTCTAATTGCTTCAATTCTTGCAATAGGTGCAAAGGTTTCTTCATAATCAATTCCTTCTTGCTGTGAGTATCCCTTACATACCAATCTTACTTTGTTTCTTACTACTTCTCCTTGTTCATTCATCTTGTTTTTGAATACCCATTTAGTTCCAATAACATTCTTGTCTTTAGGTCTAGGGACCAATTCCCATGTCTTGTTCTTTTCAATTTGATCTAGTTCTTCTTTCATAGCATTAGTCCAACTTTCATCTTCACAAGCTTCACTAGTAGTTTTAGGTTCAATTTGAGAAATCAAACATAACTGTTCTTGTACCTTATTCTGAGTTAGAACTCCTCTTTTGATGCTTCCAATAATTTGTCCAATAGGATGATTTCTTAACAAACTCTTGCTAGGTGACACTGTCTCAGATCTCACTTCAGGTGTAGGTTCTTCAATGACTTCACTGTGGCTTTCATTCAACAAATCACTATCAGTTTCATAAAATAATTTAGTAGATCCAGTGTTAGGTTTAGGATGAGCTTCTTCATCTGATTCATAATCAAGCATTCTTTCTTGAATTTTGAACTTTTCATCAACTTTAACATTTGCGCTTTCAACAATAGTCTTAGTTCTTTTATTGTAACATCTACAGGCTTTTCTTTTCAAAGAATATCCAAGAAATATACCTTCATCACTTCTAGGATCAAACTTTCCAATATCATCATCTCTCTTTATATAACATTTGCTTCCAAAAATTTTAAAATACTTAACTGAGGGTGCATGTCCAAACCATAATTCATAGGGTGTCTTGTCTGTGTCTTCTCTGATTTGTACTCTGTTCATTCTATACACTGCTGTGTTCACTACTCTCCGTAGTATCTTCACCAAATCATTTTCAAATAACATAGCTCTTACTGCTTTAGTCACTTATCTATTCCTTCTTTCTGCAATACCATTTTGTTCAGGTGTTCTAGAGGCTGAGAACTGTCTATTAATGCCATTTTCTTCACAAAAGGTGTTAAACTCTCTAGAAGTAAATTCTCCACCTCTATCAGATCTCAAACATTTAATCTTCATTCCAAATTCATTCTCAACTTTATTCTTAACAATTTTAAACTTGTCAAATGCTTCAGACTTTTCTTTAAGAAATGCAATCCACATCATTCTTGTAAAATCATCAACAAGAATCATAAAATACCTTTCTCCATAGAATCTTGTAGTCCTGGTAGGACCGCTCAAATCTGTATGAACAATTTCTAGCTTTTCTGTAGATGTAAACTTCTTACTGGGAAAATAACTTCTTTTCTGTTTAGCCATCACACATTCTTTGCAAATCATGTTAGTAGGCTTCATAATTTAGGCAAATATCTTACTGCAAGTTTAGTACTTACTTTCACAATGTTGTCAAAGTTTATATGAAAAAACCTTCTATTCCATAACCAAGTGTCATCAATTTTAGTAATCAAACATGTCATCTCAGTAGGATTCAACTGAAATACATTACCTCTGGTTCTAGATCCAGTTCCAATCAGATTTCCATCTTTATCTTTTATCACACAAGTTTTCTCAGTAAACCAAACTTGATATCCCTTATCAACTAAGTGTCCAACACTCAAAAGATTATGTTTCAATCCATCCACAAAATAAACATCATCAGTATTAGTCTTTCCATCAAGAGTAATAGATCCTATACCTTTAATCAAACAAGGTGCATTGTTTCCAACTCTAACAACTCCTCCATCATATTTCTTAAACTTTATGAATTTTTTCATGTCTCCAGTCATATGATGTGAACAACCACTATCTATAATCCAATCAGATTTCTTTTCAACTTGAGAAACTAATGCTTTTTCTTCCTTAACATCAGTTTCAGGATTCTCTTCTTTAATTGCTACAAATCCTATGTCATCATTATTTTTAGTATCACTTTCACTTAGAATTCTCTCTATACTAGCTTCAAGATCTTCACCATTAGCATAATAACATTCCTTAGATCTTCTAGGTTTGAAATTGTTTCTGTATTTTTTAACTCTCTTAGGACATTTAGATCATTACTACATTTGGGGCTAAATTTCGACAGAAGTTTCCGACGGGTAACTTTTTCTTACAAATTTGGTATTTTTTTTTTGTAATAAGCCCCGATGATGTCGGTATTCCAATGGGTGTTTAATTGACCATCAGAACTCCGACAGATTTGGGGTACACATTTAAAAAAAAAGTGAAACAACCTCATCATTTTTATTTCGATTGGAGAGTGGGAGAAAAGGAGTGAAAGCTGAGCGCAGGAGAAGGTATGTGATTTCTTCATCTTTTGAGCCTCTGGCATCATATTCGAATGCATTTCATTTTATTGTTGAGGGAGTTACTCTTTGAAATGACCACATTCTACTAGTGTCATGCCCTAGCCAGTGCTATATCTCTATTATTTGATGTTATTGGTGCTTGTGCTCAAGGATATCGATTCACTGTATTCAAATGTTTGGATTCACGTTTGTTGATATTACTAGCATATGTGTTTAATGATGCCATTGTATATTGCTGTCACTGAAATGACAACATTCTACTGGTGTCGTGCCCTAGCCCATGCTTTAACTCCATTATTTGATGTTATTGGTGCTTGTGCTCAAGGATATCCATTTTTTTGAAATGTTGACTGTGGTTATCAAATGGACAGCTCGTGAGCTTCTAGCTAGGTGCCATTTGTATTGATAGCTTAGGGAATCAAATGTATTGTATCATTGATAGTTGAGACTTTGTTAAAAGGAAATAGGACAAAGAACGATTTTTATTTAGTTTCTTTATTTTGATCCCTAAGTGGCTTACAACCCTAGAGAAGTATATGCAGATTTACGGATCTAGTTTCAGGATACATAGCAACTGATAATTCACAAGAAATCCATGCATCCAATTTGAATATCAATTAATACAAAGAAATAGGGTCCTCCAATGGCCCAATCATCCAGACCTTGACTATCCCCTCAACCAATGACCCTTCAAAACTGGGTTATCATGCAATCAGTGAGTGATCCTTCATTCTCCTAGTCTGCCCTGCATCCAAACATATTGGAAATACACAATACAATGATAACAAGTCTTTCACAATCCCCCTTCCCCTAAGGAACACTATCAACCATCCCTTCCACATAGCATTTCACTATTTTATGAGTGGATTGTGCAGGAATAATTAACATTAAACAAGGAGCAAACTCCTCAACACATCTTGGAAACCATTGAATTCAATAATAAATGAAACCTAACACCAACACTATTCCTTTCATAGTTGCAAGATACATAGCAGTCGATAATTCACAAGAAATCCATGCATCAAATTTTTATAAGGATATCCTACTAATCAATAGGAATTTTCTTGATATGACCAATGATTATGCATTTTGATGGCAGTGTGCTAGTTCAAAAGGACAATATAAATCTGAAACATTTTTATTTTATTTTCTCAAACTATAAATGTGGTTAAAGGGAAAATATTATGTGGAAAACCCACAAACCAAGCTAGCAAATGATTGTACATCAAATTATTCCTATATTCATTCAAGTATTGCTATGCTTTAGCTACCTGACCTTTGAGCTTCATGTAGAGGAATGTGTAGCTTTAAGATAGAGTTACTTCTTGGGCCTTAAAATAGGGTGGAATATGATCAAGATTTATTTAGGCTGTATCTTTCTTAGTCCCATTGTTAGGTTCTTATGGTTCATGGTTTGAATCTATTATGGTTGTGTAAGGGATTTGTAGATGCTTTTTCTAACATAATTATTGGACACCATGATTGGAACAACTGGTTGTTGGCTATTGTACACATGAATCATAACTGTCAATGGTTCTTTGTGTTCAAGAATTCGTTGATCAATTTTTGAGATTTATTGTCCCAGCTTTAAAAGAGTGATAAAAGATATAGTGAGTGCTATCTTTTCCAAGTGTTTTGTGGGTGCCATTATCTTCTAGGAGTAATTGCTGGAACCAAATTATTTTCTTTGCCTCTAGTAAATATTGTAGACACAATCATCTTCTTGGTGAAGGGTTGCTTCCATCCCCATGAGGCACTATTGCATGGTTTCCATTCCCTTGTAGTATGGTGAACCTAATTTAATACAAGTGGGCACTATTTTGGGATCCATAATTTATGGCCCCTACACTGTGGTTGTTAGCCTAAGACATGCTTGCCTTTGCATATAATAAGAGACCAACATGAAACAAACATCTAGAAGTTAGGGGGTTGTTCCCTGTCCATAATTTATTATTTAAGTTCTAAGTGATGATGGGTATATCATGTAATTCATACCTACTATGTCTCTTTATTTCTCTCCACATTTCACATTAGGAGTATATGCTATAAAATACCAATGAAATCAACTATTGGTCAAATCTAATCAAAATTGCAGTATAAAAATTAAAATAGATCTTGAAGAAATATGGGAACCATTTTTGACAGATATTGTACAAATGAAGAGAATACTCCCAAGAGGAAATGCTTCAATGTGGAACAATTGAAGGACAATATTTTACTTTTATATGCACATCTGCAATGTTTTTGATATATTTCTGAGATAACAAAACCATAAAAAGAATAGCATATAGAAGAAAGTAAAGAATAATGATCATATTTTGAGATATTGTGGAAACTTAAAGGAAAGAATGCTTGGTGGGGTTATCATGCAATCAGTGAGTGATCCTTCATTCCCCCCTCTTCTAGTGACCCTTCAAAACCGGGTTATCATGCAATCAATGAGTGATCATTCATTCTCCCGGTCTGCCTTGCATCCAAACATATTGGAAATACACAATACAATGATAAAAAGCCTTTCACAATCCCCCTTCCCTCAAGGAACACTATCAACATCCAGACCTTGACTGTCCCCTCAACCAGTGACCCTTCAAAACTAGGTTATTATGCAATCAGTGAGTGATCCTTCATTCTCCTGGTCTACGCTACATCCAAACATATTAGAAATACACAATACAATGATAACAAGTCTTTTACAATCCCCCTTCCCTCAATGAATTACTATCAACATCCAGACCTTGACTATCCCCTCAACCAGTGACCCTTCAAATCGGGTTATCATGCAATCAGTGAGTGATCCTTCATTCTCTTGGTCTGCCCTGCATCCAAACATATTCAATAAAATGATAAAAAGTCTTTCACAATCCCCCTTCCCTCAAGGAACACTATCAACATGTGACCCTTCTTCTTATCAGCCATATCCAATGTTTTATTGAAGTCACGGCCAAGAATGAAGGTCACCTTACCCATACCATTCATGGATTCTGAAATGTTGTTCCAAACTCTTGAAAACTTTTCTATTTCTTCTTGTTGCTTCTTTAAATACTTCTTCTACCACAATGTCCTCTTGCCCCATCTTCTTGATCTTCCTGGCTAAAGCAGATGAATCCACACATAATAACCTAAAATGAAAGGTTTTGTATCCTTTAATGAATCTCAGTCACTGGTAACGCATAAACAGTCAAACCAGTAGTCTCCAAAGTATTCAATAAGTGAATATGAATGTTTGAAAACTTTCCTCTCAACTTCCCCAACCACCCCTAATCGGTTAGAGGGATATTTCTAGAATCTCCACTATTCCTATCCTTACCAACAATTCTTAAACATACTTTATCTTATATGATAATAACATGCTAAACTGAACCAATGGCATGTTCTTCATGTGGTACAAGGAAGATCTGGCTATAAAATCTTCCTTCATGCAAGCTGAGTGCAAGAGAAGGTATGTGATTTCTTCATCTTTGATTGCTATCTTTGATGGGCAATGTCTTTCGAACCTCTCACTCATATTCGACCATAAATTTCAAATGCTTTTCATTTTATTTTATCATGAATGCTCACTGAAATGACCGCATTCTACTGGTGTTGTGCCCTAGCTCATGCTTTATCTCCATTATTTGATGTTATTGGTGCTTGTGCTCAAGGATATCGATTCACTGTTTTCAAATGTTTGGATTCACGTTTGTTGATATTACAATTCATCATATCAGATAAAGTATCTTTAAGAAGTTTTAGTGTCTAAACACTCAAATAATCCCTCTAACCGATTAGGAGTGGTTGGGGAAGTTGAGAGAAAAGTTTTCAAACATTCATATTCACTTATTGAATGCTTTGGAGACTACTGGTTTGACTGTCTATGCGTTAATGTTTAGAAGAGATCAATGAAGTATTTAAAGACATTCTTACATGTTTGGAGAGGTTTAAGAGGCACTTATAATGACTGTACCCTTACAAACAATGGCATAGACTGGTTTTACTAAGTTTTCTTTCTCCATTTTGAGGTTTCCTTTCTCTGCCGCAGGGGTACTGTCAGAGGGTCTATTGACAAAATGATCCTTTGAATGGTTACTATGAATATGAATGATTTGATATAGCATATTTCTCATTTTACTTGAAGTTTGGAATAGCTTGTGCAAGGGTGAAAGTAGTTTTGATCGTTTTGGTCGTGACTGTTCCTCTACACAATTAGAAAATGTATCTGTCTAATGATTATATGTAATGTTGAATGGATTAAATTCTTTATTCTTGGTAGAAGTGAATGGAAGGAATAGTGTTGGTGTTAGGTTTCATTTATTGTTGAATTCAATGGTTTCCAAGATGTGTTGAGGAGTTTGCTCCTTGTTTAATGTTAACTGTTCCTGCACAATCCACTCATACAATAGTGGAATGCTATGTGATTGACAATTTCATACAACTCGTCCTTTGGCATGTATTAAATACAATCCAGTCACTTATTGAATGCTTTGGAGACTACTGGTTTGACTGTCCATGCGTTACCATTGTCTGAGATTCATTAAAGGATACAAAACCCTTCATTTTGGGGTTATTGTGTGTGGATTCAAATGTAGGTTTGATTTGGTTAATGTTTAGAAGAGATCAATAAAGTATTTAAAGACAATCTTACATGTTTGGAGAGGTTTGAGAGGCACTTATCATGACTGTACCCTCACAAATAGTGGCATAGACTGGTTTTATTAAGTTTCCTTTCTCTATTTTGAGGTTTCCTTTCTCTGCCGTAGGGGTACAATTAGAGGGTTCATTGACAAAATGATCCTTTGAATGGTTACTATGAATATGAATGATTTGATATAGCATATTTCTCATTTTACTTGAAGTTTGGAATAGCTTGTACTTGAAGTTTGGAATAGCTTGTGCTTGTGCTGGAATTCTTGGTAGAAGTGAATGGAAGGAATAGTGTTGGTGTTAGGTTTCATTTATTATTGAATTCAATAGTTTCCAAGATGTACTGAGGATTTTGCTCCTTGTTTAATGTTAACTGTTCCTGCACAATCCACTCATACAACAATGAAATGCTATGTGATTGACAATTTCATACAACTGGTCCTTTGGCGTGTATTAAACAAAATAGAATTTTCAACATATTATTATAATTCTATTTATTTGTTGTAAACATGCCATTGGTTTAGTTTTGTAAAAAAAAATTCGTGTACAATTTTTTTTTTCTATTTTTTCCATTTGATAACCACAGTCAACATTTCAAAATAGTGAATAACATCAAATAATGGAGATAAAGCATGGGCTAGGGCACGACACCAGTAGATTAAAACTGAACCAATGACATGTTTACAACAAAGAAATAGAATGATAATAATATGCTAAAAATTCTATTTAGTTTAATACACGCCAAAGGACCAGTTGTATGAAATTGTCAATCACATAGCATTTCACTATTGTATGAATGGATTGTGCAGGAACAGTTAACATTAAACATAGCTAGTGTTCTCTTTACTTTCTCAAATCTCTGCAAGTCAAGAACATTAGAGTTGTATAATACATTGTTAGTATCCTTTTTCCATGGGTCCTAGGTCTTCGGGTCCATGGAAAGGAAATAGATTACAAAATACACTTCAAAACAAAGGAAAAACTTAGCAAATTCAGTCTAACTCGCTGTAGATGAAGGAACAGTCATGCTAATAGTTCCTCTAAGTCTTCCAAAACATTTATTAAACTCCCCTAAAGTCCTATTGGATCCCCAAATTGCTTAATCCAATCAACTTACATCAGGATCATGAGAAACTTCAAAGGATTAAAAACATTACTTGGAACAGTCAAATCTTTATGCTTTCAAATCAATTACCTATCGACATATCCCTTGTGAGGGAGAGAAGCCAAACACATAAAGAACATGCACATAAACATGGCAGCTGAAAAAATTAAATGGAATACACCAAGAAGTACCAAATGATGAATGCTCAATTGTTGTAATGCCAAAGCATCAGAACCGTCCATTTTTAGAACTTGATTTTATAGTCTAAATGATTTTTCTATAGTCATAATGATTTTTCTAGAACTTGATTTTGTAGTCTTAATTATTTTTCTATAGTCCTAATGATTTTTCTATAGTACTCTTAATGATTTTTCTAGAACTTGATTTTCTAGTCTTAATGATTTTTCTATAGTCCTAATGATTTTTCTATACTCTTAATGATTTTTCTTTTGTCCTAATGTTTGCTGCTCTTGATAAATTAGGCCTTGAATTTGAATTTTTGCTCATTGTTTTATTTCAGCTTGATATTTCATTCATTTTTCAAATACATAGAGACTACACATGCTGATAAAAAAATGAGCTATTTGATTAAGGTTAACTATTCATGATTGTAAATAGTCAATATTTCTGATGGTACTCCTTGGTGTATTTCATTTAAAAATAATCATGTTTCTATGGCTATGATAAATGTCCCTTTGTGTTGAGAAAATTAGAGTTGAAAAAATGGTTGCAAACAAATCATCCTTCTTCCACCAACATTCTAGTCAATGTACAAGTAATGAGTCATTCCATTCAAGAAAGACCATGTCTGACAATATCAACACAGAACAAAATAAGGAGTATGAAAAATTTAGTGATTGTATCTTCCATTTGGGCCACTTCATATGCACAGGTGATGCACATGCATATTTGCCTGAGCGCTATTGGGAGCTTACCCAGCAACACATGTACTATTGTGAAAATCACCACAAATCTATTTGCTGCTGGGTCTACCATATACCTTCTATGATCAACTCTAATATGCACAGGTGATGAACATTTAGATTTGCCTAAGCAGTACTTTGAGTAGTCCTCCTACACATGTACTATTGTGAAAATCATCACAAGTCCATTTGTTGGAGGGCTACTCAAAGCACACATGTTTGGAGGTCTGAAGGAAACAAGAGAATTTGAAGAGTCACGAGTCTTAAGATTGTACTTAATATAGCCAAGCTTCATTCAATGGTACATTCAAACATGAAACAAACCATTCTTAAACCAGATTAAACTAGTAAACCAAAGGACATACTGATTATACATAAACTAGTAAACCAAAGGACATGCTTTTACTACTAAGTCTTTGTTTTTTGGGCATACTGATTATAAGTACTTGACATATATCACAAATGTTGCTAATTAAGGTTGGCGGGATGATTACACCTATCTTGAAAAAAGATTGTCAAATCATTATGCTTTCAAATCAATTACCTATCAACGCATCCCTTGCGAGGGAGAGAAGCCAAACACATAAAGAACATGCACATAAACACAACAACTGAAAAACTTAAATGGAATACACCAAGAAGTACCAAATGATGAATGCTAAATTGTTGTAATGGCAAAGCAATATCAGAACCGTCCATTTACAGAACTTGATTTTTCTATAGTCCTAATGATTTTTTTTATTTCTTGTCTATGCTTGGTGACAGGATTTTGAAAATTGTTGACATACTTAAATGGAATACACAATACCAAATGATGAATGCTCAATTGTTGTAATGGCAAAGCATCAGAACTGTCCATTTCTAAAATTTGATTTTGTATAGTCTTAATTATTTTTCTATAGTCCTAATGATTTGGAAAATTGCTGACAAAGAGTGTTTCTTTTTTTGATTATAGTATAAATGATTTTTCTATAGTCGTAATGGTTTTTCTTATTTCTTGTCTTTTGTCCATTTTTTATTTCCTATGTCTGTGCTTCGTGACAGGATTTTGTCACCTTATTTTGATGGTATATTTCATTCAGTCTATGTGGAATACTATTTTGTTCACTATTTTATTTCAGTTTCATATTTCTTTCATTTTTCATATACATAGAGACTACACATGCTGATAAAAAAATGAGCTATTTGATTTAGGTTTATTTTTCATTATTGTAAATGGTTAATATTTCTGATGGTACTCCTTGGTGTATTTCATATAAAAATAATAAATGTAGTAACGATGGTGCGGTGCATTATTGATATATAGGCTCGATGACTCTTGTCAATGTGCCAAATTGTCGATGTGGTGGTGGGCAGTGTGTGTTGAAGAGTTCACGGACACTGAACAACCCTGGACAACAATTTTGGTGCTACCCAAATAGAAAAAAGGTTTCTGATGTGTATATATTTAATGTTTCTAATGTAAATACTATTCATTATAATATAAGAACTAACGTAGACTAGGCATCATAGGGAAATAATGGCTGTAGATACTTTAGTTGGGTCTATGACAACTCATCTGCATCTATCCACCCATTTCCACTTATTCACAATGAAGGATTTGAGTACAAAACGTGTCAGGCTAGGGCAAATTCTGAAATTATATTTTTACGATGCCTTCTCAATATTGTAATCGCATATCTTTGTTGCGACCATATGCAGAGATGAACTCAGGAATTAGTTAGTTTAGTATTTTCATATTGTAACTAATATTTTAATATGGATATGACATAACTTCTCTTTGCCTCAAGTGCGCATATATATGGTTTACATCTTTTTTTAGAATAATTCTTCATGTTTATGGCTCAGGTGAGCCCCAATCTGCTATCAATCACATGATTTAACATATAGTGTTTTCTTGGTTGTTCCATTTGTTCCTTGACCTTGACTATGGATTGACTATCATTTTCAAGCTTGAGCATGGCTTCGTACCACACACCATCCATAGATTTGTACGCAATGCTGATTTACAAACATAAATAACGCATTGAATGTAATCTACGAACGTTGCGTGTATGAAGTCTTACTGAAGTTTGAGCATCCTCCCTTTATTCCAGTGAGGGATTGGAATGAGTTCATTTTGGATGCAAAGGAGAAAGGGGATACTCAAAGAGGAATTGCACCAGAAAATGGGAGAAGGTATAAACATTTTAATAGATTTTTATTATTAAATAATGAAATTTGCATATACTAGTGTTCTAAGCATCCTCATTACATGATTTAAGGTCTTAGTCCATAGACAAATTAAATTAGACTTACTATCCAAAATACATTAAAAAACATGCACATAAACACGACAACTGAGAAACATAAATGTAGATTTCACAATAGCTGAGAAACATAATTGTAGGCATCATAGTCACAATCTTTTGGAGACAACGTAATTGAGTTGTGTACCCAAGCGGTGTAGAAAAACTTCTGCACCCCCAATTCCAAGTTGAATACATCTGTTGGAGGACCTTGTATTCATGAGCAATAGATGTAGTCAACTTGGAATCGGAGGTGTAGGAGTTGCTCTCCACTGTCTGGGTATACAACTCAATTATGTTGTCTCCAAAAAATTATGACCATGATGCCTACAATTATGTTTCTTAGCTGTTGTGTCCCAGGACCCCTTATGACCCTTTACGACCATTTACGATCCCTAAGAATACATCTTAGAGGTCTTAAAATATCATAAAGGGTCATAAGAGGCTCCTAGGAGGGGCCAGTTGAGCTTCCACCTTCACATGGTTGGCCCTATTAAGTAGAGAATGTTTAACTATTCTCAAAACAAAGAGAAGCTTAATAATTTAAGGTCTTAGTCCATCGAGATGCTGAAAAAATGACAGGAATCAACGATGGAGAATTTTTAGATTCTGAGAAGACGTATATGGAGTGGAGGTCAGATTGAGTACCAGTGCAGAGTGTTAATAATTATAGCCTTTCAGCCAAGATCAAATTGATTAAATAAATACCCTTGTGCAATTTATAATAATAAGGAGATTATTATTTCATTTATATATATGTTTTGGTTGAATTAGTTAAGGGCCCAAGGTCGACCTCTTGGCTTTAACATTAAATATATTTAAGAAGACTAGGTCGGCCCTCTTGAAGATAATTCAATTCATATATATATGGTGTTGCATTCTAGGGGGAGAAACACCAAAAACATAACGTGCTTCCCTCCCCCAAAACCTTGATTCTCTACCTTAAGCAAACTTAGATCAGCATATATTGGTGTGAAAGATAAGTAGCTTCGGCTAATAGATAAGAACAAGTCTGAGCATGAATAAAGATCAGATTATGATCTGATCCATACAACCAGCGATTATTGGAAATGTTGATTGTGAGTTGATTAGGGATGGAAGCCTCTATTAGGACTGGACTCTTCCTCAATACACTAACACTAAGGTACTAATTAGGTTCTCCTCAACACCTTTGTTAGTACAGTTTGGAGGTATATAGACTGTAGTATACTTGGTTGATATCTAGATATCTTCTATCCCTTGTTGTTTACTTTATTCTATGTTTAGCTGTGTTAGATCTCTATAGTTTGTTCATTCCAAAGTAGAATCTAAAATATATCAACAAGAGATGATGATTCAGTAACCTACATCTAGAAAACCTTCACAATTATCCCTTCTTTGGCCTCCACTTTTTCTTCTTCTAAAAAATGGTTATCTAGAAACTTTGGAGCTTGCCAATTCTTGCCGTACACAACCTATGCATGTTGATGATAATGAGGACATGCATCATAGTAATACAAGTAAACATATTAAATTGATTGGTGTAGTAATACAAATTTAATTGCAATTGGTGTTTGGATTAATGTAACAATTTGTATTACAGCTGTAGAGAGTGTAGAGGCCGTTGTTAATGAGCAGGTTGAGGTTGAGGCTGAGACCAGACAAACTGACCTCGATGTTGATGATGTGACTAGATCAAGTAAAGAGCTATACGATTATGAATGCTATCAATGCCTTTATTACCAAGGAATCACCGCCCGCCATTAATGAATATTAATGAACACTTACACCATGAAGAAGACAAATGATTAAACAGAAAGAGAAGACCAACTGAACCATCTTATGGTCAGTCTATATGACATTGAGAAACAACATCAAGACTTGAGAATCAAAATAATCAAAAGTTTCTTCAAGACCATGAATGATCAACAACATTCCATCAGAAAACAAAACACTAATCTATGTTATCATTAAGCCATAAAATATGTCTTTAAAATTTAGAAGCATCACAAAAACTTTCAATAAACATAGTACTATCCAAAATATGTCTTTAAAGTTTATTTCTAATGATTATGATGATGTTGATGTTGATGTCTATAATTTATTTCACTTATTGATGCTTGCCTAGATTGAATTTTGAATTGCCAGGTTGGAGAACGCTTTCAAAGTTTAGGGTCTGTTCCACATGATACTCTTAGTTACAACTCAAATGCAACTCAACATATTTTTGATGCTGGGCAACCCACTGCAGAAACTCATCCGTAGGTGAAATTTAATGCTGTGAATCTTGGTATTGTTAATGTTATTACTTTTCCTCACGTTTCATATTTGTGAAAATGTTTCTTGGCACTATCTTCTTTTTCAATTCCTATATTTGCAGCTTTTTAGATCATTAACTTAAGCATTACATGTCTTTGTTCAAAGTTTATTCTAACACTATATTATATCTTATTCTTATTACAATGTTCTTTGTTTTGGGGCAGGAGGTCAATCTTCATTGTCTTCATTGTGGGGGACAGTGAAGATTTCTCTGACAAATAGTAGGTCTTCTTTAGTATCTTATAATAACATGCTAAACTAATAAAGGTGTTATGGGCATTTAATTTGCAATTACTAATAGATTAAGCATATTATTACTATGCTTAATGTTCCATTTAAATGCATTTAACACAAAAAACAAATTTACAAAACTAAACCAATGACATGTTTACAACAAAGATGTGTTGAGGAGTTTGCTCCTTGTTTAATGTTAACTGTTCCTGCACAATCCACTCATACAACAGTGAAATACTATGTGGAAGGGATGGTTGATAGTGTCACTTGAGGGAAGGGGGATTGTGAAAGACTTGTTATCATTGTATTGTGTATTTCCAATATGTTTGGATGCAAGGCAGACTAGGAGAAAGAAGGATCATGCACTGATTGCATGATAACCCGGTTTTGAAGGGTCACTGGTTGAGGGGACAGTCAAGGTCCAGATGATTAGGCCATTGGAGGACCCTATTT
This sequence comes from Chamaecyparis obtusa, assembly GCA_027943335.1. Lineage (NCBI taxonomy): Eukaryota > Viridiplantae > Streptophyta > Pinopsida > Cupressales > Cupressaceae > Chamaecyparis > Chamaecyparis obtusa. Next base: position 14,626,157 of record BSBK01000529.1, read on the forward strand.
ATTTGTATTAATTTCTATTCAAATTGGATGCATGGATTTCTTATGAATTATTGGCTGCTATGTATCCTGCAACTGCATTTGTAAATCTGCATATACTTCTCTAGGGTTGTAAACCACTTAGAGATCAAAATAGAGAAACTAAATCAGAATCGTTCTTTGTCCTATTTCCTTTTAACAAAGTCTCAACTATCAATGATATAATACATTTGATGCCCTAAGCTATCAATACAAATGATGCCTAGCTAGAAGCTCACGGGCTGTCCATTTGATAACCACAGTCAACATTTAAAAAAAATGGATATCCTTGAGCATAAGCACCAATAACATCAAATAATGGAGTTAAAGCATGGGCTAGGGCATGACACTAGTAGAATGCGGTCATTTCAGTGATAGCAATATACAATGGCGTCATTAAACATATATGCCAGTAATATCAACAAATGTGAATCCAAACATTTGAAAACCAATGACATGTTTACAACAAAGGTCTAATAGAACTCCCAACAATTCTTAAACATACTTTATCTGATATGATGAATTCTTAAACAATTAAAGTTGGAGTAGACATAGTTATCACACATTTTTTTTCTGTGGTACAAGGAAAATTTGTCTAGGTCAAATCTTCCTTCATGCTAGCAGTCTACAGAATTAGACCTTTATTAACAATTGATCATATCAGATAACTAGTATGTTTAAGAATTGTTGGGACTAGTCCTTTGGCCTGTATTAAACATAATATATAGAATTTTCAGCATATTATTATCATTCTATTTCTTTGTTGTAAACATGCCATTGGTTCAGTTTTGTAACTTCACTGTTGTATGAGTGGATTGTACATGAACAGTTAACATTAAACAAGGAGAAAACTCCTCAACACATCTTGGAAACACCATTCACTTCTACCAAGAATAAAACATTTAATCCATTCAACATTACATATAATCATTAGACAGTTACATTTTCTGACTGTGTAGAGGAACAATCATGAGCAAAATGACCAAAACTACTTTCACCCTTGCACAAGCTATTCCAAACTTCAAGTAAAATGAGCAATATGCTATATCAAATCATTCATATTCATAGTAACCATTCAAAGGATCATTTTGTCAATGAACCCTCTAATTGTACCCCTACGATAGAGAAAGGAAACCTCAAAATAGAGAAAGGAAACTTAGTAAAACTAGTCTATGCCACTATTTGTGAGGGTACAGTCATTATAAGTGCCTCTCAAACCTCTCCAAACATGTAAGATTGTCTTTAAATAATTTATTGATCTCTTATAAACATTAACCAAATCAAACTTACATTTGAATCTACACACAATAACCCCAAAATGAAGGGTTTTGTATCCTTTAATGAATCTCAGTCACTGGTAACGCATGGACAGTCAAACCAGTAGTCTCCAAAGCATTCAATAAGTGAATGGATTGTATTTAATACATGCCAAAGGACCAGTTGTATGAAATTGTCAATCACATATCATTTCACTGTTGTATGAGTGGATTGTGCAGGAACAGTTAACATTAAACAAGGAGCAAACTCCTCAACACATCTTGGAAACCATTGAATTCAATAATAAATGAAACCTAACACCAACACTATTCCTTCCATTCACTTCTACTAAGAATAAAGCATTTAATCCATTCAACATTACATATGATCATTAGATAGTTACATTTCCTGACCATGTACTAGAGGAACAATCACGACCAAAATGATCCAAACATTTGAAAATAGTGAACCGATATCCTTGAGCACAAGCACCAATAACATCAAATAATGGAGATAAAGCACGGGCTAGGGCATGACACCAGTAGAATGCGATCATTTCAAAGAGCATTGATGATCAAATAAAATGCAATGCATTTGAAATTTGCGGTCGAATATGATGCCAAAGGCTCGAAAGATGAAGAAATCACATACGAAGAACATGCCATTGGTTCAGTTTTGTAAATTTGTTTTTTTTGTAATTAATAATTGGCAGATTAAATGCAGATAACACCTTTATCAGTTTAATTAGCATGTTATTATCATATCAAATAAAGTATGTTTAAGAATTATTGGGACTGGTCCTTTTGCGTGTATTAAACATAATAGAATTTTCAGCATATTATTATCAATCTATTTCTTTGTTCTAAACATGCCATTGGTTCAATTTTGTAGATTTGTTTTTTGTGTTAAATGCATTTTTCGTGAGGAGGGGTCTTTTTCTGAGGAGATTGATGAAGATTGTGCACCTCAAAAACCAATTCATAAGGTACCAATCCATGTTTCCTATTCACTTATATTTTTGGTTTGGTAAATCTCCTTATAAGTTTCATGTCCTTTCTTTTGATTACTATGGATGAGATATATATCTTACATTTAACATTCAACTTCTTTACATTTTAGAACATGTAGTGTGTTTTTTGAGGATTTTACCAAATCAACTTTTAACATAAACCAAAAACACCAAACTGATATCTTGCCCTTGCAACGTGACAAAATATTTGCATTTGACCAATAACTGTAAGCAATTGAACGATAAATCCACATACCTGTATCTTTGTAAAATACCTGGAACATCAAAAAGATGGCTAAGTGGTTGCTGCCATGATTTTTATCTACTGAATATGGGGAAAAAAAACACCAAAAAGAATCGAATAGAAAACATGATTGGTCATTTCAAAGAGCATTTATGATCAAATAAAATGCAATGCCTTCTCTCACTCTCAATCAACTTTCACCTGCTCATTTTCTCCCACTCCTTTTCTCTACAATCAAAATAAAAATGATTTGGCCATTTCAAAATAGTTAATCGATATCCTTGAGCACAAGCACCAATAACATCAACTATTTTGATCTGTGGGTACCCTAATGTTGGCAAGAGTTCTTTTATTAATAAGATTACTCTGCAAGCTTGAAGAAGTGATATATTTTGGCAAATGAAGAGTGGAAAGATGATGATGTTCTTGAGATCATGGATGGACACAATGTTGCAGACAGAATGGGAAGACATTTTCTGAGCCTGGCCCTGGATCCTTCGACAATTGGGGTAGGATCGAGACCCAGGCTAAAAATATGTCTTCCTTTTTGTTGTGGAATATAGGCTCTGCTGCTGCAACAATGATAGACTGTGATGTACATATCACAATAGTTGAGAAACATAAATGTAAGCATCATGGTCACAATTTTTTGGAGACACAACATAATTGAGTGCTATTCCTAGATCATGCAAAGCAACCACTACTTTGCATCGTCTCAGAAAACCACTCAAATATGTTGTGTCTCCAAAAAATTGTGACCATGATGCCTACATTTATGTTTCTCAACTGTTGTGTCCCAGAACCCCTTATGACCTTTTACGATCCCTAAGAATACATCTTAGAGGTCTTAAAATGTCGTAAAGGGTCATAAGAGGCTCCTAAGAGGGGCTAGGTGAGCTTCCACCTTCACGTGGTTGGCCCTGTTAAGTAGAGAATGTTAAACTATTCTCGAAACAAAGAGAAGCTCAATAATTTAAGATCTCAGTCCACGAAGATGCTGAAAAAATGATGAGAATCAATGATGGAGAGTTTTTAGACTATGAGAAGACATATATGGAGTGGAAGCCAGATTGAGTACCAGTGCAGAGATGATGATTCAGTAATCCACATCTATAAAACCTTCACAATTATCCCTTCTTTGGCCTCCACTCATTCCTCTTCTCAAAAATGGTTATCTAGAAACTTTGGATAGTGTTTTCTCATCCATGCATGAAATGTGCTAGTGATTGTATAAAATTACTTTAGGCCTCTAGTATTGATGAGATGTACAAGTGTAAAATGTTTTTGCGAGACTGTGATCAATTTGTGCAGTGTACATAAATGCAAGACGGTGATTATTCTCAATGATCGACAGGTAGCTAGGACTAAAGATAACACAGCTCAAGAGACCATCATAGGTTGTCTCTTTCTTCGGTCTATATTATTTACATAATGTTTTACCTTTCATTAGGTCATCAAATCTAGGGATTTGAAAGAATTTAATAGAATATTTTCATGACAACGTATATTATTTAAGTTGATGTTGCACAAATTTATCTACTTTGTGCACTTGTATACTATGAAGACAGCGATAAAGAAGCATCTCCTCCCATGGCAATGCTTCTTTATTGCCATCCTCATAGTCTATAAGTGCGTGAAGTAGATAAATTCGTGCAATGTCAACTTAAATAATATATGTTGTCATGAAAATATTTTATTAAATTCTTTCAAATCCCCAGATTTGATAAGCTAATGAAAGGTAAAACATTTTGTCAATAATATAGACCGAAGAAAGAGACAACCTATGATGGTCTCTTGAGTTGTGTTAAATTTAATGTGCCTATCCGTCAGTTTTTTGACACTTTATCATTAATTCTAACGGAAGCACTATGCATTCGACAGAAAAAATGTCAGAAAAAAATAATTTATGACATTTTGTGTGACAGTAATGCTATACGTTTGACAGGGTAACCTGTTGGAGAATACTGCAGAACTTTCGCTATTCTGACAATTAAAGTGTCATAAATAGAAAATATTCAACAAAACTTTTGACAGAATATTCGACAGTGAGGCCATATCACCGACAGGTAGATTTGTCAGAATTTGATGAAAACTGTCAGTATTCCAACAGTTGTAATGTCGAAAAGAATATGGTTTCGATAGTATGTTCTGACAGAGATTGTATATTTCCGATAGGTCTTGTTATCGGAATTCTGATGGATGAACCACAGGAAATGCCATAACAAAGCTATTGTCATGTGCAAGTTTTTGATGTGACATGGTGTCGGTAAACCGACAGATAGGTCTTCTTTCGCAATCTTCTACGCAAAAATGGTGACGGACTCGGGCGTCAAAAGTCTGACAAATTAGCATTGCAAATCTGACAAATGGCCATCAAAATTTGGCCCCAAATGTAGTAGTGGATGCAAAATGACCATATTATTGATAAGTCCAACATTTAAAATTTTTCTTACCGTTTGGTTCTCTCTTCACAAGCAAGGAAATACCTTCTTCAATCTTCTTGTCTTCTTCATTTCTAGATCTACTGCTGCCAGCATAATCTCTGCTCACACTAATGCTTCTTGACAAAGTAGGGTGAAAACTAAGAGCACTGAACGCTGTCTCCATTCTATGTAAGTCTCCTGATAACCTCAGGTTCATCTTTGCTACTTGCAATCTTCCAAGAAGAGTCTCTCTTGTAAAGTTTGTAGTACAAGGTATAACTTGTTCAATCATCTATGTTGTCTACTTAAATACAGGAGTCAATGTCCTCAGAATTTTCCATATCAAGTTTCATTCTCTGTCTTTGTTCCTCCACAAGACTTTATGCCTGTAATAATTTTTGACATTCTACCAATATAGCTTATAACAAATTCATCTTCCAACATTCTTATATCTTCAAATGCACATATCCAATTATGTAATCTAACTCTTTTTGCATGTTCATCACCTTCAAAAGTAGAGTGTAAAGCTTTCCAAATTTCATGAGATTTTTTCAAACATTTTACTTGACTGTACTCATTCTTCGAAAGGGCTGTCAAAAGTGCTTCTCTTGCAAGTATGTTACACATGAATAGATCTCTCTCATTAGCAATACATGTTTCAAGATTTCCCTCTTCAATGATAGTCTTATCATTCTTTGTAATCAACCAATAACCTGGTCCTAAACATGGTAGGTGTGTCTTCATCTTTTCTTTTCAGCTGTCAAAATCTACTCCATCAAACTTAGGGCTTTCTTTCTTGAAATTCACCATGGATTTCCTTAAGTTGTTAAACTTCTTTTTCAAGGACCTGTCACTCTGATACCAATTGTTAGAAAGTAAAGTCCACCAAGATAACTAAGAAGGGGGGAGGGGGTGAATCAGTTATCAGATAATTATAACTTTTATCATCTTAAACAACATTAAACCATGTAAGCAATATAATTACCAACCATAGAAAGATATTCATACACAATAACATAATGACACAAAATATGTTGACTAGGGAATCTCTTGATCAAAGAGTAAACCCCAGTGGGAATGATGCCCACAAAAGATGCACTAATATGAATATTCCTTGTGAAAGGATGGACTCTATTAGGAGTCTTATGAAATACATTTAGTACATATGAATCCCTGTTAGGAGATTTTGAATCCCTGTTAAAAGATTCTAACCCTATTAAGAGTTATGGAAGATAGAAGGACCCACTGCCCAAACAGCTTCAGGGTAAGATCATCGAACACACTGTCCAAATAATCTTTTCATTACTCAATAGAATAATATGTTACCTCTTCTCTGATTGTGCCAAACCGCACTCACTGTTACACCAGATCTCAACTTTAGATCTCTGTACTTCGCATGTCTTCCTTCACAATTTGCTTTCACATTTAGCTATTTTCTTCACTTCATATTCATCCACTATATCATCCTTCTTCACAACAAGGGAAAACATTCCTTCCTTTATACCACACTCAAATAATTACAAATGAGTTGGCATACAATTACAAAATAAAAGTTTCCACACGCTACATCAAAATTACACAAAATTGTTGGCTTCCAAATATAATAAATCTTCATTCATGCAACCTCGAAGTTTGCACTATCATCCACATCACTATCAATGTGTCTTCAACTTCCCTTTAACTGTGCAAAACTAGAGTCCATCCTGATTAGGAGATATCATCCGATTTCCACAAACCGCTACTCAGGAACACTGCCTGAATATTGCTTCTACCAAAATCCTCATAACTTCCATGAATAAAAGAAGTATTGTCTGTGCTCTTAACCATAGACATATAACATATCAAAGAGTATATCCTCAACATCGCATAGCTCCAACTACAATAACCCATGTGCGCTAATTCAAACTCTCTCTGCTTCTGTGCAAGTCTCTAGAAGATCATTGTGTTGACATCAATGACAATCATAGTCATGAATGCAACAACAACTACTACAGAATGGCTGCTAACCATTTAGCATTCATTCCTAACATTCTATACTTTGCAATTTAACCAAACTAGTCTCATCTTGAATAGGTGTCCTCAAATAACTCAGTTATCTTGCAACCCTCTCAACATCATCATCAATGTTTCCCAATTTAATATCCAATCTATAGAATTATTCAATATACTCTTTCACACTAAGATCCTTTTTCTTTCAATTTTGCAACTTCCTAAACAAACTTACTTGGTAGTTGGTAGGTAAAAACTTCACTTTTAACTTGTTCACCATCTTATCCTATGACTTGAATTTATCCTTACCTCTTCTTTGTTGATCAGTGTACAAATGCTCCCACCATAAGGATGCATGTCCTCACAATTTTGTGCAAACATACTTCACTTTCTTATCTTCATTCATTCCCTCACAATAAAATTATTTCTCCATCTCTGTGATCCAATCAAGTAGCTCATCTAAATCCAACTTTTCATGGTAATCAGGTGGATTGAAATGTGCTCTTATATTAACCTTAGTTAGGGCCTTTATAAATCTCTCATCTTCTTGTTCAAGCTCTGGATGTTCTTCCCCCTCTTTGGCTCCTTCCTTAGTTATGTCTTCCTCTTCATCACTCACATCTTCAATTTCTCATCCTCTTCTCTAGGTTGTCTCAACAACTTCTAACCTAGTTGCAATTTGTCACAACATATATAACAAAACTGAATTTGTATCTCTCCTTCCACCTCTAGAATTTTCTCTACGAGCCATCTTGCATGAATCCTCTGTAATTATGAGTTATATACTCATTCAGCCACCCCATAACAAATCAATCTAGGACTTTTCAAGCTCGAGAACCATGATCTGAAACAACAGAATTAGAAATTAGTTGTGATACCACTTGGTGCAGTCAAGGACAAAGGGAACTCAAAGAGTTTAGTCCAATCCTTGAAGCAAGAGTCACACAATAGAAACAATACACAAAAATACTTGAGAGAATGCAAGATCAACCTTCTTATTATCAGATAATCAAGTACAATGGATTTTTTTACATGCAGTCATACATTCCAGACATAGATGCCTAATTTATGAACCTTATGTAGGTTATCTTTTTATACTACCTATTCTAAACTTCATCTACTGAGTTCTACTGGTGATCCCTTCTTTTGTGTTTTCTATGATACCATCATGGATCAATTACAAGAGTTTATAAAGTCTTCACAAGCCTCAAGTTGGCCTAAGAAAGATTACATTTCTCAATGAGAAGAAAACATATTGCAGATATAGGTCACGACCCAAATCATAAGGATCTCCCTTAAATTGATACAAAATGAGTCGTGATCCTTCAACTAGGTTGGCCTCAAATGTGTTAACATCAAGAAATGCACCAATAAGATCATCATCAATGTTTCCTAGTTTGATATCCAATCTATAAAATTATTCAGTATACTCTTTCACACTAAGATCCTTTTTCTTTTAGTTTTACAACTTCCTAAACAAACTTACTTGGTAGTTGGTAGGTAAAAAATTAGATTTTAACTTGTTCACCATCTTATCCTATGACTTGACTTTATCCTTACCTCTTCTTTTTCTACAAGTGTACAAATGTTCCGACCATAAGGATGCATGTCCTCTCAATTTTGTGCAAACATACTTCACTTTCTTATCTTCATTTATTCCCTCATAATCACATTATTTCTCCATCTCTGTGATCCAATCAAGTAGCTCATCTAAATCCAACTTGTCATGGTAATCAGGTGGATTGAAATGTGCTCTTATATTAACCTTAGTTAGGGCCTTTATAAATCTTTCATCTTCTTGTTCAAGCTCTGGATGTTCTTCCCCCTCTTTGGCTCCTTAGTTATTTCTTCCTCTTCATCACTCATATCTTCAATCTCTCATCCTCTTCTCTGGGTTGTCTCCACAACTTCTAACCTAGTTGCAATTCGTCACAACATATATAACACAACTGGATTTGTATCTCTCCTTCCACCTCTAGCATTTCCTCTACGAGCCATCTTGTGTGAATCCTCTACAATTGTGAGTTAGATACTCATTCTGCCACCCCACAATAAATCAATCTAGGACTTTTCAAGCTCTGGAACCACAATCTGTAATAAAAGAATTGGAAATTAGCTCTGATACCACTTGGTGTAGCCAAGGACAAAGGGAACTCAAAGAGTTTAGTCTAATCCTTGAAGCACAAGTCACACAATGGAAACAATACACAAAAATACTTGAGAGAATGCAAGATCAACCTTCTTATTATCAGATAATCAAGTACAATGGATTTGTTACATGCAGTCATACATTCTAGACATAGATGCCTAATTTATGAACCTTATGTAGGTTATCTTTTTATACTACCTATTCTAAACTTCATCTCCTGAGTTCTACTAGTGATCCCTTCTTTTGTCTTCTCTATGATACCCTCAGGGATCAATTACAAGAGTTTATAAAGTCTTCACAAGCCTCAAGTTGGCCTAAGAAAGATTACATTTCTCAATGAGAAGAAAACATATTACAGATATAGGTCAAGACCCAAATCATAAGGATCTCCCTTAAATTGATATAAAATGAGTTATGATCCTTCAACTAGGTTGGCCACAAATGTGTTAACATTGAGAAATGCACCAATAAGATTCGTCGAACAGAAAATGCCTTTGCGAGGTCAGAAACCACAAACTGACCAGAAAACAAGAAGAACAATCAAGTCCCACCATGAATCTGCAAGATCTCATACATGAAGAAACCAAATGAGATGTGAACCTAGGAGAAGGTTCAGGACGAGTCTAGGAACACGCCAAAAGGTTCACAGTAGTAAAAAAATCCAAATTGAATGAACGTTGAAAGAAGCTCAGAGGATGAACTAACAGGAAAACATAAAAAAAATATCTTTGGTTGATGCAAGATTGCCAATAACCCAAGATGTTCATCCATCAAAGAACACTCGCATTTATAGACTCTTCAAAGTCTCTTCTTGTTGGGTGCCTAATGTAGGAGACACTAAGTTATGGAGAATAGAAAAAAAAAACTTTCTTATCAATCAGTTTTCAATAGGGTACCTTCCAAATGATGCAACTTTAATCCAAGGCTTTGATTTTAAAGGTTTTCTTTTAAAAAAAAAAATTAAAGATCTCAATGAGTTGGACATGTTAAATTCAATTTGGTTCTCGTTAAAATATTTGGAAACAACTCAAAAGACTTCAAGATTTTGTAGTGTGATGCCTTCGAAGAAACCTATCCAATATTGTGATCCTTTAGCTATCATATCCATTAATATGAGCACACAAGAACACAAATAACAAGAAAGATTTGTTTCAACAAAAACCCTCTCCCTAACATCTTCAAAAATTCTTTTTTAATAAAATACAAAATAATTCTAAAAAATACATATTCCAAAAAACTAAATACAAGACATAATAATATTCAACTAACCAAATATTATAATTAATTAAGATACTATAGTATATACTAACCACTCAAATATTAAGCCTAATAACATGTCTATGAACCACGCCATCATCAACATTAAAATGAAAACAAAATTATATAAATAACCTACCAAACATATAAAAAGACAAAACTTCATATATGCTTATTTAAGAGAGACTTTGATCTTATACCCAGTAGAAACAAAATACCTAGTCATTTTTGAAGGTTGTGTGCTATTCAAAAAAAATTCTGTACTCTCACCTCCTAAATGATGTGACCTTTAATCATGACATGGCTTTAACATTCTCCACAGATCGTTCAAACTACACAACATTGAGAGTTATTACAAAAATAAGATCTGCCAAATGCAGTGTAGCCATGCAATAAAGAGAAAAATACAGATAGTCATAAATGATGAGAGATATCTAAAGACAAAATATTCTTCTTCAGGCGCCTTTTGGATATTTTATATATATATATGACAGTTGCCCCTATCTGTTGCCTTTTCAAGCGACCAATTTCAGTGTATGATGACATTTATTATGTAATACGAATTCAAATGGATATTTTAAAGGGTTTAATTGTATCTTTGATGCTTAATTTCATTGATTCATTTCTACCAACTTGTCAGAACTCAAGTGTTTCATCTGTCAAGGATCACATGGTAATACTGTTATTTTCTGATGTTTGTGAGAGATGCTGAAAAAGACATAAGCATATGGCTCTACATTTTTTTCCTAGTTTGTACGGGTTTTAAAGCGGGGCAGGGCAGGACATCAAGCGGCTTTTCAAAATGGGCAAGTTGAAAGGAAGAAAACGACCTTTACTTTTTGGTGGCTTCGATAATTGTTTGCTCGCTGTCAATTCAGCTGCAGTATGTGTAGAATAAACAATATACACTGACCACATCTCCAATATATCTACATATTTATATGTCTATCTTTAATTCAACTAACTTTGGATCTCCATACTTATTTTAGATGAACACGGATGCACATTAATCTAATCAAATTATCAGTCTACAAAGAAGGATTGAAGTATAAATAGTATGGCTTACAATATGGAGTCTAGAGACTACCACTTACCTGTCATTTATTAAAAGTTTTATAAGGTAACGGCTACTAAGCTAGGATTTGAAACCTAATATCTTCCATTAGCTACTAGAATGCTTACCAACTAAACTTAGTCTGATTGTGGTTTATTTTACATACCCCTTAAGCCACACTCCATGTGTTTGCTCTGGAAAAAGTATAAATAAAATCCAATCCTTAAAACTATTTGAATGTAGTTTAAATAGTAGTTTGAAATACTCTACTCTAAATTATTTGATTTTCTTGTTTATAATCTCTCAAAAAGGTGGGATAATCTGTTGAAAAGGTGGGAGTATGACCAAGATTTCTATGATGCAGTGATAAGAGTTAATATGGGGTTTAAATCATAGAGGACCGTGTATACAAGAATGTCTATCAATAATTAAAAAATAGAGCTGGTTAAGATGCCTTTATAGTATTAATGTTTGGACAATACCTTTTATTCATAAGATATCACAATCATGGTTTGGTTTAAACAATATTTTCTAAAGTTTAATTTTTTTAGTTGCGTCGTCTTAAATCAAATTGCTAATGTTAAGCTAAGATTCAAAATTTAAGACCTTCCATTTGCTTCTAGAATGCTTTACCTATTGAACTATTAGACCTTCTTTGGCTAGTCTATTATTAGTCTGGGCATGGTTTATTTGAAATACCTATCTTAAACCATATTGTAGGCGCTTGTTGCTCCTAATGCGCCTTTGTTACCATATTTTGAACTACAATTCATGTACACCAATGAGAACTCGAAATTAGAACTTTCCTTTTTCTATTAAAATGCTCTAAGAACAAAACTACTAATCTTTCTTTATCAATATATCTTTATTTCAAATATAACTTATATCCAACAAATAATTATATTACCGAATATAATTTTAAATTAATAGCCTAAACAAATCAAATTTTAGAATGTGTAGTTTAAACCCAACCCATAAACACAAAAGATCAGAAGAATACAAAGCAAAAAAATCATTGTGAGAGAAGAAGACGTGAGAAAGGTGAATTAACAGCTACTAGAGCTTTCTACTGCAATAATATCAGTGGAGAGCAACTAGAGGGAAATCTTTATTACGACTGCCACATATGCAGGAGATAAAAGCAGATTTCCTGACTGCTCTAATTGTCGAGTAGTCTATGTCCACACAATGATACGCTAAGGCAGCTTTAATTTATCGAGAATTACTACAACACAAATATGCCACCTGCAATTTACTAGTCTTACGAGGGAATCGCCACCAATATAAGCCTTGCCAACGTAAGATCATAAAGCTCCTAAGCGAGATCCGATTTCTTAGAATGAAGCAAGGGATCTTGAAAATAAACCTATGGCATTGAATATGAAAATAGAAGCTATTGCACTAAAAGACAATTTATGTTGAAAGTTCACAGTCCTTCATAATGCCATCTTCCATCTTGATGAATCAATGACACACATCTGCTCAATCATAGTCAATTTAGATCTTCATACTCGGCTCTATTAATATATTTTATTTCCATTCCATGGTTGATCAATTGTCCAAACCATATCAAGAGTACCTTAGGTTTGATATCATTGTCACGAAGATCACACAAATCAATTTGAGTATAAATGTCATCTCTACTCTTGATGAATTAATGATAAAAGATTGTTTTAATCGTAGTCAATGCATATCTCTTGAAAATTTGCATTTTTTACTTCTAGCAAATTTAGTTTCTATTGATAAATTTGTTTCCATTCTATGATTGAATTTCTCAAACCACACTAAGAGCATCTTAGGTTTGTTATTATCTCTAAAGATTACATATATCAATTTGTATATGAATTTTACATCATTGAATTAAAGTATATTATAAGATTTTGGTTTGGAAGCATCTCAAGTACTAGTGGTTGGCATGGTTTAGAGGTGAGAACTATTTGCTTGGGGGATTGTGTGCTTACAACTACTCCTAAAATTGTTTCCATAGTGCAAACACCCTTACAATCAAAGACTCTTGGAGAAAATGTAGTGTGGTGATCAAATGAGAAGGGGTTATTGAAATGAAGATAAGGTGGTTGTAGGTATAAGATTGATTACTGAGAGGGGGGTGAATAAGTAATCATCAACTCTAACTTAATTTCACAGTCTCAATACTCCTTTAATAGATTTACCGATTAAGATATGTTGCAACCTATAACATCATTATCGGTTAACTTAACATTAAGCATTCATGCAACATATGAAATCATCCATGCAATAATAACAAAAGTATTTATCTCGTGGAAACCCAATTAGGGTGAAAATCGTGGTGTGAGAACAATGCCCACAAAAAATGCTTTTCCTTTAACATGATGAAAGGCTCAGTCGTCGCTTTTAGGGCTCTCGTAGCGGCCTCTACTAATGTCACCACCACTGTTTCTTCTGCTTTCGTGCCTCCCATTGCAGAGCTCACCGTCGACGCTGCTACTAGTAGCAAGCCTCCTTCCTGCGACATTTCACTGGTCTCGAATGGGGGTGCGGAGGATGCTCCTGCCCAGACTCCTCCTTCTGGTGGCGTTCGGGCGTCGAGCTCCTTGTTGCAGGTTGGGGTCATTGGTTTTATTCCTGGGAGCTCCTCTCAGCGCTTACCAGCCACCTCCCATCTTTCTTTGGCCTCCGAACATAGGGGCGCTATTCCTCTTTGTGTCTCTGACCCTCTAATCCTCTCTTTGGGTGATGAGGTTGTGAAAGACATAGAAGGAGCATCCTTTATCTTCTCAGGGCATGGTTTAATTTGCATATTCAAGGGCTTCTGACCTAGTCTCTCTGAGCTGCATGCCTGGATCACACGCCTGTGAGATTCGATCATCTTAGATTCTGTGCACATTTTCCCTCTGACAAGGGGTTTCTTCATAGCCAAGTTTGAGAATGTTGCTGATAGGAACTTGATTCTCTGTGATAACTTCTTTAGTTGGGATGACCGATTCATGCTCATGATGAAGCCCTGGCATCCTAACTTTGACGCCTCTTCTAAGACTTTCTCCAAGGTTCCTACCTGGGTAAGGCTTCCGAACCTTCCTCTTCATTTTTGGGTAGATTCTCTACTCGAGGTTGTGGGTGAAGCTCTTGGAGATTTTCTGATGATTGATGAGGAATTTGAAGACATTCTTCATTCCACTTATGCAAGGATACTGGTTGATTTGGATTATTCCAAGGGTCTTCTGGAAAAGATTAAGTTGATGCATCCCAAAGGATCCTAGATCCAATCTTTGGATTATGAAGGACTCCCCTTCAGATGTAGACGCTGTTTTAAAACTGGTCACTTAGTGGATCAATGTGGATTGGAAAAGGTCAAAAAACCTGCTTCTTGGTGGAAGGGGGCCTCCTCCCAACACTTCTCTGTTGTGAAAGACTCGGCTACTAGAAGCTTTTCTCAGGTTGTTTCTTCTTCTCAGGAGACCACGGAGGCCTCTGTGCCTCTAGGGGCAGAAGCTGGCTCTCCCTCGGGTGCTAATCCCATCCATGGATTGCTTCATTGTTCGGACTTCGTTGTTTGGGGTTTTGTTGGAAGTGAGGCCTCTGTTCCTCTTTCTAATATAGCTCTGTAGGATCACTCCAGATTGGCAGCTAATGACGCTACTCCTTTGGATTCTTCAGGCCCTATCCTAGGACTCTCTCATGTCTCTCTAATTGTGGGTGCTTTGGTTCTTGATTCATCTTCTTGGAAGGATATGGCTAAGAAAGCGGAAGATGGGTGGACTTCCGTGAAAGGAAAAAGGAAAAAACTGAATCTTCAGCCCTCTTTTGATATGTCCCTTCGATCCCAAAAGGGGAAGAATTGACATTTCTTGGGCTTTTCTACACGGACAGCTAGACCTATGCAAGAAGGAATTATATTTGATGTCCGCTAGAAGCTTTTGGGCTGTTGGTTTTTTGTTTGGTCCAGGTTGAGGGAGCCTGTTGCAAAACCCTCAATGTGGTCTTGATTTGTACCATCTTTGAGTTCTTTATTGAAAATCTTTTTTAACCATCTTGTAAAGGGTTTCGGGGCCCCTTCAAAACCTATTTTCCTCTAATAAAAAAATAATGCCCACAAAAATGTGTACTCTTCAGAAGTATGCTTAATTAAGAGCATGCCTTGTTAAAGGCTCACCTGATAAGGGCTGCAAAAGAACTGTTAAATGCTACCTAGTTAAGGGATTTCCCTGGGACCTATTAGAGTCTTTACCCTATTAGGAGTAACCTAGTTAGAGTACTTTAAACATTCTTTTGTGAATGTCACCTGGTTAGACGATTTTACAATAGACCTGTTAGGGCCACTTGGTAAGGGATTTTACTATCATAATTTTTAGAGAGTAACATGCAATAAATGATTTGTAGTTCACACTAGTGTTTCTAATTCAGATCCAATGAAGTACAACAACATACCTATTCAATTCTCTATTCTTCTATGTATCCTTCTCTGATCCGTCGATATCCACAGTCTTCTTCTTCTCTAGCGTGATACTAGATTCCTTCTTCATTAAGTATGTTTCCTCAATCATAAACCCTAAGTTTTAATCCAACGATCTGCATCTTTCACATCTGATCTAACCATCCATATTTATTTTCGTTACAACCTTGTCGACTTGCTAAAGTGATAAACCATTATATTCTTATAGAAAATTTCCTAATACACTTTACCTCGATCTTTGTGTCATCACCTTTTTATTTAGATTATTCCTAATTCATCCCGTCTTCTTAATTCATCATCTATTCTTCACTTGTCGTTAGATCTTCACTATCTTTGATAAGTCTTCCTTTGTACCGATAAGAACTTATTTAGTGTACCAATGATCAGGATTAAATTGGGAAAATACATAATGTTTACTTCCAAATTTAGATTTTAGATTTATTGAATACCTTTCCAATGCATTAAACGGTTCACAATTCAGAGCTAGGACTAGAAAGTTATGCCTTCTCCAAGTGGATCTAATTTTTTGATAATTTTTGATAGTTCAAATAGTTTATTTGTAATAAATATTATGATGGCTCTTCATTTCATTTCCAAGGGATTCTAATGACCCTTGGGATCCATCAAATTTGTATAAACTCCAATATTCGAATAGAATGGATCAATTTTTGGTTTGCAATCTTGTTGTCAAGATTCTCAATTTTCATGTTGAATCTAACAATACTGCAGGTATCACACCAGGTATTGTAATTTGGTTTCATAAATCAGATCAGTGGTATTAGAGTGGGAACACTCCTTTATGCCAATTTAAGACAATGGTTTATCGATAGGTACCTTAATCAAATTACCTTCACCTTTACTCATAACTAATTGATATCTTTATGAATAGCATCCTTCATCTTAAATTAGATTACCATACTCTGATAAACAATAAAATCATTCATCTTTCCACCATTATTAGTCTTAACAATTACCCAATAAGAACCTTACTTATTCTGATAAATATGGTAACAACTCAAAACATTATGTCAAATAGTTTGACATCAATGACAAACATATAACTGATTATCATGTATACCAATCATGTTCTTTACCGATAGTAACCTCCTTCAACATGTTATGCCAACAATTTCCCCATTTGGCATTGATGGAAAACATTATTTTCAATCTTATCAACCTTCAATCTTCTGATTTGTGCATGTCTCTTTCCTTGTCCTATCTTCTTATTTTATCTCTTCCCTTTAACACTAATTTATCTTGCATTCTAATTTCATCAATAATCTCTCCTACTCAACAATCTCTCCCCCTTTGATAGCAATGCCAAAGGTGATTAACCTCTCAGCTCTTATCTTTTGAATGTATGCTTGTTCTATGCTTCCTCTTTTCCTAGAATGGTCTGCTCCCCCATAGAGTAGTTGGTGCAGGGGCACCAATGCAAGCACCTAAGGTCACCATGAAACCTAATGAAACCAAAGGTTCTAAGGCATCCCTAAAAGTGAATTGGGAGATCTTGAAGCCTTTAATGGCCATATGTAATAAGTAATTTATTAAACAAGTAATATGTCCTAGAAGTCCTGATAAAGGACTTAGGACCAAAATGTTGTAAGTTGGGTCAATATTACCCCAAGGGTTCAATTAGGGTCTATATTATTTTGATGAGGTCAAATAGATCCTAGGAATTGAATCACTAAAGTTTGAACAAGTTTTAAGCAATAAAACACCAAATAACACAAGTTAATAATTCAAATATTTGAATATTAACGACTAGTTGTGTTTTGGTGGGAAATAGAATTTAGGGGTCTTTAACATGTTTTAATCATTTCCAACCACTTGTGATAATTTGTGGAAGTTAGAAAATATCTTATAAACCCCATGGATGTGTGGGAGGACGTAATGGTACACATTGGTACACAACAATGCAATAAAATACATAAGTTTCTTACATATTTTGAGTTCCTTGTTTTATTTCCTTAATTGTTTCATCATTTTAATGTATTAAGGAATGTTTTTAGAGTTGTTTTGATCCATCTTGGAGGATTTACCCTCTAAAATTTCATCCATATAGGCACAGTGTTGTAGACAATCAGTTTTTACATTATTTTCTTTAAGAAAAATGGAGTAACCATCCCCTTACTATTCTAACTGTGACTTGGGAGTGGGTTATTGACTTGTATCATATGTATTTATTCCTAAAAATGTAGGAACAAGTTGGAGAATGCAATTGATCAACCATTTGGTCAAGTTGGAGTGTTTGAGGGCATGAAATTACATTGAAATTGGTGGCTATGGAGCAACAATAGAGGATCTACCAATTGCAGGACCCTATTTTCTTCATGAAGTTGTTAGAGGACACCAAGGTGATGTTTTAACAACTCTCAATGGTTGAATAAATCATTGGGAAGCATGACATTTCTCAAGCCCTAGTTTATGGGGGTTTTTGGGGCAAATTTAGGGCTTTTATGCTTGCAGGCGTCAAGGGACCAAATTGGTTGGATATTCCTTAGTTTGGAGTCATTTACTAAGACTTTCAAAGGTTTCATAGTCATTGGCTATGGTTGGAGTATACTTCCTTTGTAAATGCACACAATTAGCCCTCTTGAAAATAGAGCAGAGTCAGTTTTTTGGAATAGTTGGTACAAAATGAAAACTTGAAAGTTTATGAGATGTTTTGCATAAGGAAAAAGGGTATCTAGAAATCCACTTGTTTATGGAATTTGTTTGGAGAATTTGGAAGTTAAATGTCTTTTTAGGTCATTGTTGGGCTACTAGGAGCTAGGCCTAATAGGTGTGTTTCAAGGTGAGAGTGTTGGGTGGGGTTGCTGACATGATAACCTTTTGAAAACTTTTTTAATAGACCTAAAGAAGTGTTTGGAACCATTTTTGGCATTGAGTAAAGTCTTGGTTGGATTTTGGTACTCTTGGAGCCTTTGGTATCTTATGTCCACTTGGAGAGCTAGGAACCTAGTATTTCCCTTATAAATATTTTCTTCCTTTGCAACCTTGAGTAAATCAATAACCACCCTACCACTTTTCTTTAGATGGTATTAGAGCCTTGGAGCATCCTAGGTGAAGAGCTTGAGAAGAATCTTATGGGGTCTTTGGTGTATTGATCCTTTGTAGAGGCCTTGGAGTGTTCATTCCTCCTTGACTGTTCCATAGTTGATCTATACTTTAAAGATGTTAGAAGGAGAAGAAGATGGGATCCCTCAGAGGGTTACAAATGTTGAACATGCTAATTTGGTGAGAGAACAAATGACAAATAATAGATGGCTAAGGGAACAAGTGGAAAGGTTAACTAACTTTGTGAGCAAACAAGGAAATGCTGAAGACCATGAAGATGATAAAGAACTTGCAGGAGTAAGAGAGGAACCAGTTGATCCTGAGGATGCAAGATTGGAAAGGATCTTGAAGGCTGTTAAGCTTGGAGACTCAAAGGTAAAATTTGAACTTCCTATGTATGATGGAAGGATGGATGATTAAATTTTATTGGATTGGTTCAGTGCTCTTGAAGATTTATTTGATTGTGATGATGTTGAGGATAGGATGAAAGTAAAGATTGCAAAGTGTAGATTGAAAGGACATGCACTATTATGGTGGGATAACTTGCAGGATGATAGGATGAAGAAGGGTTAGTCTAAGATCTCATCACATCCAAGAATGATGTAGAGGATGATAGATAAGTTACATCCTGAAGACTACAAAGTATAGTTGTATAAGAGGATGCAAGGATTGAAACAAAAGGACATGGGTGTGCCAAAGTATATATAGGAATTTGATAAGCTAGACATTAGGGCATCTCATGATGAATATGTGGATGAGAAGGTAGCTAGATATCTTGGAGGGTTAAGGTACAATATCCAGGATGAGATGAGCATGGCTACACCTAGAACCTTGGAGGAGTACTTCAAATTGGATATGAAAGTCAAGGATAAGCTTAGGAGAAGGAAAGAGAGGCAAGGCAATCCAAGATGAAAAAAAATAAAGGGAAAAGGAGTGAATCCAAGCCAAGGGAAGGATGAGAAAGGGAAAGAGAAATTCATAGATTAGAGAGGAGAACAAAAGAATGGTAGAGGAAATAATTTTCCTAGGAAGTGTTATAAATGTGGTGAAGATAGACACCTATTCTATAAATGTATTAAAAGAGAGGCTAGGAAGAATGATAGGAGAGTCACTCTAACTTAAGGAGAGGAAGATACCAAAGACAAGCCAACAAGTATTGTTGTGGATCCAATTACAGAGGAAGATTTTCTCATGGTGAGAAAAGGAACAAGTATGCAACAACAAAAAAAATAAGATGTATCAATTTTAAGAACTAATTGTCAAATTTATGGTAAGGTTTGTGTTATACATTAAGTTTGCACCCTTGTCTCAAGCTCTCATAGTCTTGATAACCTAGTATAACATGAGAATCATCTCCAGGTTGTGGGACCTATGCTAACTGAGATGAGACCTCTAGGTTCTAGGCTAGTTCCTCTTGGATGATCACCTTAATTTGCTTCTAGACATGAAAGTAAAACTTTTGGAGGGAAAGGGATAGAAGGAATGCTTGTAAGGGAAATGAATTGAAATAAGACTACCTACTAGGTGATGCACCAAAACTAGGGTTTGGATCTCAGTATGTAGGAATGAAATCAATGAAAAGCTTAGGTCTAATAGGTCACAATTTACTAAATAGGCTTGCATAAGTATTTCATAAGAGGGCCTGAGAATAAGACACAACTTATGACCTGTAAATAGACATTCACTTCTACAACTCAGTGTAGGATTGAGACAAGACTATTAAGGGGGCTGAGGTATACCCACAAGAACATCTAAATCAGATCAAACATAGTAACACACAAAATTACAGAAAGCAAGAGGGATCAGGAACCCTAAAATAACATTAAAAACATGCACATGCTTTGATCCAATAAGAGATAATCCGAACAAGGAAGCATAGGGACATGAAGGATTGTCACAAAATACCTCTGCAATATTTGAATCATCAATGGGAGAAAATACAACTGTATAAGCCAGAGGGTAGAAATGATACCACAAATGGCCTTTAAGAAAAAATGAATTTTTCTTCTACAAATTTTCCAACTCTTGAGCACTAAAGGCTCCAAAACAATATATACACACTCTTGCATGCAGGCAAGAGTAAAAAACCTAACTAGGGTTACAAAGGTTTACAATAAAATATCAAACCCTAGGTGTCCTTCTGATCATCAATGTAACTCTACAAATATCTCCACCAATCAGATATTCATCTTTGTATGTCCATTCCTGTACTGCATCAACACGCGGACAAGCAACCTAGATTTATTTGCTTTCCTGCACAAAAGTCCCGCCATGAATGCACTGGTTGGTACCTTTTTGGGATAAGAATTGACCCAAGACGGCCGCACAGACCTCTTTGATCATCTCCCCTTAACTGCGAATGTCTTGGAGACATAAATTTCCTGAGCTACCTCATTGCCCACGGTCTACAAATCAGATTCTGGCAAAAACCTCTTAGACATATTTAAATTTTGAAAACCAATGGCTAGCTGGTCACTTTAAAACGTGTCTGTCGATATTTCTTCTTTCCTAGCAAAAGAGTGGCTTAGATCAACCTGAAAATAGTTTATAAAACCCTTTGAATGGTCAAAAATCCATCACGACATGTTTGGACCAATGAGAATTGAGCTTTTCTGCACGTCAGCATATTTGGACGCACCTCGAGCCTCTCTCCCTTAA
Organism: Chamaecyparis obtusa; assembly: GCA_027943335.1. Classification (NCBI taxonomy): domain Eukaryota; kingdom Viridiplantae; phylum Streptophyta; class Pinopsida; order Cupressales; family Cupressaceae; genus Chamaecyparis; species Chamaecyparis obtusa. The sequence continues at coordinate 14,647,704 of BSBK01000529.1, forward strand.
GTCATTCAGTGACTACGTGACTGAAGACTTCCTCTAAGTCACATAATCTTTTCTTCCTCTACCAATTTATTTAGAGATTCAGTGAACAAAGCGTTCACTGAATTGCTAAGTTGTTTGGAGCACCACCAAATCATTTCACGAACGAGCGAACATGTGAAACTCATCGGGACCACCAAATACTCTATCAAACCTTGGCCCATACCTGCCACTTGGCAATCTTTCATTCACTTTGACCGCTTCGTAGGCACACACCTCAGAAAATCCTTCTGACATGGACCCATGAAAGATAAGATCCTAATCTAATGGTGGGCACAAGATCTCAAAGCCCTAGAATATTCCTTATGCTCACACTCCCACCTTTAGATTTCTTTTAACCGAAACCCCCTCTAACACACTGGACCCACTGGAAATCTTTGTCAGCACCACGTGGACCAATTATATTTGAGCAAGTCAGCATACCTGATAGAAAGACCCACAATCTATAGAAATAACATCGGACGGTTGTCGCTAAACCGCTGACTTAAAAAGTGTGCATTTTATCCCAGTGGCGTAGTGACAACCACAAGATCCTACTGTGCTTTAACCTTTCAAAAGGATTAGGACCCACTAACATGTTCTAGTTCATCACCATGTGGACCAATCTGACACAAACATGTCATAAAGAAAGGACCCATTGAACGAAGCTCTGACAACAAATCAAGATCGACGGTTGGTGCAAAGATCTGATGCTCTGACACAAACTTATGAGAACACACGCCAGCCGTAGATCTTTCTAACTGGGACCTTCGGTTATTTGAGACCGCCGAAAGATTGAATGATTGTGCGATTGAAGGGAAGTTAACTACTCACTAAGTCACTAGTCATCAAGGGCCTAACCGCCAAAATTAAGAGATTACATGAACCATTGCATTCACATAATCACCGAATAGGAAAAGTAACCGCTGACTGAAGACAAAACCCTGATACCAAATCTACGGCTAGTCTCATCTCCTCATGACCCTGGAATATTCCTTTCGATCATAAGACAACCATCCGATGCAAAAACTCACCACAGCTTGTAGAGCTAACCCCACTTTGACCTGGTGAATCAGCGAACAAGGAAATTGCATTCGCGAAATACTTTGATGAACTATGGATAAGTTGAATGAATACGTGAACAAAGGGAGTTTGGTAATTCACCAAATCATGCATGAGCCCAAGGTTTCATCAAGTGAATGCCCAACTGAGGGCAAATCGCGGAGTCGCTGAATAACTTAGGGCACCGCCATTTAATTTCGCGACGAGGAGAATAAGGAACTGCCAGTTCGCAGGAAGAAAAGGTGACCACCAGAAAGAATAAGAGAACTGGCGAACAAGGGGAAACCTAATACGCACATGTCCCTTTAGTCACTTAAGTTGCTGATAAAGTAACAAGGAAATAGAATAAGGCTCTAGGGTTTTCAAGGGTTTTGGCCTATAACGGCTAGTTTATGAATTTTTAAACCTACAGACCAGGGGCTTGACATAATTACAGAGGCCAGGAAACAAAATGTGAGCCCATGAAAATTTCAGGGATGCTTGGTAGGGTCAAAATAGGGATGAGGGAATAGGTTTTAGCCAAAATTTTCAAAATAGGAAATTTAGGGCAACATTTTGGCAATTTCTGTAGGATGTCAGCCTGCTAGACATGGAAAACCAGTGGCCTTGACATATCCATTGGGCATGGGGTCATTAAAACTCAAAAAAATCTCAAAGAGGTAGAACTAGAACTATTCTCAGAGCACTTCTTGAAAGAAGGAAACTATACTAGAAAGAAAGGAAAGAAAATAGGGAAACTTTTTACAAGATTTATAGAGAGGGATTAACCTCAAAACAAGGTTTCAAGTGGAAACCATTCACAGAGATAGGTAAGGGGAATCCCTCCATATTTGATAGTTGGAAAGAATTGGAGCCCCTGCATTATATGATTACGAATGGTCCACTCCAAAAGGAGTCAAATTTTGTGTGCCTGCCAGGTCTTGACCTGAACTCATCCCATTTGAGGACTACATCCTGAACCTTGAAGTTTATGATCCTGGCTCTTTTGTCAAAACTCCTCTTTATCTACACCTGATGGAACTCCATGTCTTGCATTGACTTTCCTCTGAGTTCTTCTAATTCCATCAATTGAGCGTATCTGATCTGTAAGGGATCCTCTTCATCAAATAGGGCATATTGAGTAGCTAAGTCCAGAGCTGGTAATTCTGTTGAAATGGACAACTTAGCCTCCTTTCCATACACTAACATGTAAGGAGAATTACCAATGATTTTCTTTGGGGTAATTCTGTCTAACCACAAGGTAGATTTGAGCCTTATATGCCAATCTCTTTGATTCCCTTGTAGAGTCTTCTTGATTATCCTAATCAAATTCTTATTGGTTGATTCTGCTAAGCCATTTCCTTGAGGGTAATAATTTGAACTGGTATTTAGATAGATGCCATTCTTGATTGCTCACTTTGAGACTTTGAGGCCTGTGAATGCTAAGGCATTATCTAAGATGATGGAATCAGGAGTGCCAAACCTATGAACTATGTCATCACAAAAACTTAGGACAACACTCTCATTGGCTTCTTTTAAAGAAATTGCCTCTATCCATTTGGTGAAGTAATCAGTTGCAGTAATTATCCACTTATGTCCTGCACTAGATGGAGGATTAATCATTCCAATAAAATCTATACCCCACTTCATGAAGGGCTGCTCTATTCTGACTGGCTATAGGGGCAAGGCTGCAAGCCTCTCTTTTCTTGCAAACATGGCACACTTGATGCATTTCCTGACATAATCATGACTATCCCTAAAGATAGATGGCCAATAGTAGCCAGCCCTCATGATCTTAAAAGCAGTAGTCCTAGGAGAAAAGTGACCTCCAGAAGGTCCATCATGAAATTCAAATAGGATGTCTGCTACCTTTTCTAAATCTATGCATTTGAAAAGGACACCATTGTGATCCTTTCTGAAAAGAACATCATCAATCAGCACAAAAGGAGTAGATTGTAACCTATAATACCTCCTTTTTGCTGAATCTAGGCCTGCAGGACATTGTCCTATCTTCAAATAATTGATCATATTAGGCAACCAGCTTGTTTCCTTGGCTTGTTCTTCTGTAGAATGCACCACCAGAGATGCATCCATTTGCTTTGATTTCTTTGAACTTTCATCCTCTACCAAATGTTCACAAAGACCTCTTCCTCTAACCAGCTTGGTGGTTTGGATATCTATGTCATATTCCATCACCTTGGTGATCCAACTAGCTCTTTTCTCATTTAGGTCCTTGGAAAGAAAAAACTCTTTGACACTTGGATGAGTAACTTTCAAATGTACCGTGATGTGGGTCAATAAATATTTGAACTTTTTTAGGCTCTTCACCAAAGCAAGCACATGTTTTTCTACAAAAAAGTATCTCTGCTCATATTCTTCTAAACCTTTGCTAAAGAAAGCAATGGGCTGCTCTAATCCATTTGAATTTTCTTGGGTCAGCATTGCAGATATGGCATCATGACCTCCATAAGCATAAAGGATGAAATCCTTATTGAAATTTGGGTTTAAGAGGGCAGGGGCCTTTGTTAGGGCCTCTTTGATAGCCTGAAAATTGACTCTCCCTTCTTTGGTCCAACCAAAAGTTGAACTCTTCTTTAACATGGTTGTTAAGGGCTTTAGTAAATCTACAATGTTAGGCAAGAATCTCCTAACAAAGTTAATCTTTCCTATGAAAGATTGGAGAATTTTCTTGTGATGTGGTAGGGGTAGCTCTAAGATAACTGCAATTCTCTCAGGATCCATTGTAATTCCTTCTTTGGATACTACATATCCTAAAAATTTTCCTTCATGAATTGTAAACACACATTTCTTAGGATTAAGAGATATCCCAAATTCTCTACACCTTTCAAAAATCTTCCTCAGATGTTTGATGTGGTATACTGCATGTTTTGAATAGATAGTTATGTCATCCAAGTAGACCAACACAAACTTGTACATTAGGCTCTTAAAGGCCATATCCATTGCCTTTTGAAATGTAGCACTTGCATTTGACAAACCAAAGGGCATCTTTTGATAAGCCATGGTTCCCCACTCGGTTGTAAATGCAGTCTTATATTGATCCTCTTCATTTACCAGGATCTGATTGTATCCTGAATAGCCATCCAATAATGAAATTCTCTCGGATCCAGAGACACATTGTAAGATTTGTTCCATAGAGGGTAGTGGATGGCGGTCCTTTAATGAGGCCTTGTTAAGATCCCTGAAGTCAACACATAACCTCAGCTCCCCATTCTTCTTCCTCACAGGAACAAGGTTGGAAACCCAACTAGTATGCTTAATGGGGTAGATGATACCACTTTCTATCAATTTGAGCACTTCTTTATGCATAAGTGGCTCAAGCTTGGGATTAACAGGCCTTTGCTTTTGCCTCATTGGTTTGGCATTTGGTTCTAATTCAATAGTGTGCTGAGCAAGGGATGGATCAAAACCTTTGAGATCCTCATATTTCTATGCAAAAACATCACTGAATTCTTTGAATAATTGAGTATAAGCTTGCTTTTCCAATTTGGTGTTTACCTTTCTAAATTGTAGGCTCTTACCTAGTTCTAACTCTAATTCAACACAATGTTCTTGTTGAACTACTAGGCCAGCTTTGTTTTTCTTGACTTCATCATCCTTGTTGAAGACAGTCTCTAAAGTAACAAGACCTCTAGGCATCTTATTGGACTTGAGTTGTATCACTTGATCACCATAGTTTTGTGATAGCCTATCTTGATTGTGTTTTGAAAAAACATCTTCTTCAAACAAGAACTGTAGAATTTGTTCATCATTGTCAAACACTTGCCAATTGACATCATTATCAGGAATAGAGGGTCTGAAAATCACTTTGATATGCTGCTGATCCACTTCTTTTGAAATGCTATTTGGGATGTCATACTGGGATCCAACAAGACATCTGCAACCCTTTCTGAATCTATGAATCTTAGAAGGATACCATTGTGATCCTTTCTGAAAATAGTTTCATCTATTAGCACAAAAGGAATAGATTGTAGCCTGTAATATCTCCTTTTTGCTGAATCTAGGCTTGCAAGACATTGTCCTATCTTCAAATAATTGATCATATTAGGCAACCAGCTAGCTGCCTTGGCTTGCTCTCCTGTAGAATGCACCACTAGAGATGCATCTATATATTCCAATTTCTTTGAACTTCCATCTTCTACCAGATGCTCACAAATACCTCTTCCTCTAACCAGCTTGGTAGTCTAAATATCTATGTCATATTCCATCACCTTAGTGATCCAACCAGCTCTTTTTTCATTTAGGTCCTTAGAAAGCAAAAATTCCTTGACACTTGGCTGAGTAACCATCAATTGCACCTTGCTATGAGTCAACAAATGTCTGAATTTTTTGAGGCTCTTTACCATAGCAAGAACATGCTTTTCTACAAAAGAGTATCTTTGTTCATACTCTTCTAAACCTTTGCTAAAGAAAGCAATAGGCTGCTCCAATCCTTCAGCATTTTCTTGAGTCAACATTGCAGATATAGCATCATGACCCCCATAAGCATAAAGGATAAAATCCTTACTAAAATTTGGGTTTAGGAGAGAAGGAGCTTTTGTTAATGTAATGCCCCACCAAGGAACCCTTGGCTCAAGGACATTATACTCATTAAGTCATACACAATATATAATACTTTTTTTTAATAAAGTAGCGGAACATAATCTAATTTGATTTATTTAATGTTACTAAAGGTCAAGAGAATAAAGAGATTATACTACTTGTCTTGCTCAATTAACAAATTATTATTCTTGCATACCTGAATATTGCTAACTTTCTTTTACATGATGACCACCATGTCCAACACCTGTAACTACACATATGTCTAAACAACTAGATGTAAACATTAGATATATTATATTACAAATAAATGTTTTATTGATAACTTAGCTATGAGAATCATTATTAAGGAGTGAAATCATTGCATTATAAAATTAAAGACAAACCCTAAGGGACTGGACCTAAGCCTCGGGGGCTCATCATCGATGGCCTTGCCTACATTCATGCTCAGAGACTTCGTAGTTCGACTCTCCCCATTCTAGACTATCTATTTGTAAAATCAAGAAAGCGGGTACGCAACCCTTTCTAGGGTCTTGTCCCCCAGACAGTTTTCCCTTCGGTTGCCACCCACTTAGGTGGAACAAGGAGAAATTCCTAGACTTAAAGTTGAAAACTTCATACAAATTTCATAACTCAAAAACATAGTTTAACTCACACTGATATAGTATTCATGAAACCTCCTTAATCATAGTATTTACTAAAGTTCCTTCCAAGCAAACATAGGAGTGAGATACATATATCCCACTAAGATATTGTCATGTATTTTATAATCACTAATAGCATCATCATAGAAAAATATACCTATGTAATCTCATGAAATCATGACATAGGCTTAAAACCTCTTCTATCTCTAACGGTAAACTTCGTTACAATGAAATAAAATCAAATGATTAAGAAGTTATCCATAATTAAAATAAGAATTATTAATATTACAAAGAACATGTTTACAAGTGTGCAACCATAACAATAAGAAACTACAATAAGACACAACAAGCATATAATTATTAGAACAAACTTATATCAACTACCAAAAATGTGTAATATGAATAAGGGTACAAGTGAACACAATCCAATAAGTGTATGCACATGTATAAAATCTACAAAAGTATTCAAGAATATACAAAATGACCAAGAGAAAGATAGGAGCATATAAGGGGGTTGATCTCAAACTATGCTAACCTCATATATTATTACAAATAATATAAGTAACCCCTAAATGAAACCCAAGACATCAATATTTACAACAGAAAAATTAATATACAAGATAATATAGTCTCACATCTAGAGAGAATAATATATATATATATATATATATATATATATATATATATATATATATATATATATATATATATATATATATATATATATATATATATATATATATATATATAGATGAGTACATATATACAACTTATTTAAATTCCCTAATACTTATGTGCATCTTTATGTAAATCTATGTCATCTAGTAACAAACACCTTTCATTCTAGTTCCTAATCATAAAGGATTGTCCATTGGAGACCATTACACAAACTCTTACACACACACACACACACACACACATGTATCTCTAGACATACATCTAACCTTCTAGCGTCCACTATATCCTTAATAATTATACAAATCTATCAACAACTTAGGAGATTTACTTATATATCTAATTGTATTTATTTTATTTTATTTTTAACAATTAACATTCGAAGAGTAATCACACATTTCTTGTTTCTATTTATATATTACAATAATAACTACTTCTATTTATTGTAAATAATAATAATGTATCTAAAAAAAAGAATATGAAAGAATGTCAATAGCCTATCTTTTACACCTAAAAGAATTGATTTTTACAACTAATAATATTTGAATATCTATTTATTTTATCCAATAATATTATACCTAAATTGGCAAACTAGTATCCTATAGTTCTTAACTATAATTGAAATAAATGGAACATTACATAAATAGTTAATATTACTAATTGGATCCAATCTTACCTTCTTGCCAAGCTTTACCCGATCATCCCATGGCACTGAATGCAAATAGCTCTGCTGGAAATCTGTAACATTCATTCTGTATAGAGCCGTACTCAGTCCTTTATAACTTTCCAACCAGACTATATTTTCCCGATTGCTCCGGTGAATTTATTCCAAACTAGGTTTTGTCAAACATATTTCAAAATCGTGAAGATCCAACGGTTAAATTTAAAGTTACGGTCTCTGTACCGAGACTGAAATTGACTGTCATAAAACAACAGATTAGAGGCAAAAGTTTTATTCAATCCTCACATCACAGTCACAACCCAAATTCTAAATTTACTCATGTGAAAAAAAATCCATATGCTTATCAATATCTGAAATTCCATTCACTTGTAATGCATTTCAACCTATCGGTTTCCTTTCTTTATAAATGAAACCAAAACATATGACAGTACTCCATTAATGATGAGTTCTCCAATCAATTTCTACTAAACATTAATAAGAGATTCTTGATTTCGAACAGCAAGAGATATAAAGCAAAAGACATCACGAAATCTGAAATTATATTAATATTACACTTCATTAACACATAATATCGATGGCTCTCCTCTAAACTTGTCTCCTGTCCTCTATATCACCCCCCCCTCCTATGTTTATTTCTTCCATTTGATATAGTTGTTTTCAGAAAACTGAAACGGTTCCATAACCAACAGATTTCTTCCTATGAATAAATTTCATTAATCTTTTTGTCAAAAAGGTTATTGAGAGATCTTCAAATTAATTAACAAACTATACTTTGTCTTATCTATTTAATTCCTCATACTTAGGATTATCTTAAGTTATAGTTAAGATTCTTTACTAAGGAATAAGATTCCTTAACCTAGTTATTTATTTATTTTTATTTTTATAATGATAGCTTAGTTTTCTTTTCTTTATTTTATTTATTTATTTTATTGTAAAATTCATTTGTATAATAATGTTCTTATAATCTTTTTGATAAAAGAATATAATAAAATAAATAAAGCTTTTATTTTATAATCAAAATATTTAAAATATGTAAAAAATATTTAAAATTATATATATGTATTTATTTATTTTTAAATACATAGAAAAATAATAAAGATCTTTTTTATCAATAACATATTTAATTTAAAAATATTTATTATATTTCTTTTAGATTTGTAAAGTGAAATATTACATAAATGAAATTACATTGTTTGTAATTCACAACATTTTAAACTATATATTTATGAAAGTCATACAACCACATATATTGTTTATATATTTACGTCTATGCATATTTACATCTAGAAACATCAACTAACAAATTACTATAAGTGATGAAAGGTTTACTTACCTTTTTAGTTCCTTACCGAATATGAATTAGAGGAGCACTACATCATCCCCCCCTAAGATGAGACTTACTCCTGGAAGTCAGAAATGTTGAAATGGAAATACACCACGCATTAGATCTTAAACACATTTTAACCGATATCACATGTATAACTAATCCTTGAATCCATAGAGAATAATCCTCATAATATGGTTAAACATAAAATATATATCCCAATCAATTTTACTACCACCAACAAGGATAACTTGAACTTGATCACACATTAGTACGAATAGAATTCTCCCTTTATTTAGAAAGTAAGGACCAAGGTAAATAGCTTGAACCACTCAATTTTCCTTAAAATATATCAAAATGATACAATTTCCTTCTCTTTCAACACATATAAATCAAATTTTTACTTGCATCCAACGTAATGATATATTTCAATTTAACATAAAACATTGAGCATATCCAAATATGCCTCATAAACAATCATATCAGTCCACATCACTGGGATTACACATCACAAGGATCAGGAGTGGATATGCCTCTCTAGACAAACTCTCACTCTGGGATACAATACCAGTCTCTTCTATATCCAAAATCCATCATCAAAACCTCACATAGTGGCTTGATGGTGTCTTAGGCCTTTGTCATAAAGACCCTCCATACAAGTCCACATGTCATATCCCTTGTTTGTGTAAGGTGGTTAGCCTCCAAGGAACATACACCACACATAGGAAGGTAGTGGATACTAGCTACATAATAGCCTCACATACCCCCATCCTCAAGGGTTCCCTGCGTCTACTTCCTCGTATACACTCACCAAGTCTGCCTCATGCGTCCTTAGTGAGGAATCACAACACAACACAACACAAGACCAACATTACGAAAGAAGATAGTTTAGCCATCAAAGCTCAACAATAATATTAAATAAATAAATAAAATGGAATTATCAATCTCAACAAAAAGATAAGAAGAATCCAAGATAAATTTCACAAGTCTTGGCTAAACTATTATAGAAAAAGATAAGAAAATTATTGGTCTACACAACTGAAGATAAAATAAATTCACCATAAATTGCACATCACATCACTATGTGACTATATCTAGTCACCTCACGAGGAAGGAGGGAACAACGTCTAGCTATCGCAATAACCCTTCATGTGGTTGGGCCCGGGCAACACTACCCACATGGCATAGGGGGTTCACCTCGGCAACACCCCTGCATCGAATGGTGCAGAATAAGCATGCCAACCCATTCGGCATGACCATACACCAAGTGGAGTAAGCACACTCTGGTCGTATGTCGCATGGCAGTGTTCCTTGTGGAGTAGGCACACACAGGACACACCCCGCATAATGATGTCTCTCATAGATCATCATCATAGCCAGAGGTATACATGGCTTGGGCCTACCCATATGCCTACCGCATCTACAAACCGAGCATCCATGGGTGCCCCTCTACAAGCATGCAAGTATCACCAATATACTCTGCATCAAGTAGGAAACAAAATACATACATATACTGCGCCTTCACGTAATCATGTACGTGGCATCATGTTCTCGAGCTCGGCTCGCTACCATCAGCAACACGGCATCATCACCTCACACTATGTTGGAACAATAGTGGGGTGTGGCATCATATTCATTGCATCATGTCGGAACATGTGCGAATATGGTATCCATCACAGCATGGGCTAACAAAATCTCCCTCCACATGATGGACCACATAGAAATGTACATATCCATAAATCATATATCTCCTCTTAGAGGCTCATATCAAGTACTGGTATTGTGCTCAAGAACTGTGGGAATTAGGATAAACACTTATGAACTAAATGTTTAGGTTCATCATAAGGGGAAGCATAGTTTACTCTTTTCCCTCAAGTAGTGGAAGTTAAGGTCACTTCGCACTGCCATTATACGTACGCCACATAAATACCTAAGGAAATGGTGCTACTACTACCCCTCCACATACTAAATTACCAACACTCATGGGTTGGCACTCAGTAGGGTGACAAAAAAGAAGACAACACATGAATGGTATGGTTCTCCCATACCCTTATCCAAACATAACTTCCATGGATGGTACTTATATTGCACCACTCCATGGAACTCAAATAATTACTGGTTATACACAACACCCAACATAAGCACTGGCACTGGTTTTATCACATTTACAAGGAAGTACACAATAACATCACATAGTATCCATATATTCTAATTTTTATTTTATTTTCACAACTCACTTTGTCTACCTAGTAAAAAATACCAATGACATACTTAATCACATATCACCTCCTCATGGGCACATGCCAATATCCAATGTACACATATCAATCTCTGCCATTCCCATAATAATAACATCTATTTTCAAGATGACTTTAACTTATATAAAATAAGGCAAAAGGAAAAATGATACACTATATTTCTTCAAGAGTCATTGAATCAACACATATTTGTTTTAATTAAGGAAAGGAAACAATAAACTTGTACTATGTACATTTATTAGTCACATAATAAATTCACAACTAATCATTATAAACCATTATGGACATTTACTTTTCACCTAATCAGGGACACTAAGAGTGGACCAAGTATCATCTTTTCAAACAAATGAATTAGCTAGGTACTTTCATTACACATGATAAATCCCTCCAATAAGGACACAACACACCATATAGACATTTCAAGACACTAGTTTTCACTAATATAATGACTTCAATACTAATAAGGAATACATTGAATTCTCAATTGCCTAATATTGCAATTTGGGGAGGATAATCACATCATTACTGAACTTACCATAGCATTCATATTTCATCTAAATATTACCTATTCATCAAGTCAAGAACAAACGATTTTAGAAAGATAGTCAAGAAAATATTACATCAACCCTACCTATTCCTTCAATAATTGTACCAAAAGAACACATATTCCTTTCATTGTGAAAAAATCCTAATTTCATCTCTGTGGTTAATCCCTACATAGGCTTATAGTCACAAATGGACCTTAGGTCATTTAGCCAATAATTTCCAAAATCAACAAATTAAATCATATTTTTACTTTATATAGATAGCATCATTTGATGGTCATTCATCATGAACAGAGAAGAGATATTTATTTTTTAATTTGCGATTATTATTATTATCAAATAACCCTAATATAATTCATGTAAACATTCAGGTGTTATAAAAAAAAACAAAATCAATCATGCATCATGTCACATTATCATTTGCATATAAATCTAAGGAGAAATACTCACCATGTTAATTTTAGCAGATGTTCCCCACTATTTGTAATTCTTCAACAACAACATGACCAAAAGGATTACCCAAGAATTCCAATGTTGCAACATAATTAATAAGGTCCTAAATTCATGTTTTGTACAAGGATTTTTTTTATTTTTATTTTCAATTCTATTCTAAAATAGGGAATAAGAAAGAGAGAGACACAATATTTCAGTCCTTACAATAGCCTATAATATGTATGTAGTAACTTCATCATTTTCATCTATAATAAGGAGAACTACCATAGTAACATCAGTAACTAAATTCATTGATCACACATAGCTATTATGATATAAAAATAGAATAAGGTGTAAAGCCTTTTCAACTCAATCAAGCAACCTATAATCACTATAACAAGCACTCATGATGACAAGTTTTAGAGGAGATATGGTTGGCTACTGTCAACACTTATGGTACAAAATAATTTATAATACTAATTGGAATCCTTCTAGGAGTACAACAAAAGGGTGATATAAAACATGTGGAATTCATTAGCATTTATTTATTAGAAAGATATCCACTATCTATGAAAGTACTTAGGAGGCTCATTCATTATTTCTAGAATGCAAAATAGAAGTAATTTATGTAAGACAACCTAATCTTAGAATAATAGGTACACTATTATAAAATACTATAGCATGAATACCAAGAACATAATTCCTATATCTAGGATCTTATCTTATAATGATAAACCAAAATTAAACTATGCAAAATATTGAGCAATAAGTGAGCTAAGAGTCCCAGAGTTCCTAGTGTGGAAACCTAGTGCTCTGATACCAGATGTAATGCCCCACCAAGGAACCCTTGGCTCAAGGACATTATACTCATTAAGTCATACACAATATATAATACTTTTTTTTAATAAAGTAGCGGAACATAATCTAATTTGATTTATTTAATGTTACTAAAGGTCAAGAGAATAAAGAGATTATACTACTTGTCTTGCTCAATTAACAAATTATTATTCTTGCATACCTGAATATTGCTAACTTTCTTTTACATGATGACCACCATGTCCAACACCTGTAACTACACATATGTCTAAACAACTAGATGTAAACATTAGATATATTATATTACAAATAAATGTTTTATTGATAACTTAGCTATGAGAATCATTATTAAGGAGTGAAATCATTGCATTATAAAATTAAAGACAAACCCTAAGGGACTGGACCTAAGCCTCGGGGGCTCATCATCGATGGCCTTGCCTACATTCACGCTCAGAGACTTCGTAGTTTGACTCTCCCCATTCTAGACTATCTATTTGTAAAATCAAGAAAGCAGGTATGCAACCCTTTCTAGGGTCTTGTCCCCCAGACAGTTTTCCCTTCGGTTGCCACCCACTTAGGTGGAACAAGGAGAAATTCCTAGACTTAAAGTTGAAAACTTCATACAAATTTCATAACTCAAAAACATAGTTTAACTCACACTGATATAGTATTCATGAAACCTCCTTAATCATAGTATTTACTAAAGTTCCTTCCAAGCAAACATAGGAGTGAGATACATATATCCCACTAAGATATTGTCATGTATTTTATAATCACTAATAGCATCATCATAGAAAAATATACCTATGTAATCTCATGAAATCATGACATAGGCTTAAAACCTCTTCTATCTCTAACGGTAAACTTAGTTACAATGAAATAAAATCAAATGATTAAGAAGTTATCCATAATTAAAATAAGAATTATTAATATTACAAAGAACATGTTTACAAGTGTGCAACCATAACAATAAGAAACTACAATAAGACACAACAAGCATATAATTATTAGAACAAACTTATATCAACTACCAAAAATGTGTAATATGAATAAGGGTACAAGTGAACACAATCCAATAAGTGTATGCACATGTATAAAATCTACAAAAGTATTCAAGAATATACAAAATGACCAAGAGAAAGATAGGAGCATATAAGGGGGTTGATCTCAAACTATGCTAACATCATATATTATTACAAATAATATAAGTAACCCCTAAATGAAACTCAAGACATCAATATTTACAACAGAAAAATTAATATACAAGATAATATAGTCTCACATCTAGAGAGAATAATCTCTCTCTCTCTCTCTCTCTCTCTCTCTCTCTCTCTCTCTCTCTCTCTCTATATATATATATATATATATATATAGATGAGTACATATATACAACTTATTTAAATTCCCTAATACTTATGTGCATCTTTATGTAAATCTATGTCATCTAGTAACACACACCTTTCATTCTAGTTCCTAATCATAAAGGGTTGTCCATTGGAGACCATTACACAAACTCTTACACACACACACACACACACACACACACACACACACACACACACACACATGTATCTCTAGACATACATCTAACCTTCTAGCGTCCACTATATCCTTAATAATTATACAAATCTGTCAACAACTTAGGAGATTTACTTATATATCTAATTGTATTTATTTTATTTTATTTTTAACAATTAACATTCGAAGAGTAATCACACATTTCTTGTTTCTATTTATATATTACAATAATAACTACTTCTATTTATTGTAAATAATAATAATGTATCTAAAAAAAAGAATATGAAAGAATGTCAATAGCCTATCTTTTACACCTAAAAGAATTGATTTTTACAACTAATAATATTTGAATATCTATTTATTTTATCCAATAATATTATACCTAAATTGGCAAACTAGTATCCTATAGTTCTTAACTATAATTGAAATAAATGGAACATTACATAAATAGTTAATATTACTAATTGGATCCAATCTTACCTTCTTGCCAAGCTTTACCCGATCATCCCACGGCACTGAATGCAAATAGCTCCGTTGGAAATCTGTAACATTCATTCTGTATAGAGCTGTACTCAGTCTTTTATAACTTTCCAACCAGACTATATTTTCCCGATCGCTCCGGTGAATTTATTCCAAACTAGGTTTTGTCAAACATATTTCAAAATCGTGAAGATCCAACGGTTAAATTTAAAGTTACGGTCTCTATACCGAGACTGAAATTGACTGTCATAAAACAACAGATTAGAGGCAAAAGTTTTATTCAATCCTCACATCACAGTCACAACCCAAATTCTAAATTTACTCATGTGAAAAAAAATCCATATGCTTATCAATATCTGAAATTCCATTCACTTGTAATGCATTTCAACCTATCGGTTTCCTTTCTTTATAAAGGAAACCAAAACATATGACAGTACTCCATTAATGATGAGTTCTCCAATCAATTTCTACTAAACATTAATAAGAGATTCTTGCTTTCGAACAGCAAGAGATATAAAGCAAAAGACATCACGAAATCTGAAATTATATTAATATTACACTTCATTAACACATAATATCGATGGCTCTCCTCTAAACTTGTCTCCTGTCCTCTATATCACCCCCCCCTCCTATGTTTATTTCTTCCATTTGATATAGTTGTTTTCAGAAAACTGAAACGGTTCCATAACCAACAGATTTCTTCCTATGAATAAATTTCATTAATCTTTTTGTCAAAAAGGTTATTGAGAGATCTTCAAATTAATTAACAAACTATACTTTGTCTTATCTATTTAATTCCTCATACGTAGGATTATCTTAAGTTATAGTTAAGATTCTTTACTAAGGAATAAGATTCCTTAACCTAGTTATTTATTTATTTTTATTTTTATAATGATAGCTTAGTTTTCTTTTCTTTATTTTATTTATTTATTTTATTGTAAAATTCATTTGTATAATAATGTTCTTATAATCTTTTTGATAAAAGAATATAATAAAATAAATAAAGCTTTTATTTTATAATCAAAATATTTAAAATATGTAAAAACTATTTAAAATTATATATATGTATTTATTTATTTTTAAATACATAGAAAAATAATAAAGATCTTTTTTATCAATAACATATTTAATTTAAAAATATTTATTATATTTCTTTTAGATCAAAACCCTTGAGGTCTCCATACCCCCATGCAAAAACATCACTGAATTCTCTGAATAATTTAATGTAAGCTTTCTTTTCTGAATTAGTGTTTACTTTTCCAAATTGTAGGCTCTTACCTGGTTCCAACTCTAATTCAGCACAATGTTCCTGTTGGACTACTAGGCTAGCCTTATTTTTCTTGACCTCATCATCCTTGTTGAAGATAGTCTCTAAGGTGACAAGACCCTTAGGCATCTTATTAGATCTAAGTTGTATCACTTGATCACCATAGCTCTGTGATAATCTCTTTTGATTGTGCCTTGAAAAGAAATCTTCTTCAAACAAGAACTACAGAATTTGTTCATCATTGTCAAACACTTGCCAACTAATATTATTATCAGGAATTGAAGGTCTGACAATAATCTTGATGTGTTGCTGATCTACCTCTTTTGAAATGCTATTGGGGATGTCAAACTGAGATCCAATAGCAGCTAACCTATCAGCATTTTGATTTAATTTTCTAGGGATAGCAACGATATTGAAAGCATGGAAATCTTCAATTGCATCCCAAACTCTATGTTTGTATGCTTTCATGACATCATTTTTGGTTGCACTCATCCCTCTTACTTGGCTGACAACAAGTTCACTATCACCATATACTTTTAACACTTTAAGCCCTCTTTTTCTAGTCCATTCTAGTCCATTAACCAGACTTTCATACTCTGTAGTGTTGCTAGTGCAGGAAAAACTAAATCTAAAGGTAGTATAATACCTTTCTCCTTTTGGGGACACCAGCATAGCACCTCCACTAGAACCATGTCTACTTCTAGCTCCATCAAAAAATAGTTCCCAAACCTGACTATCCCGATCATCCGAATCAGTGTATTCTTTGAGAAGGCTTGGTTCTATGGCTCCACTTTCTTGAATCAGATAACTCCCCAAACAAAAATCCCAAACAAGACTCTCTTGGATCTCTGAGGTTCTTTCATCTAGGAGAATATCAAGGATATTCTCAATTTTGGTGCTTGCTTCACTAGTGGTTGGGAAATCATTGTCATCAAATATAGGACAATTAGTATTGATGGAGTTGGACACATATGGCTCTATATGATGTATTGCTAAGGCTTCTAATTTAATGGTGACTTTGGTACCATACCTTGTATGAAAGATCATGTGAGACCAGTCGAAAGAAAGATAACCTCCTATCTTGGCTGTGAACTCCCTTGAGAGACATATGGCAAACAATGCAGGAAGATCTATGATATATATGTCAAGGAGAATGGAAAAATTAGGACTAGCATGGAGAATTAAACTGGTGTCCTTGGCCACACCTATAGTACTGACTGAGGATCCATCAAGTTGTGTAACCTTCTTTTGGAAGGGTTCATATATAAGTCCTAATTGATCAGCCACTTTCTTGGGCATTACAGTGCTAGTAGCTCCACTATCTACCATACAATTATGCACTAAAGATTTCCTAATAATTAAAGATACGTAAAAGGGAGGTGGATTTAAATTCCTACCTTGCATGGTATTGGCCTTGGAGTTGCTAGTTGGAGTCTCCCTTTCTTGATCAGTGTTGACCAACACTATTTTTGCAGTTTCTTTTGCAGGTTGAGGATTTGCTGCCTCCCTCATGGCCTTCTCCAAAATTTTAGGTTGTCCTGGAATAAACAAAGAGTCCCACATAGACATGCTGACATTCACCTTCTTCATGTTGTCTACAATATTATAAGGTGCCACAGTGTGTACCCTTTGTTGTGCTTTTGCTATGATGGGTTATGCCTTTTTGAGAACTTGGCCCTCTTTGCTTGTGTCGACAGGGACCTCCTTGGATGTGATAGGGGTAGTTTGTTGTAGTGGCTCTACAGATGTAGTGGCCTTAGTACCAGAATCTGCTCTCTCTATGTCTTGGGCTCTTCTCTTTGCCCTTGTGTAGGCAACAAAAGTAGCTTCATCATTGACTCCATTGAAATCTGGTTGCTTCCAATTGAAAAGAGTAGTCTCATTCTCTTGTGTTTCTTGTTGAGGAGCTGTCCCACTAGAAGGAGCTTTTGTTTGAGCTTGTGAAGCATTTTGAACCATTAGTGCTTGGTTCATCCATCTGTTAGAACACGTAGCCTAATTGTGAGGTTGATTGCAAGGGAAACACCATTCATTATCCATGGCCATATTGTTTTGACTAGGAACCATATCCCTGACTAGGTTTACGGAATTAAGAGGTGCAGGGTTATACGGTTGGAATGGTCTTTGATTAAAATTTTGTCTTTGCCCTTGATAGCCTCCTTGGTATGGTGGCCTATTTTGTTGATAAGGCTGTCCTTGATTTTGGTATTGCTGATTAGGACTTTGGCCTTGTGATTGGAAGGGTGGCCTGATGCCTTGGTTTTATTTCTTCAATTTTGTGACTTCTTTGGTTAGAGTCAGCAGCAAGTTTGCCATTTCTTGTATACTAGTTTGCTGACTACTCTTCACTTCTTGCAACTCTTGGGAGAAATTTGTTGCAGCGTGTTTCTGACCACTGGTACTAGCTTGAGGTGTTGAAATTGTGGGAATAGGGGTAAATGGGGGTACTTGTGCAGGTGCAATGGGATGAAGACTAGGGAAGATAGGCATGGGAGGTCTTCTCTATATCGTGCCTGCTTGGATCAAACAATTTTCGGCCCTGACAACAGTGTCAAAAGCTTGGGGTAAAGTGGTACCACCCATAGACTGGATCATGATAGAAATTTGGTTATTTAGACTTTGCAAGTAGTACAGGAAGGCATGGTCAGCTGATGGCCTTACAGAGACTAGGATTCTATTCCATGTTTTAAGGAATCTACTATTATAATCTATCATTTGCTCTTGAGGGTCTCTCTTTATAGTTGTTAATTGCTCAACCAGAGACAAATTATCTGATTTATCCTCAAAATGCTTGCTTAATGCATCCCCTAATTCATCCCATGAAGTAATAGAACCAACAGTTAAAGTTCTAAACCACTCTAGGGCCTTACCTTTCAGAGATGCTGCTAATAATTTGGTGGCCACATCCTCTTGAGTAATGTTGTGTATGCTGCAAATGGTGGTCACATCTCTTATGTGTTCAAAGGTTGTTGTCTGTCCCTCCCCTGTGAAATCAGGTATACTCTTTAATGCCACCAAGGGCACATCATGATGCACTGCAAAATTTAATGGGCTCCCCTAATTGAAAGGTGCAAAGGCAAAATTTCTAGCCATTGTGGGAGGTGTAACCTGAGGATTAATAGCTATATGAGCTGTATTTGCTAGATTAGGATCTTCTTCTTCTTCTAGATCTCTGGTCAGAGATCTCCCTCTTCTTCTAAAATGAAAGAGGAAAGGTCTCCTCTCTGAAGTATCAGGAGGCATGGATTGGACTCTTCTTACAGGAGATTCTCTCTGAGTTGACTTGCCTTTGTAGCTTCTTTTCAAGGGCAACTCTAAAAATTCAGTAGGCCTTGAGCTTCTAGTCTCAATCTTTCTCATAAACTTTAAACAAGGTTAGCCTAAATCTTTGAAACCAGTGGAGTCGCCAGATATAATTGATAGAACAACCTTTAAAGGTCTGTATTATGCAACTTGCATATTAGAGATGACACAATCTTTAACAAATGAACTCCTTTGCGGTCCCACCGGGCGTGCCAAAAATGTTATACACTAAATTTGCACCTCTGATCTCAAGCTCTCTTGGTCTTGATAATCCAGTATAACATGGGAATCATCTCAAGGTTGTGGGACCTTTTGCTAACCAAGATGAGACCTCTAGATTCTAGGCTGGTTCCTCTTGGATAATCACCCTGATTTGCTTTTAGACAAAAAATGTAAATTCTTTTGAGGGAAAGGGATAGAAGGAGTGCATAAAAGGGAAATGACTGAAAGAAAATTTATCCTATTAGGTGATGCACTGAAACTAGGGTTTGGATCTCAGTATAGAGGAATGAAACTAGTGATAGACTTAGGTCTAGGAGATCATAGCTTACTGAATAGGCTTGCATGAGTATTTCATTAGAGGGCCTAAAAATTAGACACAAAATTATAAACTGTAAGTAGACATTCTCTTCAGCAAAAGGACACAAGAATGAGATAGAATGATAGGGGCTGAAGGATACCCACAACCTCACTCAAATCAAATCAAACATAGTAGTGCACAAATAAGCTGAAAGTAAAGGGGATTAGGAAAAGCTAAGTATCACTAAAAGCATTCATAAACTTCAATCCAATAAGAGACAAGCCAAAAAAAGAAAAGCACAGGGACATAAACATGTCACAGAATACTTTGCAGCATTTGTATTATCAATGAGAACTTACAAGATGTAAAAAACCAGAGAGCAAAAATGCTACAGATAGTTCTCCAAGAAAAGACTTTCTTTTTTTACAAAATGTGAATTTTGAGCTCTGCAAGCTCCAAAAAAAATATATACACCACTCACTGCATGTAGGCAGGAGTTAAAATATCTCCGAATTAGGGCTACATAGATATGCATTATAATAATCATCCCTAAAAATGGTCACTTCTGATCATAAATGTGCTCTGTAAATATCATGGCCGATCAGATATTTCTCCCTTTGCATGTCCATTCTTGCACTTGATCATGCTTGCCGACAAAAACCTCATCCATCTACCTCTCTGCAAGCTGGACTCTGTCATGACTGTTCAAACCTGATCTCAGATCCCCACAAAGACCCCCAAAATGGCAGTCTAGATAACTCTACACATTCTTCTAACTGCAACCACCCTAGCGACATAAATTTTTTTGAACTACTTGCATTTGCAACATTCACCTTGGAAGAGAGTTCGCCAAAAAGGCTACATCTCTTTGACAAAGAAATGGTCGCATGATCGCATGAGCTGAAAGGCCTTCATGCGATCATGTGACAAGCTTTTGAAAACTTGCGTCTGCCCTTCGAAAATGTCAACGGTCACATGATCACATGAGCTAAAAGGCCTTCATGCAATCATGCGACAAGTTTTTGAAAATTGTCACTCTTCCACGCAAGACAATTGGGGCCCGCAAGATCCACCACCTGTCAAACTTTCACCGACTACCAGCCAGCCACTACAGACTGGACATGTCACCAAACCGCAAGCCCATTGAAGCCCTGTTGACCACTAGGGGCTTGTCGGATGATCACATGCTGCTAAGAGGCCGCATGAGATCATGCGACAAGCTTTAGATGTTTACACAATCCTAACCCCATGTTCACATTTCCCTTTAGTTGTTGAACCACTTGTTTCTTTCTTAACCCTGGTCACATCTAGCAATCACACAAAAATCATTGATCCTTGCTTCATCCGACGGCAGTCGCCGAGTCTCGTAAGACCTTTGGCATATTACCCTCCGTCAGGAGATTACCCGACTAAAGGAAGTCTCGTAATCTCTAGATAGAAAGAATATCCTTCTTTTCATTGTGAGATTACTCGACCGAACCTAGAACCGGGTGCACCTCCAACTATGCAACCACGCAAAGCTTGCCAACCCTGAGGCCAAAATTGCCACATGTCATCCCTCTATTCATTTCGACCACCACATTAGCAAACACCTTGGCAACCCCTGGCACGAACCCACTTGTCCACTGAGATGTCCATTGAATGGTTGTCACATGATCGCATGGGATCAGAAGATCCCATGAGATCATACGACCACCGTAGATCTTCATCACACTTGCGCTAATGTAGAAACTTTGGGCCCCACCGACCGCTTGTCACAAGATCTCATGCGGTTAAGAGACCGTATGTGATCATGCGACCAACCACATGATGTTAACTGCCCGAACAGTGAACCACCACCACCGAAACCATTGATGGTTTGTCGCATGGTTGCATGGGCTCAGAAGAGCCCATGCGATCATGCGACCAACCATAAGGTGTTAGTCACTGACTGCCACCTCACTGTTTGGTTGATTGCTTACAATTTTTCACATGATCGCATGCGGCCAGGAAGGCCCATGCGATCATGTGACCAACTACGTGATGCTAACTAATGACCACTTGAGCATTTCATTTGGAAAACAGGATGGTGGTTGAAAAAGAATGAGAGGGAAAATTGGGCAACATATATATCGAGGATTGAGAAATTAGGACTAGCATGTAGGATTAGACTGGTATCCTTGGCCACACCTATAGTATTAACTGAGGATCCATCAAGTTGGGTAACCTTCTTTTGGAAGGGCTCATATTTTAGTCCTAATTGGTCAGCTACTTTCTTAGGCATTACAATGCTAGTAGCTCCACTATCTACCATACAATTATGTACTAAAGATTTTCCAATGATTAAAGATACATAAAAGGGAGGTGGCTTTGAGTTCCTACCTTGTGTGGCATTGGCTTTGGAGTTGCTACTTGGAACCTCTTTTTCTTGATCGGTGTTAACCAACACTAGCTTTGCAACTTCTTTTGTAGGTTGAGGAGTCGCTACCTCTGACATGGCCTTCTCCAAAATTTTAGGCTATCTTGGAAGAGCCAAAGAGTCCCACATGGACATGGTGCCATTCACCTTCTTCATGTTGTCTACAATATTAAATGGTGTCATAATGTGTACTCTTTGTTGTATCTTTGGCATGATGGGCTCCACCTCTTTGGAATGCTGGCCTTCTTTGCTTGCAATGATAGGAGTCTCCTTAGGTGTGATGGGAGTAGCTTGTTGTACTAGCTCTATAGATGTAGTAGCTTTGGAGTTGGAATCTTCTCTCTCCATGTCTTAATCTCTTCTTTTCACTCTTGTAAAGGAAACAAAAGCAACCTCATCATTGACTCCATTGAAGTATGGTTGCCCCCAATTGAAAAGAGCAGTCTCATCATCTTGTGATTCTTGTTGAGGCACTGACCCACTAGATGAAACCTCTGATTGAGCTTGTGAGGCATTTTGAACCATTAGAGCTTGGTTTATCCATCCATTTGAACATGTAGCCTGATTATGAGGCTCATTACAAGGAAAACACCATTCATTCTCCATAGCCACATTATTTTGGCTAGGAACCACATCCCTCACTGGATTAGCAAAAATTAGAGGTGTAGGGTTATATGGTTGAAATGGTCTCTGATTAAAACTTTATCTTTGTCCTTGATAGCCTCCTTGGTATGGTGGCCTATTTTGTTGATAAGGCTGTCCTTGATTTTGATATTGCTGATTAGGACCTTGGCCTTGTGTCTGAAATGGTGATCTGATTCCTTGACCTTGCTTCTTTAGATTTGTGACCTCTTTAGTCAAGGTCTACAACAAGTTAGTCATCTCTTGCTGACTTCTTTGCTACCTATTCTTTATTTCTTTCAGCTCTTGAGAGAAGTTGGTTGTTAACTCTTGGCCACTAGTACTAGCTTGAGGTGCCAATATGGTGGGAATAGGGGTAAATGGGGGTACTTTGGCAGGTGCAATGGGTTGAAGGCTAGGAAAAAGGGCATTGGAGGCCTTCTAGTAATCATGTCGGCCTGGATTAAACAATTTTCAACCCTAACAGCTATGTCAAAATCTTGGGGTAGAGAAGCACCACCCATAGACTAGATCATGATAGAAATTTGACCATTTAGACTTTGTAAATAGTATAGGAAGGCATGGTTAGCTGATAGTCTCACTGAGACTGGGATTCTATTCCATGTTTTAAGGAATCTACTATTGTAATCTGTCATTTGTTCTTGAGGGTCTCTCTTAATAGTTGTTAACTGTTCAACTAGAGACAAATTATCTGATTTATCCTCAAAATGCTTACTTAATGCATCCCCTAACTCATACCAAGAAGTAATAGAACCAACAGTTATAGTTCTAAACCATTCTAGAGCCTTACCTTTTAGAGAGGCTGCTAATAACTTTGTGTCCACATCCTCTTGAGTAATGTTGTGTAAGCTGCAGATGGTGGTCACATCCCTTATGTGCTCAAAAGAAGTTGTCTTCCCTTCTCCCGTGAAGTTAGGTATACTCTTTAATGCGACCAAGGGAACATCATGATGTTGAGCAAAGGCTAATGGACTACCTTGGTTGAATGGTGCAAAAGAAAACTGTCTTGCCATTGTAGGTGCTGGAATCTGGAGATTGACAACTATATGAGCTGTATTTGCTGCTTGATTGGAATCTTCCTCTAGATCTTTGGTTAGAGATCTGCCCCTTCTTCTGGAATGAAAGGGAAAAGGTCTCCTTTCTGAAGTATCAAGAGGTGTTGATTGGACTCTTCTTGTAGGAGATGTTCTTTGAGTTGACTTGCCTTTATGACTTCTCTTTGAGGGAAACTTTGAAAATTGGGTAGGCTTTGAGCTTCTAGTCTCAATCTTTTTCATAAAACTTTGAACAAGGTAGCCTGGATCCTTGAAATTAGTGGAGTCGCTAGATATACTTGATAGAATGACTTCCAAAAGTCTATACTATGCAATTTGCATATCAGAGATAGCATATCTTTGAATTTGAATAACTTCTTGTCCCATCGGGCATGCCAGAATTGTTATACACTAAGTTTTCACACTTGTCTCAAGCTCTCGTAGTCTTGATAACCTAGTATAACATGGGAATCATCTCCAAGTTGTGGGACCTATGCTAACTGAGATGAGACCTCTAGGTTCTAGCCTGGTTCCTCTTGGATAATCACCTTAATTTTCTTCTAGACATGAAAGTAAAACTTTTGGAGGGAAAGGGATAGAAGGAATGCTTGTAAGTGAAATGAATTGAAAGAAAACTACCTACTAGGTGATGCACCGAAACTAGGGTTGGGATCTTAGTATGTAGGAATGAAATCAATGAAAAGCTCAGGTCTAATAGGTCACAACTTACTGAATAGGCTTGCATAAGTATTTCATAAGAGGGCCTAAGAATAAGACACAACTTATCACTTGCAAACAGACATTCACTTCTACAACTCGGTGTAGGATTGAGACAAGACTATTAAGTGGGCTAAGGTATACCCACAGGAACATCTAAATTAGATCAAACATAGTAACACACAAAATTGTAGAAAGCAAGAGGGATCAGGAACCCTAAAATAACATTAAAAACATGCACATGCTTTGATCCAATAAGAGATAATCTGAACAAGGAAGCATAGGGACACTAAGGATTGTCACAAAATACCTCTGCAAT
The DNA here is from genome assembly GCA_027943335.1 of Chamaecyparis obtusa. NCBI lineage: Eukaryota > Viridiplantae > Streptophyta > Pinopsida > Cupressales > Cupressaceae > Chamaecyparis > Chamaecyparis obtusa. The sequence goes on from BSBK01000529.1 coordinate 14,672,891, forward strand.
ATTTGAATCATCAATGGGAGAAAATACAACTATATAAGCTAGAGGGTAGAAATGATACCATAAATGGCCTTTAAGAAAAAATGAATTTTTCTTCTACAAATTGTCCAACTCTTGAGCACTAAAGGCTTTAAAACAATATATACACACTCTTGCACGTAGGCAAGAGTCGAAAACCTAACTAGGGTTACAAAGGTTTACAATAAAATATCAAACCCTAGGTGTCCTTCTGATCATCAATGTAACTCTAAAAATATCTCCACTGATCAGATATTCATCTTTGTGTGTCCATTCTTGTACTACATCAACACGTGGACAAGCAACCTGGATTTATCTTCTTTCCTACACAAAAGTCCCACCATGAATGCACTGGTTTGTACCTTTCTGGGATAAGAATTGACACAAGATGACCACACAGACCTCTCTGATCATCTCCCCTTAACTACAAATGTCATGGAGACATAAATTTCATGAGCTACCTCACCGTCCGTGGTCTGCAAATCAGATTCTGGCAAAAACCTCTTAGACATATTTAAATTTTGAAAACCAACAGCTAGCCGGTCACTTTAAAATGTGTCTGTTGATATTTCTTCTTTCCTGGGAAATGAGTAGCTTAGATCGACCTGACAATAGTTTATAAAACCCTTTGAATGGTCAAAAATCCATCACAGCATGTTTCGACCAATGAGAGTCGAGCTTTTCTGCACGTCAGCATATTTAGACCCACCTCAAGCCTCTCTCCCTTAAGTTGTTTAGTGACTACGCAACTGAAGACTTCCTCTAAGTCTCATAATCTTTTCTTCCTCTACCAATTTATTTAGAGATTCAGCGAACAAAGCATTCGCTGAATTGCTAAGTTGTTTGGAGCACCGCCAAATCATTTCGTGAATGAGAGAACATGTGAAACTCATCGGGACCGCCAAATACTCTATCAAACCTAGGCCCAGACCTACCACTTGGCAATCTTTCATTTGCTCTGGCCGCTTCGTAGGCACACACCTCAACAAATCCTTCTAACATGGACCCATGAAAGATAAGATCCTAATCTAATGGCAGACGCAAGATCTCAAAGCCCCAGAATATTCCTTACACTCACATGCTCGCCGTTAGATTTCTTTTAGCCGAAAACCCATCTAACACATTGGACCCACTGGAAATCTTTGTCAGCACCACGGAGACCAATTATATTTGAGGAAGTCAGCATACCTGACAGATGAACCCATGATCTACGAAAAGAACATCGAATGGTTGTTGCTAAACCACTCACTTAAAAAGTGTGCATCTTATCCCAGTGGCGTAGCGCTAACCACAAGATCCTGCTGTGCTTTAACCTTCCCAAGGGATCAGGACCCACTGACATGTTCCAATTCATCACCATGTGGACCAATCAGATGCAAGCACATCAGAAAGAAAGGACCCATTGAATGAGGGTTTGACGACAAATCAAGATCGACGATCGGCGCAAGATCTGATGCTCTAACACAAACTTATGAGAACACACGCTAGCCGTATATCTTGCTAACTGGGACCCTCAGTTATCTGAGACCACTGAAAGATTCAACGATTGCACGACTGAAGGGAAGTTAAGTGCTCGCTGAGTCGCTAGCCATCAAGGGCCTAACCGCTAGAATTAAGAGATTACGCAAACCACTGCATTCACATAATTGCCGAATAAGAAAAGTAACCGCCGACTGAAGACAAAATCCTGATACCAAATCTACAGCTAGTCTCATCTCCTCGTGACCCTGGAATATTCCTTTTGATCATAAGATAACTGTCCGATGTAGAAACTCACCACAGCCTGCAGAACTAACCCCACTTTGACCTGGCGAATTAGCGAACAAGGCAATTGCATTTGTGAAATACTTTGATGAACTTTGGTTAAGTTGAACGAATACGTGAACAAAGGGAGTTTGCTAATTCACCAAATCATGCATGAACCTAGGGTTTCATCAAGAGAATGCCCGACTAAGGGAAAATCATGGAGTCGCTGAATAACTTAGGCCACTACCTTTTAATTTCACGACCAGGAGAATAAGGAACCGCTAGTTCGCGGGAAGAAAAGGTGACCACCAGAAAGAATAAGAGAACTGGCGAACAAGGGGAAACTTAATACACACATGTCCCTTTAGTCACTTAATTTTTTGATAAAGTAACAAGGAAATAGAAGGAGGCTCTAGGGTTTTCAAGGGTTTTGGCCTATAACGGCTAGTTTATGAATTTTTAAACCTGCAGACCAGGGGCTTGAAATAATTGCAGAGGCTAGGAAACAAAATGTGAGCCCATGAAAATTTCAGGGACGCTTGGCAGGGTCAAAACAGGGACTAGGGAATAGGTTTTAGCCAAATTTGCAGAATAGGAAATTTAGGGCAATAGTTTGAAAAATGATAGTTGATTCTTTTTCTTTTGATAATTTTTTGTCTTGTGAGATGGTGAATAAATAGAATTTGTACAAATTTCCAATTGATAGACCATATAAGGCATCATAGGTCAGTAGTGACCAAAGCATTATGATCAAAGAATAGGCTTATGCTGATTTTTATATTTGATCATATAGTGATAGGGTCTTCTGTGATGTGGTTCCCATGACTTGTTATCACATCATTTTCGGAAGACCATGGAAAGCCTCAAGATAGACCATTAATTATGGATTGGAAAATGTTTATGTTGTGCACAAGGATGGAAATACTTATACCCTCACACCCCTACCTAACCATGTTGCTGATGAAGGTAGGAACATAATTGTATTTTGGTCAAAGACTATTGTTTATTTGCATGAGAAAGAGGTGAAAAGGTATGTGACATCAGATCTGAAGCAAAGGACCACTTTATGGGTCATGAAAATTGAATTTTGTGACATTCATAAAGGATTGATTATGAAGAAGAAGATAAAAAGGGAAAAAGGAGTTATGTCCGGGGCTATATGGTTTCCTATGGTATCACTAAAGTGCGATAGTTTCATGACTAGGGAAGACAAGAGAAAGGGTCTATTTGATCCTAAGGAGTAGATAGAGAGTAGTTTGAAGGGACACAAATTGACTGTACTCAATCAACAAGGAACAAGGTCATCTTTGGTGGTGACAAAGACAAAACTTTCCTTTGTGTTTCTAACATTTTGAATGTAGGTTGCAGACATATGAGAGATGATAAAATATAGGTGAGAGGTTGCAGACATCCATCTAAAAGAATGGGTAACAACAAGACCAAGTCCTTTCACTCTTGGGACAAGAGTTTCTTCGAAGGTGGGGTGTATGGTGCAGGGGAACCTATGAAAGAACCTAAGCTCACCATGAGACCTAATGAAACTAGAGGTTCTAAGGAATCTCTAAAAGTGAATTGGGAGATCTTGAAGCCTTTAATGGCCATATGTAATAAGCAATTTGTTAAACAAGTAATATGTCCTAGAAGTCCTGATAAAGGACTTAGACCAAAATGTTGTAGTTTGTGTCAATAGTCCCCCAAGGGCTCAATTAGGGTCTATATTGTTTTGATGAAGTCAAATGGATCCTAGGAACTATATCACTAAAGTTTTAATATGTTTTAAGCAATAAAACACCAAATAACACAAGTTAATAATTCAAATATTTGAATATTAATGACTAGTTGTGTTTTGGTGGGAAATAACATTTAGGAGTCTTCAACATGCTTTAATAATTTAAAACCACTTGTGATTAGTTGCGGAGGTTATGAACTATCTTATAAACCTCATTAATGTGTGGGAGGATGCAATGGTACGGGCTAGTGTGGATTTGTATGGACTGTACACAACAATGCAATAAAATACATAAGTTTCTTGCATATTTTGAGTTGCTTGTTGTATTTCCTTCATTGTTTCATCATTGCAATGTATTAAGGAATGTTTTTAGAGATTTTTTGATCCATCTTGGAGGATTTTCACTTTGAAATTTCAGCCATATATGCACAGTGTTGTAGACAGTCAGGTTTTACATTGTTTTTCTTAAGCAAAATGAAGTAATCATCCCCTTATTGTTCTAATTGTGACTTTGGGATGGGTTATTGACTTGTATCATATGTATTTATGTCTAAAAGTGTAGGAACAAGTTCGATAATGCATTTGATCAACCATTTGGCTAAGTCAGAGTGTTTAAGGGCATGAAATTATATTGAAATTAGTGGCTATGGAGCAGCAATATAGGATCTACCCATTGGAGGACCTTGCTTTCTTCATGAAGTTGTTAGATAACACCAAGGTGATGGTTTAACAACTCTCAATGGTTGAAGAAAGCATTGGGAAGTGTGACATTTCTTAGGCTCTAGTTTATAAGGGTTTTTAGGGAAAATTTGGGGCTTTTATGCTTGTAGTGGTCAAGGGACCAAATTGGTTGGATATTCATCAATTTTGAGTCATTTCCTAATACTTTCCAAGGTGTCATAGTCATTGGGCGTGTTGTGAGTATACTTCATTTGTAAATGCACAGAATTAGCTCTCTTGAAATTAGAGCACAATCAAGTTTTTGGAACAATTGGTCCAAAATGACAACTTGAAAGTTTTTGATATGTTTTGTGTAAGGACAAAGGGTATCTATAAATCCCATTTGTTCTAGAATTTGTTTGGATAATTTTGAAGTTAAATGTCTTGTTAGGTTCTTGTTGGGCTACAAGGAGCGAAGGCTAATAGGTATGTTTCAAGGTGAGAGTTTTGAGTGGGGTTTCTGACCAGATAACCTTTTGAAACCTTTTGTAATAGACCTAAAGAAGTGTTTGGATCCATTTTGGGAATTGATTAGAGTCTTGGTTGGATTTTGGTACTCTTAGAGCCTTTGGTTTCTTAGGTCCACTTGGAGAGTAGGAAACCTAGTATTTCCCTTATAAATCTTTTCTTCCTTAGTTGTAGGAAGGAAATGCTCACAAGGAATTACCTGATAAGGGTAGAGGAAGTAAGAAACCCTACAACCTTGTGCTTTTCTGAACAAAATCTTCAACCTTATGTTGTAAAATGGAATATGCTCATAGTTTGGGTATAAACCTATTTCTATACTGTTCCATAGATTTTTTATATGTTGTGGTGATAGATTTGGCATGATCTGAGCTAGTGTACTCTCCCTTATCTTTTTTTTTTTCATCATGACATACTACCATTTCTAATCAATACTATTATAAAGTTCTTTAGTGATGAGATTCCCAATCTATAGAGGTGTCATCTTGAACGTGCACAACATCTCTAACAGTGCCTCTTCAACTCATTCTTTGTCATCATTGTTTATCTTTTCAAATTTTATTTTCTTGAAGCCTACTAATCCAACAATGATTTTGATATTGTGGCATATTTCATCCACATTCAATTGACATCTATGTGATGGTATTTTCAATTTTGTATTCTCATTAGTATCTATTTCTTCATCATCATATTTCTCCAAGAAAAACTTCCTTCTTGGTTTCTTCCTGGGGTTATTCGACACAACCTTAGTTTGAACTGGTTTCCTTTTTCCTGATGTTGGTGTCATTCTTAGGGGCTCAACAACTATGACAATAGAAGTTTCCCTGGTTCTCAGTCTAAGTACTAAATGAGAAGTGGGATTTGTTTCTACAATTGCCTTTTGCTAGGCTCAAAAACTGATTCCTTCTTTCCCTTCTTTATAATTTCAATGTCCTCCTTATCACTTGCTTTGGACCTACTAGAATTATCTTCGCCTTGCCCTTGTGTTAGTTCAAGAGGTGCATTTGCCTCTTCTCCTTATCCTAGCATATTTTCTAGGTTCTTAACTATTTTCTTCCTCTTTCTCTCCATGGTTGCAAACTTTAACCCCATAGTTATCTTAGACTTAGCTTCTTCATAAGTCCAAAAAGGTTTTTCCTTCCTATCAATCTCCTCATCTAGTAAAGTGGTTATAGCTACTATTGTCTCATCTATATTAACCTCATAAGGTAATGGCCTAAGCCATGCTATTCTCGGTGTAACAACCTGAGCATAATTATATTAGATATCCACTAAGAAGCATATGTCATTATAGTTCTTCTCTACTAGGGATACAGGGACCCTATTCCTCTTTCTCATTTTCTTTTTGAATTCTATAAAGTAACTATCCATAACACGCTCAAAACTCTCCCCTAACTGATCAAAAAACTCATTTCGGTGACTGGTTGGTCCTTATTCCATACAACATCTCCAATTTTAGGGAAACTATTCTGAACATAGAAGAATAAAAAAGTAATCAATGAACCAAACTTACACATTAAATTATTGGCCTTTTTGATTAAATTAAGGTTCTCGACAAGCTAGATTAAAGTATAAATAGTATGGCTTACAATATAGAGTCTAGAGACTACCACTTACCTGTCATTTATTAAAAGTTTTATAAGGTAACAGCTACTAAGCTAGGAATTGAAACCTAATACCTTCCATTAGCTACTAGAATGCTTACCAACTAAAGTTAGTCTGATTGTGGTTTATTTTAAATACTCCCTTAATCCACACTGCATGTCTTTGATCTGGAAAAAGTATAAATAAAATCCAATCCTTAAAACTATTTGAATGTGTTGTATTTAGTTTAAATAGTAGTTTGAAATACTCTACTCTAAATTATTTGATTTTCTTGTTTATAATCTCTCAAAAAAGTGGGATAATCGGTTGAAAAGGTGGGAGTACGACTAAGGTTTCTATTATGCAGTGATAAGCATTAATATGGGGTTTAAATCATAGAGGACCGTGTATACAAGAATGTCTATCAATAATAAAAAAATAGAGCTGGTTAAGATGTCTTTATAGTATTAATGTTTGGACAATACCTTTTATTCATAAGATATCACAATCATGGTTTGGTTTAAACAATATTTTCTAAAGTTTAGTTTTTTTAGTTTCGTCGTCTTAAATCAAATTGCTAATGTTAAGCTAAGATTCAAAATCTAAGACCTTCCATTTGCTTCTAGAATGCTTTACCTATTGAGCTATTAGACCTTCTTTGGCTAGTCTATTATTAGTCTAGGCATGGTTTATTTGAAATACCTATCTTAAACCATATTGTAGGCGCTTGTTGCTCCTAATGTGCCTTTGTTACCATATTTTGAACTACAATTCATATACACCAACTATTACCACATTTTGAACTACAATTCATGTACACCAACTAGAACTTGGAATTAGAACTTTCTTTTTTCTATTAAAATACTCTAAGAACAAAACTACTAATATTTCTTTATCAATATATCTTCATTTCAAATATAACTTATATCCAACAACTAAATATATTAACGAATATAATTTTAAATTAATAGCCTAAACAAATCAAATTTTAGAGTGTATAGTTTAAACCCAACCCATAAACACAAAAGATCAGAAGAATACAAAGCAAAAATATCATTGTGAGAGAAGAAGACGTGAGAAAGGTGAATTAACAGCTACTAGAGCTTTCTACTGCAATAATATCAGTGGAGAGCAACTAGAGGGAAATCTTTATTACGACTGCCACATATGCAGGAGATAAAAGCAGATTTCCTGACTGCTCTAATTTGTCAAGTAGTCTATGTCCACATAATGATACGCTAAGGCAGCTTTAATTTATCGAGAATTACCACAAAACAAATATGCCACCTGCAATTTACTAGTCTTATGAGGGAATCGCCACCAATATAAGCCTTGCCAACGTAAGATCATAAAGCTCCTAAGCGAGATCCGATTTCTTAGAATGAAGCAAGGGATCCTGAAAATAAACCTATGGCATTGACTATGAAAATAGAAGCTATTGCACTAAAAGACAATACATGTTGAAAGTTCATAGTCCTTCATAATGCCCTCTCCCATCTTGATCAATGACAAAGATCTGCTCAATCATCGTGAATTTAGATCTTCATACTGGGCTCTATTAATATATTTTCTTTCCATTCTATGGTTGATCAATTGTCCAAACCATATCAAGAGTACCTTAGGTTTGATATCATTGTCATGAAGATCACACAAATCAATTTGAGTATGAATGTCATCTCTACTCTTGATGAATTAATGATAAAAGATTGTTTTAATCATAGTCAATTCATATCTCTTGAAAATTTGCATTTTTTACTTCTAACAAATTAAATGTGCTTCCATTCTATGATTGAATTTCTCAAACCACACCAAGAGCATCTTAGGTTTGTTATTATTTCTAAAGATTACACATATCAATTTGTGTATGAATTTTACATCATTGAATTAAAGTATATTATAAGGTTTTGGTTTGGAAGTATCTCAAGTACTAGAAGTTGGCATGGTTTGGAGGCGAGAACTATTTTCTTGGGGGGGATTGTGTGCTTACAACTACTCCTAAATTTGTTTCCATAGTGCAAAAACCCTTACAATAAAAGACTCTTGGAGAAAATGAAGTGAGGTAATCAAGTGAGAAGGGGTTATTGAAATGAAGATAAGGTCGTTGTAGGTATAAGATTGATTACTGAGAGGGGGAGGGGGGCATGGGGTTGGGAGAGGGGGGGTGAATAAATAATCACCAACTCAAACTTAATTTCATAGTCTCAATACTTCTTTAATAGAATTTCCAATTAAGATATGTTGTAACCTATAACATCATTAGTGGTTAACTTAACATTAAGCATTAATGCAACATATGAAATGTTCCATGCAATAATAAAATAAGTATTTATCTCGTGGAAATTTGATTAGGGTGAAAAACAATGTGTGAGAACAATGCCCACAAAAATTTGTACTCTTTTGAAATATGCTTGATTAAGAGCCTGTTGTGTTAAAGGCTCACCCGATAAGGGTTAAAAAAGCATCAAATTAAATGCTACTTGGTTAAGGGATTTCCCTGAGACCTGTTAGAGTCTTTACCCTGTTAGGAGTAACCTAGTTAGAGGATTTTCAACATTCTTTTTTGAATGCCACCTAGTCAGAGGATTTTACAAGAGACCTGTTAGGGCCACTCGATATGGGATTTTACTATCACAATTGTTAGAGAGTAACATGCAATAAATGATTTCTAGTTCACACTATCCTTGCTAATTCAGATCCAATGAAGTACAACAATATACCAGTTCAATTCTCTATTCCGCTTTGTATCCTTCTTTGATCCGTCGATATCCACAATCTCCTTCTTCTCCAACGCGATACTTGATTCCTTCTTCCTTCTTCCTTAAGTATGTTTCCTCAATCATAAACCCTAAGTTTCAATCCAACAATGTGTATCTTTCACATTTGATCTAACCATCCATATTTATTTTCTTTACAACCTTGTCAACTTGCTAAAGTGATAAACCATTTTATTCTAGTAGAAACTTTCTTGATACGCTTTACCTCGATCTTTGTGTCATCACCTTTTTCTCTAGATTATTACTGATTCATCCTATCTTCTTAATTCATCTTTTTTTCTTTACTTGTCTTTAGATCTTCACTATCTCTGATAAGTATTCCTTTGTACTGATAAGACCTTATTCAGTGTACCGATAAGACAATAGTTTACCGATAGGTACCTTAATCAAATTACCTTCGCTTTTACTCATAACTGATTAATATGTTTATGAATAGCATCCAAGTCATCTTAACTTCTTATCATACTTTGATAAACAATCAAATCATTCATATGTCCACCATTGTTAGTCTTAACAGTTACCCGATAATAACCTTACTTATTTAGATAGATATGGTAACATGTAAAAACATTATGCCAAATAGTTTGACATCAATGAAAAACATATAACTGATTATCATGTATACCAATCCTATTCTTTACTAGTAGCAACCTCCTTCAACATGTTATGCCAACAACATCCCCCTTTGGCATTGATGGAAAACATATTTTCAATCTTATCAACCTTCAATTTTCTGATCTTTTGATCTGTGCATGTCTCTTTCCTTGTCATGTCTTCTTATCTAATCTCTTCCCTTTAACACTAATTTCTCTTGCAATATGATTATGATCAATAATCTCTCCTACTCAATAATATCTCCCCATTTGAGAGCAATGCCAAAGGTGATTAACCTCTCAGCTCTTGTCTTCTAAATGTATGCTTGTTATGTGCTTCCTCTTTTCCTAGCCTGGTCTGCTCCCCTATATAGTAGTTGGTGCAGGGGCACCTATGCAAGCACCTAAGGTTGCCATGAGACCTAATGAAACCAGAGGTTCTAAGGCATCCCTAAAAGTGAATTGGGAGATCTTGAAGCCTTTAATGGCCATATGTAATAAGCAATTTGTTAAACAAGTAATATGTCCTAGAAGACCTGATAAAGGACTTAGGACCAAAATGTTGTAAGTCGGGTCAATAGTACCCCAAGGGTTCCATTAGGGTCTAGATTGCTTTCATAAAGTCAAATGGATCCTAGGAATTGAATCACTAAAGTTTGAATAGGTTTTAAGCAATAAAACACTAAATAGCATTTAGGAGTCTTTAACATGTTTTAATAATTTCCAACCACTTGTGATTAGTTGTGGAAGTTAGAAAAATATCTTATAAACCCCATGGATGTGTGGGAGGATGCAATGGTACGAATTGGTATGGATTTGTATGGACTATACACAACAACGCAATAAAATACATAAGTTTCTTGCATATTTTGAGTTCCTTGTTGTATTTCCTTCATTGTTTCATCATTGAAATGTATTCAGGAATGTTTTTAGATTTGTTTTTATCCATATTGGAGGATTTCCCCTCTAAAATATCATCCATATAGGCACAGTGTTGTAAATAGTCAGTTTTTACATTGTTTTCCTTAAGCAAAATGGAGTAACCATCCCTTTACTATTCTAACTGTGACTTTGGGATGGATTATTAACTTGTATCATATGTATTTATGTGTAAAAATGTAGGAAAAAGTTGGAGAATGGAGTTGATCAACCATTTAGTCAAGTTGGAGTGTTTGAGGGCATGCAATTGTATTGAAATTGGTGGCTATGGAGTAGCAGTAGAGGATCTACCCATTGGAGGACCCTATTTTCTTCATGAAATTGTTAGAGGAAACCAAGGTGATGTTTTAAAAACTCTCAGTGGTTGAATAAATCATTGGGAAGTGTGACATTGCTTAGGCCCTAGTTTATGGTGGTTTTTGGGGAAAATTTAGGGCTTTTATGCTTGTAGGGGTTAAGGGACCAAATTGGTTGGATATTCCTCGGTTTGGAGTCATTTCCTAAGACTTTAGAAGCTTTCATATTCATTGGGTGTGTTTAGAGTATACTTCCTTTGTAAATGCACACAATTAGCCCTCTTGAAAATAGAGCAGAGTCAATTTTTTCGAACAGTTGGTCCAAAATGACAACTTGAAATTTTTTGATATGTTTTGTGTAAGGATAAAGGGTATCTATAAATCCACTTTTTTCTAGAAATTTTTTGGATAATTTGGAAGTTAAATGTAGTTTTAGGTCGTTGTTGGGCTACAAGGAGCTAGGCCTAATAGGTGTGTTTCAAGGTGAGACTGTTGGGTGGGGTTACTGACCAGATAACCTTTTGAAACCTTTTTTAATAGACCTAAAGAAGTGTTTGGAACTATTTTGGGCATTGTGTAAAGTCTTGGTTGGATTTTGGTACTCTTGGAGCCTTTGGTGTCTTAGGTCCACTTAGAGAGTTGGGAACCTATTATTTCCCTTATAAATATTTTCTTCCTTTGCAACCTTGATTAAATCAATAATCACCCTACCACTATACATTAGTTGGTATCCGAGCCTTGGAGAATCCTAGGTGAAGAGCTTGAGAAGAATATTTTGGGGTCTTTTGTGTATTGATCCTTTGTAGAGGTCTTGGAGTGTTCATTCCTCCTTGAGCATTCTAGAGTTGATCTATACTTCAAAGATGTCACAAGGAGAAAAAGATGGGATCCTTCAAAGGGTTACAAATGCTAAACATGCTAAGTTGGTGAGAGAACAAATGATATATAATAGAAGGCTAAGGGAAGAAGTGGAAAGGTTAACTAACCTTGTGAGAAATCAAGGAAACGATGAAGACCATGAAGATGATGAAGAACTTACAAGAGTAAGAGAGGAACCGGATGATCTCGAGGATGCAAGATTGGAAATAATCTTGAAGGCTATTAAGCTTGGATACTCAAAGGTAAAAGTTAAACTTCCTATGTATGATGGAAGGATGGATGATGCACTTTTATTGGATTGGTTCAGTGCTCTTGAAAATTGCTTTGATTGTGATGATGTTGAAGATAGGATGAAAGTAAAGATCACAAAGTCTAGATTGAAAGGACATGCACTATTATGGTGGGATAACTTGCAGGATGACAGGATGAAGAAGGGTTGGTCTAAGATCTCATCATGGCCAAGAATGATGGAGAGGATGACACATAAGTTCCTTCCTGAAGAATACAAAGTCTAGTTGTATACGAGGATGCAAGGACTGAAACAAAAGGACATGGACATGCCAAAGTATACAGAGGAATTCAACAAGCTTGACATTAGGGCATCTCATGATGAAGATGTGGAAGAGAAGGTAGCTATATATTTTAGAGGGTTAATGTACACTATCCAGGATGAGATGAGCGTGGCTACACCTAGAACCTTGGAGGAGTGCTTCAAATTGGCTATGAAAGTTGAGGATAAGATTAGGAGAAGGAAAGAGTGGCAAGGCAATCCAAGAGGACAAAAAACTAATGGAAAAGGAGTGAATCCAAGCCAAGGGAAGGATGAGAAAGGAAAAGACAAAGTCATAGATTAGAGAGGAGAACAAAAGAATGGTAGAGGAAATAATTTTCTTGGGAAGTGTTATAAATGTGGTGAAGATAGACACCCATTCTATAAATGTCCTGAAAGAGAGGCTAGGAAGAATGATAGGAGAGTCACTCTAACTTAAGGAGAGGAAGATACCAAAGACAAGCCAACAAGTATTGTTGTGGAACCAATTACATAGGGATATTTTCTCATGGTGAGAAAAGGAACAAGTATGCAACAACAAAAGAAATAAGATGTATCAATTTTAAGAACTAATTGTCAAATTTATGGAAAGCTTTGAAAAATGATAGTTGATTATTTTTCTTTTGATAATTTTGTGTCTTGTGAGATGGTGAATAAACCAAATTCACACAAATTTCTAATTGATAGACCATATAGAGCATCATAGGTCAGTAGTGATCAAAACATTGTGATCAAAGAACATGCTTATGTTGACTTTTCTATTGGATAATATAGTGATAGGGTCTTGCGTGATGTGGTTCTCATGACTTGTTGTCACATAATTTTGGGAAGACCATGGAAAGTCTCAAGAAAAACCATTCATTATGCACTGGAAAATGTTTATGTTGTGCACAAGGATAGAAAGACTTATACCCTCACACCCCTACCTAACCATGTTTCTGATGAAGGTGGGAACATAATTGTATTTGGGTCAAAGACTATTGTGTTAGAAAGTAAAGTCCACCAAGACAACTGAGAGGGGGGGTGAATTAGTTATCAGATAATTATAAATTTTATCATCTTCAACAACATTTAACCATGTAAGCAATGCAATTACTAACCATACAAAGATATTCATACACAATGACACAATAACACAAGATATGTTGACTAGGGAACCTCTTGATCAAAGAGTAAACCCCAGTGGGAATGATGCCCACAAAAGATGCACTAATATGAATATTCCTTGTGAGAGGATGGACTCTATTAGGAGTTTTATGAAATACATTCAGTACATATAAATCCCTGTTAGGAGATTTTGAATCCCTGTTAAAAGATTCTAACCCTGTTAAGAGTTATGGAAGACAGAAGGACCCATTGCCCAAATAGCTTCAGGGTAAGATCACTGAACACACTGTAAAAATAACCTTGATATTATTCAGTAGAATAATATGAAATATGTTACCTCCTTACTGTGCCAAACTGCACTCATTGCTACACCAGATCTCAATTCTAGATCTCTGTACTTCGCATGTCTTCCTTCACAACTTCACTTTCACAACCTCTTAGGCTCTTTTCTTCACTTCATGCTTACATTCACATGCAACCAAAACCATGCTCACACTTCTTTCATATTTCAAATACTACAATAAGGAAAAAAGTTGCTTCCTTTATACCACACTCAAATAATTACAAATGAGTCGGCACACAATTACAAAATAAAAGTTTCCATACACTACATCAAAATTACACAAAACTGTCAACTTCCAAATGCAATAAGTCTTCACTCATGTGACCTCCAAGTTTGCATTGTGAACCACATCACCATCAATGTGTCTCAAACTTCCCTTTAACTATGCAAAACCAGATTCCATCCTAATTAGGAGATATCATCCAATTTCCACAAACCGCTACTCAGGAACACTGGCTGAATACTAATTTTACCAAAATGCTCATAACTTTCATGAATCAATGAATTACTATCTGTGCTCTTATCCATAGACAAATAACATATCAAAGAATATAACCTCAACATTGCATAGCTCCATCTGCAATATCCCATGTGCGCTAATCAAAACACTGTTTGCTTCTTTGCTAGTCTCCAGAAGATCACTGTGTTGACATCAATGACAATCATAGTCATGAATGCAACAACAACTGCTACAGAATGACTGCCAACATCCAGCATTCATTCCTAACAATCTCCCCCATTGGCATTGATGACAACATAGATGAAAAACATCCAATGTTCCAAAAATCCAATACTGCCGTACTGCTACACTGATACTCTGAAAGTTCTTCAAATCTTCTTCATCAATCAAATATTGCTTTGTTATCCTATTAAGTTATCTCCAACAGATGTTCTATATTGTTTTTCATGTATACTTCTCCCCCATTGACATCAATGACAAAAATTTCATCACTATGTCAACAACAACTCAATGTCCAAAGACACTGTTTCAGAAAATACATTCACAAGAGTCCTCATGACTCAGCTCAGATACACATACTCCCCCATAGAAGAAGTACCAACATCCAATCAAGAAAAAGATAGGGCTCATATACAACTAGATGGATGCAATCAACTGCATCATTACTCCAAAGTAGGCTGGGGCATAACCCCAAGCATACCTCTCAGATACTCAAATGTATCCTTAGGCAAAGGCTTTGTAAATATGTCTCCTATCTGTTCCTTTGTGCTTATGTAGTCCAGTTTGACTTCTTTCTTAGCAACTTTCTCTCTTACAACATGATACTTGATCTCTATATGCTTATTTTTAGAATGCAATACAGGATTCTTAGACATACTGACTATGCTGGTGTTGTCACAATGTATGACAACAGGTTCAACAAATTTAATTCCAATATCCTTTAGCATCTGCTTCATCCAAATTATCTAGTTATAATTGTTTGCTGCTGCTACATATTCTACTTCTGCTGTACTCTGTGAAATAGAATTCTTCTTCTTTCTCAACCATGAAACCAATCTTCCTCCAAGAAAAAAGGCTCCACCACTGGTGCTTTTCTTATCATCAACACTACCTCCCCAATCAGCATCTATATATGCACATAGGGTGAAATCATTAGATTTTTCATACCACAATCCATAGTCCATTGTGCCTCTTAAATATCTCAATATCCTCTTTACTGATGCATAATGTGACTCTCTAGGTTCAGCTTGAAATCTTGCTACCATTCCAATTGAATGTTGTATGTCTAGTCTAGTGTGTGTTAAGTACTGCAATCCTCCAATCATGGATCTGTATTTCTTTTTCTCAACTACTGGTGTTTCATCTTTGCTTGATAGTTTGTGTCCTATAACCATAGGTGTTCCAACTGGTTTACAGTTCTCCATTCCAAATCTTTTCAGTAAATCATTCAAGTACTTTGTCTGGCTAAAAAAGATACCATTACTATTGTATTTCATCTCACCAATCATACTAATTTCAAATTTTGTCTTCATTTCATCAGAAAAGTTGTCACTAGCTTCATCTTCTCCTCTAAAGATAATGTCATAAAAAAAAATAACTATAACTAATAATCCATTTTCAATTTCTTTTGTGTACATATTAATATCTGCTGTTCCTTTAGTAAATCCCAATTTCAACAAATATTTATCCAATCTAGCATACCAAGTTCTAGGTGCTTGCTTTAGTCCATATAATGCTTTCTTTAGTTTACATACCATATCTCCTTCTTGAGTCAAAGGAAAACCTTTAGGCTGCTCAATGTAGACTTCTTCTTCCAATTCACCATTCAAAAATGCAGACTTCACATCCATCTGATATAATTTGAATTTCTTAAAAGCTGCATAAGCCAAAAACATTCTTACTGCTTCAAGTCTTGCTACTGGTGCAAAGGTTTCTTCATAGTCGATTCCTTCTTGCTGTGAGTATCCCTTACATACTAATCTTGCTTTGTTTCTTACTACTCCTTGTTCATTTATCTTGTTTCTGAATACCCATTTAGTTCTAATCACATTCTTGTCTTTAGCTCTAGGAACCAATTCCCATGCCTTGCTCTTTTCAATTTTATCTAGTTCTTCTTTCATAGCATTAATCAAATGTTCATCTTCACAAGTTTCATTAGTAGATTTAGGTTCAATTTGAGAAATCAAAAATAAATGTACCTTATTTCTAGTCATAACTCCTCTATCCAAACTTTCAATAACTTGTTCAACAGGATGATGTCTAGATAGATACCTGTTCAGTGTCATAGTCATAGCTCTTGCTTCAACTGTAGATTCTTCTTTAGATTCTTCTCTGGTTTCTTTTGTAGTATGATTTTCATTCAACAATTCACTATCAGTCTCATAGAATAATTTAGTAGTTTCAATATTAGGCTGAGGATTAGCTTCTTCATCAGATTCATAATCAAGCATTCTTTCCTAAATCTTAAACTTCTCATCAAATTTAACATTTGTGCTCTCAACAATAGTTTTAGTTCTCTTATTGTAACATCTATATGCTTTGCTCTTCAAAGAATATCCAAAAAAAATACCTTCACTTCTAGGATCAAAATTTCCAATATCATCATCTCTCTTTATATAACATTTTCTTCCAAAAATTCTAAAATACTTAATTGAGGGTGCATGTCCAAACCATAATTCATAAGGTGTCTTATCTGTGTCTACTCTAATTTGTACTCTATTTATTGTATACATTGTTGTATTCACTGCTTCTCTCCAAAATGTCTTCACCAAGTTATTCTCAAATAACATACCTCTTGCTGCTTCAGTTACTGACCCATTTCTTCTTTCTGTAATACCATTTTGTTCAGGTGTTCTAGGGGGTGAAAACTATCTCTTAATAGCATTCACTTCACAAAAGGTGTTAAACTCTCTAGAAGTAAATTCTCCTCCTCTATTAGATCTCAAACATTTAATCTTCATTCTATATTCATTCTCAACTTTATTCTTAATGATCTTAAACTTATCAAATGCTTCAGATTTTTCTTACAGAAATGCAATCCACATCATTCTTGTAAAAAAATCAACAAGAATCATAAAATACCTTTCTCCATAGAATCCTCTAGTCCTGGTAGGACCGCTCAAGTCTGTATGAACAATCTCCAACTTCTCTACTGATGTGAACTTCTTACTAGGGAATGAACTTCTCTTCTGCTTAGCCATCACACATTCTTTGCAAATCATGTTAGTACGCTTCATAATTTTAGGCAAATCCCTTACTGCAAGTGTAGTAATCACTTTCATAATGTTATCAAAGTTTATATGACAAAACCTTCTATGCCATAACCAACTGTCATCAATTTTAGTAATCAAGCATGTCATCTCAGTAGGATTCAATTGAAATACATTACCTCTGGTTCTAGATCTAGTTCCAATTAGATTTCCATCTTTATCCTTTATCACACAAGTTTTCTCAGTAAACCAAACTTGATATCCCTTATCCATTAACTATCCAACACTCAAAAGATTATGTTTCAATCCATCAACAAAGTAAACATCATTAATATTAGTCTTTCCATCAAGAGTAATAGATCCTATACCTTTAATCAAACAAGGTGCATTGTTACCAACTCTAACAATTCCTCCATCATAATTGTTGAGCTTTATGAACTTCTTCATATCTCCAGTCATATGATGTGAACAACCACTATCTATAATCCAATCAGCTTTCTTTTCAACTTGGGAAACTAATGTTTTTTCTTCTTTAACATCAGATTCAAAATTTTCTTCTTTAATTTCTACAAATCCTATTTCATCATTATTCTCAGTATCACTTTCACTCAAAGTTCTTTCTATACTACCTTCAAGATCTTCATCATTAAAATAATAACATTCCTTAGATCTTCTAGGCTTGAAATTATTTCTATACTTCTTAACTCTCTTAGGACATTTAGATGCAAAATGACCATATTCTTGACAAGTCCAACATTTAAAAATTTCCTTACCATCTGGTTCTCTTTTCACAAGCAAGGCAATACCTTCTTCAATCTTCTTATCTTCTTCATTTGTAGATCTGCTGATGCTGGCATAATCTCCACTCACACTGGTACTTCTTGACAAATTAGGATGAATACTAAGAGCACTGAATGCTGTCTGCATTCTAGGTAAGTCTCTTGATAACCTCAGGTTCATCTCTGCTGCTTCCAATCTACCAAGAAGACTCTCTCTTGTAAAGTTTGTAGTACAAGGTATAACTTGTTCAATCATTTTTGTTATTTGCTTAAATACAGGAGTCAATGTCCTCAGAATTTTCCATATCACTTCATTCTCTATCTTTGATCCTGCACAAGATTTTATCCCTGCAACAATTTCTGACATTCTACCAATATAGCTTTTAACAGATTCATCTTCCATCATTCTAATATCTTCAAATGCACATATCCAGTTATGTAATCGAGCTCTTTTTGCATGTTCATCACCTTCAAAAGTAGAGTGTAAAGCTTTCCAAATTTCATTAGATTTCTTAAAACATTTTACCTAACTGTATTCATTTTCTAGAAGTGCTGTTAAGAGTGCTTCTCTTGCAAGTATATTACACATGAATAAATCTACGTCATCTTTAGAACTTGTTTCAAGACTGTCCTCTTCAATTATAGTTCTTTCATTCTTTGTAATCAACCAATAGCCTGGTCCTAAACACAATAGATGTGTCTTCATATTTTTCTTCCAACTATCAAAATTTACTCCATCAAACTTAGGGCTTTCTTTCCTAAAATTTTCCATGGATCTCTTGAAGCTGTTAAACTTTTCTTTCAAGGACCTGCCACTCTGATACCAATTGTTAGAAAGTAAAGTCCACCAAGATAACTAAGAGGGGGAGGGGTGAATCAGTTATCAGATAATTATAAATTTTATCATCTTCAACATCATTTAACCATGTAAGCAATGCAATTACTAACCATACAAAGATATTCATACACAATGACACAATAACACAAGATATGTTGACTAGGGAACCTCTTGGTGAAAGAGTAAACCCCGTTGGGAATGATGCCCACAAAAGATGCACTAATATGAATATTCCTTGTGAGAGGATGGAATCTATTAGGAGTCTTATGAAATACATTCAGAACATATAAATCCCTATTAGGAGATTTTGAATCCCTGTTAAAATATTCTAACCCTGTTAAGAGTTATGGAAGACAAAATGACCCACTGCCCAAACAACTTCAGGGTAAGATCACTAAACACACTATCCAAATAAACTTTATATTATTTAGTAGAATAATATGAAATATGTTACCTCCTTACTATGCCAAACCGCACTCACTGCTACACCAGATCTCAATTCTAGATCTTTGTACTTCGCATGTCTTCCTTGACAATTTCGCTTTCACAACCTCATAGGCTCTTTTCTTCACTTCATGTTTACATTCACATTCACATGAAACCAAAACCATGCTCACACTTCTTTCATATTTCAACTACTACAATAAGGAAAAACATTCTTTCCTTTATACCACACTCAAATAATTACAAATGAGTTGGCACACAATTACAAAATAAAAGTTTCCATACACTACATCAAAATTACACAAAACTGTCGGCTTCCAAATGCAATAAATCTTCACTCGTGGGACCTCAAAGTTTGCATTGTGAACCACATCACCATAAATGTGTCTCAAACTTCCATTTAACTATGAAAAACTAGATTCCATCCCAATTAGGAGATATGATCTGATTTCCACAAACCGCTACTCAGGAACACTGCCTGAATACTGCTTTTACCAAAATGCTCATAACTTTCATGAATCAATGAATTACTATCTACGCTCTTATCCATAGACAAATAACATATCAAATAATATAACCTCAACATCACATAGCTCCATCTGCAATATCCCACATGCACTAATCAAAACACTGTCTGCTTCTCTGCTAGTCTCCAGAAGATCACTGTGTTGACATCAATGACAATCATAGTCATGAATGCAACAACAACTGCTACAGAATGACTGCAAAAATCCAGTATTCATTCCTAACATATTGTTTATTTGCATGAGAAAGAGGTGAAAAGGTATGTGGCATCAGATCTGAAGCAAAGGACCACTTTATTGGTCATGAAAATTGAAGTTTGTAACATTCATAAAGGACTGACTGCGAACAAGAAGATAAAAAGGAAAAAAGGAGTTATGTTTGGGGCTTTATGGTTTCCTATAGTATGACTAAGGAAGTGTGATAGTTCCATGACTAGGGAAGACAAGAGAAAGGGTCTATTTGATCCTAAGGAGTAGATAGAGAGTAGTTTGAAGGGACACAAGTTGACTGTACTCAATCAACAAGGAACAAGGTCATCTTTGGTGGTGACAAAGAAAAAAATTTCCTTTGTGTTTCTAACATTTTCAATGTAGGTTGCATACATATGAGAGATGATAAGTTACAGGTGAGAGGTTGCAGACATCCATCTAAAAGAATGGGTAACAACAAGACCAAGTCCTTTCACTCTTGGGACAAGAGTTTCTTTGAAGGTGGGGTGTATGGTGTAGGGGAACCTATGAAAGAACCTAAGCTCACCATGAGACCTAATGAAACCAGAGGTTCTAAGGAATCCCTAAAAGTGAATTGGGAGATCTTGAAGCCTTTAATGGCCATATGTTATAAGCAATTTGTTAAACAAGTAATATGTCCTAGAAGTCCTGATAAAGGACTTAGGACCAAAATGTTGTAGTTTGTGTCAATAGTCCCCCAAGGGCTCAATTAGGGTCTATATTGTTTTGATGAATTCAAATGGTCCTAGGAATTGTATCACTAAAGTTTTAATATGTTTTAAGCAATAAAACACCAAATAACACAAGTTAATAATTCAAATATTTGAATATTAACGACTAGTTGTGTTTTGGTCGGAAATAAAATTTAGGAGTCTTCAAAATGCTTTAATAATTTACAACCACTTGTGATCAGCTATGGAATTATGAACTATCTTATAAACCCCATTGATGTGTGCGAGGATGCAATGGTACGGGCTAGTGTGGATTTGTACAGACTGTACACAACAGTGCAATAAAATACATAAGTTTCTTGCATATTTTGAGTTGCTTGTTGTATTTCCTTCATTGTTTCATCATTGCAATGTATTAAGGAATGTTTTTAGAGATTTTTTGATCCATCTTGGAGGATTTTCACTCTGAAATTTCATCCATATATGCACAGTGTTGTAGATAGTCAGGTTTTACATTGTTTTCCTTAAGGAAAATGAAGTAATCATCCCCTTATTGTTCTAACTGTGACTTTGGGATGGGTTATTGACTTGTATCATATGTATTTATGCCTAAAAGTGTAGGAACAAGTTGGATAATGTAGTTGATCAACCATTTGGTTAAGTTGGAGTATTTGAGGGCATGGAATTATATTGAAATTAGTGGCTATGGAGTAGCAATATAGGATCTACCCATTGGAGGACCCTGTTTTCTTCATGAAGTTGTTAGATAACACCAAGGTGATGGTTTAATAACTCTCAATGGTTGAAGAAAGCATTGGGAAGTGTGACATTTCTCAGGCCCTAGTTTATAAGGGTTTTTAGGGAAAATTTGGGGCTTTTTTGCTTGTAGGGGTCAAGGGACTAGATTGGTTGGACATTCCTCAATTTTGAGTCATTTTCTAGTACTTTCCAAGGTGTCAGTCATTAGGCATGTTGTGAGTATACTTCCTTTGTAAATGCACACAATTAGCCCTCTTGAAAATAGAGCACAATCAAGTTTTTGGAACAGTTTGTCCAAAATGACAACTTGAAAGTTTCTGATATTTTTTGTGCAAGGACAAAGGGTATCTATAAATCCAATTTTTTATAGAATTTGTTTGGATAATTTTGAAGTTAAATGTCTTGTTAGGTTCTTGTTAGGCTACAAGGAGCCAAGTGTTAAGAATGAATGCTAAAGTTTTTGGCACCCATTCTATAGTAGTTGTTGTTGCATTCATGACTATGATTGTCATTGATGTCAACACAATGTTTTACCAAAGACTTGCAGAGAAGCAAACAATGTTTTGATTACCACACATGGTATATTGTAGTTGGATCTATGTGAAATTGAGGATATAATCTTTGATATGTTATATGTCTATGGTTAAGAGCGCAAATATTAATTCTTTTATTCATGAAAGTTATGAGCATTTTGGTGGAAGCAGTATTTAGGCAGTGTTCCTGAGTAGCGGTTTTTGGAAATCAGATGATATCTCCTAATCAAGATGGAATCTAGATTTACACAGTTAAAGGGAAGTTAGAGACACATTGATAGTGATGTGGATGATAGTGCAAACTTTGAAGTCACACAAGTGAAGATTTATTGTATTTGGAAGCCGACAGTTTTATGTAATTTAGGTGTAGCATGTGGAATCTTTTATTTTGTAATTGTGTGCCGACTCATTTGTAATTATTTGAGTGTGGTATAAAGGAAGGAATATTTTTCCTTTTTTTAGAAGAGAATGGTGTGATATGTGGTCAGAGTGTAGCATGAGAGTGGTTGATTATGAAGTTGTGAAAGCAAAATTGTGAAGGAAGACATGAGAAGTTCAAAGATCTGAAATTGAGATCTGATGTAGTAGTGAGTGCAGTTTGGCATAGTCAGAAAAGAGGTAACATATTATTCTATTGAATAATGCAAAGATTATTTGGACAGTGAGTTCAGTGATCTTACCCTGAAGCTATTTGGGCAGTGGGTCCTTCTGTCTTCCATAACTCTTAATACGGTTAGAATCTTTTAATAGGGATTCAAAATCTCCTAATAGGGATTTATATGTACTGAATGTATTTCATAAGACTCCTAACAGAGTCCATCCTTTCACAAGGAATATTCATATTAGTGCATCTTTTGTGGGCATCATTCCCATCGGGGTTTACTCTTTGATCAAGAGGTTCCCTAGTCAACATATCTTGTGTTATTGAGTAATTGTGAATGAATATCTTTCTATGGTTAGTAATTATATTGCTTATATGGTTTAATGCTGTTGAAGATGGTAAAATTTATAATTATCTGATAAATAATTCACCCCCCCCACTCTTAGTTATCTCGGTGGACTTTACTTTCTAATAATTGGTAATAGAGCAGCAGGTTCTTGAAAGAGAAGTTTAACAGCTTAAGGAGATCCATGGCAAATTTCAAGAAAGAAAGCCCTAAGTTTGATGGAGTAAATTTTGACAGTTGGAAAGAAAAGATGAAGACACATCTACTATGTTTAGGACCAGGTTATTGGTTGATTACAAAGAATGATAAGACTATCATTGAAGAAGATGATCTTGAGACATGCTCTAATGATGAGAGAGATCTATTCATGTGTAACATACTTGCAAGAGAAACACTTTTGACAGCACTTCCAGAGAATGAATATAGTCAGGTAAAATGTTTGAGAAAGACTCATAAAATTTGAAAATCTTTGCACTCTACTTTTGAAGGTGATGAACATGCAAAAAGAGTTAGATTACATAATTGGATGTGTATTTGAAGATATAAGAATGTTGGAAGATGAATCTGTTAGAAGCTATATTGGTAGAATGTCAGAAATTGTTGTAGGGATAAAATCTTGTGGAGGAACAAAGGTAGAGAATGAAGTGATATGGAAAATTTTGAGGACATTGACTCCTGTATTTAAGTAGACAACACAGATGATTGAACAAGTTATACCTTGTACTATGAACTTTACAAGAGAGACTCTTCTTGGAAGATTGGAAGTAGTAGAGATGAACCCGAGGTTATCAGAAGACTTACCTTGAATGGAGACAACATTCATTGCTATTAGTGTTCACCCTACATTGTTAAGAAGCATCAGTGTGAGTGGAGATTATGCTGGCAGCAGTAGATCTAGAAATGAAGAAGACAAGAAGATTGAAGAAGGTATTGCCTTGTTTGTGAAAAGAGAACCAGATGGTAAGAATTTTTTTAAATGTTGGACTTGTCAAGAATATGGTCATTTTGCATCTAAATATCCTAAGAGAGTTAAGAAGTACATAAATAATTTCAAGCCTAGAAGATCTAAGGAATGTTATTATGCTAATGATGAAGACCTTGAAGCTAGTATTGAAAGAAATTTAAGTGAAAGTGATACTGAAAATAATGATGAAATAGGATTTGTAGCAATTAAAGAAGAAAATTCTGAAACTAATGTTAAGGAAGAAAAATCCTTAGTTTCCCAAGTTGAAAAGAAATCTGATTGGATTATAGATAGTGGTTGTTCACATCATATGACTGGAGATATGAAAAAGTTCATAAAGTTTAACAATTATGATGGAGGAATTGTTAGAGTTGGTAACAATGCACCTTGTTTGATTAAATGTATAGGATCTATTACTCTTGATGGAAAGACTAATATTGATGATGTTTACTTTGTGGATGGATTGAAACATAATCTTTTGAGTGTTGGACAATTAGTTGATAAGGGATATCAAGTTTGGTTTACTCAGAGAACTTGTGTGATAAAGGATAAAGATAGAAATATGATTGGAACTAGATCTAGAACCAGAGGTAATGTATTTCAGTTGAATCCTACTGAGATGACATGTTTGATTACTAAGATTGATGACAGTTGGTAATGGCATAGAAGGTTTTTTCATATAAACTTTGATAATATTGTGAAAGTGAGTACTACACTTGTAGTAAGGGATTTGCCTAAAATTATGAAGCCTACTAACATGATTTGCAAAGAATGTGTGATGGCTAAGCAGAAGAGAAGTTCATTTCCTAGTAAGAAGTTTGCATCGACAGAGAAGTTGGAGATTGTTCATACAGACTTGAGTGGTCCTACCAAGACTAGAGGATTCTATGGAGAAAGGTATTTTATGATTCTTGTTGATGATTTTACAAGAATGATGTGGATTGCATTTCTGAAAGAAAAATTTGAAGCATTTGATAAGTTTAAGATCATTAAGAACAAAGTTGAGAATGAATCTAGAATGAAGATTAAATGTTTGAGATCTAATAGAGGTGGTGAATTTACTTCTAGAGAGTTTAACACTTTTTGTGAAGTGAATGGTATTAAGAGACAGTTTTCAGCCCCTAGAACACCCGAACAAAGTAGTATTGCAGAAAGAAAAAATAGATCAGTGACTGAAGCAACAAGAGCTATGTTATTTGAGAATGATTTAGTGAAGAGATTTTAGAGAGAAGTAGTGAATACAACAATATATAAAATGAACAGAGTACAAATTAGAGCAGACACAAACAAGACACCTTATGAATTATGGTTTGGACATGCACCCTTAGTTAAGTATTTTAGAATTTTTGGAAGCAAATGTTATATAAAAAGAGATGATGATATTGGAAAGTTTGATCCTAGAAGTGATGAAGGTATTTTTCTTGGATATTCTTTGAAGAGCAAAGCATATAGATGTTACAATAAGAGAACTAAAACTATTGTTGAGAGCACAAATGTTAAAGTTGATGAAAAGTTCAACATTCAGGAAAGAATGCTTGATTATGAATCTGATGAAGAAGCTTATCCTAAGCCTAACACTAAAACTACTGAATTATTCTACGAGACTAACAGTGAATTATTGAATCAGAGTCATGCTGAAGAGACCAAAGAGGAATCTAGAGAAGAATCTATAGTTGAAGCAAGATCTAAGACTATGACACCAAACATGTATTTATCAAGACATCATCCTATTGAACAAGTTATTGGAAGTTTGGACAGAGGAGTTCTGACTCAAAATAAGGTACATTTATGTTTGATTTCTCAAATTGAACCTAAATGTACTAGTGAAGCTTGTGAAGATGAACATTGGATTAATGCTATGAGAGAAGAACTAGATCAAATAGAAAATAACAAGACATGGGAATTGGTCCCTAGACCTAAAGACAAGAATGTAATTGGAACTAAATGGGTATTCAGAAACAAGATTAATGAACAAGGAGAAGTTGTAAGAAACAAAGCAAGATTGGTATGTAAGGGATACTCACAACAAGAAGGAATTGACTATGAAGAAACTTTTGCACCAGTAGCAAGAATTGAAGCAGTAAGAATGTTTTTGGCCTATGCAGCTTTTATGAAATTCAAAGTGTATCAAATGGATGTGAAGTCAACATTTTTGAATGGAGAATTGGAAGAAGAAGTCTACATTGAGCAGCCTGAAGGTTTTCCTTTGACTCAAGAAGGAGACATGGTATGTAAACTGAAGAAAGCATTATATGGACTAAAGCAAGCACCTAGAACTTGGTATGAAAGACTGGATAAGTATTTGTTAAAGTTGGGATTTTCTAAAGGAACAGCTAATAGCAATCTGTACACAAAAGAAATTGAAAATACTTTGTTGATTATAGTTATTTTTGTTGATGACATTATTTTTGGAGGAGAAGATGAGGGTAGTGACAAATTTGTTGATGAAATGAAGACTGAATTTGAAATGAGTATGATTGGTGAGATGAAATACTTTTTGGGATTATAGATAACACAAAACAATGATGGTATATTTGTAAGTCAGAGAAAGTACTTGCATGATTTGCTGAAAAGATTTGGAATGGAGGACTGTAAACCAGTTGGAACACCTATGGTAACCAGACATAAGTTATCTAGCATAGATGAAACACCAGTAGTTGAGCAGAAGAAATATAGATTCATGATTAGAGGATTGTAGTATTTGACACACACAAGATTGAATATAGCACATTCAGTTGGAATTGTATTAAGATTTCAAGATGAACCTAGAGAATCACATTATGCAATAGTAAAAAGGATACTGAGATATTTAAGAGGCACAATGGACTATGGATTGTGGTATGAAAAATTTGATGATTTTACCCTATGTGCATATACAGATGTTGATTTGGGAGGAAGTGTTGATGATAAGAAAAGCACCAGTGGAGGAGCATTTTTCCTTGGAGATAGATTAGTTTCTTGGCTAAGCAAGAAGCATAATTGTATTTCACATAGCACAACAGAAGCAGAATATGTAGCAGCAACAAACAATTGTAACTAGATAATTTGGATGAAGTAGATGCTGAAGGATATTGGAATTAAATTTGTTGAACCTATTGTTATACATTGTGACAACACTAGTACAGTCAGTATGTCTAAGAATCCTGTACTACATTCTAAGACAAAACATATAAAGATCAAGTATCATGTTGTAAGAGAGAAAGTTGTTGAGAAAGAAGTCAGATTGGAGTACATAAGCACAAAGGAACATATAGAAAACATATTTACAAAGCCTTTTCCTAAGGATACATTTGAGTATCTGAGAGGTATGCTTGGGGTTATGCCCCAGCCTACTTTTGAGTAGTGATGCAGTTGGTTGCATCCATCCAGTAATATATGAGCCCTATCTTTCTTCTGGACTGGATGTTGGTACTTCCTCTATGGGGGAGTATGTGTATCTGAGCTGAGTCATGAGGACTCTAGTAAATGTATTTTTTCTAAATAGTGTCTTTTGACATTGAGTTCTTGTTGACATAGTTATGAAATTTCTATCATTGATGTCAATGGGGGAGAAGTATGCATGAAAAACAATATGAGAGAACTGAATAGGATAATGAAGCAAGATTTGATTGATGAAGAGGATTTGAAGAAGCAGTGTTGCAGTATTGGAATTTTGGAACATTGGATGTTTTTCATCTATGTTGCCATCAATACCAATATGGGAGATTGTTAGGAATGAATGCTAAAGTTTTTGGCACCCATTCTATAGCAGTTGTTGTTGCATTCATGACTATGATTCTCATTGATGTCAACATAGTGTTTTACCGAAGACTTTCAGAGAAGAAGAAAGTGTTTTGAAAAGCGCACGTGGTATATTGTAGTTGGAGCTATGTGACATTGAGGATATAATCTTTGATATGTTATATGTCTATGGTTAAGAGCGCAGACATTAATTCTTTTATTCATGAAAGTTATTAGCATTTTGGTGGAAGCAATATTCAGGCAGTGTTCCTGAGTAGTGGTTTTTGGAAATCGAATGATATCTCCTAATCAGAATGGAATATAGCTTAGTGTAGTTAAAGGGAAGTTAGAGACACATTGATAGTGATGTGGATGATAGCGAAAACTTTGAAGTCACATGAGTGAAGATTTGTTGTATTTGGAAGCTGACAGTTTTATGTAATTTTGGTGTAGCGTGTGGTATGTTTTATTTTGTAATTGTGTGCCAACTCATTTGTAATTATTTGAGTCTGCTATAAAGGAAGGAATGTTTTTCCTTGTTGTAGAAGAGAGTGATGTGATATGTGGTGAGAGTGTGGCATGAGAGTGGTTGATTATGAAGGTGTGAAAGTGAAATTATGAAGGAAGACATGTGAAGTTCAGAGATCTGAAATTGAGATCTGATGTAGCAGTGAGTGCAGTTTGGCATAGTTAGAAAAGAGGTAACATATTATTCTATTGAATAATGAAAAGATTATTTGGACAGTGAGTTCAGTGATCTTACCCTAAAGCTATTTGGGTAGTGGGTCCTTTTGTCTTCCATAACTCTTAACAGGGTTAGAATGTTTTAACAGGGATTCAAAATCTCCTAACAAGGATTTATATGTACTGAATGTATTTCATAAGACTCCTAACAGAGTCCATCCTTTCACAAGGAATATTCATATTAGTGCATCTTTTCTGGGCATCATTCCCACTGGGGTTTACTCTTTGATCAAGAGGTTCCCTAGTCAACATATCTTGTGTTATTGAGTAATTGTATATAAATATCTTTCTATGGTTGGTAATTATATTTCTTATATGGTTTAATGTTGTTAAAGATTGTAAAAGTTATAATTATATGATAACTGATTCACCCCCTCCCTCTCAGTTATCTTGGTGGACTTTACTTTCTAACACCAAGGCTAGTAGGTATGTTTCAAGGTGAGAGTTTTGAGTGGGGTTTCTGACCAGATAACCTTTTGAAACCTTTTGTAATAGACCTAAAGAAGTGTTTGGAACCATTTTGGGCATTGATTAGAGTCTTGGTTGGATTTTGGTACTCTTCTAGCCTTTGGTTTCTTAGGTCCACTCGGAGAGCAGGAAACCTAGTATTTCCCTTATAAATATTTTCTTCCTTAATTGTAGGAAGGAAATGCTCACAAGGAATCACCTGATAAGGGTAGAGGAAGTAAGAAACCCTACAACCTTGTGCTTTTCTGAACAACATCTTCAACCTTATGTTGTAAAATGGAATATGCTTGGAGTTTGGGTATAACCCTATTTCTGTACTGCTCCATAGATGTTTTTATATGTTGTGGTGATAGATCTAGCATGATCTGAGCTAGTGTACTCTCCCTTATCTAATTTTTTTTCATCATGACATACTATCATTTCTAATCAATTCTATTATATAGTTCTTTAGGGATGAGATTCCCAATCTATAGAGGTGTCATCTTGAATGTGCACAACATCTCTAACAGTGTCTCTTCTACTCTTTCTTTGTCATCATTGTTTATTTTTTCAAATTTTATTTTCTTGAAGCCCGCTAATCCAACAGTGATTTTGATATTATGGCATATTTCATCCAAAGTCAATTGACATCTATGTGATGGTATTTTCAATTTTGTATTCTCATTAGTATCTATTTCTTCATCATCATATTTATCCAAGACAAACTTCCTTCTTGGTTTCTTGCTTGGGTTATTCGACACAACCTTAGTTTGAATTGGTTTCCTTTTTCTTGATGTTGGTGTCATTTTCAGGGGATCAAAAATTGTGACAATAAAAGTTTCCCTGGTTCTCAGTCTAAGTACTAAAGGAGAAGTGGGATTTGTTTCTGCAATTGCCTTTTGCTAGGCTCAAAAACTGATTCCTTCTTTCCCTTCTTTATAATTTCAATGTCCTCCTTATCACTTCCTTTGGACTCACTAGACTTATCTTCGCCCAGCTCTTGTGTTAGTTCAAGAGGTGCATTTTCCTCTTCTCCTTATCCTAGCATCTTTTCTAGGTTCTTAACTATTTTCTTCCTCTTTCTCTCCATGGTTGCAGACTTTAACCCCATAGTTATCTTAGACTTAGCTTCTTCATAAGTCCAAAATGGTTTTTCCTTCATATCAATCTCCTCATCTAGTAAAGTGATTATAGCTACTATTGTCTCATCTATATTAACCTCATAAGTTAATGGCCTAATCCATGCTATTCTCAGTGTAACAACATGAGCATAATTATATTTGATATCCACTAAGAAGCATATGTCATTATAGTTCTTCTCTACTAGGGATACAGGGACCCTACTCCTCTTTTTCATTTTATTTTTGAATTCTATAAAGTAACTATCCATAACACACTCAAAATTCTCCCCTAACTGATCAACAAACTCATTTATCTGCTTGGTGACTGGTTGGTCCTTATTCCATACAACATCTCCAATTGTAGGGAAACTATTCTGAACATAGAAGGATAAAAAAGTAATCAATGAACCAAACTTACACATTAAATTATTGGCCTTTTTAAATTAAATTAAGGTTCTAGACAAGCTAGGTCAACTGCAACTCAACAAAATCATAAGTGTGATCTTTCTTCACCATCTTCCATTCTTGATGGACTTCAATACAGGGAACACTATCTAACCTGCTAGTTTGATAAAATTTGTGAGAAATTACTCTCACTAAAAAATCTATTTCTAGATCTGTGATTGTGGATATTGTCATTCCTCTCTTATTCCACACTACCTAAGTGTTTTTTTGAATTATTTCTTTAGTCTGGCATCTCATTATTTTCTTCCCTATTAGACTAGGATAGTTTGTTACTTGGTGAATCATATCCTTAGTGATCCTGACTAGCCCATTCTCCAGCCATATCTTCATGGCATGAACTCTTCTTAACACAATCTTGATCCATTCAACCTTAAAGTTTCATGGAAAATTGAGGGCATGCACTAACCCTTTCTTGACAATTTGTTGATGTTCATCCTTCAACACTCTGTTGTTGCATAACTTGTTATATGCCTCCCTTAGCTCATAATCTTCTATTTCCCTGATTTTACACATGTAGTATGAGCGTACATCATTAATCATTAAGACCTTATATGGGATCAATGATAGGGAACCCATGAGATCTCCCTTCGTCACACTTTCCAGAATGACTTAAAATTTCTGTGGTTTGCACGAATCATTCCTCACAAGTTGAACATTTAAAACTTCCTTTTCCTTTCTTCTTAGTTGCTGCAAATGAAGTAGATGCCATATCTCTAAAACTAGTGTTCAAATTATGAGTTCAAGTTACTTGGTAATACCTTGATTCAATAGTCCTTCATGATGTTTTCCAATGACACGTTGTAGAGATCTTCTCAAATTTTACTTAGCACAGATAGCTCTTGTTAATCGTCTTAAAATTGCTCTACAAATTCTCAAATCATTGGATGAAATGAAAAAGAAAGATAATAATTTTATATATAGACCTCAAATGGTCATATTAGGGCTTCATTAAATGATCTATACATTGGGTAGGTGAATACAGTTGTCTCAACCTTTTGATGTCAACTTCGATTAACATGTACTTAGTCAATACTACCATTTAGTTTCTTCTTGGTAGATATCACATCTCGGCCATCATAGGAGCTTGACACACACTAAGTGACTCGGTCACTATGGACTTAAATATTGATGCTCGACATCAAATGTGCAATATAACTTCTTTCTCAGATCTATCCTAATACATCATAATTTATGCAAATGTGGACTTTAACATATCTAATGTCAGGAACTGATGTAAAATATATCATTAGAAAATTCAGCTCCTAACATACCTTCTTTTCTTACTTTGATGTAGTGCGATCACCTGATCCATTAGATTGGGTGACCTTAGGTTCACTGGCTCCACTACTTCTTGCTTCCTCTTTCTTTTTCCATATCTTATTCATCTAGTTCCTTATTTTTTCAATAGTTTCTTTATTCCTGAATTGTTCATTGCTCAATGCATGTGCTCTACAGTCTCTTTTTATGTGAGAAATCTTGTGGCATTTGTAATAAACAAGACTTCTACTTGTATGTGGCATTTGTAATAGACCAGACATTTGTGTGGCATTTGTATGGTGTAGGAACACCCTCAAAAGACTAAATCAGAGGAAGAGAACTAATTCCAAGGAGATCAAAAGTCTTCTTTATATTCCTAGATGACTATGTACCCTCATAAGAGTCCTGATGTTGAATCAAGTGCTTTTGGGTGGCCATATAAACCTAAAACACTTAGATTGAGGGGACTGATAAAAGAGGTGTTTTATGTTAGATGTTGTCATTATGGAAACATATGATCCTCATGAAGATCTCACAAGTTAGAGAGCAAGTATAGCAGAGCGCATCACAAATTTGTCTAAGTGTGAGACAATGTTTTCACAGTGTACTAGGACATAGTTTTTGTTTCCAATGTTGATTGGAGTGAGTTCACTACTTGTGCACTTTAACATAGACTCTATGATGGCTAATGATGACCCATATCAGAGTGCAAGTCATTATGACATGTACAAAATTAGTTATGATAGTTTTACCGAAGACAGTGTGAAGCCGACAGGACAGAATATGAAGGTAGAATTGGTAAAGAGTTAAGGGATTATTTTGTTTATCAAAATAATGACTTAACAATATAAAGGGATGAAATCCTAGATTTTAACTCTTAGATAATGATATATGGAAGCCGACCATGTAAATTTATTAGCCTTAATAACTTGTATATATATGCAATTGTAATTGAAAAGAAAATATATGAAGCGAAGAAAAAGTGATGTGATAAATGTAATTGTGAAGCAAATGTAATAGTCATAATGAAAAGATAAGAGAAGAAAAGGAATATTGATACAAGAAGAAAAAGGTTATGTACCTTACCTATTTTGTATACATTGTATATTACTTGTTTGGGTAGTGGGCTCATCTAGTAATCAGATTTTGTATTGACAACTCCTAACAGGGTTGAGGCTTCTAACAAGGCCTATAGTCCCTTAATCAGGACTGATACACTATATGCTTGTAATAGACTCCTAACAGGGTCAATATCCTTAACATGAGACTTTTGATTAGTGAATCTTTGTGGGTACCATCCCCACCAATGTTTTCCCTTGGCCAGGGTTTCCTCGAGAACAAACAATGTGTTATGAGTTCTTTGATGTTGTTGCTATGCATGTTATTTAGTTTCTTATGTTATGCATGTGTGAAGATAATCTGTTAGATTCATATTTGGGAAAAAGATAAAGTTTGTAGAATACTGATTCACCCCCCCCTCTCAGTATTCCCTATTTCTAACAATTTATATCAGAGCTTAGTTACTCGGAGAAGAATCATTCAAGGAAAGCCTAGCAGCTTGAGTAAGATCTCTATGGATATGGATCAGCTATAGAAGAATCTTGATGAAGCTCTTGAGAAGATTGATAGGCTTGCTAATGAAAGAAACACTCTGAAAAGGAAATATGATGATGCAAAGAACCTTATTGAGAAATTGAAAAACAAGATAGAAGATCTGAAATCTGAAAAGGAATCCAAGGTTCTTATTGAAGATTGCGATGACAATTTAGAAAAAGAAAATGTGATCCTTAAGCATGAACTGAAGATAGCAAAACTGAAACTAAGTTTGAAAGATGGAAATGACAAAAATGAAACAAATCTGAGATCTGAGAATGAAAGATTGAAGATTGAAAATGAAGAATTAAGATCTAAACTTGGCAAAGTAACATTTGAATTTGAGAAAGTAAATTTACAACGTATAGAACTTGAGAAATACAATAAGATTGTGAAAGGTGAATTGACTCAATCCAAACAATAACTTGAAAAGCTATATTCAAATAGTGAGAAGATCGATGAACAAGTATCTTTTAGGAAACCATCCTATGATAAGAATGGACTTGGATTTAATATATTCAGAAAAAATGATGAAAGAAAAGAACCAGACCTGAAAGTATGTAAAAGCATTGATGAAAAGATGTCAAATGAGATCAACAAATCTGAAGATGCACCTAAAGAAGAAGAAACATCGAAGCAAGAAGAATCATCCAAAGGTATGCAAAGAGAATTCAAAGGTAGATGTTGTGGTTGTAATACTATTGGTCACATGAAGAGAGATTGTAGAGGTAAACAATTTAAACCTCTTAATGGTTATTGTTATAAGTGTCATGGTTTTGGACATAGAGCTATTGAATGTAGAAAATATGAAGTTATTGAGAATAATTATGGTAGTAGAATGTTTAGGAATAATAACAATGCAGGTAAGAGACCTACTGAAGATATGAATAGAAGAAATGGATTAGCATGTTATAGATGTAACAAGGTTTGACACATTGCTAGAAATTGCAGGTCATAGATCAATCAACAAGGACCAAGATATGGTAAGAATGCAATTGTTTGTCAACTATGTAACAAGATTGGATATACAACAAGATTTTGTAGAATGAACAATGGAACTTATCATCCTAACCCTAACCCTAGGAATCATGCAAGAAGAAATGAAAGCACAAGAAACCGTCAGAAAGGTTGCTACAGTAATGAAGATGAAGTAAAGTTTGTTAAAGGCATAGATCAAGGAGACATATTCAAAATTGAAGGTAATTAGAAAGGTGAAGTATAAAGTGGTAAGAGTGAATCCTTACCTGACCTATCTTTAAGCACTTAAATTATGTAAATTGCAGTAGTTTAGGAACTTAGAATTAGTGTAGAAGTAGATTTATGATGCATTAAGTCTTGCGCAGTTAATGTAGGGTAGTTTATGATGTACTACTACTATGGTTAAGAGTGCAAAAGAAAATGTTATGTTTTGTGAGATCACAAGAAGTTTTAAGTTTTTGCAGGTTAACAGAAACAAGTTTTTGGAATGAAGCAGCAAAAGAATTGAATGCGATGTCAGACCTAAGTGAGATTCAAGTGATAAAAGGTTATGATCGAAGTTATTTGTCTATCAAAGTGAATTGAAGTGTTTGGAAGAGCATAAAGCAGTGATTGGAAGCATTTTGTAGTGATTTGGTGAAGGATTGAAGT
Source organism: Chamaecyparis obtusa (assembly GCA_027943335.1). Taxonomy (NCBI): domain Eukaryota; kingdom Viridiplantae; phylum Streptophyta; class Pinopsida; order Cupressales; family Cupressaceae; genus Chamaecyparis; species Chamaecyparis obtusa. Next base: position 14,707,966 of record BSBK01000529.1, read on the forward strand.
ACCGAATCTACGGAAGCCCTAAAATCATGAATTTGAGGTATTTATCTTGATAAATCTTTGAATCGGTATAAGATATTAGAAGAAATCATGGATGTATCCTTAATTCACAATGTCAGAGTTAAGAATAGACCTAGATTGAAGAAAGAACTAGTAGAACCCTTGGAAGATGATCCTAAGTTAGCACTATCATCTGTACTAGACAAAGTTTTGCATTTGGAAAATGTAAGAACTTATCTTGGATGTAAGATTGAAACCCTAAGTGACAATGACTTTACTAGTTAGTATCAGAAGATTTACAATCAAGATATGTCTTTGAAGAAAGTATATGAACATTTGAAAGATAATGAGATTGTTAGGTATTCATTGAAATATGAGTTTTGTTAGAACCTGCAAAAATTTTCAAGGCTGTTTGTAATTTTTCCTGGTCTCTGCATTAGTTTTTTGTGCTCTGGCCCTCAAACCCTATCTTTAAATTTTCAAATATCTAGCCATTAGTGAAAAAACCCTTTTTATTCTAGCCCTATTATATTTCTTCATTACCTTTTCGGGTCACTTAAGTGATTAAAAAATGCACATGTGCTTTACTTTTTTGGTCAGTCGCTAGTTCAGATGCTTCTCGGCAGTTTGACCTTTAACATTTTGTGACTCCACTGGCAGTTTCATTCCCTTTGGTAACATGTTCGCATGGTTAGCGAGGCCCAACATCACAGTTACCTTCAATCTAACAATGGGTGCATGATCTCATGGAATATTCCTTCCCCTTGAGATCATGCGACAATCACCTGATCTTCCAATGTGTTGCGACCTGTGTGTGGTGGGTCCTTGTTTGCTCAGTCATCCTAACTTGGTAGCTTCTCATTGGCCGAGGTGGATTGTGATGTGGATCCTGTCAGTGGGGCTTGCAGTGAAGGTCTTTGGATCTACGGCTGGTGCATGATCTCATGGAATATTCCTACCCCATGAGATCATGTGACATTCATTGATTTCGAATCTGATCGGGGATGGTGTCAGTGGGTCTAGTGCTAGGTGTTGCAGAGATGGAGGCCTTTCATTGGTCATAGTGAGTGGTGACTAGGATGATGTTAGTGGGGCCAATATTTCCAAATAGGTTAAAGCACTAAAAGATCTCACGGTTGTCATTATACCGCTAGGGTAAGATGCACGATGGTTAAGTCCGAGGTATAATGATGACCATTGATCTTGTCTTAAGGGAGATAATTTGTAGTGGGTTCGATGTGCTACATGATGCTGAGGTGCTCATTTCTTATTGGCTAAGGGACTGATGACATGGTGGTGGACTTTTCAATGGCTTGTTGATTGTTATGTGATTAATAAGAACCACCCAATCTACCAAGAAATAAAAGATATCAACGGTCATGTTTTAAACTTGTTGACCAACCATTGCAGGTTCAAATTTGAATTTTCTAAGGGGTTTTCTGTGAGAGAAAGGACTTGTTTTTAATGCTTGGGCAGCTGGAATTGGTAAAATTGGTAGCACCTACTATTGCAAGGTGGTCCAGAGTTTATGGATTATTGCAGGGGTCTGTACCATGAATAAATGATTGAATTTTGTTGCTCGAGGCATGTTGCAGGTGGCCAAATAGATTGATATACATGATAGATTCATGGTCTTCAATACACAATTTAGAATTATCATTTATGGAGATCATTCTTGGATCTCTTTCAGACTTGTTTGCTTGGTTTTCTCCCCTGTAATAAATTCCTGATTGAATCCTAATTGGTAGGGTGGTTGAAAACCCTAATTGTGCCCTAGTCATCTAAGGCTTGTTGCATCCTAATTTTTTGGGATTCCAAGATGATTAGTGGTGGCATATATTGCAAGAAGTGGTATTTTGTAGTGGTTAGATGGTTGAGTTTTCTACCTTGTAAATATTTCCTTCTTCTCTGCATATAGGGTTCCCTCTTTCCTCTCTGGTTTGGAGAATACAATACAAGTCGTAATAGTTTTTCTTATGTATGAGATTTCAATATATTTGTACTATTATCAAACTATCTCCATTTAAATCCTGAACTTGTTGATTACAACATCAAGGATGTTTGGTCTTTCCATTAGCACTTCCCATGTGTTTGCAATGGAGTTGTCTTCGCAGAGATAACTGAGTTCAAGATTGGTTTTCAGATATGTATGAGTTGGGGTATCAAGGGTGTCCCATGCTTGTCTTCTAGTAGATGTTGGTTAATGTATTCCTTGTTTATAGGTCTCTTCTAAGGGGAGGGTTAAAATCCTTTGAATAGGTGATAACATATTTGGGTACATAGGTGGATTGTTGAAGTGAGGTCTGATTGATGGTGTATGATTGATGTAAGGCATCAACATATTAGGATATATTGTTTTCTTGTTTCATAGCTTTGTTACAATGAGGTATTTGGCTTTGTTGCCCATTGGATAAGGCACTGGTCTATGGGAGACTTAGGATATTTGAGGGGTCCATTCAACCCAAAACCCAAAATCATTTACATAAAGTACCACCTTTCCCTTTCATGTTGTTAGGATAGGTTTCTAGTCTTTCATACTCATTTCATGGAAGTAGGGCTATTACATAAGGTCATGGTTTCATTGGGGTACAGGATACCTATAAGAGTCTGAAAGCTATTCCATAATAATATATCTATAGGCCTGTTGTTTGTCATGAGATCTCTTGAGTGTGCAGATAAGGCAATACCTACCTGAGTGATGTGGAGCTCAAAGAAGAAGGAAGATTCCTTTCAATCCTCATCAATTGGACCATTTTTTGTCAAATTTGAGTGCACAATCTGAGAATCAAGCCCATATATTTATTCAAGTTTGGTCCTACGGGGAAAAGCTCCAACAAAATGGTGACTCTATTGGGGAGAAGCAAAAGATAGAAAGCTTCCTTGCTTGGCTAGATCATCCCAGAGTCTTGGTTGAAAGATCATAGAGTCAAATAGATAAAAAAAATTTGCTACATCTTCTCACTAAGTGTTGAGTGGTGACTTTGAGTTCTCGGTTTGATTAGTGCAGTTCCTAACAAGTAGTACAAACCCTGGCAAAGTTTTTAGTTGATTGGAAGAAGGTACAAAAACATTGTAAAATTTTCCTCTTCAAGGATGTGGCAACTCTACATAGCAAAGAATCTGATGGAGCTACATAGTGAGCTATAGATCTACCCTACCTTCCAATCAACAAGCTAAGTTCTTGATACATAGATTCCAGGTATTTTGGTTTTCATATGTCCTTTTTTTATGAAAATCATTTATAAAGAAAATGTTTCCCTATCAAGTGTTAAGCACCGTTGTAAAGGGATGAATATTAGTGGGTAGCTCCTCATGGAGGAATATAGGCCCTTTTGTTTTGATGGCATTGAGGGTGCCCCTAATGAGTTCTCTACCGAGGATGGGAAGTGCTTGCCTAGATTCATAGCTAGTGGATCTATTTTGGCAAGCCAACATATATTTGATGTCATGGGTCTTTTTGGTGAAATGGATGTTGAACATGAAGATGTTGCTATGAGACTGCTTGTGTAGACATTTACTGATGGTGCAAGGAATTGGTTCCTATTCTTGCCTTCATGTTCAATCCATTCTTGGGATGTATTGAGAGAAAAATTTGTAGAACATTTTGATGAGGTTGCTTCTCTCAAGAAGGAAATAGCAAAGAGAAAGATTGAGAACTGACAGTTAGTGGAGGACAAGAGGTTGTGAAGACTGGTGGTTCCTTATGTTGATCATGAAGAAGCCAATGTTTCTGATGTTGATTCTCATTATGCAGAGAGTGTTGATTATGAAGCTGACATTGAGGTCAATGCATATGAGGATGCTGAAGATGAATCTGAGGTTGGCAATACTTCCTTTTTGTTTGTAGATTTTTCTTCTGTTCAGCATGAGAAGGCAACTTTCTTTTCCCGGTTTGATGATGTTTTGTGTGAGGAGAAGAATATTGACTATGATGCAGATGATGATTCCTACATTGATTTACTCACACAAAATGATCTAAGGCCAGAGGTCTCCATTCTTGTCTTGGATAGGGATGATGTTTGCAACAATAGGGGTGAAGCTGGTGAAGATGAAGACAAGGCCCAAAGTCCATTGAGTAGTGAAAAGATATCAGCTCTCTTGGCTAAAGAATTTCAAAGGTATGCACCTGGTGTGGACTTTGATTTGCAACTCCCCTTTGACATATCCTTTGACACTAATAATGAGGCCAGTGTTCAAAGTGATTAGAATGACCCATGTGTACCAGAGGTCCCCTCCTGTAGTGACTTTGTAGAAGAAGTGATAGAAGGTCATGACAGTGTGTTTTCCTATCATAAGAATTCTATTGATGAACAAGTTTCCTGTTCATATCTTTTTCCTTCTTTTGCTAAGAATGATAGTGATGGTGACAGTATTGAGGACTTTGTCTTCAATAATTGGGATAGAACTTCTTTTGATGAAAATGATGATGCAGATCAGTTGTTCCCCTGTCACAAGAATTTTGAGATAGGCATTCACTTGGTTCATGATTCCGTTAGTGAAGACATCATGGATGAACCAAGTTGCTTAGTGGCTGAGGCAATGCATGAAGGCAAATTTGAGGATCCAATTCCTTCTTAGCCAGGTATTTTTGTGGTAATGCATGATGATCAGTATGTCCTATTTTCTGATGCATTACTAGATTAGTTTTTTATTTCTAGTCATCAGGAAGAAGTAAATGATGTTCCTTACTTCTTGGAATATGAGTATGAATGTAATGGTTGTGGCTGGAAGAACATGGGTAGTGATCAGTACAGTTTTATTCTTCAGTCCATGAAGATTCACATATGTTGGCCGTAAGATGGTCCAGACAATTTCAGATGTTTGGTCACATATGTGGATGAAAATTAGATTTTTGATTCAAGAGGGCTTTGATTTTTCTTTTGGTTGCCTGGGACCACCAAGTAAAGCTATAATTCTTGTAAATTATTTGTAAATATTTTCCCTTTCTGTTGTGTGTTTCCCTTCCTATTTTCCTGGTTCAGTTGCCAGTTTTTGAGGTCCTAATTTTTGTCCTGTGGGTGGTCTGCTCTCCCAGTAATTCTACATTCTTGCATAGGTGTAGGTTGCCCATCATCCCCAAACAAAGCCACTGTTAGAACCTGCAAAAATTTTCAAGGCTATTTGTAATTTTCCCTGGTCTCTGCAATGGTTTTCTATGCTCTGGCCCTCAAACCCTATCTTCAATTTTTCAAATATCTAGCCGTTAGTGAAAAAACCCTTTTTATTCTGGCCTTGTTATATTTCTTCATTACCTTTTTAGGCCACTTAAGTGATTAAAAATCCACATGCACTTTACTTTTATGGTCAGTCACTAGTTCACATGCTTCCTGGTGGTTTGACCCTTAACATTTTGTGACTCGATTGGTAGTTTCATTCCCTTTGGTCGCATGTTCACATTGTTAGTGGGGCTCGACATCACAGTTACCTTCAATCTAACGGTAGGCACATGATCTCATGTAATATTCCTTCCCCTTGAGATCATGCGATAATCATCTGATCTTCCAACGTGTTGCGGCCTGTGCATGGTGGGTCCTTGTTTGCTCAGTCATCCTGACTTGGCAGCTTCTCATTGGCTGAGGTGGATTGTGATGTGGATCTTGTCAGTGGGGCTTGCGGTGAAGGTCTTTAGATCTATGACTGGTGCATGATCTCATGGAATATTCCTGCCCCATGAGATCATGCGAGATTCATTGATTTTGAATCTGACTGGGGATGGTGTCAGTGGGTCTGGTGCTAGGTGTTGCAGAGATGGAGGCCTTTCATTGGTCATAGTTAGTGGTGACTGGGATGATGTCAGTGGGGTTGATATTTCCAAATAGGTTAAAGCACTACAAGATCTCATGGTTGTCATTATATCGCTGGGGTAAGATGCATGATTGTTAAGTCCGCGGTATAATGATGGCCATTGATCTTGTCTTAAGGGAGATACTTTGCGGTGGGTTTGATGTGCTATGTGGTGCTGAGGTGCTCATTTCTTATTGGGTGAGGGACTGATGACATGGTGGTGGAATTTTCAATGACTTGTTGACTGTTATGTGATTAATAAGAACCACCCGATTTGTCAAGAAATAAAAGATATCAACTGTCACATTTTAAACTTGTTGACTGACCGTTGCAGGTTCAAATTCAAATTTTCTAAGGGGTTTTCTGCGATAGAAAGGACTAGTTTCTAAAGCTTGGGCAGATGGAATTGGTAAAATTGGTAGTGCCTATTGTTGTAGGTTGGTCTAGAGATTGATGATGATTGTAGGGGTCTGTACCATGAATAAATGGGTGAATTTTGTTGCTCAAGGCATGTTGCAGGTGGCTGAATAGATTGATATGTGTGATAGATTCATGGTCTTCGGTACACAATTTAGAATTATCATTTATGGAGATCATTCTTGGATCTCTTTCAGACTTGGTTGCTTAGTTTTCTCCCCTATAACAAATTCCTGATTGAATCCTAATTGGCAGGGTGGTTGAAAACCCTAATTGTGCCCTAGTCATTTGAGGCTTGTTGCATCCTGATTTTTTGGGATTCCAAGATGATTAGTGGTGGCATATATTGCAAGAAGTGGTATTTTGTAGTGGTTGGATGGTTGAGTTTTCTACCTTGTAAATATTTCCTTCTTCTCTGCATATAGGGTTCCCTCTTTCCTCTCTGGTTTGGAGAATACAATACAGGTCATAATAGTTTTTCTTATGTATGAGATTTCAATATATTTGTACTATTATCAAACTATCTCCATTTAAATCCTGAACTTGTTGATTACAACATCAAGGATGTTTGGTCTTTCCATTAGCACTTCCCATGTGTTTGCAATGGAGTTATCTTCACAGAGATAACTGAGTTCAAGATTGGTTTTCAGATATGTATGAGTTGGGGTATCAAGGGTGTCCCATGCTTGTCTTCCAGTAGATGTTGGTTAATGTATTCCTTGTTTATAGGTCTCTTCTAAGGGGAGGGTTAAAATCCTTTGAATAGGTGATAAAATATCTGGGTACACAGGTGGATTGTTGAAGTGAGGTCTGATTGATGGTGTATGATTGATGTAAGGCATCAACATATTAGGATATATTGCTTTCTTATTTCATAGCTTTGTTACAATGAGGTATTTGACTCTATTTCCCATTGGATAAGGCACTGGTCTATGAGAGACTTAGGGTATTTCAGGGGTCCATTCAACCCAAAACCCAAAATCATTTACATAAAGTACCACCTTTCCCTTTCATGTTGTTAGGATAGGTTTCTAGTCTTTCAGATTCATTTCATGCAAGTAGGGCTATTGCTTAAAGTCATGGTTTCATTGGGGTACATGATACCTATAAGAGTCTGAAAGCTATTCCACAATAATATATCTATAGGCCTGTTATTTTTCATGAGATGTCTTGAGTGTGCAGATAAGGCAATACTCACCTGAGTGATGTGGAGGTCAAAGAAGAAGGAGGATTCCTTTCAATCCTCATCAATTGGATTGTTTCTTGTCAAACTTGAGTGCACAATGTGAGAATCAAGCCAATATATTTTTTTAAGTTTGGTCCTGTGGGGAAAAGCTCCAACAATTTTGACGATGAAGAATGCACTAAGATCATTTTGAGCAGGATTCATAATAGGAAATTTTGGCTAGAGGATAGAGTAATAGACATTACTGCTAATTTGATTCATGATGTAACTAGATTATCTAAATCTGGTGCTATTCCCTTAAATGAGAAGAATATGAGGAAAACAATGATTTATAATACATGTTCATCCTATAATGGTAGAGGAATTGTAATTAGTAAAATCAAACAAGATGACGTAAGATATTTGTGCAAAATCCTAACCACTAAGTTTTGTGCAAATTCTAGAGAGGATGATATGGTAGCTGGTATGGTACATATATCACATTTGATGTGTGTTGACAAGGTACCAGTAGATATGTGTGAAATCCTAAGAATTCAATTGTTTGAAAACTTGGAGAAGATTAAGAAGACCAATATGCACAATTTAGATTTTCTTCTTTGATCACTTATATATTTTTCCACCTATTAAGAGGATTTCCTTACTCAATTACAGATGATTGGAATAATGGAAAAAACACTATGGAAAGAATCAATAAATTATATTTGAAACATGTTATTGATAATGTGAATGAAAGTGTTATGTTGGTATTGAAGACATTTCAGAGATTGGTATCTAGCAGATCAAGGATTCCACAATTTGTTGTGGAGATATATAAAAGTGATATATGTTTCATGGCTGACACTGACTTTACCTATATTGAAGTAGTGGAACCTAGAATTGAGTTCATAGACCCTCTTGGCTATGAGATATCTGAGGCAGAGATAGAAGGATATGTTGGCAGGTTACTTAAGAGTAAGTTGGACACCGAGTGCAAGAGATTTGGAACATTTGAAGAAAAGTTCAACCTTGCTAAAGCTATAATGGAAGAAAAGCAGTCTAAGCAGAGAGTGGACAAAACTATAAAGAAAATATTAAAGGATTCTGGCATGACAGAGCATGAGTTTGATATTGCAAAGAAGACAACAACAACAATCAGAGGTATTGAGTAGAAAGAAATCTTGTTTGTACCTCCCTTGTCATCAAGTGCAGTTGAGCATGAACCTACACAAGTAAAGGTGAAAGTTGAGGAACCTGAGGAAGAACAAGAAACAAGGAAATCCACTAGATCCTCTTCTTCCACACCTAGAAAGAGAGTGAAGGAAAGTGCTACAGGACCTGGTAAGAGGCCAAAATTTTTGGTGCCACCAGTCCCTAGGAAAATTGTAGTATTTAAAGATGATGACACTACTGTGAAGAAGAAAGCATGGAAACCTAGAATTGAGAGAGTGAATGAAGAAATCATACAAGATGGAGAATTTACTAAGATGAATAAGTACTATGACCTTTATGACTATTCTGAGAGATTGAATCTTGAAAATTTTGTTGTTAAGTACATGATTCTAGCTAACAAGAAGTTTGATACTATTCAAGGCAAGATTCCTGATGACCTATTCAAGAAGCTTGTTAATAGGAAAATGAGAGCACAAGAAGAAGATAAAACTATAAGAGAAAATATGGTGAAGAAACTATGTTGTGAAAGATGATGAGAATCTTGAATAGATTTTGAAGCCCCTTGGCACTCTTTTAAGGACTAAGAGGAGAACCATTCAGATCATGGCAGGACAGTATGGGCAAGTGAGAACAGAAACAGGACAAGCAATAATTAAAGTTATGGCAGAAATTGTTGGAGAGACTTTAGTTGCAGCAGATCAAGAGAAAGAAGTAGAATAGGAGGATATTCCCTCTCCACCTGCTATAAATATTGAAGAAGAATCTATGAATGTTGAAGGTACAAAGATTACTTTGGACACTAAAGAAAATGTATTTCAGAACTTAGAAAACATTGTTGACAATTCGGCTCTTGATGAAACAGATAGAATTGAACAAGAAGAACTAACCCAATCTATGACTGAAGAACCTAAAGAAACTGAGGTTGCAGTACCCCTTCCTACAAAATAAGACAGCAGTCTTACTCCTAAGACTGAAAAGAAGAAGGAAATTGGATCTTTATTTGAAGATTTAGGAAAGGAAGTTGATGATGATGATCAGTTAGTATTGATCACTTCCTTGAATAAAATTATTGTTAAAAACAAGAAGGTAAAGAATCTTGAAGGTTGTCTGAAGGACTTAACTAAAAAGTTACAAGGAGTTGTAACCACATAGATTGCAAATGCAGACCCTCTGGAGAAAGCAAAGAAACTGATGAGAACCTTTGATGACGAGTTTACAAATTTATCTAAGATTGCAAAGGTAAAGGCACAAGTAGACTATGAGGCTGGAATGCTTTTGAGTATCAGTCAAAATATCAGAGATGATGTCAATAGTCTTGATATCTGTATCAAGGATTTGAGGAGACATTTAGGAATAGGAAAGTCTTTGTACATACAGTGTACAACACCAGAGATTTTGGTAGCAGAAGAAGACAAGCACATCAAGCTGAAGGAAGTAGAGATTCAGAATGAATCAAACCTTCTTTCTAATCCTAATGTGAAGATTAGTCACATTGAGAAGAAAGTTCGGAAGTTGTATGATGAAATAAGAATTTTGCAAGATGAGAGCAATAGAAAAATGAGGAGACTCACTCTTCTGAGAGAACATACTTCCATGAAGATAAGTGTTATTGAAGAGAAGTTGAAAGAATGTCTTACAACTAGGATATCATTTTAGAAATTCAACTTTGAGACCCTCCAAGCATGTCAAATTGCAGCTTATGGATTGAGCACACTACTTAATGTGGCAGATTCCATCAAGAAGTCATGGGAAAAAGACTTAGAATCTATTAAAGTTGATTTTGCAGATTGTGTTGCAAGCCTACCGGCTTTGCAATAAGAAATTTAAGGTATAATCTTTTGTGTTACAATTTTGTTAGCCTCCTTACTTTATTTTGTCATTGTTGTCAAAGGGGGAGAGATATACAGAAAATTGAGAATTATACAGAGCAGAAGATAGATAGTATTATGTATGCTCTTAGGGGGAGTATTGCAGTATATAAGAATTATTTTTGAGGAGATATAAGGATAGTATATATCTTATACTATGGCCAATTTTGAGACAATTTTGAAATTTTGCTATTGTACACTTAGCCATTTTTCTCATATGTTTCCACCAATGACAAAGGCGGAGATTGTTGGAAATTTGGATGAAGTGAGTACATAGATGTTGTCATTATGGAAACATATGATCCTCATGAAGATCACACAAGTCAGAGAGCAAGTATAGCAGAGCGCATCGCAAATTTGTCTAAGTGTGAGATAGTGTTTTCACAGTGTACCGGGACATAATTTTTGTTTACGACATTGACTGGAGTGAGTTCAATCCTTTCACACTTGAAAATAGACTCTATGATGGCTAATGATGACCCATCTTAGAGTGCAAGTCAGTACGACATGTACATAATTAGTTATGACAATTTTACCAAAGATAGTGTGAAGCCGATAGGATAGAATATGAAGGTAGAATTGGTAAAGAGTTAAGGGATTATTTTGTTTATCAAAATAATGAATTAACACTATAAAGGGATGATAGCCTAGATGTTAACTCTTAGATAATGATATATGAAAGCTGACCATGTAAATTTATTAGCCTTAATAACTTGTATATATATGCAATTGTAATTGAAAAGAAAATATATGAAGCGAAGAAAAAGTGATGTGATAAATGTAATTGTGAAGCAAATGTAATAGTCATAATGTGAAGATAAGAGTAGCAAAGGAATATTGATACAAGAAGGAAAAGGTTATGTACCTTGACCTATTTTGTATACATTGTATATTACTTGTTTGGGCAGTGGGCTCATCTAGTAATCAGATTTTGTATTGACAACTCCTAATAGGGTTGAGGCTTCTAACAAGGCCTATAGTCCCTTAATTAGGACTGATACACTATATGCTTGTAATAGACTCCTAACAGGGTCAATATCCTTAACAAGATACTTTTGATTAGTGAATCTTTGTGGGTACCATCCCCATTGGGGTTTTCCCTTGGCCAGGGTTTCCTCGAGAATAAACAATGTGTTATGAGTTCTTTGATGTTATTGCTATGCATGTTATTTAGTTTCTTATGTTATGCATGTGTGAAGATAATTTGTTATATCCATATTTGGGTAAAAGATAAAGTTTGTAGAATACTAATTCACCCCCCTCTCAGTATTCCCTATTTCTAAAAGGATTATTTACATTAGTTGTTATCAAAGCTCCTAAGGTCCTTAGGAGGAAGAATACACCATGTCAGAGAATAGTGATGAAGAAGTGCCAAGTAGAGTAACTAATGCATAATTGGAAAAAGTTTTTAGAGAGAAAAAGGAAAAATATGAGGCCCAATTGGAGAAGATGGCAAGAGATATGAAAATGCTGTCAGAGAAGATGGATAAGGGAAGCAATGGAAACTTTGATGAGGATGCAGTGGGGACTGAAGAAGAAGCCCCTGAGCAGGAGGAAGAACAAGTGCCTACTGATCAAAGGATGCTCCTAAAGATATTGAAGTCCATGGAGAGAAGAACCATGGATGCAAGATTCGACCTGCCTGTCTATAATGGGAAGCTAGACCCTGATGTTTTCTTGGATTGGATTAATGGTATCACTAGTTTTTTTGACTATGAGGACATCCCTGAAAACCAGAGGGTGAAAATGGCCAAGTCAAAGTTGCAGAGGTCTGCCCTCACATGGTGGAATTTCACCCAAGATGAAAGAGTGAAGGAAGGAAAGAGACCAGTCACCAATTGGAAGAAGATGGTGGGTCTATTGAGGGAAGTATATATCCTTGCATATTATGAAGTCCAACTTCATAAGAAGAGGATGGGTCTAAGATAGAGAGACCAAGATGTCTCAACATACACTGAGGAATTCAGGATGCTTGGGATGAAATCAAAATTGGAAGAACCTAAGAGTGTGAAACTTGCTAGGTATATGCATGGCTTGAAGGTTTCTATTCAAGATGAGTTAAGAATGAGTACCATAACTAATGTCAACCAATGCTATCAGTTGGCATTAAAAGTAGAGGAGAATATGAGAAGGAAACAAGACCAGGCAAATAAAAGAAGAGGTACAAATAATAGCAGAGGTTTTCAAGGTAGAAGTCAACATAATGAAGGCAGACAAAACTCTAAGGAGTTTGGGAAGTCAAGCCAAGATAACCACAGAGGGGACAACAGTCCTAGAGATACCATTAGAGGAAGATGGAATAGTTCTAGAGGAAGAAATGGGGGTAGAGGTCTAGAAGGTGTGAAATGCTATAGGTGCCATCAAACATGACACTTAGCATCTAAGTTCCCTAAGAAGAAGAACAAGCAAGGGGAGAGGAGAGAAAACCTAGTCAGGGAAGAAGAGGATCAAGGGAAAAATGGCCAAGGATCCTATAACTTCCTAAGGAGGGAGAAAACTTGATGCTTAGGAGGACCTTGCTAAAGACACTAGTCACCCAAGAGCCACCCCAAAGGAAGAATCTATTAAGATCCTCATATACAAAATTAGAGGCAAGGTATGTAAGTTGGTTATTGATAGTGATTCTACTGACAATCTAATCTCTATTGAAGCAGTAGAGAAGTTGAAATTAAGAAGGGTCCCACACCCCACCCCTTACAAAGCATCTTGGCTTACTAAGAGCCAACAAACTATCATTTATGAATAGGCTTGGGTGGAGTTCCAACTTGGGAAATACAAAGACAAGCTACTCTATGATATAGTCCCAATGGATTCTTTCCATCTGCTCCTTGGGAGGCCATGGAAATATGATGTGGAAGCACACCATGATGGAAGGCTAAACACTTACTCAATCATGGACAAAGGTGAGAAGGTAACATTCGTGCCCCATTCTGATCATGTTGAAAATGAATCTAAATTTCTATTTGTAGGTGAAAAGGAATTTATAAAAAATATTAAGGAGGAAGGAAATCCTTGTTATTCTACTATTATTTTGCCTAAGAATGATAGAAATAAGGGAAAGGAAGTCAAGGCAGAAACCTTGAGGGGGACTGGCCCCAAGGAGGTGACTGATCTGCTTGAGCAATATAAAGACATTTTGTCTAAGGACTTACCTAGTGAGTTGTCTCCCATCAGAGAGATAAGCCATCACAAAACAAAGAAATGGCTAGGAAGATACAAGAACTTCTAGACAAAGGGTTGATTACCAAAAGCTTGAGCCCTTGTGCAGTACTTTCCCTTCTAGCCCCAAAGAAAGAAGGAAAATGGAGGTTGTGCACTGACTTCAGAGCCATCAATAGGATCATAATAAGATATAGGTTTCCCATGCCTATAATTGAAGACCTATTGGATCATTTAGGGGGTGCAAGGTATTTTTCTAAGGTGGACTTGAAGAGTGGATACCACCAAATTAGAATCAGGACTGGTGATGAGTGGAAAACAAAATTCAAAACCAATGAAGGCTTGTATGAATGGAGGGTGATGCCCTTTGGGTTTTCTAATGGCCCTAGCACATTCATGAGACTCATGAATGAAGTGCTCAAATCATTCTTGGGAAAATTTTTCATTGTATATCTAGATGACATCCTTATTTTTAGTAAAACAAAAGAAGACCATTTAAGGCATCTAGATCTAGTCCTCAAAAGATTACAAGAGGAAAAACTTTTCATAAACTTGGAGAAATGTGTTTTTATGCAGGAAGAGATTGTGTATTTAGGATTTGTGGTTGCAGGAGGAAACATAAAGATGGACCTTGATAAGATAGAGGCCATTCTATCTTGGCCTTCTCCAAGGACAATGATAGAGGTGAGGAGCTTTCATGGCCTTGCATCATTCTATAGAAAGTTCATCAGGAACTTTAGCCAGTTGTGTGCTCCAATGACGGAGACTATCAAAGGGGGACAAAAGAACAAGTTTGTGTGGACTAAGGAAGTAGAAGACTCTTTTCAGCATCTGAAGTAGAAGGTATCTGATAGACCAATCTTATCATTTCCTAATTTTCAAAAGGTTTTCACCATAGAATGTGATGCTTCTAACACTATAGTAGGAGCAATACTAAGCTAGGAAGGAAGGCCAATAGATTTTTTCAGTGAAAAAATTAATGATGCTAAGAGGAAATACTCCTCTTATGACTTGGAACTATATGCAGTAGTCCAAGCACTGGAAAAATGGAGACACTATCTCCTACCAAAAGATTTTGTGGTCTGGACAGATAATCAAGCTCTGAGTTTTCTAAACAATCAAGTAAAGTTGGGCCACAAATATATGACATTGGTTGAATCCATTCAAGCCTTCACCTTCTCCATAAAACATAAGAAGGGAGTTTCCAACAAGGTGGCAGATGCTCTAAGTAGAAGGATCATGATAGTACAAGAAATCATACTCCAAACTGTGGGTATTGACTCTTTGAAGGACATGTACCTATCTGATGAAGATTTCAAATATATCTATGAAATATGCTGTGATTTTTTAGAGGCATATCACAACCTGTATGAAGAATTCATGATTCAGGATGGACTCTTGTTTAAGGGACATCAACTGTGTATCCCAAGGCATTCTATGAGAGAGAACATAATCAGGGAGAAACATGCAGGAAGTATGGGGGGACACTTTGGCATGGATAAGACCTTGGAGTAGGTTAGGAGATTCTATCATTGGCCCAAGATGCCCATTGAGGTAAGGAAGTTTGTGGAGTCTTGCACCATATGTTAGAAAGCCAAGGGTACTTCAACCCATGCAGGACTATACCAACCATTGCCCATTCCCACTAGACCTTGGGAGAGTTGCAACATGGACTTTTTCATGGGTCTACCAAGGACACAAAGAGCATTTGACATCATCTATGTTGTAGTGGATAGGTTTAGCAAAATGGCCCATTTCATTCCTTGTAAGAGTACAAGTGATGCAACTTATGTAGCCAACCTATTATTTAAGGAGATTGTTAGAATCCATGGTCTACCCCTAACAATAATCTTTGATAGAGATGTAAGATTTGTAGGTCATTTTTGGAGGACCTTGTGGAAAAGGTTAGGGAAAAATCTTCATTTCGGTTCTTCCTATCATCCCCAAACGGATGGGCAGATTGAAGTTGTCAATAGTTCATTGGGAAAGCTATTGAGATGCCTAACCAAGCAGTATGGAGAAAAATGGGATAGTGTTCTTGCCCAAGAAGAATTTGCATTTAATGAATCCATCAATAGGAGTACAAGTAAGAGTCCATTCCAAGTTGTTTATGGGTAGAGTCCAAGAGGTATTCTTGAGTTAAGGGATCTTCCTCAAGGATGTCATGTAAGTGCTCATGGTGAAGACTTTGCAACCAACATCCAAGAGATGCATGAACAGGTCAAGCTAGCATTACAAAGAAGTTCAATGAAGTACAAAGAAAATGTAGACAAAAAGAGAAGAGACCTATAATTTTAGATTGGAGATTTGGTGTGGGTATACCTCAAGAAAGAGAGATTACCAAATGGAAAACACACAAAGTTGATGATGAGGAAAGTTGGTCCTTGTGAAGTCATCAAGAAACTAGGATTGAATACCTATGAGGTTATGTTGGTTCTTGGATAGGATTTTACACTCCATGAGATACCAATATGCCTATGACTAATATTAAGGATGGGTTAGTTCCAAATGTGAGAAATCTATAGGCAATTAGACCAACTATAGGGACAAGACTACCCTCTTCACTTCTAGCTTTGCAAAACCAAGGTGGGTACACCTGATCCAATTTGTTTTAACTCTATATTTATTCAATACTAGATCTTACAATAGATAACAGTGAGAAAGTACTAAATAAAAACCTATTATTCATTGAATCTCCATCATTGGGTAGGATAATATATACAAAGTAAAATAAATGTAAAAGACTGGTATTAATTCAATGTTTTTTAGGATTACAAGATTCCAATCATTCCATACAAAGATAAGATAGGAAGATCAAGGCCAGTGCCTTATTCATTGGGCAATAGAGTCAGAAAATAGAATGAATACAATAGTGTTTGATGAAAGGTGGGTCTTGAACATAAATACAAACTACTTCAAATCTTTCCTACTTTCAAAAATCCTTGAATAGATTCAGTAAACATGCATCCAACTCAAAGCAATTTTAATCCAATCCTAGATGAGAACTCAAAGTTCAAACACATACATATAAACCTCAAAGAGACTTAAAAATTTACCGAACAAACTCATAGGAAAGACAAAGATCCAAGATTCACATTAAGTTTTCCCTTTAAATGTTGCGTACATCAAATCCTGAACAAAGCTTGCAAAATAACAGCAGCAACCTGTACTTCATCTCTATTTCTCTGATAAAATGATACAAAATTTACAATCCCTAACTGAGTGTTAGGTTTCAAAATTTCTATCTTTTTCTCCTAAGCTCTCAATACCTAGAATGCTCTTGAAAAATCCTTTATATACAAGGAAATGCAACAAGCTACCAATCATTCTAGGGTTACAAAATTTCTAACCTAAAAAACCTTTACAACAACTTCAAAAGTTTACAATAAATTTACTTGGTGAAGCAAGTGAGATATTTGTAGCTGATCCTCTTTGCTTTATGTCTTCAATACTATTCTTCAGCTTTCTTCAACAAATTTGATTTCCAACATCTCGCTGTCCATATTGTAATAAATGTCTTCCTGCATTTCAACAACCTTTACGACCCAAAAAGAAAATGCCTTTGTTTGCTATAAGAAGCTGGTGGAGTATTAACTTTTTCAACATTAGGTATGTACTGATACCTCCACCTATCATATACTTCTTCACTTGGGAACTCAAAATTGGAAAACTCAGCCCTTTTCTTTGATAATTGTTCCCACTCATTTTCAATCTGAGTAACTCTATGCTGAAAATTGTCAAATGTTGATTTAGCATTTATTAACAACTTGACAGTGCCGCTAAAAGAATAAGTGTTACTTAGGACACCAATCATCCTCTCTGATAAAAGTGCATCCATCTCTTCCCTCCACTGATATGCCTCTTTGAATTTCCCTTTATCTGTGAAAATAGTAGGCACCAATTCATAGTTTGAAAGCATCAATTCAGCTTTCAACATGCATGATTTTCTGATAAAATTATCTAGAATGATACCATATTGTACCATTTTCTTTACAACCTGATGCACTGGCTTAATCAGTGGATCAGGGTCTTCTTGTCCTTTTGATAGAATATGAAATAACTTTACATTAGGAGACTTTTCAATCCATTTCTTAAAAATTGGGAACATTTCTATCTTCTCCTCATTCAAGGTTTCAAGTAAAGAATATAATTTACAGGCATGATTGTGGAAAATAGAGGGCTTCAAATCAATAGCAAATTGCATAATTGCATCTGTTATCTTTTCCTCATATTTTTGGTTTGCTAAAGCTATGGCCTTTATGTTCTCATCCTTTTCTTTCTCCAACCATACCCTTATTTCCCTCAGCATATTCATTTCTTGTGTCAGTCTTTGCTTCTCCCAAATAACCCTTGCATCCAAATTTGTCTCTAGGTAGGGGGATGGTGGTAGCTCAATTATTGGGCTTGAAAATGAAGCCATTGCAGGCCTATCAAAAATCACCAACTGAGGAGACCTATGATCTAAGGGCCCTGGCAATTGTGAAATCAATTTGTCCTTTTGAATTAGCTCAAACTTGAGCTCATTGTAAGATTTAAGGACCATTTCAAATTTGAGACTAAGCTCTTCTTTCTCTCTGGAATCCTTTTCTACCACATTAACATTGAATTTAGCAGTCTCCAAAATTAAATTTGATGCCTCTACACCGGATGTCTCTCCTACTCTTTGCACTAATAAACTGTCTATATATCCTGTAGAGAGATCTTCTTTTCTTCCTCTATCTTCTTCCCTCTTTAAAGACCACATTACTAAGGCTGCATGATCATTAGAAAAGATAGCTCCCCTAGTAGCCTGTTTGGCATGCTCTGCTAGAGAAAGAGTCTTTACCTTACTCTTTCTGATCTGATCAAAGATAATTGCATCAACAATGTCCCACTCTAGCAGAATCAGTACCCCTGTAGTATGAACCATGGCCCTTCCTTCTTTAGGAGTAATCTTTTCAAACTGTTTGACCATCTCTACCTTGGTTTCATTTTTAATTTCTACTATGTCTTTATTAGGATGCTCCTCCTTTTTCTTTTCACAAATCTCCTTGTATTGGTTTATTTTCATTCTCCATAGGAATTGGGAAAATGCCCTAGTTTTAAGAAACTTATCATCAACAAGGAAATAATCACTAGCTTGTTTCAAGATAGGGTCCAATTGTTTACCCTCAAATTCATTAGCAGTAAGGTCCATGGCAACCTCTTTAGGTGCCTCAGGCATCCCTTCTTGCAATTCATCACTGGAAACCAAGATGTCTCCCTCATTCCTCATTTGTATCAATTTCTCAGCTACCCCATGTTCATCTAACTAGATGGGGGACTGAGAAGGGGAATAAACCCCCTCTCCTAGCCTTACTTCTTGTTTCTGCCTCTTAGGAGAGGATCCCTACACTACTGGATCATCCATGGGCCTTTTCCCTTTTTAAGTAGAGGGAAAATCCTCACTTCTTTATTGTGGTGGTAAGAGAATAGTGTACCCACTCCTTTTCCACATCGTATAAACTCCTTTTGGAGTCAACTTCATGTATCTAGGCTAGCTCAAAATCTGCCTAGCCAATTCAGGGTCTGTCCTACTTACTGCAGCCTTCTTCTCATTTACAACATGCATGATGCCTTCAAAATGTTCTACAAGGGCATCCACTTTCCTCGCCCATGGTTCAAAACCTTTCAATGGGTCATAGGCCTTATCAAAATTTCTTATAAAGTCTACAGTCTTCTTGTAGACAACCCATTTTTCTTTCTTAATCTCTTGAGTTTGAAGGTCAAACTCATTTCTTACTATGTCCTCAGGGAAGTTGAGCTGATGCTCTATAAGAGCACACCTAATCTTGTCTTTGAACATTCCTGAAAGAAAACCCTCTGTGTCTGTACATCTCACCACTACTTTAGTCATCCTATAGGGCTGCAATACCTTATTTAAATGCACCCATCCTCCTTTTGTGATCACATATTGGTGTGCAATAGTTATATCTGGGAAAAAGGTTCCCCTTCCTTTACCAGTGAGAGTAGGCTCCTGCAAGTCACCAATTTGTCTCAAAATCTCTACATATCCCAACTTCAATGGGACTTGATAAGGTAAAATATAAGGTGCTACCTTGCAACCATACACTCTAAAAACTGTGGAAACTGGATATAAAATTATATCCCCAAAATTATGGACAATGGTGATATCTTGGAAATATTCCTTTGGTCTAATCAATCTCAATAGCTCCCTTGGGATTCTAGGATTATAAAATAATAAAAAATTTCTAAGTCTGGAAGTGAAATCTCTATCAAAAGCAATATAGCTAGCATCCATCCTGTCCCATGATAGAGCTGTGGTCCATAGCTGGACTGGGAGGGTTTCTCCATTTCTCTCTTTCACAATATTTACTGTTGAGCTGAAGAACTGCTCACCTTTGTATAGGAACATGTGCATAAGCATAGAATACCACCCAAATGGCCTATTAACTTTATTATCCTTGATTCCCTACAATCCCTCATGGATCAAATCAGCAAGATGAGATGCAAAATCAAAAATTATGCCAGCTGGGAGTGCAGTGTTTGTACTATCATGAACATGTATGGGACTGGCATATGAGTTGCCTCATCATACCCTAGAATTAGAGTAATAGACTTATAAAATTCTTGTGCTCTTTTACTAAACAAATCTAGCCTAAAAGGTTCTGGGGTGCTTGCACTTATAACACACATTGATCCAATTTGATCAATGAAATCCCTTAGAGGCCCTGCTCTCAAAAAATCCTTTTGTGCCTCATATATCTCTATAAATTCTTTAAAATCTATCTTATCCAGCCCAATAGAAGGGTCATTCAATGAAAAAACCTCCCTAATCTCATCCTCTATAATGCTAATTAGGTTCTTTCCATTGACATCCTTGACACACCTTGTCACAGGATCATAGCACTTGGCAATTTGAATTAATAACTTAGCATCCATGAAAACACTAGGGCATATTAACCTCCCAACATTGAACTGCCATATGTTACTGAGGGGGGTACAAGAGTTTCTTTGTGAATAAGCTAATTTGAATAAAATAAGACCATTATGCTTCTCCCCTACTCTGGCATCTCTCATCCAGTTACCTCTATCATGGAGTGCCTCAACCACAAAATCCCTAGGGTTTCTTGGGACAAGTTCTTTCATCCTTGCTACCCCATTGTCAGAATTTAGGAGTAGTTGCATCAAATCTTCAAAAACCCCTCTCTTGCTATACTCTGTCTGACTAGAAAAATTCCTCTTTGGCGGCAGTTTAAAACTAGGGCTTTATAAAATAATATATCTAAACCCAAGAAAAAACCCTATAAACCTTGCAACTGGAAACACAATTTTGTTTATAACACCATAGATTTGAAACAACTTTAAACTCAAAAAATAGACCTACCAGATGCCTGCAAATTCTTCACTTGAAATCACTTCAAGAGAAAAAATGAGCTCGCCAGAAAGCTTATGAGAACTATGAATAGAAACAATGATTCAATTTTGATGAATAGCACCGGCAACTGCCTACAATCTATCCACACGTAACACATTAAATCCACCATTACTAAAAGTTGGTGGCCTCATTTATTCATAGGACATGAAAAACATCACTGAGCCAAATTTGAATTTTGACCGTTGATATATCTCCACCTCAGCGCATCGGATGGTTGGCAAGTCAAATAATATAACCCTGTATCACTTTTCTCTAAGCTAGTTCTCAACCAATGAGAACATTTCAAAATTACCACATGGGGAAACATAATAACTTATCTTTACTTCACCTAGAATGGATAGGTGTCACCTCATCGCTAAAGCACAAACCAAAACTTGTCAGAAGAACCAACTCAAGATATAATGACCACTGTAGATGCACTTTGATCGGATGATCATCAAATTTTAATAAAACTTTGGCCCCACTGAACACTTTAAAAACCTTTGATGAATCAGGAGACGCCACCTCAAAAATGTCAACAAGCTAAAAAAATCTTGCCTCATCCGTGGTGTAAGAAACACCAGGCAATTGAAACACATTACCAATACCCTGGGCCAATGAAAAAAGACCACATCACTAAAAGGTTCTGACATAGAGGACCCACTGAACAGTCTTCATCTTCGAACAAAATCAATGGTTGTTGCTATACCATGATGCATAAAGGACATGCATCTTATCTTAATAGTATAATGATAGCTGTAGATCTTGTCATGCTTTAGCCTTTATAAAACCTAGGCCCCACTGTGACACATCATTTGTTTGATCATCGAACCACAAAATGCCACATTGCAGAGAACTAACAAGTGGGACATCTGTCATCTTTACTCTTAGTTTGGAAAAGGTCTGACAACTTCCACCTCAGGACTACTGGTAACCAATGAGAAACTGACATATCATTATGACTTGGCAGTGTCAGGACCCACGCATACTTCATTCTTCAAAAGATAATCTAACGGTTGTCGCTATACCATGATGCATAAAGGACATGCATCTGGGTCCAACGGTATAACGATAGCCATAGATCTTATCATTCTTTAGAGGCCAGCACATCACAACATTAGATAGGCCTGCTAGGATAGGTGGCACATTGTCACCATTTCGCATGTCAGGGAATCTGATAGAGAGTAGTCTTGTAGTGCAATGACAACCACACAATTTAAAAGCTTTATCCTTTATGAAAATTTAAACCGAAACTTAGGCTTTAACAGATTTAATCGATAAAAGGTGAACATGATTCAAAAGCCTAACCACTCAACACATAAAACAATGAATAAAGAGGGTTAACAAATTAGCACATGCTTTATAAAGGATTAGTGGGCCAAAGAGGTCCTAGGAAGAATTAGGGCTTGAATAAAACTTAGGGTTTCCTAGCATGAAGACTAACCTTCAAACTCTCAAAAAGGATTATTTTTCAAAAATATTAGCATGGAGCTAGACAAATTTATAACAGTGATAACAGGTTGCTTTACCTTCAGATTTGGGGATCTCATATATCTTCAACATTTGTGACTTAACCCCATAGAAAGGCCCATTGAATGTGCCTGCAAGCATTCAAGATGAAGAGCTCCAACAAGACCTAGCAGAACTTCCACACCATGAGCCAAGGAAACCAGAAAAGATACTTGACACCAATCTTGTCAAATAGATAAGGAAGAATGTCTATAGGAAATATTTGGTTCAATGGGAAGGATATTCGAAAGAAGAAGCTGTGTGGATGGATGAGGCAAAGATGAAGAGACTTGGCACAAGTCTTGAACAACTAGTCTCAAGAGGACTTGAGAATCATTCACCCCAGGAGTATGGTGCATGAGAACCCTCAAAATACTGAATTAGAGGAAGAAAAATTATGCCAAGGAGATCACAAGTCTTCTTTATATTCCTAGATGACTATGTACCCTCATAAGAGTCATGATGTTCAATCAAGTGCTTTTGGGTGGCCATATAAACCTAAAACACTTAGATTGAGGGGATTGATAAAAGAGGTGTTTTATGTTAGATTTGGTCTTAATTAGGAATGTAAAGTCTTTGTTAGACCCTAAGAAGTCTTAGGTCATCACCATAGGCCTAGGTAGCATAAGGATTAAAGGATAAGCAACAAATTTGAAAAGTTGCACAAAGTTTGCAAAAGTTGCAAAAAAGTTGCTTTGCAACTTTAGCAACTTGTTAAAAATCTATTACGACCTAATGTCTTACCTCTCTAACTGACCAAAGATGGTTAAAAAATTTTGGAGGGGTCTATTTAAGATTTAATATGGTCATACCAATGCGTGAGTGCATGGTCATGTAATAGATTTTGAAAATTAATAAAATATACCCTATTTTCTGCAATTTTTAGATTGAAGCAGCAATTGTATGGCCTGGTACGGAGGGTAGATGAAGGGAGATTAATTGGAGAAGTTTCATATGGTTCTTAACTTCATTTTTCAAGTGATTTTATGTCTTCATTCCACCTGGTCTTTGTGTTATAGGAATTTCAAGGTCATTGCCTTGAATTCAGGATAAACCTTAGGGTTTTAAGGCTTTTTGGCCATTTCTTGCAAATCGGCCATGGGAATCTTATGAAACTTGGTGGAATGCAATAATGGATTGTGTATATTAATATTCCAAGAGGATATAAGTTTCCATGCAGGGAAGGGTGGAGAAACAAGAAGCCCTAGGTAGGCATCTCTATGTGATTACCTTCTAGATAGGCTGGAACAGACCCCATAACATTTGATGGGTGATGAATAAAACCACCAAACCTTGGATTTGGAGTGTCCTTCCCTATCTTAAGAGTCTCCAATTTTTAAGGAGAGGAAACCAATCCATTTGAGAAGAGTTCCTTCTTTAAAGCCCCTAATTAGCCCTATTAGCCCTAGGTGTCTTGAGTGTCCTTTGGTGGGATAACTTCTTAATCAAATCCTAACCTTTGAAAAATTAAAAGAAAATTGAAAAGAGTGTCCAAAAATATCCTTAGATTATTGGGTTGTGTGGGAAAATATTGAGTTAACTCCAAATTACCCGAGTAGGAGGGCTACAAGGAAATTGGCTAGGTTCCTAGAACTATAAGTTGGAGAATGCTATACTTTCAAATTGAGATTGACAAGAAGGATTCAAGAGGGTGTTGATTCATGCATCAAGTTGGCAAGGAGGTTGTGTGGTGAACAAAATTTTTTTTCCAAGAATTCCTACCTGTAGAGGTCCTATTCATTCCTAGTGGAGGTTTGTGGATTCAAACTTGGGGATTGTGGGATTGTCTACATCAATCCAACTCTTGGATTTACCTCTAAAATGTGTCTTCAAATATTTTACTCCAATATGGCCATATTCTCCATAATAATGACTGCTATTGTTAGGAATGAATGCTAAAGTGTTTGGTAGCCATTCTATAGTAGTTGTTGTTGCATTCATGACTATGATTGTCATTGATGTCAACATAGTGATTTATCGAAGACTTGTAGAGAAGAAGACATAGTTTGGATTAGTGCACATGGGTTATTGTAGTTGGAGCTATATGATGTTGAGGTTATACTCTTTGATATGTCATATGTCTATGGTTAAGAGCACATACAATAATTCATTGATTCATGGAAGTTATGATCAATATGGTGGAAGCAGTGTTCAGGAAGTGTTCCTCAGTAGCGGTTTGTGGAAATCGGATGATATCTCCTAATAGGGATGGAATATGGTTTTGCATAGTTAAAGGGAAGTTGGAGACACATTGATAGTGATGTGGATGACAACATAGTCTTCGAGGTTACACAAGTGAAGATTTATTGTATTTGGAAGCTGATAATTTTATGTAATTTTGGTGTAGCATGTGAAAACTTTTATGTTGTAATTATATGCTGACTCATTTGTAATTATGACAGTTGGTTATGGCATAGAAGGTTTTGTCATATAAAATTTGATAACATTGTGAAAGTAAGTACTACACTTGTAGTAAGAGATTTACCTAAAATTATGAAGCCTACTAACATGATTTGCAAAGAATGTGTAATGGCTAAATAGAAGAGAAGTTCTTTTCCTAGTAAGAAGTTTACATCTACAGAGAAGCTGGAGATTGTTCATACAGATTTGAGCGGTCCTACTAGGACTAGAGGATTCTATGGAGAAAGGTATTTTATGATTCTTGTTGATGACTTTACAAGAATGATGTGGATTTCATTTCTTAAATAAAAATATGAAGCTTTTGATAAGTTTAAGATTGTTTAAAATAAAGTTGAGAATGAATCTGGAATGAAGATTAAATGTTTAAGATTTGATAAAGGTGGAGAATTTACTTCTAGAGAGTTTAACAAATTTTGTGAAGAAAATGGCATTAAAAGATAGTATTCAGCCCCTAGAACAGCTGACCAAAATGGTATCTTTGTAAGTCAGACAAAGTACCTGAATGACTTGTTGAAAAGATTTGGAATGGAGGATTGTAAACTAGTTGGAACACCTATGGTGATCGAACATAAGTTATCTAGCATAGATGAGACTCCTGCAGTAGAACAGAAGAAATATAGATCTATGATTGTAGGATTGCAGTATTTGACTCATACAAGACCTGATATAGCACATTCAATTGGAATTGTAGCAAGATTTCAAGTTGAACCTAGAGAATCACATTATGCAGCAGTAAAAAGGATATTGAGATATTTAAGAGGTACAATGGACTATGGATTATGGTATGAAAATTTTGATGATTTTACCCTATGTGCATATACAAATGCTGATTGGGGAGGCAGTGTTGATGATAAGAAAAGCACTAGTGGAGGAGCATTTTTCCTTGGAGGAAGATTAGTTTCTTGGTGAAGCAAGAAGAAAAATTGTATCTCACAAAGCACAACAAAAGTAGAATATGTAGTAGCAACAAACAATTGTAACCAGATAATTTGGATGAAGCAGATGCTGAAGGATATTGGAATAAAATTTGTTGAACTTGTTGTTATACATTGTGATAACACCTGTATAGGTAGTATGTCTAAGAATCGTATATTACATTCTAAGACAAAGCATATAGAGATTAAGTATCATGTTGTAGGAGAGAAAGTTGCTGAAAAAGAAGTCAGACTTGAGTACATAAGTACAAAGGAGTAGATAGCAGATATATTCACAAAGCCTTTGCGTAAGGATACATTTGAGTATCTGAGAGTTTTGCTAGGGGTTATGCCCCAACCTACTTTTGAGAAGTGATGTAGCTGTTTACATCCATCCAGTGGTATATGAGCCTTATCTTTCTTTTGGACTGGATGTTGGTACTTCCTCTATGGGGGAGTATGTGTATTTGAGCCGAGTCATGAGGACTCTAGTAAATGTATTTTTTGAAAAGTGTCTTTTGACATTGAGTTATTGTTGACTTAGTGATGGAATTTCTATCATTGATGTCAATGGGGGAGAAGTATGCATGAAAAACAATATGAGACATTTGTTGAAGAGAACTAAACATGATAATGAAGCAAGATTTGATTGATGAAGAGGATTTGAAGAAGCAATGTTGCAGTATTGGATTTTTGGAACATTGGATGTTTTTCATCTATGTTGCCATCAATGCCAATGGGGGATATTTTTAGGAATGAATGCTAAAGTGTTTGGCAGCCATTCTGTAGCAGTTTTTGTTGCATTCATGACTATGATTGTCATTGATGTCAACACAATGATTTATCGAAGACTTGCAGAGAAGTAGACAGAGTTTGGATTAGCGCACATGGGTTATTGCTATTGGAGCTATGAAATGTTGAGGTTATACTCTTTGATATGTCATATGTCTATGGTTAAGAGCACAGATAGTAATTCATTGATTCATGGAAGTTATGATATTTTTGGTGGAAGCAGTGTTCAGGCAGTGTTACTGAGTAGTGGTTTGTGGAAATCAGATGATATCTCCTAATAAGGATGGAATCTAGATTTTCATAGTTAAAGGGAAGTTGGAGACACATTGATAGTGATGTGGATGATAGTGTGGACTTCGAGGTTACATGAGTGAAGATTTATTGTATTTGGAAGCTGATAGTTTTATGTAATTTTGGTGTAGCGTGTGGAAACTTTTATTTTGTAATTGTATGCTAACTCATTTGTAATTATTTGAGTGTGGTATAAAGGAAGGAATGTATTTCCTTATTTTAATGTAGTTGTAGTGATGATGTGTGATGCAGTATGCATGAAGTGGAGAAAAGGGCTAATTATGAAAGCAAATTTATGAAGGAAGACATGCGAAGTACAAAGATATGGAATTGAGATCTGATGTAATAGTGAGTGTGGTTTGGAACATTTAGAGAAGAGGTAATATATTATTCTATTGAGTAATGAAAAGATTATTTGGACAGTGTGTTCAGTGATCTTACCCTAAAGCTGTTTGGGCAATGGGTCCTTCTGTCTTCTATAACTCTTAACCGGGTTAGAATCTTTTAGCAGGGATTCAAAATCTCCTAATAGGGATTCATATGTACTAAATTTACTTCATAAGATTCCTAACAGAGTCCATCCTCTCACAAGGAATATTCATATTAGTGCATCTTTTGTGGGCATCATTCCCACTGGGGTTTACTCTTTGATGAAGAGGTTCCCTAGTCAACATATCTTGTGTCATTTTGTTATTGTGTATGAATATCTTTCTATGGTTGGTAATTATATTGCTTATATGGTTTAATGCTATTGAAGATGATAAAAGTTATAATTATCTGATAACTGATTCAACCCCCCTCTCAGTTATCTTGGTGGACTTTACTTTCTAACATACTATACCATGTGTTGTAGTCATAATTGAATGTGTTACCTTTCCTAGGTGCTTTAGTTTTCTTATTGGATGTCCACTTAGCTTTGGATCTACATTCTTGTGCTCTATGACCATATTTCTAATAGTTAAAACAATGTCCTTGAAATCTAGGTGTAGTAGGTGGATTACTAACCTTTGACCTACATTCATGTGCCTGATGTCCATGTTTCTTACAATTAAAACAATTTCCATTGAACTTTTGTTTAGGATTGGACTTACTATTCATGCTTCTACAAATATTCTCTGTGTCCTAGCTTTCCACAATGATGGCATGTGGGTTTCTTTTTCTTTGACTTTGCATTCCTTTGTTCTCCACCTTTTGATGATTCTCCTTCTTTAGTGGATGAAAAGTACTCATTATGTCCAAGTCCAAAAGTATCACTAGATCTTCTTGGTGACCTCAATAGTTCTTCAAAATATTTCATAGCTTCATTTGGCTTGTTCATCCATTCATTGAGTTCCTTTTCAGATCTTAATTCATTATTCAGTTGACTATTTTCTAATCTCATATTTGTGATTTTGATATCTTTCTTGCTAAGTTCTTGATTAGCAAGTAGAAGTTGATTCACCATGTACAATTGATTGTTTTCCATCCTTTTCATGTCACATGTCCTTTCATCAAGTCTTATAAACATTTGTCTTTTATCTTCTTCAGCCATTGTATTGTCTTCTTCACCTTTCTTTTTCTGTTCACTATGTCACATAATCTTATTGATTGAATTTCTTGTTCTATCTTCAGATTTATGATATCTTCATTTAGTATGTTGTTTATCTCTCACAAATTTGTTATAGCTGCATCACTTTCAGTGGGATTTCCATTGTCAAATAGACCATTAGTATCCTCTTCTTGATATTGTGTATCATTCTATTGGATTGCAAATTATTTCCTTATGCTTAAGGATTTCTTTGATTCACCTTCAGATTCTTAAAGCTGGTGTAATGCAAGATGAATTCCAATGTTATGATTCTCTATGATCTTTGCCAACTTATAGACCTCCATTTCCAAGACCTTAACTCACAAGAAATTAGAATTCTTTAAGAGACTTATCTCTGATACCAATTGTTGGAAATCTAATATGGAACAGTGAGATACTGAGATGGGGGGTGAATCATATATCTACTATTAATTCCTCTTTGACATAAATTCAACTTACTTATCATAAACATCAAATTTAATAATGAAATAGATCTAACAATCTAACTTCATCCATGAAATGAAATACATAACACAAAGATTTTTGTTACCCAGAATCCCTTGAGAGGTAAAACTAGGGTTGGGATGACACCCACAAATATTCACTACTATAGTATTAAAGTTTGCCTGTTAGGGCTACAAAATTTGATCATAAACTGATGATCTAACCTATGAGGGGTCTGTCATGTTAAGAGCTTACAAACTTATACAATCTACCTTGGTTAGAGGATTTAAAACTTACAACAAAGTAAGTACTCGGTTAAGAGATTTACATAGGCCTTTGAGGACCACTATGTTAAGAGATTTACCTGATCCTTCAATTTGAACTATGATGCTGATAAAAGATCTTCTCCTTCCAATACTTGTTTGATATCCTCAATCAAATATAGCTCTATTCTTCCCTTCACTGCTTCAATTGGTCACTCTGACTGATCTCTACCTATATCAAAATACTTCTTTGTTCTGCGTCTATGAGATCTCCTCCATTACATTCTTACATATACATCATTTTAGGGTTAATACTTCATCTTATATAGACAAAAAAATGACCTCCTAGATCAAGATCAATGATCTCGATTCTCTACTTATGCTGCTTAAGAATTCTCTTAACCTGATGGGTTACATGGCTTACATAAGGATTAGTGATTAGAAATACAAGGTTTAATCAACTCCTTGAATCCCTCAACAAACACTAAATATTGTATAGATGTCGGCCAAAATGGTTTACCTAAGTGTTTGTGCCATTACAAATACATATGTCAAAATTGGGTTGCTCAGCATGCTGGTTCCTCAAACCAAACTTTATGCTTGTAGTAGCAACCAATACATCTATAGTTTTTAAGGATGGGTTAAATCCAAATATGGAATTCTAAGATGACTAGACCAACTATAGGGACAAGACTGGCCTCTGTACTTTTGGCTCTACAAAACCAAGGAGGGTGCTCCTAATCAAGTTAAACAAACTTCTTTTTAACAATCATAGATTGGATTTCAATACAAAAGATAGATGGTAATAAAATACTAAATGATAGCAACTCATTTATTGATTCTCCGTTACCATTTGATAGGACATAACTTTTAGGTCACAATACCTTAAAGATCTTGACAGATTTATATCAAATATTTAGGAATACAAAAAAACTTCATCAAGCAGAAATTTCTATAAAATAAACCCATTCCTCACTAGTGCCTTATCCATTGGGCAATATTTTACTGCAAAGTGAGATATATAGAAAATCAACTGAATTTAATGATTTAGGATCCCATGAACACTACCACCTTGTGATAATATTGATCAAAGAACTCCTAAATTTATACTACTTACTGATATCCTTATGAAAACCCTAGAGAATCAGTATAATATCCAAAGATGATTTAATTTGATCCTAGATCAAAGCTGAAGAATGATAACACATGCACAGAAAAATTCCCTGTAATGAATTTGAAAATTCATAACTCAAAGAAATGATAAACACAAGAGAGATGTAAACCCTATATTTTTTATTCAAATTTACTAAATCATCTTTCATGTATACACAATGCCTTTCAATATAAGCCACTTTAATATTGGAAAAAAATTAATAATATTTTATTATTACATAAAAAATTTGACCTAATACAGTCTGATGTACCCTAGACTTAGAACTTGTGAATATAATGTTCAAGCTCTGGTCCTTCTAAATGATCTTGGAAATTGTCTTATAGAATACAATGATTGTATACAAGCTTCAGATCATTCAGGAAAAGAAAAAATAATGACAACATATGAGACAAAATTTTGACAGATACAACATATTTTTGTTACATTTTACAAAGTTGCTTATTGACTTGAGCACCAAAATCTCCAACAATTTACAAAGTTAGTTCAAATTTTGCCAAGTGTTGATTTTGTGTTTTCTTTAACCACATGAGATCTCTATACTATTTGCCTTGCCTCAAGGGGTTGATGAAGTTCCACCTACTACAATCTCAATGGATACGTCTTCATTATTTGTACTCTCCAAAGAATATGTAGCTTCCCAAGATGTGTAGACCTCTTCACTAGGCCAGTGGAAAGCTACCACCTCATATATTTTCTGTACCAAAATATCCCAAACAAATTTTACTTGATGGACCTCTTTATTTAGGGATTCAAAATATACTCTGGCATCTTGTAATACTTCAACTATCTAGACAAACAAAATATTGCTATCTGCACTCAAGATACTATTCACCCTAGTTGACAAATCCTCATCTAGTTTCCCCAACCATAATCTTTTGTCTTTTATGTTGGAGATTTTCCAGCATGCTAGTACTGACTGTATGTTTGTCATTGATGACAACATATAGAAAGTAGCATGTGTGGAAGTATTATGTAGTAAGATTTCAATATATGTAGCATGGACATTATATCAACATGATATCATGGGCACAGGGGTTAACTGTTAGCATAGATAGTTATATTGTAGTTGGTGTCAGCAGTGTTCCTAATAGAGTAACAGACAATGTTCTGTATATGGTTGTCCATACAGTTATCATGGAGCCTTGCACACTTGGATATATGTTGAAGACATGTTAGTGATGTTTTAGTTATGGACACATAGTCTGATGATGAATGCAAGTGAAGTTATGAAGTCACTATTCACCAGTAGCAGTTTCCTGTGTTTATTCAAAAGAGCCGACAAAGATTTTATTGGTTCTTGAGTTGCACCTATCTTGAGGGTATGCACCCTTGGAGTTAAGCTTGGAGAAGTTCTATTGATGTTTGATTAAGAGCGCATAAGTTAATTTAGCTTACAGAGAAATTTCCAGTTGTTTTGGTAGAGTCAACAGTGTGTAGTGTGCATCTACAATCATGTTATTAGACAAGCTCCATAATGAGTTGCATGCATAATAGAGTTGATAGAATGTTTGTTGGAGTTTATTATGGTTTCTCTAATATTATTTCAAGGTGGTTCTAATAGGATGAATTGATTATATCATTTGGAGGAAAGATATTTATAGGTAGTCATTTGTGATTGTTGAAGTGTGGTTCATGGTTGATACTGCAGAGCAGAGAAGAGTGTGCGAAGTGCTGAACCATTAGAAGAAGGTCTATATGACCAAGTAAAGTACTTGTGCTATTCATTGGAACTGATCCAGATAGCAGGTCAAAGTGTAGTTCATCAAAATCTAGATATAGTGTATATTTGTAATTCAAAAGGTTGTAGCCTTCACCCATTTGAGCAGTGAGATCTCAGACAGTGCATCCTCTCCCCTAACAGGGACAATTGTAAAATAATCCTAATAGGGACTGACCCTTAACCAGGTCTACTATATTTAATATATTGTAAAGCTACTCCTAACAGGGTAAAGGATCTTCTAGCAAGGATCCTTATACACTAGTACAAAATATTAGTGGGTATCAAGTCCCACCAGGGTTTTTACCTATTTGGGTTTCCCCGTAACCAAAATATTGGTGTTGTGTTCAAGTGTTCTTTCATTGTGTTTATGATTTATGTTTAAGTATACTTAATTGGATAAAGAATTGACTCTTGTAGATAACTGATTGATGAAGGGTGACCTTGATGAAGGGTGCTCCCCTTAATACCACAAACACATAACAGAAATAGAGAAACAACAACAATATGAAAGAACAGAAAATTGGCTTCTTATTATCTCCACAAATGTGGAATTACAAACTTTCAGAATTACAATATGCAAAGCCACATGGGAATTCCCTTACAATATTCTATAGGACAAAGCCTCGAACTATTACCCAGAACTATTCTGAACTGCCTAAGACAATAATACAGCCTTCCTTATATAGGCAATTTTCCACCGCTTGGGAAGGTTCTAGAATTTTAGCCAATAAGGCCGACCAAACTTAGAATTATTTTTATTTTACATTTCATTACATCATAGTCGGCTCAAAATAAATTTTGAAACCCGAACAGAAATTTTGAAGAAAAATCATTTTTCGCCATTTCAAGTGACCCAACTTCCGAAGACCATAAGTCATCACCAGTTGACCCGATTGACTATTGTAACCCCATTTCGGAAAGGGCGTGAGGAGCTCTACAACGCTTGAATTAAGAAAGCTTCATTCAGCCCAAAATTCGACCTCATCCGGGGCCTCTAAAGCCTTCAAAACTGAGTTCAAAGTTTCTGTCCCCGGCTGCCAATACCGAAAATCTTCAATATCTTCCAATATACACTTGATCTGGCAATGAAACTTTACTAGCAGACTTGTATGACCAAAATGAACCTCCAAGAAAGAAATCAGATCATTCTGAGCACATACGAAAAATTACCAAAAATAGTAACTTTCCATAAATAGCAGCTCTGCACAAAATAGCCCTTATTGAATATAAAAATAGAAATATTTTTTTTTGGGTGATGCAAGATTGCTCTTACACCCAGGATGCTCCTGCATCAGACACCCAAGGTAATTTGAGAAGTGACCCTGTCACGACTCAGGTGTGCAGAGGAAAACCAAGACGGCTAACCTCCTCGTTTGTCAACCATGATGAATCTTCAACAGGTCATCCTTTCCACTTGACCAAATATTCTTCATATGTCCTGTTCCTTGTGCTTCTGCCAACACGACTATCCAGTATATCTTCGATCTCCTTAGTGTCTGAACTAGTTGCTGGAATACTCCACTGTGCTGCTGTGATCTCATCTTCAACACCTCCTTCATGATACTCTATCAGATCTGAAATGTTAAACACTGGTGAAATATTTAGCTCAGTAGGCAATTCTACCTCATATGCATTTCCTGAATCATGTTTCTTCAGTATCTTACATGGTCCAAACTTCTTCATTTTCAACTTGTTATATGTACCAACTGGAAACCGCTCCTTCCGCAAATGAACCATGACTTCATCTCCAACCTGAAATTCCTTATACCTCCTTTTCTCATCTGCCTTAGCCTTATACTGTGCGTTCATCTTGGTAATATGCTTCCTCACCTCCCCATGGATGTTCTTCAAGTGTTCTGCAAAATCCTCAGCTTCAGCACTACTTATTTCTCCTTTATCTATCTTCCTTAATTCAGATGCGTTTCTCAGACTACTTCCAAATACAATCTGGAATGGTGATTTACCAGTGCTCCCGTTGACAGAATTATTGTATGCAAATTCTGCCTGTGGTAAAATCAAATCCCATCTTGTTGGCTTATCTCCAACCAAACATCTCAGCAAATTTCCCAAACTCCTATTCACCACCTCTGTCTGTCCATCAGTCTGTGGATGATGTGATGAACTGAACTTCAAATCTATCTTCAACTTCTTCCACAACGTACGCCAGAAATATCCAACAAACTTAGTGTCCCGATCTGAAACTATGGTCTTTGGCAAACCATGAAGTCTCACTACTTCTCTGAAAAACAATTCTGCTACATGAACAGCATCATTAGTCTTCCTGCAGGGAATGAAATGTGCCATCTTTGAAAATCGGTCAACTACTACAAAAATTGAATCATGTCCCCGCTGTGTCCTCGGTAAACCAAGAACAAAGTCCATACTGATATCCTCCTAAGGCTTCTCTGGTATAGGTAATGGCTGATACAACCCTGTATTCTGCTTCACTCCTTTCGCCATCTGACATACTCTGCAACTCTGTACAAACTTCTTCACATCTTGCTGCAACTGCGGCCAATAATAATTCTCACTAACCAAACCAACG
Source organism: Chamaecyparis obtusa (assembly GCA_027943335.1). NCBI lineage: Eukaryota > Viridiplantae > Streptophyta > Pinopsida > Cupressales > Cupressaceae > Chamaecyparis > Chamaecyparis obtusa. The sequence continues at coordinate 14,742,562 of BSBK01000529.1, forward strand.
GTTTTATCACGACCAAAATGTCCAGCCAATCCTCCACTATGCTTCTCCTTGATGAGATTCTCCCTCATAGAACTTCGTGGAATGCACAACTGACTCCCTCTGAATAGCATATCATCCTGGATGATGAAATCCAACCATTTCATCCTGTCTAGAGTAACAGGTTTTGCACAAGCTTTCCAAGCTTCACCAAAATCAGGATCCTCTGGATACAAATTCTTGAGTTCCTTGAACCAAACCACTTCAATCTGCATTTCTATCAGCAATAGTTGCCTTCTGCTAAGAGCATCTGCAACCCTATTAGACTTTCCACTCCTGTGTTTCAAAACAAATGTATAACTCTGCAAAAACTCAACCCATTTCAAATGCCTCTGATTCAACTTTCTTTGACTATTCAAATATTGCAAAGCTTGATGATCAGTGTACAAAACAAACTCCTTAGGAAGCAGATAATGTCTCCACTTCTTTAATGCCTGAACTATAGCATAAAATTCCTGATCATAAATAGAATATTTCCTCTTGGCATCATTTAACTTCTCACTGAAATAAGCAACAGGTTTACCTTCTTGGCTCATAACAGCTCCTATTGCAGTACCACTAGCATCACAATCTACTTGAAACACCTTATTAAAATCTGGAAGTGCTAAAACAGGTTGTTCTGTAACTTTTTGTTTCAATAATTGAAAACTCTTTTCTGCCCCATTAGTCCACTTAAACTCTTTTCTATCCCCTCTCATTGTTTCAGTCAAGGGTCCACAAATACTGCTAAAATTTCGGATAAACTTTCTGTAAAAGCTAGCCAAACCATGAAAAGATCTTACCTCAGTAGCACTCCTTGGAGTAGGCCATTCAAGGATAGCCTGTACCTTCTCTGGGTCCATTTTTAGACCTTCTGCTGAAACTAGAAATCCCAAATACACCAACTCTTTCTTCACAAAACTGCACTTCTTCAAATTAATCAATAATTTCTCTTCTCTCAACTTCTCAAATACCATACGAATATGCATCATATGCTCATCCAATGTCTTACTAAAGATCAAAATATCATCTAGGTAAACAATGACAAACTTACCTAGAAATTCTTTCAGAACCTCGTTCATGAGCCGCATGAAAGTGCTCGGTGCATTGGTTAGCCCAAAAGGCATGACTAACCACTCATATAGTCCTTCCTTTGTCTTGAAGGCAGTCTTCCATTCATCTCCTTCTCTGATCCGAATCTGATGATATCCACTTTTCAGATCTATCTTTGAGAAATACACAGCTCCACTCAAACAGTCCATAATATCATCCATTCGTGGCAATGGAAACCTGTACTTGATTGTGATCTTGTTTATTGCTCTGGAATCTGTACACATCCTCCATTCTCCATTCTTCTTTGGTGCTAATACCGCTGGTACAGCACAGGGACTCAGACTCTCATGGATCAATCCTTTCTGTAACAGTTCATGTACTTGTCTGTTCAACTCCTCACTTTCTGCAGGTGTCATTCTGTGTGCTGCCTTATTCGGCAAACTCACTCCTGGGATCAAGTCCATCTGATGACTGATCTTCCTGACTGGTGGTAATCCATCAAGCACGTTATCGGATACAATATCCTGAAACTCATTCAACAAATCTGCAACTTCTACAGGAACATCTTCTACTTCCTCTTTACCAGCTTTTGGAATTAAAGCAAAACATACATGCTCATGCTTCATACCATCTAGGAAATTTCTTCCATCAACAAAAGTTATCCTTGCATTACCACATACCTTTTCTTCAGTCTCCTTCAATGGTTTTAGCTTATGTCACACTCCATCCTTTGTCAGGGAATAGGTATTTGCACGACCATCATGTACAGCACATCTGTCAAACTGCCATGGTCTACCCAACAACATATGACATGCATCCATAGATATGATATCACACAATACCTCATCTTGGTATCCGCCAACCTTAAACTTTACCAGGCACTGTTCACTGACCATGACCTTGTGGTCATCCTGCACCCAGGCAATCCGATATGGATGTGGGTGTTTCTGTCTCTTGAGCTTCAACTTTGTCACCATCTCTTCTGACACCAAATTGTCAGTGCTTCCACTATCAATAATCACATCACAACATTTACCTTCGCACTTGCACCTGGTGCGAAACAGGCTCCTCCTTTGTTCAGGTTCATTCTCACCACTCAACAAGACTCTTCTGTTAATCAACGTTTCTCCTCTTTCAGCATCTTCAGAATTTGATGATCTGGCATCTTCATCTATATGTGCAACTCTAGCCTGGCCTTCATTTCTCCTGTCTATTCTGCCTTGGCGCTGAGGACATTCAAATGCCCTATGACCTTCTTCTCCACAGTGAAAACATGTTCCACGGAAGCCACCTCTTCCAGATCCTTGTCCTCTTCCTCTTCCTCTCTGATCTCTATTATTCTAATCCTGGAAGCGATTGGAATTATTTCCTCGCTGATTCTGACTACTACTGGCCTCATCCTTCTTTTTCGGATCCTCATTTCGGCCACCATATGACCGTCCACCAGATCATCCACCGCGACCTCTTCCGTTTTGTTTGCTCTCAAACTTCTTGTTTAACTTTTCCTCTACTTTTAGGGCAAACTGGTATGCCTCTTCAATACTATTCATTCGAACCAGATTCAGCTCCTCCTGAATGCTTGGCCTTAACCCATTAAGGTATCGGGCAACTTTCTCCTTATCAGCTTCTGCATGGCCTGTTCTGATGAGAAGTCGATAGAACTCCTCTGTATACTCCTGAACAGATCTTCCTGCTTGCTTCAAACTCTGCATTTTCTTCAGTAGGTCAAGCTCATAATCAACAGGAATGAACTATCACTTCAATTTATCCACCATCCGATCCCATCTCATGATTTTCTCCTTTCCCCTTCTATTTCGCTCCAACTAAATCTCTTGCCACCATATCTTCGCATGACCTTTCAGTCTGGCTTTCGCAAATTTGACCCTATCAGGATCCTCAACATCTTCATACTCAAAATATTCCTCACATTCATTGATCCAGTCGATCAATTCTTCTGGGTTAAGATTTCCAGAAAATGTAGGAACCTCAATCTTAGGTCTTTTCCCAATCTTAGAAATGGCCCGAAAAAGTCTTTCTTCCTCCTGGTTCACAATTTCGACTTCTCCTTCTTGATATTCTTCTTCGGCTTCATCCTCGCTTTCATCTCTGACATTAAGATTCATTCCTCTGCGAATCTCTTCTTGCAATGCTCGCACTTGTCTCTGCAGCTCTCTAACCTCAGGTGTCACAACACCAGCTCTTCCCCCACGTTCCCTTCGTGGATGCATTTTCGCGATGTGCGCCGAAACCCTAACCACGGTCCTGGTGTAAACTGCCTCACAGTCGGTGATCTGTTTACACACTCAAGAAAACCTGGCTCTGATACCACCTGATGAAGGGTGACCTTGATGAAGGGTGCTCCCCTTAATACCACAAACACATAACAGAAATAGAGAAATAACAACAATATGCAAGAACAGAAAATTGGCTTCTTATTATCTCCACAAATGTGGAATTACAAACTTTCAGAATTACAATATGCAAAGCCACATGGGCATTCCCTTACAATATTCTGTAGGACAAAGCCTCGAACTATTACCCAGAACTATTCTGAACTGCCTAAGACAATAATACAGCCTTCCTTATATAGGCAATTTTCCACCGCTTGGGAAGGTTCCAAAATTTTAGCCAATAAGGCCGACCAAACTTAGAATTATTTTTATTTTACATTTCATTACATCATAGTCGGCTCAAAATAAATTTTGAAGAAAAATTATTTTCTGCCATTTCAAGTGACCCAACTTCCGAAGACCATAAGTCATCACCAGTTGACCCGATTGACTATTGTAACCCCATTTCGGAAAGGGCGCGAGGAGCTCTACAACGCCTAAATCAAGCTAGCTTCATTCAGCCCAAAATTCGACCTCATCCGGGGCCTCTAAAGCCTTCAAAACTGAGTTCAAAGTTTCTGTCCCCGGCTGCCAATACCGAAAATCTTCAATATCTTCCAATATACACTTGATCTGGCAATGAAACTTTACTGGCAGACTTGTATGACCAAAATGAACCTCCAAGAAAGAAATCAGATCATTCTGAGCACATACGAAAATTACCAAAAATAGTAACTTTTCATAAATAGCAGCTCTGCACAAAATAGCCCTTATTGAATATAAAAACAAAAATATTTTTTTTTGGGTGATGCAAGATTGCTCTTACACCCAGGATGCTCCTGCATCACTGATTCACCCCCCCTCTCAGTTATCTCTTGGGACTATTCCTAACAATTGGTATTAGAGCCAAGTGCCTCGGAGAGAAAGTTTAACAGCTTGAGGTTAATCAGATGGTGTAGTTTAGGAAAGAAAGTCCTAAGTTTGATGGAGAGAATTATCTTGATTGGAAGAACAAGATGGTAACCCATTTGCAGTGCATTGCTTTTGAAGTTTTTAATGGAACCATCAAAGCAGCCAAGATTCCTACCTTAGAAGACCTTGGAAAAGATGATGCTACTGACACACAAAAGGAATTGTTTCATTACAATGCTATTGCTAAAGAAGCCCTTATCATTGCCCTATCTGATTGTGAATTTTCAAAATTAAAGAAGGTAGATACAACCCAAAAAATATGGAAGCACCTAGAAGACACATTTGAAGGAGACAAACAAGAAAAGGATGTGCACAAAAAGACATGGAAGAAAAGATACAATGCATTAGAGATGTTTCCTGAAGAAAACACCAGAGCTTACAATCAGAGGATTAATGAAGCAGTTGCTGGAATCAGGAACAATGGTGGAGAGATATCATAAGAGGACATTATGGATAAAGTGATGACTACTCTTACTCCAGAATATGAAAGATAGATCAACATCCTTGATGAGACCATGTAGCTTACATCAAATTTCAAGAGAGAGACCTTGATCAGCAAGATCTCAGCTTTTGAGATTTCAAGATTAAAGACAAAACCAAAGACTAAGACAACTTTCAAAGCAATAGTTCATGGTAAGAAATCTGTAAACACTTCTGGTAATTTTGATGATGATGATGAAGATAAAACACTATATGATTTTATAGCTACGGTTGCCAAAAGAGAAAAGAAATGAAAAGGAAAATATGAAGGTCAATTACCATTTAAGTTCTTTTCATGTAATAAGATTGGTCACTTTTCATCTAAGTGTCCCACTAGAGCTAAAAAGTTAAAAAAGGATTACAAGCCTAAGTATTCTAAGGAATGCTACTATGCTAGAGATGGAGTTTCAAATGAAGAATCAGGTGAAGAAAAAATCAGATTCATTGATATTGTAGACAAAATGAATAGTAAGTCAGTTCCTAAAGATGAGAAAGTAAATCAAGAGCTAGCATTGATTTCACAAGCTGACATAAGGACAGACTGGATTATAGACAGTGGTTGCTCACATCACATGACAGGTGATAAAGGTAGGTTTGTTCATTTGGACAAATATAATGGAGATATGGTCAGATTTGGAGACAACACTCCTAAACCTATAGTTGGTAGAGGAGCCATCACTTTGGATGGAAAGAATAGTACTGATGATGTTCTTTATGTTGATGGTTTGAAACATAACCTTCTCAGTGTTGGACAGTTACTTGGAAAAAAGCTATTAGTTGGAGTTCAAAGATGACAAATGCATCATTAACAACAAAGATGGTGTTATGATTGCATCAAGAACAAAGACAAGAGGTAATGTTTTTCAACTCAATTCAGAAGCAAGTTGTTTTGTTGCTAAAGTTGATGACATTTGGTTATGGTATAAAAGACTATGTCATATTAATTTTTATAACATAGTGAAGATAAGAAATGTAAAGGCAGTAAGAGATCTACCTAGCATAGGAAAGGTAGTTGATACTATATGTAGGGAATGTGTGATGGGGAAGCATTTGAGAAATTCATTCAGGTGCAAGAAGAATTCAGCAGAGAACAAGCTGGATATGATTCATACAGACCTATGTGGTCCAACTCAAACAAGATCATAAAATGGTGAAAGGTATTTCATTTTGTTTGTTGATGATTATACTAGGATGATGTGGGTTGTGTTCTTAAAAGATAAGTCAGAAGCATTTGATAAGTTCAAAATATTCAAAGCTAAGGTTGAGAATGAATCTGGATTAAAGATAAAATGTTTAAGATCGGATAGAGGAGGAGAATTCACCTTTGATAGATTTTATGAGTACTGTGAAGAACATGGCATAAAGAGATAGTTAAGTGCACCTAGAACACCTCAACAAAATGGAATTGTAGAGAGAAGGAATAGGATCATTCTTGATACAACATGCACCATTATGATAGAAGGAAAAGTTGCACACACCTATTGGAGAGATGCAGTCAATACAAGAGTCTACACAATCAATAGAATTTAGTTAAGGCCTGGTGCTGACAAAAAACCTTACGAGCTATGGTTTGGTAATGTTCCCATAGTAAAATACTTCAGAATCTTTGGAAGAAAGTGCTACACCAAGAGGGATGAAGCAGTAGGAAAGTTTGATGCTAGAAGTGATGAAGGTATTTTCCTCGGTTACTCTACTAAAAGTAAAGATTATAGATGTTTCAATTTAAGATTGAAAAAGATCATTGAAATTGCTCATGTAAAGATTGATGAAAAGTTTATGATTCAAGAAAGATATCATTATTACTCACCCATGATTGAAGAAGAACCTAGACCCTCTAATAGTGAGACAATTATTGAAGAAATGTTTAACAATATTGACGTGTTATTCAATGACGCTGAGACAAGTGAAGAAAATACTCCTAAGACTGATGAGTCAGCATCACCTAAAGTTCCAAAGTTTACTTCAAGAAATCATTCCAAGGTAGACATCATTGGAGATCAGAGCAGAAAAGTCTTAACAAGATCACAAGCAAAGAACTCAGCCAACGATGAAGCAGTATGTTTACTATCTCAGATTGAACCTTTAAGTGTTGAAGATGCATGTAATAATTCAGATTGGCATGATGCTATGAAATAAGAACTTGATCAGATTGTTAAGAATAACTCTTGGGAACTGGTCCCAAGACCTAGTGATAAAAGTATGATTAGAACAAAGTGGATATTCAGAAACAAGAAGAATGAAGATGGTACAATAGTAAGAAACAAAGAAAGATTAGTGTGTAAAGGATATGCGTAAAGAGAAGGCATTGATTATTAAGACACATTTGCACCTTTGAGTAGATTAGAAGCTATTAAGTTGTTTTTAGCTTATGCTACAATTAAAAACTTCAAATTTTATCAGATGGATGTCAAGTCAGCATTCTTGAATGGAGACCTAAAAGAAGAAGTATACATTGAGCAGCCTGAAGGATTCACCTTATCAGAAAGACCTGATATGATATGTAGATTGAAGAAGGCCCTCTATGGACTTAAGCAAGCCCCTAGAGCATGGTATGAGAGACTAGATGGATACTTAACAAAGAATGGATTCAAGAAAGGAGCAGCAGATTGTAATTTGTTCATTAGAGAGACATCTGAAGGTTTGCTTCCCTTAGCTATATTTTTTGATGACATTATCTTTGGAGGTGATGACAAAATCAGTGTTGAATTGGCCAAAGAAATGAAAAATAAATTTGAGATGAGTATGATGGGTCCTATAAAGTACTTTTTGGGACTAAATGTGTAGCAGATAGAAAAAGGAATTTTCATTAATCAATGAAAGTATGTGAAAGAGATACTAAAGAAATTCAAGATGGATGATTGCAAGCCAGTAGGAACTCCTATGATCACTGGATGCAAGCTTACAAAAGAAGATGACTCACCAGCAGTAGATATAACATTGTATAATTATATGATTGGTAAACTCATATATCTTACTCAGACTAGACCTGATATTTCAAATGCAGTTGACTGCATAGTTGGAAGATTTGCAGCATAGCCTAAAAAAAGTCACCTCATGGCAGTAAAGAGAATATTCAGATACTTGCAGGGCACTATAGATTATAGTCTATGGTATCCTAATTTAGAAAATGTTGAGCTTCATGTGTACACTGATGCAAATTGGGCAGGATGTGTTGATGACAGAAAGAGTACTTCAGGTGAAGAAGTGTTTCTTGGTGATAGACTTGTCACTTGGTGATGAAGGGTGCTCCCCTTAATAACAAAAACACATAATAGAAATAGAGAAACAACAACAATATGCAAGAACAGAAAATTGGCTTCTTATTATCTCCACAAATGTGGAATTACAAACTTTTAGAATTACAATATGCAAAGCCACATGGGCATTCCCTTACAATATTCTGTAGGACAAAGCCTTGAATCAATACCTAGATCTATGTAGAACTACCCTAGACAACACTACAGGCCTTCTTTATATAGGCATTTTCCACCGCTCGAGAAGGTTCTAGAAATTTAGCCCTTAGGGCCGACCAAACTTAGAATTATTTTATTTTTCAATTTATTACATCAAAGTTAGCTCAAAATAACTTTTGAAACCCAAACAAATTTTTTGAAGGAAAATCATTTTCTGCCATTTTAGCTGACCCAACTTTCGGAGACCATAAGTCATCACCAGTTGACCTGATGGACTATTATATCCCCATTTCAGAAAGGCCATGAAGTGCTCTATAGGCTTGATTGGCACAAGCGCCTGTCACCCAAATTTTTGACCTCATTCGGGGCCTCTAAAGCCTTCAAAAATAAGTTCAAAATTTTTGTACCCTACTACCAATACCTAAAATCTTCAATATCTTCAAAACTAGACCTGATCTAGCCATGAAACTTTACTGGCGGGCTGATATGATTGAGATGAACCTCTACATGTAAAATCAGAACATTCTAAGATCATATGACCAACTTACTAAAAATAGCAAGTTCCCATAAATAGTAGCTCTGCACAAGATAGCCCTTATTGAATATAAAAATAGAAATATTTTTGGGTGATGCAAGATTGCTCTTACACCCTGGATGCTCTTGCATCAGACACCTGGGGTAATTTGAGAAGTGACCCCATCACATCTCAAGTGTGTAGAGGAAAACCAAGATGGTTAACCTCCTCCTTTGTCAGCCATGATGAATCTTCAAGAGGTCATCCTTTCCACTTGACCAAATATTCTTCATATGTCCTATTCCTTGTGCTTTTGCCAACATGACTATCTAGTATATCCTCAATCTATTTGGTATCTGAACTAGTTGCTGGAATACTCTACTGTGCTATTGTGATCTCATCTTCAACACCTCCCTCATGATACTCTGTCAGATTTGAAATGTTAAACACTGGTGAAATATTTAGCTCAGTAGGCAATTCTACTTCATATGCATTTCTTGAATCATGCTTCTTCATTATTTTACATGGCCCAAACTTCTTCATTTTCAATTTGTTATATGTACCAACTAGAAATCATTGCTTCCGCAAATGAACCATGACTTCATCTCCAACTTGAAATTCCTTATGCCTCCTTTTCACATACCTCTTAGATACTCAAATGTATCCTTAGGCAAAGGCTTTGTAGATATGTCTGCTATCTATTCCTTTGTGCTTATGTACTCCAGTCTGCTTCTTTCTCAACAAATTTCTCTCTTATAACATGATACTTGATCTCTATATGCTTTATCTTAGAATGTAATACAGGATTCTTAGACATACTAACTGTGTTGGTGTTGTCACCATGTATGACAACAAGCTCAGCAAACTTAATTCCAATATCTTTCAACATTTCCTTCATCCAAATTATCTGGTTAGAATTGTTTGCTGCTACTACATACTTTGCTTTTGTTGTGCTTTGTGAAATATAATTATGCTTCTTGCTCAGCCAAGAAACTAATCTTCCTCCAAGAAAAAAGGCTCCAATGCTAGTGCTTTTCTTATCATCAACACTACCTCCCCAATCAGCATCTGTATATGCACATAGGGTAAAATCATCAGATTTTTCATACCACAATCCATAGTCCATTGTGCCTCTTAAATATCTCAGTATCCTCTTTACTACTGCATAATATGATTCTCTAGGTTCAGCTTGAAATCTTGCTACCATTCCAACTGAATGTGCTATATCCGATCTTGTGTGTGTCAAGTATTGCAATCCTCCAATCATGGATCTTTATTTCTTCTGCTCAACTGTCGATGTTTCATTTTAGCTAGATAGTTTGTGTCCTGTAACCATAGGTGTTCCAACTAGTTTACAGTTCTCCATTCCAAATCTTTTGAGCAAACCATTCAAGTACTTTGTCTGACTTACAAAGATACCATCATTGTTCTATGTTATCTGTAATCCCAAGAAGTATTTCATCTCACCAATCATACTCATTTCAAATAATGTCATCAACAAAAATAACTATAACCAACAAACTATTTTCAATTTCTTTTGTGTACAGATTGCTATCAGCTATTCCTTTAGTAAATTCCAATTTTAACAAATACTTATCTAGTCTTGCATACCAAGTTCTAGGTGCTTTCTTTAGTTTACATACCATGTCTCCTTCTTGAGTCAAAGGAAAACTTTAGGCTACTCAATGTAGACTTCTTCTTCCAATTCACCATTCAGAAATGTGGACTTCACATCCATCTGATATACTTTGAATTTCTTAAAAGCTGCATAGGCCAAAAACATTCTCACTGCTTCAAGTCTTGCTATTGGTGCAAAAATTTCTTCATAGTCAATTCCTTCTTGTTGTGAGTAACCCTTACATACCAATCTTGCTTTGTTTCTTACTAATTCTCCTTGTTCATTCATCTTGTTTCTGAATACCTATTTAGTTCCAATCACATTCTTGTCTTTAGGTCTAGGAACCAATTTCCATGTCTTGTTCTTTTCAATCTGATCTAGTTCTTCTTTCATAGCATTAATCTAATGTTCATCTTCACAAGCTTCACTAGTAGATTTAGGTTCAATTTGAGAAGTCAAACATAAATGTACCTTATTCCACGTCAGAACTCCTTTGTCCAAATTTCCAATAACATGCTCAATAGGATGATGTCTTGATAAATACCAGTTTGATGTCATAGTCTCAGATCTTTCTTCAACTGTAGATTCTTCTCTAGATTCCTCTCTGGTTTCTTAGTCATGACTCTCATTCAAAAATTCACTGTCAGTCTCATAGATTAACTCAGTAGTTTCAGTGTTAGGCTTAGGATGAGCTTCTTCATCAGATTCATAATCAAGTATTCTTTCCTGAATTTTGAACTTCTCATCAACTTTAACATTTGCACTCTCAATAATAGTTTTAGTTCTCTTATTGTAACATCTATATGCTTTTCTCTTCAAAGAATATCCAAGAAAAATTCCTTCATCACTTCTAGGATCAAACTTTCCAATATCATCATCTCTCTTTATATAACATTTGCTTCCAAAAATTCTAAAATACTTAACTAAGGGTGCATGTCCAAACCATAATTCATAAGGTGTCTTGTTCGTGTCTACTCTGATTTCTACTTTGTTCATTGTATATACTACTGTATTCACTGCTTCTCTCGAGAATGTCTTTGCCAAATCATTCTCAAATAACATAGCTCTTGTTGCTTCAGTCACTGATCTATTTCTTCTTTCTGCAATACCATTTTGTTCAGGTGTTCTAGGGGTTGAAAACTATCTATTAATACCATTCACTTCACAAAAAGTGTTAAAATCTCTAGAAGTAAATTCTCCACCTCTATCAGATCTCAAACATTTAATCTTCATTCCAAATTCATTCTCAACTTTATTCTTAATGATCTTAAAGTTATCAAATGCTTCAAATTTTTCTTTAAGAAATGTAATCCACATCATTCTTGTAAAATCATCAACAAGAATCATAAAATAGCTTTCTCCATAGAATCCTCTAGTCCTGGTAGGACCACTCAAGTCTGTATGAACAATCTCCAACTTCTCTGCTGATGTGAACTTCTTACTAGGAAATGAACTTTTCTTCTACTTAGCCATCACACATTCTTTGCAAATCATGTTAGTAGGCTTCATAATTTTAGGCAAATCCATTACTGCAAGTGTAATACTCACATTCACAATATTATCAAAGTTTATATGACAAAACCTTCTATGCCATAACCAACTGTCATCAATCTTAGTAATCAAACATGTCATCTCAGTAGGATTCAACTAAAATACATTACCTCTGGTTCTAGATCTAGTTCTAATTAGATTTCCATGTTTATCCTTTATGACACAAGTTTTCTCAGTAAAACAAACTTGATATCCCTTATCAACTAATTGTCCAACACTCAAAAGATTATGTTTCAATCCATCCAAAAAGTAAACATCATCAGTATTAGTCTTTCCATCAAGAGTAATAGATCCTATACCTTTAATCAAACAAGGTGCATTATTACCAACTCTAACAACTCCTCCATCATAATTATTAAAATTTATGAACTTTTTCATGTCACCAGTCATATGATGTGAACAACCACTATATATAATCCAATCAGATTTCTTTTCAACTTGGGAAACTAGGGATTTTACTTCCTTAACATCAGATTCATGATTCTCTTCTTTAATTGCTACAAATCCTATTTCATCATTATTCTCAGTATCACTTTCACTTAGAGTTCTTTCTATACTAGCTTCAAGAACTTCATCATTAGCATAATAACATTCCTTAGATCTTCTAGGCTTGAAATTATTTTTGTACTTCTTAACTCTCTTAGGACATTTAGATGCAAAATGACCATATTCTTGACAATTCCAACATTTAAAAATTTTCTTACCTTCTGGTTCTCTTTTCACAAGCAAGGAAATACCTTCTTCAATCTTCTTATCTTCTTCATTTCTAGATCTGCTACTACTAGCATAATCTCCACTCACACTAATGCTTCTTGACAAAGTAGGGCGAACACTAAGAGCACTAAATGCTATCTCCATTCTAGGTAAGTCTCCTGATAACCTCAGGTTGATTTCTATTGCTTCCAATCTTCTAAGAAGAGTCTCTCTTGTAAAGTTTGAAGTACAAGATATAACTTATTCAATCATCTATGTTGTCTACTTAAATACAGGAGTCAATGTCCTCAGAATTTTCCATATCACTTCATTCTCTATCTTTGTTCCTCTACAAGATTTTATCCCTGTAACAATTTCTGACATTCTACCAATATAGCTTCTAATATATTCATCTTCCATCATTCTTATATCTTCAAATGCACATATCCAATTATGTAATCTAGCTTTCTTTGCATGTTCATCACCTTCAAAAGTAGAGTGTAAAGCTTTCCAAATTTCATGAGATTTTATTAAACATTTTGCCTGACTATATTCATTCTCCAGAAGTGCTGTCAAAAGTGCTTCTCTTGCAAGTATGTTACACATGAATAAATCTCTCTCATAATTAGAACATGTCTCAAGATTATCTTCTTCAATGATAGTCTTATCATTCTTTGTAATCAACCAATAACCTAGTCCTAAACACAGTAGATGTATCTTCATCTTCTCTTTCCAGCTATCAAAATTTACTCCATCAAACTTAAGGCTTTCTTTCCTGAAATTCACCATGGATCTCCTTAAGTTGTTAAACTTTCCTTTCAAGGACCTACCACTCTGATGCCAATTGTTAGAAAGTAAAGTCCACCAAGATAACTGACAGGGGGGTGGGTGAATCATTTATTAGATAATTATAACTTTTATCAACTTCAACAAAATTTAACCATGTAAGTAATATAATTAACAACCATAGAAAGATATTCATACACAATGAAACAATAACACAAGATATGTTGACTAGGGAACCTCTTGATCAAAGAGTAAACCCCGGTGGGAATGATGCCCACAAAAGATGCACTAATATGAATATTCCTTATGAAAGGATGGACTTTGTTAGGAGTCTTATGAAATACATTCAGTACATATGAATCCTTGTTAGGAGATTTTGAATCCTTGTTAAAAGATTCTAACCCTGTTAGGAGTTATGGAAGACAGAAGGACCCACTACCCAAACAGCTTCAATGGTAAGATCACTAAACACACTGTCCAACTGACCTTAAGATTATTTAGTAGAATAATATGAAATATGTTACCTCCTCACTATGCCAAGCCACACTCACTACTACACCAGATCTCAATTTTAGATCTCTGTACTTCGCATATCTTCCTTCACAATTTCACTCTCATACTTAGCTCTTTTCTTCACTTCATGCATACTGCATCGCACATCATCACTAAAATTACATTATTATTCCACTTCCACATTGCAACAAGGAAAAACATTCCTTCTTTTATACCACACTCAAATAATTACAAATGAGTTGGCATACAATTACAAAATAAAAGTTTCAACACGCTACATCAAAATTACACAAATCTGTTGGCTTCCAAATACAATAAATATTCACTCGTGCGACCTCAAAGTTTGTGCTATCATCCACATCATTATCAATGTGTCTCCAACTTCCCTTTAACTATGCAAAACCAAATTCCATCCCAATTAGGAGATACCATCTGATTACCACAAACCGCTACTCAGGAACACTGCCTGAATACTGCTTCCACCAAAAAGTTCATAACTTTCATGAATAAATGAATTACTGTCTGTGCTCTTAACCATATACATATCACATATCAAATAATATAACCTCAACATCGCATAGCTCCAATTGTAATATCCCACGTGCGCTAATCAAACATTGTCTGCTCCTCTGCGAGTCTCCAAAAGATCACTGTGTTGACATCAATGACAATCATAGTCATGAATGCAACAACAACTACTACAGAATGACTGCCAAGTATTCATTCCTAAAAAATCCATTTAGATTACTTTTGCATTTTCATGTTAGATTAGATTCATATTTCATTTCATAGAATAATCTTTCATAAGCATTTCGTTTCATAGATTAGTTTTCTTTATGCATTGTTAGCATATAGAATAGATTTCATTTTCATTTGAATGCATACTTGATGATCATGGAGACTAACATTCTTTCTTTTCCTCTTTGAATCTCTCATTTTATGGTGTACTTGCATGGGCACAAACTAGGTCTAAACTAATGGTCTCCATTATAAACCCTTGCACTCCATGAATAGAGAGCTATGAGTCGCCATTTGAGACCTCATTCTTGAGCAATCTTGGATATAAAGACTCATAAAAGTGTGTCAACATTTTAGCACACACTACTAAGGTAAGATATTTTCATGGTTTGGCTAGCTTTTACAGAAAGTTTCTTAGGAGTTTTAGCAGTATTTGTGGACCCTTGATTGAAACAATCAGAGGGGATAGGAAAGAGTTTAACTAGACTATAGGGGTAGATAAGAGTTTTAAACTATTGAAACAAAAAGTTATAGAACAACCTATTTTAGCACTTCCAAATTTTAATAAGGTGTTTCATGTAGACTGTGATGCTAGTGGTACTGCAATAGGATTTTTTTTGAGCCAAGAAGGTAAACTTGTTTCTTATTTCAGTGAGAAGTTAAATGATACCAAGAGGAAATATTATGTTTATGATAAATAATTTTATGCTATAGTTTAGGCATTGAAGAAGTGGAGACAATATCTTCTTCCGAAGGAGTTTGTTTTGTATACTAATCATCAAGATTTGTAATATTTGAATAGTCAAGGAAAGTTGAATCAAAGGCATTTGAAATGGGTTTAGTTTTTATAGAGTTACACATTTATTTTGAAACAAAGGAGTGGAAAGTCTAACATGGTGTAATACCCAATTTTTAATTTTTTTTTTACAGGGCATTTCACAGCTTACAGACTACTAAAAGTAAATATTTTATGATATACCAGATTTGTTTCAAAGGGAAAAGAATAGAAGACACAAGTCTCTCTTATTTAAGTAATTTACTATCATAAATTTAACTGTCTGTTTAGCATCATGCTCTATATACATTCATTTCTATATCAGTTAACTCTTAGGAATTTATTTTGACAGTTCCAAATGTAAATCAGAATTAGATAAAGAATAGATTTAGTTCCTAATCAATCTATAGTGAATAGATCAGCTTTATACATTTATGCTTCTAACTTTCTTACTTAAATTTAAGTTTCCATTTGACATATCTCATACATACTATAAATTGATAATCAACTCTCTAGCTTTAATATTAATTCTATCTATTGCATTCAACTTAGGCACATAAACTTGCAGATTTCTTAAATTTCAATTTTAATAGAAGTTAATGAACTCACTGTATAAACATAATTTCTAATCTACATAGACATATTGTTCTGTTGTAAGAAAATTTCATAAGGAATATGATTCATAGGAATAACATCAGATTTCTTTTAACAATATTAAATTACTAAACATAGATACAAAAAATTAAGCTTTTTTATGCAAAGAAGTCTAATAAATAACATAGAGCTGATTTAATCCTTTCTGTACATAACATCTTTCATCATGCATGAATGCTGAAAACTAATTTTAATAAGTAATTTACCATTACAGAAATTTTCAACTTCCTTAGAACAATAGATTTAAACTAACATTCCAGTCCATGTCTAAATCCAATAACATTTATGCAGAGAACTAAGTTTAAATTTCTGATAATAGTTATAGATTTTAGGACTGTAGAAAGTGAGCAATAAAATTTGTTTAAATTTAGGAAAACTACTAGAATAACCAGTTTAAAAATTCTAGCGTTTACATTATTACAATTTCCATGATATAGAACCACAAATGTATAGGGCAAGATCACTCAACTAGATACATCTTATAATAGTCTTTAGGAGCTTTCAAATTTAACTTTAACCTTCAGATTTGGGCTGCTTCTTCAAGCCAAGAAAACCAAACCTGCAAGCATAAGACTTTCTTCACATGGCCATGGAGGTTCACCTCCTAGCCTAGGCCATTTCATGGCCACCGCCAAGCTTAGGGAAACAATACAAGGATCGGATACACTCACACAACACAAACATAACATTCAAACACAAAATTGGAACATAGATTTTCACATTTACTCCCTTCCCAAGCT
This sequence comes from Chamaecyparis obtusa, assembly GCA_027943335.1. Lineage (NCBI taxonomy): Eukaryota > Viridiplantae > Streptophyta > Pinopsida > Cupressales > Cupressaceae > Chamaecyparis > Chamaecyparis obtusa. Next base: position 14,759,407 of record BSBK01000529.1, read on the forward strand.
TACACAAAAACCTCTAAATATAGAATCCATAAAATGGGTGAAGGTGGAATTCTTCTCTTATGGAGACACCTAACTTATAACAATACCATATTTCCAACATATATTACCAGCTTTCACAAGGCCCTTCCAACCTGCTCAATCCATGAGCAACAACAATACCCTTATGGCCCCCAAACAACATAAGAAGGCTCTCATGGTGCCCATACACCATGCACTCATGCATAAGGAAATCCCAACTTAGGCCCTTCACCACAATTTCTCCTCAAATCCTCCCAAGGATGAGGATTGAACTTGCACACCCATAAACAAAAATAATTCAAGAAAAAACAAACCAGTTTGAAAGCAAATTCACAAAAGAAATCAAACAATACAAGATTAAAACAAGGAATTACAATTTGCAAAACTTTCACATAGTACAATTCTTTCAAAACATATTCAAAGTAATAACAAGTTAGAAACCACCAACCTCCTCCTAAGCCAAGGCTAAATGAAGAATTGTAGAAGAGCTCCTCTAGACTCCAAGCTTGCTATCTTCCTCAAGTCTACAAGTCCAAAAATCTCTAGTTCTCCTCTCACTCTCTTCACATCTAACCTAGACAAGAATGAAAAAGTATCCTTCTTAAGTCTCTCTCCCCTAAAGTCATTCAAACATTCTTCTCTCATCTCACTTCCCAAGACAATTAGGTTTCTAGATCTTAGACAAAATGACACTTACCCTTACCTAAGGTTTGGAATGAATTTCAACACATGAAAATGAGAGACATCCTAGATAGCATTTCCATTTTCGTACATATAAAAAATGACCCATTTGGAGAGGCAAAAAGGTGGCCTAGGAAAGTGGAAATAAAAGAAATAAGCCCCCTAACCCAAGCACTAGCCTTGGGGCACCAAAATTCAATCTAAACCTCACCCTAGGACTCCACAGAACCACTCAAAATTCCCAATTAATCATGCATTCGAAAATGGAGTATTGGTTTAATCAAATCTTGCTTTCTTAAACCACCTACCTAGCTTAGGAATGCTCAAGACCAACTAAGGAGAGGGTGGGGTCCATATTCCACTAGACATGCCACTTCATCACCATGGTGTCAAGTGACACCTCACTAAAGCACACATCACAAACACATTTGGCATGCCTTGTGGACAAATACATTTATATATTTTCACAAAAATAAAAATTTACTTACAAACATATATTTACAAACATTGTCAACCACATACATACAGGGATCACGTTTATGAATAAAATCACGATACGATGAGGTCGTTCTCTTCTAGAGTCGACCTTGGTTTCCAAACTGATTACACTTAGATCCCATCTTGTTTCTCTGAAATTACAACCATGGTCATGTTCCTACACACTCAATTTTGATGTTAGTACATCATATAATCTTTGCATTAATAATCATTTTGAAAATGAAGTAATAACATCTAAACTTGACAAATATAAATAACTGCATTTCATGAATCTTTACATAATCCACATTATACCCTAATTCTATAAGCATCGTAATGTCAATTCAATTTTCACATAAGCATGTAATCCTGAGCTAATCATTGAACCATGATACCATCAACATTTACTATTCTGTAAGATAACGTGACAAATGCATAATCAACATTAACATTAAATTATCTATCACACGAGGTAAATTCTTTTAGTCTCTATAATCCTTCATCATAATTTTAATCATTACATTCAAATGAACAATGTAAATTGAATTAGGAGAAAATGATCTCATTAAATCCATGTCACACTAATCATTTCAGATCTATATAAAATCATGATGTAGTTTTAACCAATTTACATAAGCATTAATTTTGTCAATTCGAAATCATTTATATGGCATAAAATCAAGTAACCAAATCATCAAGCAATTCTCATAATAATGTCCTAAAAATTCATCAATATATTTTATCACCTAAGCTTTAACCTTCACAAAATTTCACATCGCAACAATAATTCAAATTGTGATTAATCATTTTCCTAAATGACTCATCAACATATTTGTACCCAAATTGCAACATCTCAGTATTCATCTAAATCATTTATCTTAATGTCTATTATAATGTATCATAAGGTCGACAGTCAACATCCTATGTATGGAAAGCATCAAACAAATATTTAGTCTCATCATTTACTGTAGTCAAATTCTTGTCAAAAAGATAAAATCATATTAATTTATTAAAACCTTAGACCAATTTCTAGGTCTATCATACTGATAATGAAAAGGTTATGAGGGGCCTAGGGTGAGGCCTCACATCCTCCCCCCCTAGGCATGAACTTCCTCCTGGAAGTTTCCAAACTTAAGGTTAAAGTTCCAGGGTTGACGTCTAGTTTAGTTCATTGGATAATTTTTGAAACAATGATCTCATTCAATGAGGAAATATAACGTTGATACATGTCAAGGCTATGTTTTACCTTATTTTAAATCAATTCTAACATTTAAAAGTATAAGCATTGTACGATTGAACTGTCTATCCCAACATCACAATCTGATATTATTCTACATAATTACCATATCAACTTCTAGCAACAAGATCGCATAAGGTAGTTCCTTCTAAGACACCAATTTTGGTTCTAAGGTCACAAGGAAATGCACATGGAGAATGAGACATCTTCCCTATAACATAACTCAAATTTATGATAACATCACTCGAGAAGTTGGTCCCTATGAATATCAATATCTGGAGTATAGGTCCAAAGTTATGCTAAAAGTATCATTTGTCACTTTACAAACCCTTGGTTTATACCAACTTTTTATTATATTTGTTGATAATATCATAATACCTATGAAATAAGTTCATAAAGTAATCTTACATGGACTATACATACCACAATCAATAAAATACTCTTACAAGGGCTACAAGCATGACATAGATAATGCTAATGTCTAGGGTGAACATAGTGTGATGGGAAGCTTCTTTACAGTTTCTCCCCATTTATATTAATAAAATATGATGGATTTCCCCAATGGATCTTCTCCCTCATGCAACCTATCACAAAAGTACTTGCAAAAAATTTTCAATCAAAAGAGCCTCATCAAATAACCATGAAATCCAAGATTTTAAAATTGAAAATGACAATTCAATAAAGTGAGATTCAAAATGTGGCCACATTGGTAAATCTAACATAGAAAAAGTAAAGACAAGTCCTTGAGGCAAATAAGGACATTAAATTAAAGTTTGGCTAATTAGCCCAACACATAATTTAATTACTTTTACATTGTTGGCAGCCATAAAAATAAATTAATAAATTAATAACCTTATGAATCAAGGTAAAATAAAAGAAAAATAAATTTAGCAATCCATACTCTACCACATTCATTACATGAACTATGTGACCTTTTAGGTCACTCAGAGGGAGATGGGGAAATCTCATCGTACATTTATTGTGTAAATTTTAAAATAGGCCAATCATGCCCTTACAAGAGATAAAGCATCAAGGGCTTCCCAAGAAAACCTTTATTTGGGGAGAGAGGCAGACACACAAAAACTCAGGAGACAACTGCATATTTACTAACAATAGTTTTTCTTACTCTATAAAGTTCTTTCACTAACTTTGAACATTTTATCAGGGTATTCACATCAAACATCCTCCTCTCCTCGAGAAAAGCCCCCACTACAACGTGGTTCACTAATGTCTCACTCTTAATAACATGAAATACATCATCATACTGATACAACATTTAATGCCAATAAGGTATAAAACAACACTATTACAAAACCTACAAGAGTATTTATTTATAAACTTAGGAGTGACCCGAGACATGGTTACCACATAATAACACCATGAGCACATCATCTAGCATAATTAACTCATACAGATATTTAGAACATCATAATTTCATAAAACTTCTCAAGTGGCTCTATTTGGTGAGTTGACACTTGATTTCCACCACCATCTCTAGGCTATGAGAACTAGTCACTCGCTCAGGGTACTACACACATCACTTCACTCAACACAAAAGGCATTAGGTTAATTAATTTTTTTTATTACTATGCATATGTTTCATCATTACCACTAAATACACATCATTCCAAAGCACACCCCATAAAACCATGATGAGGGTTCTCTTACAAGTCTTATACATATTGAAAAGATAAATAGATTAAGCTCAAGGGTTGGGTTAACACACCCTGAAAGGTTTACTTAATGAAATGATTAATCACATAGCGATAGACCCTAAGTGTTTCAATCGTGAGCCAGGTTGGTAAGTAGGGAAGGATCTGCAATCAAATGCTTAAAGGGAAAGACCACATAATTACCCTAATGCGAAACCTAGGGTCACGATACAAATAATAATAGTAATACTTCAATATTTCAATCAGAAAGTATTATGTTTTAATCTTCAAGCATAACGTTATTCCTAGTTTATTACTTAATTAAATCAATCATTTAAAGGATTATAACAATCCTATTAAAGAACTAATAGTAACTTTGATATAAGGGCTAAGGAAGAATTCATTTATCTAGGTCTCCAAGAAGAAAACCTAACCAAGTTTTGACATAAATAAATCATTGGTTTGATCTATTGGTTCAGTATGAAAACATAGTCTAAAAGATTCTAGATCTAGATTAAGGTTACCTACTAGGGTTAAATTCATGGTCCCAAAGGTGCTAGATAGATTTAAAAGATAATCATTAAAAATGAGTTATCGTATCACCTAAGTGATTTATTATAATTTCCTTTATTACCCATAAGGGTTTCTAAAGTATAAAATTATCCTCCTTTAGGAAACCCAAATATAATAGGAGATATGTGGCCAAAATTTATTTAATAATTAGTTAGGATGTTTCATAGCTTATGCATTATTCATTCTATATTTTTCATTCTTAATCTCTCCATTAATAAATGACCCAAGAAATGATTTTAAAAGGAATATTCCACTTTAGCTCCCTATACAATAATATATTATTGAATAATTAGCCCATTTGTTAAAATATACCTTAAATTCACTTCGCTAAGTCGATTCATAAAACTATAAACCCCTGATAAAAAAATTAACATCCTCTTAACCTACTATAGGCCTAACTTTACATTTGCTTTAATTAGAATAACATGATTCATTTGATGACTTATGTCCAATATTATTTTAAATGTAAAATGACTATTATTAATACAACCTATTATGAATCCCATAATAGTTTCAGTTTTATAATGAGTTCAAATTTACTTAAAAGGTAGGTCCAATCATATAGACCATCCTGCATTCCATCATTTTTGCATTAAATAAAGATCTAGTGTATAACTATTATCAAATTGCTATAGTCCTAATTTATAAAAAAATTATAAACATACAAACTTAATATTCCATTTTTCAAAACTCACCAATCATAATTATAACAGTTACGATAAAGTTTAATAAAATTATTTAGAGAAATTTAATGACAAATAATAAGTTCAAAAGTTTCAATGATGCCCTATAATTAAATTTTAATGAAATAATTTAGCGTTGCCTTCCTAAAGAAGTGTGAAGGAAATAAAATAAACTTATCAATTTAAATTTATCTAAAACTTTCCCCATTTAAGATAGATTACAACTTATAAATTTGAAAGAAATTTAATGGTGATGACCTCAAGTTTTCCATTTATATGATTTTCCTATTTGTTTTCAATAACGTCTATTTATCCAATTTTTAAAAAGTACAATAAGTACTAACTCGCATTTTAACGAAACTAATTTATAATTCCTTAAATCAATCTAATTAAACAAAAAAAAATGAATATTCCACTTGGAATTTATAATCTTAACTATTAAATACCAAAATACCAACATAGGTGGGGTTATTTTCGACATATAAATTGATATAATAGAAAAGAGTTGTATATTAAATTTAAACATCACCTCATTGCTTTCCTATAGATTAATAATTTTAGTATCCTAATATACTAGGAATAACTAAGAACTACATAAACAAGTATCCATATTAATATCGAGCATAGATTTAATAAGATAATAAAATCCAAATTTTAGATCATAATTAACTATACCACCATTTTAATATAGTTCTATTAAATTAAAATAATTTTATTGACTATAACTCCAAACATTTTAATGTTTCATCTCAATTTAAATTCTCAAAATAATTATTTCATCGGAATAGTTGAAAGTTAATTTTCCCATTGACTTAAATGATTGTACCTTTTGATTTATAATCCAATAAAATAACTAATTAAATAATCCATATCTTTTTAATTTTAGTTTAATAAAGCAAAGATGATTTTCTCAATTAAATATTAAGTGGGTATGTGGAATCATAATCCATTTATATTCCCATTTAAAAAAAAAAAAGATATCCCACCCAAAGAATTCAATATAAACTAAATAAAACATTTAAATATCAAATTCCCACTTAAGGGAAAGAGAGGGAAAATAAAAGAAAAATAAAATAAAACTTTAAAAGTCAAGTGGGATGACATTTTCCCTAACCCTAATTCGAAATTAGGGTTAGGGTGAAAATATCAACACCCAAAAAGACTTCATTTTTCTTCTATTCTCTTTCTCTTACAAACCCTTAATGGGTTTTCTTATTTTCTTCCTCATTTGTTCATTGCAGGTTACAGGGAAAGAAGTTGAGGATGAATTTGTGAGTGTTCTCATATGAGAACAAGTGTGTATATGCATACATATGGTGTGCATATACACACTCTTTTTCATTTTTTATGTGGGCACGGATCTGAACAAGAAGGGTTGTACAAATACTTGATGGTTTGCAGATCTGGGTATCTCCATTTACATTTTATTGACAGCTTATTGTATGCAGGGTTTATTGTTTATAGCTTATTAATCATTTTTTTAAAAAAGTACTAGTTTATATATATTCCCTTTTTTTTTGTTAAAAAAAAATTAAGTCTGGGGCCGGCGGCCATAGCCGTCCGTACCCCTGGTAGCAGGCCTCGTAGGCCCCGCGAAGGTGCTACAGACAACACCCAAGTGGTGTTGCACTGTAGCGCCCCGCGTGCTGCAGTCAACACCACAAAGGTGCTGTGCTGCAAGCACATGCATGCACAGGGGGTCTCAGCTATGCCAAACCCCCATTTCATTTATTTTTATTTTTATTTTTTATAATATTTAAAAAAAATAGACCTTCTTCGATAAGCAACATTTATTAAAAAAAAAAAAATTTAATAAAAGAAAACTATAAAATACTTTTATAATATGTATAAATTTTTTTTTTATAAAATTCTTTTATAATATATATATATATATATATATATATATATATATATATATATATATATATATATATATATATATATATATCATGAGGAAAAGTTTAAACCATAATATATATATAATATATATTTTATGTATTATGTACATATTATATATCATAGTAGGTGGAACTTTTATTTGTATTCTCTTAGTCTGCATGATAATGACATATATCATTATAAATAAAAGCATATTTTAATATACAAATATACACTAAATCTGGTATGAAATGATAAAAGAAAAACTTGCATGTGCAACTTGTTTTCACTATGAAAATATATTTATTCATATTAAAATGCTCATATTTTAAAAGGTAGAATAGTCTCAGCGAAATCATTTCTAATTTGTTCACTCATTGTCTGCTTCTTAATCAATCTTAATATTGTTGTTGTTGTTTTTTTTATCTATTTATTTCAGTTGCAAGCACATTAACATGACAATGTCTATACCTAAAAATATAAATCCATCCAAATGTTTTTCTGTGATTTTTTCTGTAATAGTTATATTAATCTAAAATGTTATGTTTAGAGAAGAAACCATATAATGTTTTTTTTTTTGGAAAATTGAATTTGAAATTTCTCAAGCTATGTTTACTCATTTCTTTGCAGCCTAGTAATTTTTTAGTTTATGACAGGAATAAAATCTGTATTATTAATAGGCCAAATTTTTGTCAGACTAGAATTTTAAATCAGAATAAAATATACAAGGTCCTAGAGCTGAAACTTGGCTCTGATACCAGAATGTAATGCCCAGAATTTTTTTTTTTTTATAGGGCATTACACAGCTTACATACTACTAAAAGTAAATATTTTATGATATACTAGATTTGTTTCAAAGGAAAAAGAACATAAGACACAAGTCTCTCTTATTTAAGTAATTCACTATCATAAATTTAACTATTTGTTTAGCATCATGCTCTATATACATTCATTTCTATATCAGTTAATTCTTAGGAATTTATTTTGACAGTTCCAAATGTAAATCAAAATTAGATAAAGAACAGATTTAGTTCCTAATCAATCTATAGTGAATAGATCAACTTTATACATTTATGCTTCTAACTTTCTTACTTAAATTTAAGTTTCCATTTGACATATCTCAATTATTGGCATTAAGTATGTTTGTCATTAGTGACAACACTTATTCAGACTCTGTATGTTTACCGAGTAGACAAGACAACGTTTATCGAGCAGACAGGACAGTGTTTACCGAGTAGATAGGATAGTGTTTACCGAGCAGATAGGACAGTGTTTACCGAACAGACAGGACAGTGTTTACCGAACAGACTGAGATTCACAGTGCTTATCGAGTTATCATTAATGAGTGATGAAATGAGCAGTGTTTACCGAGTGTCAGCATGGTAAACAAGGAATTCAGTTTCTACCGAGTGACACTATATCTACCAAGTCTCCAGTATATACCGAGTTCGAAACTACAACCGAGTGGTTAGTATGGACCGAGCCTCCACTTCTACCGAGAGCATGATGATGCTGAGTAACACAGTGGATGCTGAGTATCAGAAAGTCACTGAGTTAGTGTACAGTAACTGAGTAACTATATTTGGGCTGACTCAGTAATATTTGTGTTAGCTTGTTTGAGAGCCAACTTTGTAATTATTTTATAATTGTTTTGGATTGATATATAAACATTGTTTTGTATCATATCCAAGGTGAGAAAGAAGCCAGAAATGTAAAAAAAAAGAGAAGAAAGGAAGAGATAAGAAAATTACAAAGGGCTACAACAGTATAAGGAGAAGCAAAGATATATCCATCATAGAAGGTGATCAGTACATCAAAGAATCTCAATCAGCAAGTACAGTTGCAAGTAAGAGATCTACTGTTTCATCCTAACAGGTGAATCAACTTAAAATCCTTTAACAGGGTAGACTTAACAGTCTTTGTAAAATCTCTTAACCGAGTGCATACTTCTTTGTATGTTTGTAAATCCTCTAACAAGGTGGACCTAGCAGTCCTTACTACTCCTAACAGGGCAGATCATCAGAAGTGATCATTGTAAGCTTTAACTGGCAAACTTTATACTGCAGTATTGAAGTTTTGTGGGTATCATCCCCACCCCAGTTTTACTTTCTATTTGGAAGGTTTCTAGGTCACCAAATCTCTGTGTTCAAAGTGTTATGAATGTTTTATTCTTTCTGTTACTCATGCATGCAATTAGCTTATTGATCTAAATGTTATTTGGAATATGGTTAAGATCTGAATTTTTTAAAATTTTTGAAGTTACTAATTCACCCCTCCCCTCTTAGTAACTTGGCTAGTCTTGAATATTTTCAACAATTGGTATCAGAGCTTTGTGGTTCTCAGGATATAGTTTGACAGCATGAGAAAAGATTCAGGACAATGGAGATATTCAGACTTAACAAAGTAATTGAGAATGAAAAGCTAGATCTAGAAATGGCCATAGCTCAACTCAAGGAAGCAAAAGAGCATCTTTTCCAATCCCTAAAAAGAAGGAAGGAACTTGCAAATCAGATGAATGACCACTAGTATGTTGAAGAAAAGATTGAAGACTTTTTCCCTTCAAGCAACTCAGATGAGGTAAACAATGCAATCAAAGAACTTCTAGAAAAGAATGGGTCTCTGCAAGAAGAAGTAAGAAAATTGAAAAGAGAACAGGAAATTCAGTCAACAAGATTATGTGAAATCTTAGAACAAAGAAACAAAATGAAAGATGAAATAGATGGAAAGAACAATGAAATCCAGAATCAAACTCTTCAGCTAGAAAACCTTATTGATCAAGTCTCCAATGCAAATGAAGAAATCTTGACTCTGAGATCAGAAAATGAAAATATAAGAGAGGAGTTGAGATCTGAAAAGCAAATCAATTTAAGATTGGTGAATGACCTAGACACTGAAAGGCAAATCAATGAGAGAATGTTGAAATCTCAAGAAGATATAAATTAGGTGTATAAATGAAACTTTCATAAGAAAAAAGGAAAAGTAGGACTTGGATACAAAGAGGAAGGTGAATCCTCCAAACAAGGTACTCAAAAGAATCAGAAACCCACTTGTAATCACTATGGAAAAATTGGTCATACTTCAAACAAATGTTGGAGCAATGGAAAAGCACAATTCAATGGAAAATGCTACAATTGCAATTAGCATGGTAATAAAGCAAATGAATGCAAGGAGAAACTAAGATTTAAAGGCAAATGTCACAAATGTAACAAACAAGGTCACAAGGCATCAGAATGCAAAACTAAAACACCCAATCTAGCAGAACAAATTGTGAAAGCAATATTTGGTTGGGATTACAACACTTGGTGTAGGTGTCATTACTGTGGAGAATATGGACACATTGGCATGAATTGTGTAAGACATCACTTGAGAAAAAGGGAAACTACCATAAGATGTTATAAATGCATGAAGCTTGGTCACATAGCTAAAAATTGCATGAATTCAGGCAAAGTTGAAGATGATTAGAAAGAAAAAGAAGATAGCATCAAGAAGCAAATGAGACAATAGCAGATTCCTAAACCTACCGAGCAAACCAGTCCAAGTAATGAAGTCACTCATGAAGAGGGTGGCTCTATCAATTCTAACTAAGTCTCCAAGAAAGCACTGGAACTGTATCTTCATAGACATATTCCAAAATAGTTCTAGAATTGAAAGGAAGAAAGATCCAAATCAGTATGCAAGATACAATAGGATCACAAAAAGGTCGGTATCAGTTTTCACCGAGCAAGGTCGGGAGTAACCTAATTTCATATGGTTACCGAGTAAGGTCAGAGCAGTATGAATTCGTATGTTCTCTGAGTTGCGGAATCTTCACCGAGCAATTAATGCATAGTGGATGATAGTTTGTCAAGTTCAATACCCTAATTCCTATAGAGTATTAATGACAAAATTAAAAAAAAAAGCATGAAATCAAGTTCATTCTTCACCGCAAATATCAGCATATTGAGCAGAGAAATTTCTAGTGCGATCAAGCGATTTGAAGCAAAATTTTGCAGCAAAAATTTCTTCGAAGAATTTTTCTTTTTCTACCGAGCTACCATGGCATCATCTAGCACCAAAGTAAAGAAAGGTTTGGAAATGTTAGTTCAAGGAGAATGGAAAGCGCCGGATTTCAAACTCGTGCCCGCGATTGCAGAAACCCTAGACCCGAGTGGAGCTCAATCTCAAATTCCTCCAAAGGTACTTCTTGTATACGAAATTTGTAGTCATTTTAAAGGTACAATTCAAAAGCTTGGAACCCTAGAGATAGATGTTGTTCATGATGAACTGTGCATTGATGGTGTTCTCAAACTAGAACATAAACATTTGGAAGATAAGGGTTTGACACATATCACCCACTTGCCTCGGAGTTTCCAGATAAAATGGATTAGATATATCCTAAGCCGAGTGCATGAAGGTAAAATTTGGCTTGAGAAACCAGTGGAAATAATAGAGAAGATGATTCATCGAATCACTGGTCTTCCCATGCTTGCCAAGGCTAAATCTAAAAAAACCCTAGGTCGGGTAGAGCTGGAAAAGAAAACCCTAGCCGAATGGGATAGTAGAGGTATGAGAATAAAAATTATTACTGATGCAGAACTAAAATTTGGCACATATGTCATAGCTCACAAGATATATAGTTCAAGTCGACAGAATAGTGTTCCATGTGAAGCAGTTGACCTAGCCTATAAAATTGTGAAGAACAATCTGACATTTGACCTAATAGATTTATTGTTGAAATAGTTCAACAAGAATATGGAGAGCATCCAAACCTCAAAGAACAATCCATGTAAGTTTGGCTCGTTGTTGGTCTGTTTATTTTTTTATGCTCAAAAGTTTTTCCCATCAAAAGGCATGGTAAAATGGAGAAAGGATGTGCCTGTTCTTTATCAGATAAATGAGTACATTGCAGAAAGGGGTGAGAATTTTGCAAGCATAATGGATAACTATTTTGAATCTTTTAAAGAAAAGATGAATAACAGATTCTGGATTCCACAAAAGTTGGTGGAAGATTATAAAGATGATATTTGTTTCATGGTTGATTGTGATAGAGTATACATTAAGGCAGTAAGGCCTAGGATTGTATGGGTGAAACCTCTTCCTTATGAGGTAAACATTGATGAGACAAAGGATATAATTGAAGCTCTAGTAAATCAACCCGTTCATCCAAAGGCTCCATACTTTGGAACATATGATGAAGCTAAGGTAAGAATTGAGCTAAGCATAAAACTTCCACAGGCAGTTAACAAAGGCAGAAAGAGGATGCCCAAGATGAAATCTAGCACACCTCTAATGTTAACCGAGGGAAAAGGAGAGGACATTGAACAAGAAGAAGAAAAGAATGAGAGTGAAGAAGAACAAGTACCTATGAAGAAGAAAGGGAAGGCGACAATCACTAAGGCACCAAAACAATTTACTGTAGTCTTCTCAAGAAAAACAAGGGGCAAGGAAAGTAAAGTCAATGATGATATAGTACTCAAAAGGCCTCCTCCCTCATTTGAACAAAAGATTAAGGATTTGAGAGAAGGATCTAGAATTTCAAATTTCAAATCTCTCAAATATGAAATTAGATCAGAGGCAGAGCAACAGGAAATTGAAGATGCTGTTATTGAGAAAATGGGAAAATGGAAGTACTCACCTGATGATATGGCTTCTCAAATTCTAGGTGTTCTATTGGATAAAGTCAAGTTGAAATGGTCCAATGCAAGACAAATTGTCAAGGACATATATGCTCAAACCTTAAGACAGTTGATGCCAAGTTTGAAAAATGATGAAATAAATAAGGTATTGATAGAAAATGAGCCCAAGATGACACTAAAATTCAACAGTTGTTTGATTTTGATCAAAGATATAGAGTCGGTTGTGAAGAGTGAAAATTTTACTTGGAAAAACATCTATCATCTTCACAAACTGAGTGTTGAAACCATGATAATAAAAGATATTGAAGATGACAGTGATGAAGAAGAAGAAGTAGTTTAGATTGATAATGCTGAGATAGAAGAAGCCATCGAGGAAGCTAAGAAGAATGTTGAGGAAGATGATCTAGTTCGGATAGCTGCAGAGGTGATTGCCTCACTTCCTCACTCTCCAGTAAAGATTGCTACATCTAGCCCGAAGATAATTCCAAGTGTGATTGTGACAACACCTCCAGATGCATCAAATGTCCAATCATCACTAACACAGCTCAATGTATCAATGACAGAAGTGGCTACCACTTCATCTACCGAGCTTTAGCCTCCTCCTTCCACTGAGTTGTAGTCTCCAGTGCTATCTTCAGTACCTTCTTCAGTTTTGAGTTTTTTAGCAACAATTACTTCAATTTTGAATACCTTAGTAAGTACTTCAGATTCTACAGTTGTAAATACTTTAGTTTTTGGTTTATCAAGTATTCCAGTTAGCATTCCATTAGTCAGAAGTTTATCATTTTTTACTACAAGTCCTATTGTGTTACAATAATTTCTACTACAAAGGCAATAAGTATAAAGACTCAACCGAGTACAAAATTTTTGAGTAAGGATATAGAAGAGGACATAGATTTAGATGAGGAGATAGAAATTCCACAATTAGATTTTGCAAATCTTTCAGTAGACCAAATGCAAACAGTTGGTGAACTCCTCCAGAAGAAAGAAAAGTAGAAGAAACTAAAAGAAGAAAGAGATAAGGAATATAAGATCATTGAGGATGCCAAGAATATTTTGACAGAAGCAATAGGTGTCGAAGTTGATTCCTCTCAACACATTTTGTTACAGTTGGCAGAGGTAGTAAACAAGTTCAATGAGGATTCTTTTGGATTAGATAAGTTGCTTGAGAAGGCTGAGAAGAAGTTTGAAAATTAAGTGCTTGAGCACATTGCTCAGCAAATAGCTATCAATCAGGCAGGGTTATCTTCAGTTTTGACTAGCATTGAGTCCTCCTATTCCAAGGTAACATCATTTTTTGTCAAAGTATGTAATGTTGCCAAGTTCTCAAAGGAGATTAAAGACAAAATAAATAAGATTGATGAGGATTTGAAGATTAGTGCATAGAAGTTGCAACTTGAACCTAGTTCAAGCTCTGCACATCATATGACAGTTAGATTCCTATCTGATAAGCAGCCAGAGTTATTGAGAGAAGATGCAAGGATCAGGTCAACATTAATAGATATTCAGAACATGATCCTTCCCATCATGGATACAATGCAAAAGCATATTGCACACTCAAAAACATTGATCCATGACAATCAGTTTTCAATTGCAAATCACATGATTGAACTCTCTGCAGAAGTCCAAATCGCACTCCATTCATGCAAGATTCTGCAAGAAAATTGGGATAGAACTCTAGCATTAATAAGTAAGGTACATTCTGATTTTCTCTCACACTTTGGGATCTCTGTGTAAAATATTTGTATATACACCTTTGGCATTATTGTCAAAAAGGGGGAGAAAGTATATAAGATTTGTGAGATATGAAAGGGGGAGAAAGTATATGAGAGAAATAGGAAATATAAGTATGAGGTGAAATAAGATATTTGTATATGTATTGTATGGGGGAGACATGAAATGTATATACAGCAATATGAAAAAGATAAATTTTTGAAAAATCAAAAATAGATTCAGCATGATTTTTTGGGCAATAAGTGTTTTTTGTCACTAATGCCAAAGGGGGAGATTGTTGGCATTAAGTATGTTTGTCATTAGTGACAACACTTATTCAAACTCTATATGTTTACTAAGCATACATGACAGTGTTTACTGAGCAGACATGACAGTGTTTATCGAGCAGACAGGATAGTGTTTACCGAGCAGACATGACAGTGTTTACCGAACAGACTGAGATTCGCAGTGCTTACCGAGTTATCATTAACAAGTGATGAAATGAATAGTGTTTACCGAGTGCCAACATGGTAAACAGGGAATTCATTTTCTACCCAGTGACACTATATCTACCGAGTCTCCAGTATATACCGAGTTTGAAACTACAACTAAGTGGTTAGTATGGACTGAGCCTCCACTTCTACCGAGAGCATGACGATGCTGAGTAACGCAGTGGATGCCGAGTATCATAAAGTCACCGAGTTAGTTTGTAGTAACCGAGTAACTATATTTGGGCTGACTCAGTAATATTTGTGTTAGCTTGTTTGAGAGGCGACTTTGTAATTATTTTATAATTGTTTTGGATTGATATATAAACATTGTTTTGTATCATATCCAAGGTGAGAAAGAAGCGAGAAATGTAAAAAAAAAAGAGAAGAAAGGAAAAGATAAGAAAATTACAAAGGGCTACAATAATATAAGGAGCAACAAAGATATATCCATCACAGAAGGTGATCAGTACATCAAAGAATCTCAATCAGCAAGTACAGTTGCAAGTAAGAGATCTACTGTTTCATCCTAACAGGTGAATCAACTTAAAATCTTTTATCAGGGTAGACTTAATAGTCTTTGTAAAATCTTTTAACCGAGTGCATACTTCTTTGTATGTTTGTAAATCCTCTAACAAGGTGGACCTAGCAGTCCTTATTGCTCCTAACAGGGCAGATCATCAGAAGTGATCATTGTAAGCCTTAACCATCAAACTTTATATTGCAGTATTGAAGTTTTGTGGGTATCATCCCCACCCCAGTTTTACTTTCTATTTGGAAGGTTTCTGGGTCACCAAATCTCTGTGTTCAAAGTGTTATGAATGTTTTATTCTTTCTGTTACTCATGCATGCAGTTAGCTTATTGATCTAAATGTTATTTGGAATATGGTTAAGATCTGAATTTGTTAAAAGTTTTGAAGTTACTGATTCACCCGTCCCCTCTTAGTAACTTGGCTAGTTTTGAATATTTCCAACAATCTCATAAATATTATAAATTGATAATCAACTCTCTAGCTTTAATATTAATTCTATCTATTGCATTCAGCTTAGGCACATAAACTTGTAGATTTCTCAAATTTCAATTTTAATAGAAGTTAATGAACTCACTATATAAACATAATTTCTAATCTACATAGACATACTGTTCTATTGTAAAGAAATTTCATAAGGAATCTAATTCATAGCAATAACATCAGGTTTCTTTTAACAATATTAAATTACTAAACATAGATACAAAAAATTAAGCTTTTTTATGCAAAGAAGTCTAATAAATAACATAGAGCTGATTTAATCCTTTCTGTACATAACATCTTTCATCATGCATGAATGCTGGAAACTAATTTTAATAAGTAATTTACCATTGCAGAAATTTTTAAATTCCTTAGAACAATAGATTTAAACTAACATTCCAGTCCATGTCTAAATCAAATAACATTTATGTAGAGAACTGAGTTTAAATTTCTGATAATAGTTACAGATTTTAGGATTGTAGAAAGTGAGCAATAAAATTTGTTTAAATTCAGGAAAACTACTAGAATAACCAGTCTAAAAATTCTAGCCTTTACATTATTACAATTTCCTTGATATAGAACCACAAATGTATAGGGCAAGATCACTCAACCAGATACATCTTATAACAATCTTTAGGAGCTTTCAAATTTAACTTTAACCTTCAGATTTGGGCTGCTTCTTCAAGCCAAGAAAACCAAACCTGCAAGCACAAGACTTTCTTCACATGGCCATGGAGGCTAATTTCCCAACCTAGGCCATTTCATGGCCACCCCTGAGCTTGGGGAAACAAGACAAGGATGGGATACACTCACACAACACAAACATAACATTCAAACACAAAATTGGAACATAGATTTTCACATTTACTCCCTTCCCAAGCTTACACAAAAAAATCTAAATATAGAATCCATAAAATGGGTGAAGGTGGAATTCTTCTCTTATGGAGACACATAACTTATAACAATAACCATATTTCCAACATATATTACTAGCATTCACAAGGCCCTTCCAACCTACTCAATCCATGAGCAACAACAATACCCTTATGGCCCCTAAACAACATAAGAAGGCTCTCATGGTGCCCATACACCATGCACTCATACATAAGGAAATCCCAACTTAGGCCCTTCACCCGAAGTTCTCCTCAAATCCTTCCAAGGATGAGGATTGAACTTGCACACCTATAAGAAAAAACAATTCAAGTAAAAACAAACCAGTTTGAAAGCAAATTCACAAAAGAAATCAAACAATACAAGATTAACACAATGAATTAAAATTTGCAAAACTTTCACATAGTACAATTCTTTCAAAGCATATTCAAAGTAATAACAAGTTAGAAACCACCAACCTCCTCCTAAGCCAAGGCTAAATGAAGAATTGTAGAAGAGCTCCTTTAGACTCCAAGCTTGCTATCTTCCTCAAGTCTACAAGTCCAAAAATTCTCTAGTTCTCCTCTCACTCTCTTCACATCTAACCTAGACAAGAATGAACAAGTATCCTTCTGAAGTCTCTCTCCCTTAAAGTCATTCAAACATTCTTCTCTCATCTCACTTCCCAAGACAATTAAGTTTCTAGATTTTAGACAAAATGACACTTGCCCTTACCTGAGGTTTGGAATGAATTTCAACACATGAAAATGAGAGACATCCTAGATAGCATTTGATTTTTGTACATATAAAAAATGGCCCATTTGGAGAGGCAAAAAACTAATTAAACTTAGATCCCATCTTGTTTCCTTGAAATTACAACCATGGCCATGTTTTTGCACACTCAATTTTGATGTCAGTACATCATAGAATCTTTGCATTAATAATCATTTTGAAAATGAAGTAATAACATCTAAACTTGACAAATATGAATAATTGCATTTCATGAATCTTTACATAATCCACATTATACCCTAATTTTATAAGCATCGTAATGTCAATTCAATTTTCAAATAAGCATGTAATCCTGAGCTAATCATTGAACCATGATACCATCAACATTTACTATTCTGTAAGATAACATGACAAATGCAGAATCAACATTAACATTAAATTATCTATCACGTGAGGTACATTCTTTTAGTCTCTATAATCATTCATCATAATTTTAATCATCACTTTAATCATTAATTTCAAATGAACAATGTAAATTGAATCAGGAGAACATGATCTCATTAACTTCATGTCACAATAATCATTTCAGATCTATATAAATCATGATGTAGTTTTAACCAATTTACATAAGCATTAATTTTTTCAATTTGAAATCATTTATATGGCATAAAATCAAGTAACCAAATCATCAAGCAATTCTCATAATAATGTCCTAAAAATTCATCAATATATTTTATCACCTAAGCTTTAACCTTCACAAAATTTCACATCGCAACAATAATTCAAATTGTGATTAATCATTTTCCTAAATGACTCATCAACATATTTGTACCCAAATTGCAACATCTCAGTATTCATCTAAATCATTTATCTTAATGTATATTATAATGTATCATAAGGTCGTCAGTCAACATCTTGTGTATGGAAAGCATCAAACAAATATTTAGTCTCATCATTTACTGTAATCAAATTCTTGTCAAAAAGATAAAATCATATTAATTTATTAAAACCTTAGGCCAATTTCTAGGTCTATCATACTGATAATGAAAAGGTTATGAGGGGCCTAGGGTGAGGCCTCACACATGGTTGCATATGCACTTAGTAGAAGACAAATTTTGATGACAAAAATGAAGATTGAGGTGGTTGGGTTCAAGGAACTCAAGAGTTTGTATCCAGAGGATTCTTATTTTGGTGAAGCTTGAAAAACTTGTACATAACTTGTTACTCTAGATAGAATGAAATGGTTGGATTTCATCATCCAAGATGATATGCTATTCAAAGGGAGTCAATTGTGCATTCCACAAAGTTCTATGAGGGAGAATCTCGTCAAGGAGAAGAATAGTGGAGGATTGTATGGACATTTTGGTAGAGATAAAACCCTTGTTTTGGTTAGTGAGAATTATTACTGGCCATAGTTGTGAGAAGATGTTAAGAAGTTTGTGCAGAGTTGTAGAGTATTTCAAATGGAAAAAGGAGAAAAGAAGAATACAATGTTGTATCAGCGATTACCTGTAGCAGAGAAGCTATGGGAGGATACCAGTATGGACTTTTTTCTTGGTTTACCAAGGACTCAACAGAGACATGATTCAATATTTGTGGTGGTTGACAGATTTTCAAAGATGACACATTTCATTCCCTACAAGAAGACTAATGATGTTGTTCATGTAGAAGAATTTACATATAATAATTTTGTCAACATGAGCACTGGTAAATCACCATTCCAAATTGTTTATGGAAGTAGTCTTATAAATGCATTTGAGTTGAGAAAGATAGACAAAGGATAAATAAGTAGTGCTGAAACTAAGGATTTTTTAGAATATTTAATGAAGAACGTCCATGAGGAAGTGAGGAAGCACATTACCAAGATGAATGCGTAGTATAAGGCTAAGGAAGATGAGAAAAGGAGGCATAAAGAATTTTAGGTTGGGGATGAAGTCATGGTTCACTTGCAAAGGGAGCGATTTCCAGTGGGTACATATAATAAATTAAAAATGAAGAAGTTTGGGTCATGTAAGATATTGAAGAAGCATGATTCAAGAAATTCGTGTGAAGTAGAATTGCCTACTGAGATGAATATTTCACCATTATTTAACATTTTAAATCTGACAGAATATCATGAAGGGGGTGTTGAAGATGAAATCACTAAAGCATAGTGGAGTATTCCAACAACTACTTTAGCTATCAAGGAGATTGAAGATATATTGGCTAGTCATGTTAGCAGAAGCACAAGGAACAAGACATATGAAGAATATCTGGTCAAATGAAAAGGATGACCTATTGAAGATTCATCATCGTTGACAAGGGATGAGGTTAACCATCTTGGTTTTCCTCTACACACGTGAGACGTGACATGATCACTTCTCAAATTACCCCAGGTGTCTGATGCAAGAGCATCCTGGGTGTAAGGGCAATCTTGCATCACCCAAAAATATTTTTGGTTTCTTTTCAATAAGTGCTATCTATTTATGGAAACTTACTATTTTTAGTAAGTTGGTCAAATGAGCTCAGAATATTTTGATTTCATAGGTGGAGGTTCATCTTAGTCATATCAGCCTACCAGTTGAGTTTTATTTCCATATCATCTGTATTGGTGAAGTTATTGATATTTTTTGGTACAAAATCTTTGAACTCAATTTTGAAGGCCTTAGAGGCTCTCGAACATGATCAAACCCCAAGTGACTAGAACGTGCGCGAGTCAGGTACTGTAGATCAAGTCCTACCATTTCTGAAAAGTGGTTATAATAGTCAAACAAAGCTATAGTTAAAAATTTATGGCCTTTGGAAGTAGGGCTACCTAAAAATAAAATTTGTAATTATTTTGAGCCGACCCTAATGTAATAATTAGGAAAAATAAAATAATTCTTTGGGTAGTCGGCCTTAATGGCTAAATTTCTGGAACCTTCTCGGGTGGTGGAAAATTGCCTATATAAGGAAGGCATGTAGTGTTTTCTAGGGCAGTTCTGGGTAGTATTTTAGGGTAATGATTCAAGGCTTTGTCCTACAGAATATTGTAAGGAAAATGTCCATGTGGCTTTGCATATTGTAATTCTAAAATTTGTAATTCCACACTTGTGGAGATAATAAGAAGCCCATTTTCTATACTTGCAAATTATTGTTATTTCTCTATTTCGATTATGTGTCTATGGTATTTGTGTACAATAAATGTGTCACACTTCTATGGATCATTACATGCAAGGAAACTCAAGAATGAGCCCTCACAAATCGATCCATAGCTCCCTAGGCATGGAGTGCAAGGGTTTTTAAGAATGCTCTTAGCTAGAGCTATTTAGCCTATAACCTTGCTAGTAAACCATGCAATGGGAGATTCAATGAAGAAAAGGGAAAGAATGCCAATATCCTCAAGAATCAAGAATGAAAATGCAATGCAATGCTATGCTAGAAATGGAAATGCAAGCTAAGCTATGAAAGGAAATATGCAAGTGTTACAACCCAAGCTAATTAATCTATGTGAGCTAATCTAGAGCATAGAAATGAAGCTAATCTAAGAAAGCATAAATATGAAGTTAAGCTAAGAATGCAAGAATGAGATGTAGAATGCAAGAATGAGATGTAGATGCTAAGAATGCTCCAAATCTTCAAAAGCTCCAAAGTGACCTAGAAATCCTACAGCATAAAGTTAGCATAAAAAGTTGGGGATCTAGAATGAAGAAGAGAGCTCTTCTTTTATAAGAAATGAGGAGGAATGGACCATGAAGATTAAGAGGCAAAAGATTTAATAAAAAATGGAGCTTGAAGAGGGATCAATCCTTGTGCACAAATATCCTCCAATGAGAAAATATGAGTTGACTTTTGTGTCCATATGAGACAAAAAGTACTTTTTCCCTTTTTATAAAATAAGAATAATGCTTTATTTGTGCAACTTAGGATAAGAGGAAAAGTGGGGGCTTTTTATTTATTAAAAGGGGAGGAAATATTTCTTTTAAATAAATAAAGACTCAGGATAAGATGGTTAGCTCATAGAAAATAATCGAATAAATGATAGAGCTAGGATTTGATCAAGAGCAATCAATTGATGATTTTAGCAAAAATGCTAGCAAGGGGCTAATAGTCTAGGTGACCATTTTTAGGTGTATACAGTATTAAGGGGAGCACTCTTCGTTAGGGGTTAACATGAAAATAATCAACATTCATTAAATTTCATAATGAAATATAAAGACTATTAAGTCCCACTCAGTTAAGAGATTTATTTGTAGCAGTGGTTAGAATGCAACAATAAATGATCTGATTCAAATACAACTTTCTTTTAAATATTTTTAGATCTATGCTAAGCTCAAAATACCTCTAGCCAATATACCCAATTCAATTCCTTTGTATCCTCCAACTCTATCTTTCTTGGTTAATTCTTTTCTCTATTTCTTAGTGTTGTCTACATAATTACTTAGTTTTTTCTTCAACTTGTCTAACTAGCTCCACATGAATGAAATCTCCTCATACGCATTCCAAAATTAATTATGAATCTCTTGTCTCCTTAAATAGACATAATAAACTATTTTCTTTCCATCCATAGATTTTTCCTCTTAATCTTTACCATTGATTTTGTCACCTCAACCTTCCTCAAAACTTGTGTCTATAACATGTTACATTCTTCATCATCTGATCATCCTTGAAATTTTTCAGTTGTTTGATCATCATAAAAAACTTTATCTTTAACTTCTGAATCATCCATATTTTTTCAACTCATCATCTTTAGTTGACAGTTATATATGTTAGGAATAGTCCCAAGAGATAACTGAGAGGGGGGGGGGCATGAATCAATTATCTTCAAGTTTCAATTCTTTATCCAATTAAGTATACTTAAACATTAAGCATAAACACAATGAAAGAACACACTAAATAGAAAACTAATATTTTGGTTACGGGGAAACCCAAATAGGTAAAAACTCGGTGGGAATTGACACCCACTAATAAACTGTACTAGTGTATAATGATCCTTGTTAGAATATCTTACAACCCTATTAGGATTTGATCTTTAAAATGCAATAAGTACAGTGACCTGGTCAAAGGTTAGACCCTGTTAGAAGTCTTTTCTGATTGACCCTATTAGGGGTGAGGATGCACTATCTGAGAGCTCACTTCTCAAAGGGGTGAAGGCTGCAACCTTCTGAATAATAGATACACACTATATCTAGATATTGGTGAGCTATGAGGTAGACCTTCTATCTTGATCAGTTCCAATGAATAGTACACTCTATCTTCTCTATCACATAGACCTCTTCTTGATGACACAATACTTCACACTCTTTGCTCTGCTCTAATCTTTTATCTTCATGCCATCCTTCTAGTGATCACAAATGACCGGCTATAAGTATCTTTCCTCTAAATGATTTAATCAAGTCGACCTGTTAGAACCACCTTGAATTCATATTATAGAAACAATAACACTCTCCAATAAAATCTCTATGGGCTCTACCAAGTATGCAACACAAACTGGGACCTGTCCAAATCAATAAGTGTAGACACACGCTACACACTGTCGGCTCTACCAAATTTACTGATACTTTCTCCTCAAGCTGAATTACATCATGCACTCTTAATCAAACATTCTAAACTCTTCCCTAATCACTAATCCAAGCACGCATACTGAAATGATAGGCACAACTCCTGTACCAATATAATCTCTGTTGACTCTTTTGGATAAACATAGAAAATTGCAACTGGTGAATAGCGACTGCATAGCTTCACTTCTACTGCACATCAGACTCTACATCCATGAATGGAGAAACACTAAAATGTCTCCATCACATATCCAAAGTTGCAAGGGTCCATGATAACTATACAAACAATCACTCACAAAACACTGCTTGTAACTATGTCAGGAACACTACTAACACAAGCTTCTACATAATTGTCTGTACAAGAAATTAATCTCTGCATCAATGATATCATGCTCATAACATGTCCATGCTACATGTACTCAAAGCTTACTACATAAGTCTTCCATGCATGATGCTTACCATATGTTGTCATTAATGACTGATGTAAAGTAGGGAGAAAGAGGAGCGAAACAATGGTGCACCCTAATGATCCAAGCCTGCCCAACAAATGCGGAAGCACACAAACACAATAGTGAGAGAGAGAATGGAAAATCTTCCATAAAAGTTTCATAAAAAAGAATGATACATGTCAGGCTGTAAGGCCCTCCCAGTTAGGGACAGATAGTACAATGATTTATAGAAGTCCTCAAACATGTGAGGAACTATCAAAATCTCTACTTCTGTCTTCTACCAACTCCTATCCAACTACTGCCTCCTAAAATCTAAACCAACAACTACATTTATACAAGAAGCTACCGAACTGAGTTGGCCTTTAGATCTAGAATCAATGGAAAGAATGGTTACATCTAGGACCACACACTTCCCAATGATGGATTCCAACATTAAATCCATGATCCAATATAAATGCACAAGTCAGCCACGACAAGAACTAAAACTAAACGCGTCAGTGAGAAAGATGACTGAGCAATAGACAAGCAATGCCAAGTGCCAGAGAAACAACTGACTGCCCAGGAGATAACCGACCACACTGGGTAACCAAAGGAAACTGACCAACTAACGACCAACTCAGTTAAAGCAGAAACTGAGTAATGCAGACAAACTCCAAATTATTTTTGGTGACACAGGATTGCTAAGGACTCGAGATGCTCCTGCATTAGACACTTGGGGTGATTTTGAAATGATTCTCTAAATAATTTGGTAGGTTTGGTCTGAGTTGCATCCAACTCAGACTGTGAAATCCAAGAACTGCTTCCATTGGTCTATTCTTCCACTTTACCAGGTATTCCATATATTGTTTTCCTCTTGTACTCTTGCCAACTCTTTCCTTCAAAATTTGTTTAACTTCATCATTCTGCTTCTTAGGATATTTTGTTGGTAGTGTCACTTCTTCATCAGGTTCATGATACTCATACAAATCAACAATGTTGAAAATAGTGATATTTCCATGTCATCAAGTAACTCAATTTCAAATGCATTTCCACTGTCAAATTTCTTCAAAATCTTGCAAGGTCCAAACTTTTTCATCTTTAGTTTCCCATATGTTCCAACAAGAAATCAGTCTTTCTTCAAATGAACCATCACTTCATCACCAACATCAAAAGTTTTATGTCTCCTTGATCTATCAGCTTTGTCTTTGTATTTTTGGTTACTGTCTTCCAGCTTCAGCTTCACATCTTCATGCAATGTCTTCATGTACTCAACAAATTTTACTCCTTCAACACTTTTCTTATTCTCATCAGTAATGTCTCTCAAATCAGATATTCCTCTCAGTTGTGTGCCATTCTGATGCAAGAGCATCCTAGGTGTAAGAGCAATCTTGCATCACCCAAAAATATTTCTATTTTTGTATTCAATAAGGGCTATCTTGTGCAGAGCTGCTATTTATGGAAACTTGCTATTTTTAGTAAGTTGGTCATAAATCTTGGAACGTTCTGATTTTACATGTGGAGGTTCATCTCAGTCATATCAGCCTTCCAATAAAGTTTCATGGCTAGATTAGGTCTAGTTTTGAAGATATTGAAGATTTTCGGTATTGGCAGCAGGGTACAAAAACTTTGAACTCAATTTTGAAGGCTTTAGAGGCCTTGGATGAGGTTGAAAATTTGGGTGATAGGTGCTTGTGCTAGTCAAGCCCGTAGAGTGCTTCGTGGCCGTTCTGAAATGGGGTTATAATAGTCAATCGGGTCAACTGGTGATGAATTATGGTCTCCGGAAGTCGGGTCACCTGAAATGGTAGAAAATAATTTTCCTTCAAAATTTTTGTTCGGTTTTCAAAATTTATTTTGAGCCGACTTTGATGTAATAAATTGAAAAATAAAATAATTCTAAGTTTGGTCGGCCCTTAGGGCTAAATTTTTGGAACCTTCTCGGGCAGTGGAAAATGCCTATATAAAGAAGCCCCATAGTGTTGTATAGGGTAGTTCTGGGTAGTAGATCTGGGTATTGATTCGAGGCTTTGTCCTACAAAATATTGTAAGGGAATGCCCATGTGGCTTTGCATATTGTAATTCTGAAAGTTTGTAATTCCACATTTGTGGAGATAATAAGAAGCCAATTTTCTCTTCTTGCATATTGTCGTTGTTGTTTCTCTATTTCTATTATGTGTTTATGGTATTAAGGGGAACACCCTTCATCACATTCACAATCTCAAATGGTGTCTTTCCAGTACTCCTATTCATTGAATTATTGTATGCAAACTCTACTTGTGCCAACACAAAATCCCAATTATTCAGTGTGTCTCCAACTAAACATCTCAAAAGATTTTCCAAACTTCTATTCATAACTTCAATCTATCCATCAGTTTGTGGGTGAAATGTAGAACTATATTTCAACTCAGTGCCAAATTTCTTCCAAAGGGTTTTCCAAAAGTATCCAAAAAATTTACTGTCTCAGTTAGAGATAATACTCATCAGTAATCCATGCAATCTGATAATTTCCTTAAAGAAAAGATCTGCTACATGTACTGCATCTGATGTCTTTCTACAAGGTATAAAATGTGTCATCTTTGAAAATCTATCAACAACAACAAATATAGAATCATTACCTCTTACTATCTTCGTTAAGCCAAGAACAAAGTCCATACTGATGTCAACCCAAGGTTTCTCAGGAACAACAATAATTGTATACAATCCAGTATTCTGACTTACTCCTTTTGCAACTTGAAAAATTCCACAACTTTTCAAAAATTTCTGAACATCTTTATACAACTACGGCCAATAGTACTTCTCCTTAAGAAAATTCCATGTTTTATCAATACCAAAATGTCCAGCCAAACTACTACTATGTTTCTCCTTTATCAGATTAGTTCTCATTACTCCTCTCAGTATACACAACTGAATACCCTTAAACAACCTACCTTCCTGAATAAAATATTCATCCCATTTAGTGTCTTGTTGATCTTGAATAGGTGCTCTACACTTTCTCCATGGCTCAAAAAAATCAGGGTCAAACTCATAAGAATCTCTCATCTCATCAAAACCAAGAACTTCAATTTTCATCTTGGTCATCAAAGATCTTCTTCTACTCAATGCATCAACAACTCGGTTAGTGACTCCACTCTTATGCTTTATCACAAATGTATAACTTTGCAAATACTCAACCCATTTCATATGTCTCTGATTCAACTTATTCTGACTACCCAAATACTGTAAAGCCTTATGATCAGTATACAACACAAATTCACTCGATATCAAATAATGTCTCCATTTCTTTAGTGCTTGAACAATAGCATAGAATTATTGATCATACACAGAATATTTCCTTCTAGCATCATTCAACTTTTCACTAAAGAAAGCAACATGTTTACCTTCTTGACTCAACACAGCTCCAATTGCACTTCCACTTGCATCACATTCCTCTTGAAATACTTTACTAAAATCAGATAATGCCAAAATAGGTAATTTAGAAACCTTCTGCTTCAGATTCTCAAAACTTTTTTCAGCTCCATGTGTCCACTTGAATTCTCTTTTGTCTCCTCTCATAGTTTTAGTCATAGCATTACAAATTGAACTGAAATTCCTTATGAAATTTTAGTAAAAACTTGCCAAACCATGAAATGATCTTACCTCACTAGAATTCATAGGTGTAGGCCAATTCAAAATAGCTTCAAACTTTTTAGGATCCATCTTCAAACCATCAGAAGAAATAACAAATCCCAAATACACAATCTCTTCTTTCATGAATGAACACTTCTTCAGATTTATCAGCAACTTTTCCTCTTTCAATCTCTGCAAAACTTGTCTAACATGCAACAAATGTTCTTCTCTGGTCTTACTAAATATCTGAATATCATCAAGATATAAAATTACAAACTTACCCAAGAATTTCTTCACAACCTCATTCGTTAGCCTCATAAAAGTACTCAGTGCATTAGTTAAACCAAAAGGCATAACCAACCACTCATACAAACCTTCTTTTGTCTTAAAAGAAGTCTTCCATTCATCACCCTCTCTGATTCTGATTTGATGATACCCACTTTTCAAATCAATCTTTTTGAAATACTTTGCTACAGTCAAACTGTCCATTATGTCATCCATTCTCGGTATAGGAAACCTATACTTCACTGTTATCTTGTTGATTTCTCTAGAATTAGTACACATTCTCCATTCTCCATTCTTCTTCGGTGCCAATACAATAGGTACTACACAAGGACTCAAACTTTCTCTGATCAAACCTTTCTCCAACAACTCTTGAATCTATCAGTTCAATTCTTGATTCTTAGTAGGTGTCAACTGATGAGGTGCCTTATTCAGTAAACTCACTTCAAGGATTAGATCCATACAATGACCAATGCTTCTTTTCAGTGGTAAACCATCAGGTACATTATCATAAATGATATCACTATACTTAGTGAGTAACTTATCAATCTCCTTAGGGACATTATTCTCTATTTTCTTACTCGATTTGTTAGGGATCACAACAAAACATACATCATTCTTCTTCAAAGAGTTAACAAACTTTCTTCCTTCCATCAAACAAACTTTCATAGATGTACAAACATTACTAATAGGTTTTTCCATCAATGGTAACAAGATTTATTTCTTTCCATCAGCCATAATAGTATACTTATGTAATCTCCCATCATATATAACATGTCTATCATATTGCCAAGATCTACCCAACAAAATATGATAACAATCCATAAGCATGATATCACATAACACCTTATCATAGTATTTTCCAATCTTCAAATTCACATAACATTGTTCACTCACTAGGAATGTATGCTCATCTTTGATCCATGAAATCTGATAGGGCTTCAGATGTACCAACCTTTCCAACTATAATTTTGTGACCATCTCTTCAGATGCTAGATTCTTCGAGCTACCACTATCAATGATTACCTTCCAAAATTTGTCAAAAAATCTACATCTGGTCTTGAACAAACTTTTCCTTACCAGATCTTCCTTCTTTCTTTCAATCCATAGTGCTCTCCTTACCATCAATTTATTTTCTTTCTCAGGTTGATTAGGTGACTCTTCTTGCACCAAATAAGTTCTATGGCTACCAACGTTCTTACTAGTGTGTGTAAATTCAAAAGATCTATGTCCTTCTTCTCCACAATTGTAACAAGTTCCTCAGAAACTTCCTCTACCATAACCACCTTGGTAGTTACTGCCTCTACCTCTAGATGAACTTTCACCTTTCTACTCATTCTTGCCTTTGTCCAAATTTGTCTTTTTTGGCTCAGATATACCATTTTCACCATTGGATCTTACTCTTCCTCTAGGGAATCTACCACCTTGACCTCTCTATCTTTGCTCATGTTTTTTTTTCAATTTCTCCTTGACTTTCAAAGCAAATTGATAAGCCTCTTCAATGTTCTCCAACTTGACCATATTAATTTCCTCTTGGATGGAAACTCTCAAACCATTCAGGTATCTACTGATTCTTTCCACATCATCTTCATCATGTCCAAATTTGATATCTAATCTATAAAATTCCTCAGAATATTATTTTACCAAGCTATCTTTCTGTCTCAAACTTTGCATTCACCGAACTAGATTAATCTGATAATCACAAGGTAAGAACTTTCCTTTCAATTTGTTCACCATTTTATTCCATACCTTGATTTTGTCTTTGGCTTTCCTTTTTCTATCCAGCTACAGATGTTCCCACCATAAGGATGCATGAATTTTCAACTTTGTGTTTGCAATCTTCACCTTCTTATCCTCAGGAATGTTTTCATATTCAAAATATTTTTCCATCTCGGTGATCCAGTCCACCAATTCATCAGAATCTAGCTTTCCACCATACTCAGGAGGATTGAAATGTGGTGTTGACTTCAGACTTGTCAAAGCGTTCAAAAATCTTTCTTCACCTTGATCCATAATAGGTGTGGGTTCTGCATTTTCCTGTTGTTCTTCAACTTCATCATCACTAACATCTTCAAGATGTCTACCTCTTCTTTGGGCTGTTTCAACAACTTATAACCTAATAGAAATCTACCTTAGCATATCTATCAATCTTGGATCTATATCTCACCTCCCATGAACCATCTTGAAAACCCTCTACAATTGTAGGTTAGATCACAATATGCTACCCCACAACAATCAACTAGGGCTTCAAGAGGAACCTACAAACTTAGATCCGTAGACCTATATCAAGATCTCACCTCACTCTGATACCACCTAATGCAAGGAAGGGAGGAAGAGGGGCCAAAAAATGGTGCACCTGAATGATCCAAGCCTGCCCAACAAATGCGGAAGCACACAAACACAATAGTGAGAGAGAGAATGCAAAATCTTCCATAAAAGTTTCATCAAATAGAATGATACATGCCGAGCTATAAGGCCTTCCCGGTTAGGGCTAGATATTACAATGATTTACAAAAGTCCTCAAACGTGTGAGGAACTATCAAAATCTCTACTTCTATCTTCTACCAACTCCTATCCAACTACCACCTCCTAAACTCTAAACCAACAACTATATTTATACAAGAAGCTACTGAACTGAGTCGACCTTTAGATCCATAATCAATAGAAGGAATGGTTAGATCTAGTACCACACGCTTCCCAATGATGGATTCTAAAATTAAATCTGCAATCCAATATAAATGCACAAGTCGGCCACAACAAGAACTAAAACTAAACCCATCGGTGAGCAAGATGACCGATCAGCAAACAGGCAATGCTGAGCGCCAAAGAAACAACCGACCACCCAGGAGATAACTGACCACACTCAGTAACCAAAGGAAATTGATCAACTTGGTCAAAGGAGAAACTAAGAAACACGAAAAAACTCCAATTTTTTTTTGGTGACACAGGGTTGCCAAGGACCTGAGATGCTCTTGCATCAATGACAAACATACAGTCAGCACTAGATTGCTGGGAAATCTCCAACAATCTCCCCCTTTGGCATTGATGGAAACATATGGAATGAAAAACACCACCAATCCAAATGAACAATTCTTTTATAACATTCTCCATTTCCTCATAAAAACTCCCCCAAGGATGAATCCTCCATCTGCTACAATATTTTTTAATATTCTCCATTTCCTCAACTGAACTACTTCTATGACTGAATACTACTCCCTCTTGTTGTTATATATTATTCCTCCTTAGTTCTATATGTACTCCCCCTTTAATGCTATTTTTAATGACTATGTCCCACTATCCCTTTGACATCAATGGAAAAGGGTGCCAAACAATTAAGCTCCAATACTACTTCTGAAGTAGAGTAGTCAACCATCCATCAGTCAATAAGGACTGATGCTTTTTCCAATTTCTTCAAGAAAAATCAAGAAAGGGAATTACTTCCAACTTCTCCCTGAGATACTCAAAGGTATCTTTTTGTAAAGGCTTTGTGAATATATCTACTAGCTGATCCTTTGTACTCACATAGTCCAATTTGACTTCTTTCTTTGCCACTTTCTCTCTTAGGAAGTGATACTTAATCTCTATGTGCTTTGTCTTTGCATGCATCATAGGATTCTTTGACATGTTGATAGTGCTAGTGTTATCACAATGAATAACAATAGGATAATCAATCTGAATTCCAAAATCCTTTATCATCTGCTTGATCCAAACAATTGTAGAACAATTCAACACTACTACAACATACTCTTCTTCTGTTGTTGACTGAGAAATATAATTCTGCTTCTTTCTTGTCCAAGTGATAAGTCTGTCACCAAGAAATACTGCTCCTCCTGATGTACTCTTTCTATCATCCACACATCCTTCCCAATCTGCATTTGTATACACATGAATCTCAACATTCTCTGAATTAGGATACCATAGACCATAATCTATAGTGCCCTACAAATATCTAAATATTCTCTTTACTGCCATGAGGTGACTTTGTTTAGGCTCTGTTGCAAATCTTCCAACTATGCCAACTGCATTAGAAATATCAGGTCTAGTTTGAGTAAGATATATGAGTTTACCAATCATAGACTTGTACAATGTTATATCTACTACTGGAGATTCATCTTCTTTTGTAAGCTTGCATCCTATTATCATAGGTGTACCCACTAGCTTGCAATCATCCATCTTGAACTTCTTCAATATCTCTTTCACATATTTAGACTGATTAATGAAAATACCTTTCTTTGTTTGTTGCACATTTAATCCCAAAAATTATTTGATAGGTCCAATCATGCTCATCTCAAACTCTCTTTGCATCTCCTTAGACAATTCTGCACTAAGTTTGTCATTACCTCCAAAGATAATGTCATCAACAAATATGGATACAAGTAGTAGACCTCCAGATGTCTCTTTTATGAATAGATTACAATATATTGCTCCTTTCTTGAATCCAATTTTTGTTAGATATCCATCAAGTCTCTCATACCATGCTCTAGGGGCTTTCTTAATTCCATAGAGGGCTTTCTTCAATTTGCATACCATATCAGGTTTGTCTGATAAGGTGAATCCTTCTGGCTGCTCAATATATACTTCTTCCTCTAGTTCTCCATTTAGGAATGTTGACTTAACATCCATATGATAAACTTTGAAGTTTTTGAATGTTGCATAAGCTAGAAACAACTTAATGGCTTCTAATCTACTCACTGGTGCAAATGTGTTTGAATAATCAATACCTTATCTTTGCACATATCCCTTACATACTAAGCTTTCTTTATTCCTTACTACTGTACCATCTTCATTCATCTTGTTTTTGAATATCCACTTTGTTCCAATCACATTCTTATCACTAGGTCTTGGGACCAGTTCCCAAGTATCATTCTTGATAATATAATTATTTTTCACTCTTGTAACAAGGTTGGACACATCTCAAAGTTCCAGTTATTTGTCACTCTTGTAACAAGGCTGGACACATCTCAAAGTTTTGTCGCAAAGTCGGGAAAGCCCTAAAAAGCCAAAACAATTAATATTGGATACCAAATGAGAAGTCAAGTTTGTGAAAGCTTTAGAAGATGTGAGCTTGATTTGGTCAGAGGAAAAGAAGGATAAGGTTGATGAGTATGTATTGGATGCATCCTAGTGGATGCACCCTCTACATCTAGATGAATGACCCTCAAGGTCATAGGGGGAGCTAATTTAGCTCTAGACCCCTGTGCGACCGGTATACTCACCCTCAGAGTATGTGCCTTTGGATTTAACATCTTGGTGATAATTTTAAGCTATGTACAAGACTGCACTACTTGATCGAATGCAGGATGGAAGTTGGAAAATCTCAGTTGAATTTTGGTTTATGCGGCAAGCATTAATGGTGGAAATTCACTTTATAATCTACAGAAACTTACAAATCACTCATTGCATCTAATTTTGAGCGATTAAAGGCCATAGAAGCCCTAGTAGTTGAATTGTGAACTATTGGAGATCAATTTACTAGTGAAGAAGTGTGATTGATTAGTTACAAAGCCCTAGTCCAATGCGACGATTTAGAAGTCTTTTGAAACCCATTTGTAAGTGTTAACCAAGTAAGTCATGGCTACACCTGTTATATTTGATATCATAGAAAGGAAGAGATATGTCTTTAAAAAGAACCCTTTTAAGTCAACCCTAGATGACCTAGAAGGTGCATTTTCAAGAACCCCTATGGGCATAATGCATGTTAAAGATATCTGCGCATATATATACTACAAAAAGGAACCAGTTGGACTTGATAGAATAAGGTCACACCTACAGTCCATGATGAAACTAGATGGTGTAGGAGCACCCTTCTAAGGACTCCCACCTTCTATTTTTTTGTTGTGTGAACTTCTTACATGAAGTATGTAATTAAAATAAGAGCTTGAAGCTCATTTTGTTTGAGTGTCTAGGCCTAGGATAGGTCCTAGTGGTTGAGTTGGTTGTTTCTTAAGGTCATAGTGACTTAGGGGAAGTTGTTATCCTAAGATCATTGAGTAATTAGGTGAGTAGAGGTCTTAGGTTGTGTGTTTGGTGGAGTTAAGAGCACAAGAGTGCCTTGGAAAGATCTAGGAAGTTTTGTGTGATGTAAGACCAAAATTGCTCAAGCAACAATAAAAGTTGCTTAAAAGATGCAAGAAACTTTTCCTATGAAGGCTTTAACCCTACCTAAGTGGCTAAAGATCCCTAACAGCACACTCACACTAAGGAGGAGGATATAAAAGACCTGAAAAATAGTAATTTAGGGATTGGATGTCATTTGGTACAATTCTGTATGGGAATACCAGTCTGAACTGTGAAAACTGTGAACAATCAAGGCTATTTTGGCTTGTTTTAATGTGAACAGGAAGAGCACTATTGAATCTTTGTAGTGTATGGTGTAAATAGTGTTTTATCTTTCATGTAAATGTGTGTGTTTTGAATTTATGAGGTTTGATTAGACTGTTTTGTACATTTCTTGTTTGTAGTTAGTTCTTTGCCAGTTTGGAGAGACATGTACATATAGGTCTGTAGCTTTGGATTACACCGTGGGAATACCATGGAACCTTGGATTATGAAAGAATAGACCCTTCTTTGTTTTTATATAAATTTAGGGCCCTTGAATATCAGTGCGAGTATTTATTTGACCTTGCCCTAGGTGAGCTAAGGCTTAGCCCAGTTAGGAGCGGTCAGCAGATAAAGAGCTCCGGCAGACAGTGGGAAGAGTTTCATGGCTTTCCCTTTTGAGGGATGCAAGATACATGTGAGAAGGCTTAGTGATGTGAAGGAGGAGGTTTGAAGAGCTTTGGAAAGGCACTGTTGTAGACTAGAATAGTGAAGATTCCCCCAAACCCTTAAAACCCTCAAAATTGCCAAAGGTACTATATGGCCTGCTGAGAGCCTAAGACCTCAAAAATCCTTGAGATTGGGTCATTAGGATAAAATGTCCTTTAGAATAGGGTTGGTGATTATTTGAGGAAAGGGCATCAAATTCCCTATAAAACCAGAAGGAGGGCTAATTAGGCCTCTTCCTTGTAGCCCTAAATTACAAAGCAACCCTCAAATTGGGTGATGACCCAACCATGCCATTGCTATGAAAAGGTGCCAAATACCATAAAAACATCTTGGAACCATTGAAATCCACTTTTGGAGCTTGGGAATGGAGTTAAACCCTAGAAGACCCTTATAAGCCTATGTAAGGGAACGTAGCTAGAAGCTAGAGCTTGGAATGTTACAAGATCAAATAGCTGAGCTTGGTGGTCAGGCTAGGCAATTTAGGGGGTCCTTGAATGTATAAGGTATCCTATAGATCAATCATAGGTGTTAGGAGTACACTTGGGTCCTTGGGCAAGGATCAGAGCATAGACTAGCTAGTATATCCTAGCCTCACCATCAGATTGGTATGAGAGCCTCTTAAGGCTTGGGAAGTGTATAGTGGATGTTTCAACCATCTAAAGAATTAGTTGGATCATCACAAAAGAAGAAAATGGTGACTAATACAGAGCTTTCTAAGAAGGTGGAAGATTAGGAGGAAGCTAATAGACTCTTGCAGGAAAGATTGATGCAAATGGAGCAACTCTTGGATGATGTCCAAGAAAAAGTAGATAAGGTGAAATATAGGATGGAGGAGTAGGATACCAAAGGGAAAGAGACAACCATTGATGATGATGTATCTACACCTAATCTTCCAACTCAAGATGAGCAATTTCTTAAAGCCTTGAAGGCTATCACAGGCAAGGCACTTGAAGGTGTCCCATTACTGACTGGCAGGATGGATATAGAGCTTGTGATGCAATGGATTGAAGGCATGGAGAATCACTTTGATTGTGAAGAGATCTTAGAGGCACAGATGGTCAAAGTGGCCAAGTCTAGGTTGAGAGGACAAGCTTTAACCTGGTGGAACTACTTGCAAGGTGAAAGATAGAAAGAAGGAAAGAACCCAATCTCTAATTGGAAAGCAATGGTGAATAAAGTAAAGGAAGCATACCTACCAGTAGATTATGAAATCCAGCAGCATAAGAGGAGATTGAATCTTAGACAGAAGGAGATGGATGTAGCCACCTACACTGAAGAGTTCCACAAGTTGAGCTTGAGATCCAAGATCAAAGAAGAAGAAAGCATTAAAGTGGAAATCTAAGTGGTTTGAAATGGAGCATAACTGAGGAAATGAGTTTTTTTACTCCCACCATAGTACTTAGATGTCAGCATATGGCACAAAAGCTTGAAGAGAAACAAAGAAGAAAGAAAGAACCTAACTCCAAGAACATGGGGAGAGGTAGAGACTCTAGAGGGGGTCAAAGAGGAGGTTCTAGTAGAGGTGGTGACTCAAGAAGCCAAGGAGAGAGAAAACTCTTGGAACAAAGCTCAAAAATTAGTACAAGAGGATCTTATGGTAGAGGAAGAGGTTCTCAAGGAAGTAGAGGAAGAGGAGAAGGAAGAAGCAACTCCTACTTTGCCATTATGAAGTGCTATCAGTGTGGACAACTTGGACACCCTTCCTATAGGTGTCCTGATAAACCATCAGCCTCAAATAATGAGAAGAGGGTAGCCTATACCCAAGAAGACAACAACAACTCATGCACTAATGAAGTCAGCAAGTTAAAATCAGAAATGGGTGAGAACCTAATGTTTAGAAGGGTACTCATAAGGTAGCCCAATCAAGGTGAACCAAAGCAAAGGAGGGCTCTTTTTAGAGTTAGGTGCAAGATACAAGGCAAAGTATGCAAGGTTATAGTAGATTCAAGGTCTACTGATAACATTATAGTAGAGGAAGTAGCGAAGAAGCTTAAACTCACTAAGGTTCCCTATGCAAATCCATACAAGGTGACTTGGTTGAACCAAAAGCAAAGTGTGCTAGTTAATGAGCAAACATGGGTAGAGTTTTCTATTGGAGGCTATAAAGATAGAGTTCTTTGTGATGTCTTTCCCATGGATGCATGCCATCTTCTATTGGGAAGACCATGGCAATTTGATAGGAAGGTGATCTATGATGGAGAAGAGAACTCCATTTCTTTCAAGAAAGATGGAAGAACATTCAAAATTTAGTCCATAACTGAGAATGAAGAAGGTACTTCTAGAAAACCTAGTGTGTTGCTTAGAAATGGTAAGGAGTTCCTACAAGCATTGCATGATGAGGAGACCATAGGATGTGCTATCATGGTGAAGCCAAAGGAGGAGGACAAGAAGTTGCAAGCTGAAACACCATTGGAAGTGCAACAAATGCTAGAAGAATTTAGAGATATAGTAAGTGATGGAACCCTTGCCGCCTTACCTCCAAGAAGAGCTATAAGTCATCAAATTGACTTTGTACCCAATGCATCTCTACCTAACAAAGTAGCCTACAAGCTTACCCCAGACCAGAATAAGGAATTGGCAAGACAAGTGCAAGAGTTATTGGATCAAGGGCTGATCAAGAAGAGTATTAGTCCATGTGTAGTCCCAGTGGTCTTAGCATCCAAGAAAGGAGGAAAATGGAGACTTTGCACAGACTCAAGGGCTATCAACAGGATCACTATCAGGTATAGGTTCCCAATTCCAAGAATAGAAGATTTGATGGATTGCTTAGGAGGTGCTATGTATTTTACTAAGCTGGATTTGAAGAGTGGTTATCACCAAATCAGAATTAAGGAAGGTGATGAGTGGAAGACCGCTTTTAAAACCATAGATGGATTGTATGAATGGCTTGTAATGCCATTTGGGCTTACCAATGCTCCAAGAACCTTCATGAGGTTAATGAATGAGGTCTTGAAGGACTTCACATGTAGATTTGTAGTGGTGTATTTGGATGATATACTCATCTATAGAAAAACAAAAGCAGAGCATCTTGAGCACTTAAGGTTGGTTATGAAGAAGCTACATGAAGAGCAATTAGCCATCAATCTAGAAAAGTGTGAGTTCATGTAGCAAGAGCTGATTTATTTGGGCTTTGTAGTGTCCAAGGGTAATCTGAAAATGGACCCAAGCAAGGTGGAGGCAATCTTGAATTGGCCTGCCCCTAAAATAGGGACTGAAGTTAGAAGTTTTCATGGCTTGGCATAATTTTATAGAAAGTTTGTGAGGAACTTCAGTGGGATATGTGTGCCAGTGCTAGACACCATCAAAGGAGGAATGAAAACTAAGTTCAAGTGGACTGAGGTAGCTGAGAAATCATTTCAAACATTGAAACAAGAGGTAGCTACCAAACCTATCTTACTCTTGCCAACTTTTGATAAGTTGTTCACCATTGAATGTGATGCAAGTGGTGTAGCAGTAGGGGGTGTATTGAGTTAGGAAGGGAGGCTTGTGGCATTCTTCAATGAGAAACTCAATGAGGCAAAGAAGAAGTATTCATCTTATGACTTGGAGTTGTATGCATTGGTACAATCTCTCAAGAAGTGGAGACATTACCTGTTGCCAAAAGAATTTCTGGTGTTTACTGATAATCAGGCTTTAAGCTACATAAAAACTTAGGAGAAGCTTAGTAATAGGCACTTGAAGTGGATGGATTATCTCCAATCCTTTACCTTCACAATCAAGCACAAGAAAGGGCAGCTCAACAAGGTAGCAGATGCCTTGAGTAGGAAGTTATTGACTGTCCAAGAGGTATAGCTGCAAAGCATTAGAATAGCAGGTTTTAAAGACTTATATGATGAGGATGAAGACTTCTTACAAGCCTACAAGGTGTGCCTAGAGTTTGAGAGCCATTTTCATGGTGAGTTTGCAGATTACACCCTTCAAAATGGATTGTTGTTCAAAGGTAATCAACTTTGTGTACCTAGAGGATCCATGTGGGAAAATTTGATTCAAGAGAAGCATAATGGTAGTCTTAGTGGTCATTTTGGCATAAAGAAAACATTGGAGTTAGTACAAAGATACTACTTTTGGCCTAAGCTAGCAAGGGATGTAAGGAGGTATGTAGAGCAATGTGGAGTATGTCAAAGAGCTAAAGGAGGTTCAAGCAATGCAGGACTCTATCAAGCTTTACCAATTCCAAATAGGCCTTGGGAGTGTGTAAGCATGGACTTTGTGGTTGGACTCCCTAAAACCAAATCAAGTATGGATAGCATCTACGTTGTAGTAGACAAGTTTTCTAAAATGATTCATTTCATTCCTTGCAAAACTACTCATGATGCAAGCTATGTAGCACATCTATTTTTCAAGGAGATAGTTAGGATTCATGGACTCCCTTTGAGTATTGTGTCAGATAGGGACAACAAGTTCATGAGCCATTTTTGGAAAACTTTATGGAAAAGGTTAGGAACTAATCTCTCTTTCAATTTAGCATACCATCCTCAAACTAATGGTCAAACTAAGGTCATCAATAGGGTGCTTGGAACCTTGCTAAGGTGTTTGACAAAGGAGTATGGGCAGACTTGGGATCTTGTGATATCTCAGGCTGAATATGCTTACAATGATAGTGTAAACAGGACCACAAGAAGAAGTCCTTTTGAGATAGTCTATGGAAGACACCCTAGAGGAGTGTGTGAGTTAAGAGACTTGGGTTCTATGGAGTTGAAGATTTTACACAAACCATCAAGGAGGCTCAAGATTAAGTGAAGAAAACCATTATGGAATCCACTCAAAGACTCAAGGCTAAAGTGGATGAAAAGAGGAAGGAATTATAGTTTTAGATTGGGGACTATGTCATGGTCCATCTTAAAAAAGCAAGGATGCAAAAAGGCATGCCCACTAAGCTACAAATGAGGAGAGTAGGCCCATGCAAGATTCTAGCCAAATATGGAGAGAATGCCTACAAAGTGGACTTGCCATCAGACTTAGCCATCTCACCAGTGTTTAATGTTGCAGACTTGATCAGATTCAAAGGAGATATCAGTCAACAAGGTACAGCTCCACCAAAGGTACTACAAGAAGTAGACACCAATGCAATGCCCAAGAAGAAGCCAGCCCAAGTAGAGAAAGTTTTGGAATCTAGAGTGAAGAAGACCACAAGGCATCAAGTTTATATGGAGCACCTGATCAAATGGAAGGATTAGCTTGAATCTGAAGCCACCTAGATTAAGGAAGGACAGTTCAAGAAGTTTCGTATTGATTTGGCTCTTCTTGACCCCAAAGTGCCTTAGTTGTGCTTAGGGGGAGTATGGTGCAGGAACACCCTTCTAAGGGCTCCCACCTTCTAGTTTTTTTTGTGTGAACTTCTTACATGAAGTATGTAATTAAAATAGGAGCTTGAAGCTCATTTTGTTTGAGTTTCTAGGCCTAGGAAAGGTCCTAGTGGTTGAGTTGATTGTTTCTTAAGGTCATAGTGACTTAGGGGAAGTTGTTATCCTACGATCATTGAGTAATTAGGTGAGTAGAGGTCTTAGGTTGTGTGTTTTGTGGAGTTAAGAGCACAAGAGTGCCTTGGAAAGATCTAGGAAGGTCTTTGTGATGTAAGAACAAAATTGCTCAAGCAACAATAAAAGTTGCTTAGAAGATGCTAGCAACTTTTCCTATGAAGGCTTTAACCCTACCTAAGTGGCTAAAGAGCCCTAACAGAACACTCACACTGAGGAGGAGGATATAAAAGACCTAATATAAAAGACCTAACAAACCCTAATTCATGGATTGGATGTCATTTGGTACAATTATGTATGGGAATACCAGTCTGAATTGTGAAAACTGTGAACAGTCAAGGCTATTTTGGCTTGTTTTAATGTGAATAGGAAGAGCACTGTTGAATCTTTGTAGTGTATGGTGTAAATAGTGTTTTATCTTTCATGTACATGTGTGTGGTTTGAATCCTCCAAGTTTGATTAGACTATTTTGTACATTTCTTGTTTGTAGTTAGTTCTCTGCTAGTTTGGAGAGACATGTACATATAGGTCTGTAGCTTTGGATTCCATCGTGGGAATACCATGGAACCTTAGATTCTAAAAGCATAGACCCTTCTTTGTTTTTATATAAAATGCAGGGCCCTTGAATATTAGTGCAAGTATTTATTTGACCTTTCCGTAGGCGAGCTAAGGCTTAGCCCGGTTAGGAGTAGTTAGCAGATAAAGAGCTCCAGCAGATAGTAGGAAGAGTTTCATGGCTTTCCCTTTTGAGGGATACAAGATACATGTGATAAGGATTAGTGATGTAAAGGAGGAGGTTTGAAGAGCTTTGGAAAGGCATTGTTGAAGACTAGAATAGTGAAGAGTCCCCAAAACCCTTAAAACCCTCAAAATTGCCAAAGGTACTGTACGCCCTGCTGAGAGCCTGAGACCTCAAAAATCCTTGAGATTGGGTCATTAGGAGAAAATTTTCTTTAGAATAGGGTTGGTGATTCTTTGAGGAAAGGGCATCAAATTCCCTATAAAACCGAAAGGAGGGCTAATTAGGCCTCTTCCTTGCAGCCCTAAATTACAAAGAAACCCTCAAATCAGGTGATGAACCAACCATGCCATTGCTATGAAAAGGTGCCAAAAACCTTAAAAAAATCTTGGAACCATTGAAATCCTCTGTTGGAGCTTAGGAATGGAGTTAAACCCTAGAAGACCCTTATAAGCCTATGTGAGGGAATGTAGCTAGAAGCTAGAGCTTGGAATGTTACAAGATCAAATAGCTAAAATTGGTGGTCAAGATAGGGAGGTCAGGGGGTCCTTGAATGTATAATGTATCCTATAGATCAATCACAGGTGTCAGGAGTACACTTGGGTCCTTGGGAAAGGATTAGAGCATAGACTAGCTAGTCTATCCTAGCCTCCCCATCACCAAACAAAACATTCCTAGACGAGTTCGCGCATTTAGAAAATCATCCTATTGTTGAGTTTTTTATGGCACGTGAATTCTAAAAATCTAAGTGGATCA
The DNA here is from genome assembly GCA_027943335.1 of Chamaecyparis obtusa. NCBI lineage: Eukaryota > Viridiplantae > Streptophyta > Pinopsida > Cupressales > Cupressaceae > Chamaecyparis > Chamaecyparis obtusa. The sequence continues at coordinate 14,800,606 of BSBK01000529.1, forward strand.
TGATCTCATTAAGAAGAATCCACGATGACCTATTTTGGATAGGTGAAATACCAGTAAGAATTGCAAAGAAATACAAAGAAAACATTTTATTTATGGTAGAAACTAATATAACATGTATGGAAGCAGTTGAAACTAGAACAAAGTGGATCCATCCACTTGTTTATGAGGTAGAGGAACCAATTTTGGAATCATATGCACAAGTACTACTTTCAGCACCTAAGGATCCTAATGAACCTATGTGGGGTACTTATGAAGAAAAGATAAGGGAACTTGATGCAGTTCTAAACAACGCAACAACTAAGAGGAAAGCCTCTAAGATTACATCTGAAATACTCAAAATTCATGGTGTAACACATGAAAACCTAGATAAAGCAAGAGAAAAAAATATAGCATTGGATATTGAGAGCACATCCTCAATGGAAGCTAAGAAAGATGATCCCAAACTAAAGAAAATCAAGATTGAGAAAACTGAAGATCCAAAGGATAAACATGGTAAAATATATGTTATCCCTCCTGTGCCCAAAGAGATAATTGATCTAAAATCACCTCCTAAGTATAAGGCAATGACCAAGAGGAAGAAGGAAATGAACACAAGTCACCCATCCTCGCGGGAAACAAGAAGTAAGAAAAATTCTCAAGCACCTCCAGAGGTAGGTTTCAAACCTACTCTTCAAGATTTGAGAACAAGGATTGTTGATAAAGGCAAGTTAGATCGGATAGGAAAGTTTTATGAGAAGTACAGTGAAATTGATAAATCAGAGATTCATGGCATGATCATAAAACATATGATTAAGTTCAAGAAGATAGTCTTGGAACTTAATATAGTCATTCCAGACAGTGTTTGGAGAATACTGGAATCCTTGAAGAAAAAGGCTATTGAAGAAGATCTTAGAATAAGGGAAAAGATTCTAGATGAAAGCCTTCCTATGTGTTCCTTAGAAGAGAAAATTATATTGTTAGATCTGGTAAAGCCGCATATATGAACAAAGCTAAGAACACTACATATAATGGACAAGAACTTTGAATTGGAAGCCACAGAGATAACGAAAGCTTTTGAGAAAGTTTTCTTGAACAGGCACATGTATCCACCTACTGCACCCAAAACATAAGTTCCCTCTAAGGAGGCCAAGGTGGCAGAGACCACAAATGTACCAGTAATAGGTCCTAGGGATCCAACACCTACATTCATAACACCTATAAAGGTAGTAAAGTCTATGCCCATGACTGAGACACAAAAAGATAACACTATCATTATTGATAATGTAGAGATTGCAATGGCAGCCATAGACAATGACTTGGATAAGTTTGAGGAAGCCTTTGTGAGCACACAAGAGGTTGAAACTCTATTTGGTGACAATTCACTGAAGCTACAAGAAGAACTACTAATAGAAGATCTAATAGGTGAAGAAGAAGGGAAGGAGATAAAAAAAGAGGAAGAAAAGGTAGAAGAGGAGAAAGGAGAAGAAGAGGTAAAAGGAAGTGAACCAACAGATGAGCCATCTGTTGAAATACCTATGAAGATAAAACAAGAAGTGATAGATGACACTCCTATCACACCCTTACTCTCATCATCATTGTTGACAAGTTTGACACTAGAAACCTCAAACTTAGACTCTTGGGGAGAAGAAGACCTGATTAAGATTAGTGTCCTAGCCATGGAGAAAGAAAAAGAGAAGAAAGTGATGAGGAACCCTCTGTTTGTTGACTCAGTCAATATTCTGAATAACTTGCTAGCTTCAGACAAGAAAGTGTCTAAGGTTCATTCAGTTGATGATGTCAGTACAATATTGACAAACTTCAAAGAAAACTTTTCTAGCTTGGAAGAATCTGCATCCCAAGTTGCAGAAGGAAAATATATGAAGAAAAGATTGAGTGAACTAACTAGAAACTTTACACTTGACTTCAATTCATTGAGAATTGGTCAAGCATCCTTGAAGGAGTTCATAGCTAAGGGAAGGAAGATCATTGCTGATTGTATGAACCAAGATGAGCTAACTAGTGATCACTACAAGAAAATTCAAGAGGCATAATAAGTGATAGATAATGTAGGGAAATTAGTGGAAGATCCCTCCACCAATGTGAACATGTGAAATAATGTGTACGAGGGATAGAAAGACAAAATATAAAAGGCTGAAAAGGATATGTCTAAAATAAGGGCAAGGCAAACAAAACTCAGGAATGCTCTTGTACCCTCTCTAGATATACTCAATCAGAACATCAAGGAGATCGATGCCACTATGGTGACATATGATCAAGGTCTGAGTATAGACTTGGAGAAGATGGAGAAGCTACAATATTCCTTACATGCCCATCTACAGATTGTCAATGCACTAATAGCATTTTGGAAACAAGAGATCTAAAATTTGCAGATAGCATATCCGAATGTCCTAACATTGTAAGTACTTGTAGATACATTTTTTGAGCACCTTTGTCATTAATGTCAAAGGGGGAGTATTGTATTTAGAATATGGAGTATCATATATGATGTATAGAAAAGTATAGGATAGAGTATAAAGGGAGATATAAGTTAGAAATAATTCTGTATAAGGGTACAATTAGTAACTTCACCATATTCCTTTATTTCCATTAATGAAAAAGGGGGAGATTGTTGGCAAGTTGACTATACTATTGTATATGACACACTTGAGCCAATTCACTTGGAAGCATTGTATGTAATCGGTTATAGGCCGACCTAGTTAATTGTTTTGGTAGCACATATAAATATTATATGCGCCTTTGTAATAAGGCATGGAAGTTGATATAGAGATAAGATAAGCATAAAAGAAGTATGCGAAGAGAAGTTAAAATGTATTAGAGCTTTGCAAGAGGTCAAAGCATCAGCGCATCAAAGGAACTAATCAGACAAGCAGTGTCACAACACCAGTTCATCTAACAGATATAGTTTGTATCTAAGATCAGAAGGTTGTAGCCTTCACCTCTTGAGAAGTGAGCTCTAGGACAGTGTGTCCCCACCCCTAATAGGGTTATTGTAAAAAGACTCCTAACAATGTCTGACCCTTAACAAGGTCACTGTACTAAAAGAATTGTAAAGAATAAATCCTAATAGGGTTGTAGATCTTCTAACAAGGATCATAAGACACTAGTGCAGCTCTTAGTGGGTGTCAATTCCCACTGGGGTTTTTACCTATTTGGGTTTCCCTATAACCATATTGGTGTTATGTGTTGTGATTGTTTATCTTGTTTAAATTGAAGTTTATTTCAATACTTAAGCAATCAAGTTAAGTTTCGAGAGTAAAGTAAAAAGATTAAATATAGTGAACATTGATTCACCCCCCCTCTTAGTGTTCCCAATAATAGTTGATAATAGCCGCATAGCACTGGCTTTTTGGAAAATCTCCTTCAATATATTTCATTTATTCTTTCACTCAGTCAATACCATGATGTGTTAGCAACTTCTAACTCAGTTAACATTGTACTCATTATACACTACACTTGCTCAGTGTTTATTGTTTCAACTCAGTGTATACTGAGTTCTTCATTTACTGACCACATAAACTTGTTCATTCTTGATCTTCAAACCATAACAGAATTATGTAATACAATCAATTCACTAACTTAATGTCATAGAATCATCAATAAGTTACCCATTGAATACCATATCTGTATCTTTATCATACATCTCATCTTCATATTAATATCTCATTCCTTCACCATTATTTCCTTCTTCATATGTTTTTAACTATCATGATAAGTATAGTCAAAACTAGTTGACATAAATGATAATATAATAACTGATTTAATGTGTCACATATAACTTAGTAGCTCGGTGATCATCGATCTCTCCCTTTGAAGTATCCAATCAGTTGTCAATCTCTTCCTTTAAGATATTCAATTAGTTGTAGTATAACAAAGGCATGTTTACAATATTATTTTATGCAATGAGACTTATTGATGATAGTTTCTTATTTGTCCAATTCAATTTTTATTCATGTTCACTAGTCATGGGTTGTTATTTAGAAATTGATGCTTATTTTTCTCTAACTCATTTGTAGTATATTTTAGGATCACTTAATATGAGCCATTCCTAAATTTCCTAATGTTGTGTTAGAGAATATTTTTAATAGAGAACTCCTTTAAAATTTAAGATCTAGAAGTTGATAAATATATTTAATTGGGTAAATTATTATTTTGGGGCACATAAATTTGATATGTGACTTGGGGATTGAATTTTTATGTTCTTATGAAGAGGGAATTTTTTTGTTGTTGAATGTAGTTTTGGTTGAGATTTTGGTTTTGGTTGAACAAGTTTTGATTTGGGATTAAAATGAGTGGAGTTTAATTTGGGATTTAATTGAATTCAGTTTCATTTTATATCTGACTGAATAGGACTTTATTTAAGATTTGATTGAACTGGATATAATTTGGTAGAGGTAGGTTTATCATGTTCATTTTTTAGATGAGAGTTGGTATGTCCATTTTTTGGAGGTATGGATTTGGTCATTGTACAGGTTTTGAAATGATGTGAAGCACTTGGCTATAGTATTTTCAATGTCTTTAACATTTTTTCCAAGAGATCTACTTATCAATCTCACTTTTCTTTTGGTGATGGAGGAATAAAGATGACTTTGGTTTGAACATGGGAATATCGATCTACATTTTAGGCATATATGAGTTGGATTGAAGTGATTGATAGGTTGTATATGATGACATAGTTCCATGAGAGTAGGAAGGTTGGTATAGGGGGTGATGCTCTTTCAATTGGAGAGAAACCTTCTATACAATATAAATGCCAATCCATGATGCTTATTTATAGATTTTGGACTAACATCATGGATGTTTGGTGATGAAATTAGGCTAATACTTTGGTTTTATTATTTTCATTTTCTTGGAATTTGTGATTTTTTTTTAGTTTTTGAATTTGAGATGAACTTGTGAAGGAAACTATGATTATGCTATGTTTTTTGTTTCTCAAAGTTTGAGAAATGACAAGTGCAACCAGTGATGGAAATGCAATCCTATGTTTGTCTTGATTTTGGAATTTTAAAATCCTTGGGAATGCAAATCTATGGATGCAACCCTAGGAGACTAAAAAGAAAATGACGACCTTAAAGGACCAAAAGGACAAGTGATAGAAATTGATAAATTCTTACACATCTCTAGATTAATGAGCTAGGGATTTGACTTATTGATGGTAATGAAAAAATGGGGTAACTAAAAAGTTCTTGACCTCTTAACAATAAACACAGATTGATCTAAGATTTGATCTTTGGGATTTCCAAAACTTATTTTAGAATTGTTATGCAAGTATAATTGAAAGCAGACCTATACTAAGGTATTGCAATAAAATGTCTAGTATGGACAATATAACACCTAGGTTAATCAATAAAATTAAGGTAATAATGAGATTACCTAAAAATTGCTAGGAACCAAATTTTAGTACTCAAAAACTACAAGCTAAATGAAAATGCAAAGTTCTACCCTAAGATGACACCCAAGTTTTGAAATGCAATGTTTGGGCAAAACAATGTTTTCAAGTCTCAAATGTGTTTGTAGTTTCATATTTTGGTAGAATTTGTACCCTCCAAGATTAGTTTTGACATGGAACCCTAATCCTAATAAAAGGTTTCTAGACTTTTCACTTAGGATTATTTTATTGTTTAATTGAACAATTGTGGTGATGATTTACTTTATCATAATGAATATTTTGACAATTGTGTATAATATTTTTATGATTATTAAAGTTCTAGATTAGGAAATTGTGTTCTTTTCCAAGATAATTGCATTGAATATTAGACCAATTGCATTGAAATGCTGACAATTGCATTACAACAATCTTTTTTTACCTAAACCCTAAAGTGTTTAATTTTTTTAAAAAATGATTTAACAAACCATACAAGACACATCAGACATAATGGTTGTTGACCTTTTTTGAAAAAATAAGGTATGGTCAAGGCTCGTCGAAGGTGAAATCTCCACTGGTCCTAATATAATAGAAAACACTTCAAAAACTTTCACAACCTATGATCAAGGCTTCAATCATCACCATTTTATTTGACCTTTGCTTATATAATCATTTTCATTCTTTTCTAATACCACCTTCCAAATTCATAAATTAATGACTCATTAGGGTTTGGTTCTTGAAACATTATTTACTATTTTCATAATAACATTTTTCATCTTAAAAATAATTTCACCTCCACTACCTTGTCTTGAAAGGTGAATTCAATTTCTTTCTTTCAAGACTTTTCATATTATAATGGATGGAGTTATTATCCATATGATTGATTAAACAATATTCTTATATAGAATTGAGCAAGTATTAAAGAGAGACCATATATCTCAAGGTAAAGAAACACACCAATTGAACATCATATAGATCTTTATGGTAGGATATTTCATCCCCTTTGAAATCCATCCTTAGTGAGATGTATATAATATTTCCCTACATGTATATACTTTATTTGGAAAAAAATTGTATTAAAAAATATAGTTGGAATACTACCATGTGCAAAAATAAAACTATAAAATATTTCTTTTGTTAAATTCATACTCCTAGGTTGGGTTCACAATCTTATAAGAGAAACTAAACATGTAAATGTATGTTAACTTTTTAAGTTCCTATATAAAGTTAGAGTGTTGTATTATAATTTTAATCTAAGCTTAGTTTGATGTCAAATTTAAGTGATATCTGTCATGGCAAGAAAATTGATCCATGATGGATGTTGTTTGTCAAGTCTTTGCAACTAAAATGTAAATTGAAATTGGCACAAGCTAAGTTTGATTCCATCTAAGACTATTGCAAATTGTTTCTTGTAAAGTGTGGTTTTATTCTTTGATATGATTGTTGAAGACATCCTTGAACAAAATCACTACAGACACAATTTAAAATTCTTGGCACCAATGTTGACGAGTTATAATGACATCCCAAGATTGGTAGCCTTAGAAAGATAAAATTGAAATATGAATTTAAGGGAATATATCACATCCTTGATCTACTTGAAGGAATAGGATCATATAGTCCAAGATAAGTATATATTTTAAGGACTAGGTCAATAATTCTTTGAAGTGGAAGATTATAAATATTACATTGTTACATTTACGATTAGGTTCCAAAATGTTAGAAAAATGTATGTACAAGTATGCATTAATAACACATATAAAAGTACTTTCAAATGTAGAAACAAAAAAGTGGAGTATATGTACCTTTTTTTTGTATAACAATTAAAATTTGTAATTACAAAATTTACTATATATTCTTTTGTTTAATTTCACATTTAAAAAAACTCTCTCTCATAAAAATATATTTCTAATTATACATTATGTTTTTCAACAATGTTGTAATGTCCTTTATGAAAAGATTGGTTATCATTTCTACTTATGTGAGAGTACCTACTAGTTGATCACCCTCACTTTCCACCTCTCAAAATAATAACTGGTGATTTCAAAATGAACTAAAATTTTATAGCAACTTACACAAGAAGTCTCCAATTTACATAATATGTTTTAGGCCAACATCATCATCTATGATCTCATCTTGAAATGAATTTTGTTAAGGTGCCTATTATGATCCTAAAATATATATGAACAACTGTGTATTAAGTCTTTTTTATCTTGATTACAATAAACATGAGAAAAGACCTAGACTCATTAAAAAAATCCAATATACCATCATATGAATTGACCTTATTGAAACATTTATAATTATAATCAATATTGACAACTTTAAAACCACAAATAATAATACTATTCTACTACCTACTAAAAATACTAATATATTAAATCATTTGTTAATATGTTTTACCTACATTAAATTTTGATCGTTAGCTTCAAATGAGAAACCTCTTCTTAAATTCTTGCCAAATGCAATATTAAAGTCTTTCAAATAGGAACTTCTTCCCTGAATCATTGTCCAATACAATATAAAATACGTTGCCATGTAATCAAGAATTGAAGTGAAACAGAACCAGTTCTATCTTTGTAGCATAGCATAATTGTATTGGTCGCCTTATTATATTACTTGTAATATATGAAGTGTTATAATATTAAATAAGAAAAAGAAAGAAAGACAATATTCACTTTCACTACCTTAAAGCTGTGGCCAAAAAATGGCGATAGGATTTTTAATAACTCTGAGCTATTGTCCGAAAGGTGACAATGGCCAATAGGTAAAACTCAGACCTCTCCTCTCTTAGATCTAGATGATCTGAAACCTTAAAAACTCAATTAGGAAACAAAGGATATAGAACTAGAAATAAGTAGTGTAGGGCAAACATTATCTTGAAGATGATAATGTTAATGTGTAAAACCCAGAGCTCTCTCTTAAATCTAGAAGATCTGAAACCCAAAAATGCAGGGTGAAAGATAGTGGAAATTGTTTTGTGCTTAACAAATTTCAAATCGGCACATTGGATAACATTACAAATAAGTTAGATGAGACTAGAGGCCAATGAGAACAAGTTCCAGAGCATGTCCAGGATATCTTCTCTCTGCCAAATCAGTTGCAGAGGAGATGTTTGATGCTTCGGTCAACTTCTGTCATGGACTATCATACATCTGATCAACACTAGGAGATTCTAAAGTGGCTGCTAAATTCATGGACTCTGCAAATTCACTGGTATAATGAAAGTATTCAGAAACACCTATCATAGCATATAGGGAAGCAGATATCTTTCTTTCATACATTCTTCTTTTAATGGCCTCCCTAAACATAGAAGAATTTTGGTCTTCTAAACTCTGCAACCATCCATTACAGTCAGAAGCCTCATCCTCTATGAAAACGTTGGGCATGCAACTATTAGTATTGACAGGTTCTGCAATTTCCTCAGCAATGGCGAATGGAGAATACCCACTTGCCAATTCAGAGACATCACTAAAATCAAAGTCATTATCCATTTCTGTAGTCACACCATGCAGACTAGAAGTAATATATGTATTTTCACTATTTATGGATTCCACTGACATGTGAGATCGTGAAAGAGGACTGTCATCTGTTTCAATCAACAATGAAGATGAACTGAAATTACCTTCTTTCCCACCTCCTCCTTCCACAGTACAGTAGCTTTGCTTGAGCAGTTCAGACAGGTCCTTATTAGGGTTTGTCTGAATCATTTGGGACACCCCATTACTAGGATTTCTCTTGCCCATTCTACTACCTATAGTGAGAGGGTTGGTGGGTGAACTAGGATTCAAAAACCCATCTTTATCTTCTAACAGTTGAGGCAGCTCCTCATTGGGGTTTCTCTGGACCACTCTAGGGTTTATAAGGGTTTTCTGGAGCAATTGAAGCAAATCCTTATTAGGGTTTGTCTGGACTAATTGGGAAACTCCCTTATTGGCATCTCTCTGGCCCATTATATTATTTGCAGTAAGAGGTTTAGTCGAGGGACGAGGATTCAAAGGCCCATCTTTATCTTCAACGTAATTTTTTTCATTTGAATCATCAGCAGCAGAAGGAAGCTTGTTGGGCACTGTAGAATGTAAAATTCCATCCATATATTCATCCATGTTTGACATGGCTGAGGTTAAGCTGGGGATTTGGTATGTTTCAGTTTCAGATATATTGTCCTCCTCTGAGCTTGGCATTTCAGCTTCAAGATTAAGCTTTGACTGCATAAATTGATTACAAAGACTATGATCCTGAGAAGAATTGGTATCAGATATCATACCATTATTGTTGTTTCTGGCTTTGGCTTCCTTGAGCCTGAGCTGCAGCATCCTAGCAGTCCTTGAAGGCAATACTGAGGTCTCATGGGTTTCAGGAGAAGGAGAAGGCCAAAAATTGGTTCTTGTGTTTTTGCCTCTCAGAAGGCAGGCGGCCTCATCATAAGCCCGAGCTGCATCTTCTGCGGTATCAAAGGTGCCCAGCCAAAGCCTGATCTTTTGAATGGTGTCTTTTATCTCTGCAACCCATCGACCTGATGGCCTCTGTCGAACTCCTACAAATCTTTTTCTCTTTCTCCCCTGCTTTCTGCCCAAAAATGCAGCATCTCCCACTGTTGAATCTGTGTCTGATGTTGTACAACTACTATTAGCGTTGTTACCTGCACTTACAGAAAAATTCTCTTCTAATTTTACTGATCTTCTCTTTGAATTGACAATGCTTTCTACTTCCATGGAGTGAGATTTCTAACTCGATGAATATTTTGATCTCGAGTTAAGATTAAATACTCAGTGCAAGAGAATTTCTAGTTAAGGACCGCAATCAATGGTTAATTGAATCAAACCATCCCAGATTATACCTAATTGGGAAAGGAAACAAATAAGCCCATATGTCAACAATTAGTGAATTCTCCTGAAGAGGTTCAGAAACAAGAGAGTAAAGTTGAGTTTACTCTATGTTTTGGTTTTTGGGTTCTGTTCTGATCCTCCAAAAATACACTTGGAATTGACGATATATAATGATTGAACTTTGAAATGTTTAATGACTTTTTTGGTCCATTAATGTTTGTCTGGAAGGTAGATTAACTGAAAAAAAATGGGACCGATTGGAATGAAGTGAAGATAGAAAATGTCAAAGCCGGAATGATGCTCCATTGGATTGAACCATTCCAAGTGTGCCATTTGTCAAATTTAAAAAGAAATGCCATTAATAAATAATTAATTTGTTTGCAGAGCTGACTTTCTCAACCTTCGGCACAGTATCGATTGCAAATTGGATTGATCTCATGAAATAGATTTTGGAGGACTTAAACGAACCTTGTTTAATCATAATTAATTTTTTAAGGTTTTCTAAAAGTCGGGCAATTTGGATGAAGCAAGGCGTTTTCCAATTCGACTTCTAATATTTACGTGACAAATTTTATTTTTTATTAATTTTTTCATTATTATCATTATCTAAGTTCATCTTGTATTTATTATCAATATTGTTTTTTAGATTTCTATTATATGCAAAGTTATTTTTATTCATTGTAGCATTCACTTATCTAGATATTATGTCTTTTTTATTTCAATATTTTAGATTAGATTATGGTTAATCTGAATAAGTAAATCAAGAGGGGGCCAGACCCTTACATCAAGCTGAAAACAAACCAAAAGAGAATTCACAAGGAGTGAATTCAACCAGCAAAAGACCCAACAACTAAACTGAGGAAAGAACCAGCAAAGACATAAAATGAGAAAGAAGCCCACAAAACACCAAAACGCATAAAAGTAGGAAGACAAAGGAAAAGGAGCCTTAGCCTCCTTCCACTCTTAATTTAATTGCTTCATAAGGTTCAAGAAGGAGCCTTGTTTCTTTGTTCACTGCTTCGAGGCCAACGTACTAGGATCTTCCATCTCCCTCATTGCTGCCATTTATTTCCTCTTCCTTTAAGTCCATTTGTATTCAACTTCATTCTGCAAAATCTAGAGAGCGCTCATAGCCTTATCCATCTTCTCCTTGTTGAAATTGACAATCCCTTCCAGCTTCCTATTGACTTGATCTTGATTATGTTAACATTGGCAGTGGCATACAATATTTCCTTCTTTTCTTCTCCCAAGGTAATCAACTCATGGAGTTCCCTATTCCACTCCTTAATAAAGGTCCAATTATCCAACCTAATTGAAAGCTCGCCTACTACTTCCAAAGTTTCGGCATCCTTGAGGTCCTAAGACCAGTGTTGTGTCCTAGCATTTGTTTCTACCAAGAGCTCAAGCCTATTTATCTTCTTCTTGGCAATATGGAGTTGCACCAACAACCACTTAATGATTGCATTTTGTCTATTGTAGATAAAACACAAACTGTCAACTTTTTCCACAATAGTGGGGTAGCGAGGTAACTTATCATTAGAGGAAGGAGAAAAGGAATAAGGGGTGGTGGGAACATTTTGAGGGGATGAAGTCTCAAGGGCCTCATTTTAAGGGGAAGAGAACATAAGGCCTAGTTTTGGTTTCTTTGAGGGGTATTAATTGGGGTCTACCTGTCTCCATAGACCAAGAGGCAAAAGAATGTTTGGAGACTTCAAGGGCTTCCTCGAGAATCACATTCTTTCCTTTACTCATGGTTTTCATTTTTGCCTTTCTTTGAGGGATGTCCTTGTTGGCATGACCGTCTGATCTGGCACAACTATTGTAAGTGTTGGACAATTTTGTATTACATTGTCCAATCAATGGTCAATTTCTCATTGGTTTGTCAAATATCATTTTTTGTATCTTTATATACGTGATCTTGCTATCACAGTGAGGCATATATATATCAATTCGTCAATTAATTATTTTTCTCTAATATTTGGTACTAGAGCAGCAATAAGATATTTCAGCATTTTGAATGAGAGTAAGCATAAAGGTGTGAAATAATTAGTGAAGGAGATGCCATGAAATGGAGGCCGATATCATTGAAGGTGGTAGGTATGTAGACCATGTGTGGTATAGACAATATATATAGTAGGCGAAGGATAAATTGTGATTCAATGTAAATATTCACCTTTGGAGAATGATGATGAAAGATTTCTCATAGACAATTGATATACTGTAACAATAGTAGAATTTTCTTTGTGCGAAATGGACAAAGAACAATAAGTCACAGAGAAAATAGGAAGTGCGGAGAGGAGGGTTTTGCTTGTACGGCTGTGAGGGAGTCTTTTTGCTGGGCTCTGATGGTCGCGAATGGGGTTTCCAAGAGTCTCTCTCTTGCTGGAGCCTCAGCTGGTGGTGGATCTTCTCCCGGGGTGAGTTCACAGGTGAAGGAGACATTTTATGTTGGAGAGAGCTAGAGGTTGAATAAAGTTAATGGCTGCCTTCCGCATAGCCAGGATTGGCCTGTGCTGGTTATCCCTCCAGAGGCAGTAATGGATGATGTGGACTATTTGGCCAAACATGCATTGATATGCAAGTCTCTTGGTATCCAGATTTCCTTGTCGGCTCTGGAAGCTTGGATTCGCCATTCGTGGCAGGTGGAAGGTGATATGGATATTATGCTGGCTGGTAATAGCTACTTTTTGGTGGCTTTCTCTTGCATGTCAGATTGAGACCAGGTCTTTGAGGGAGGCCCATATTTTTATGACCGTGTGGGACTTTTTGTCAAACCCTGGTATATAGGGTTCAATTTTGCTGAGGATCTCCCTTCGAGGGTTCCTATTTGGGTCTGCTTGTTGCGGCTTCCTTTGGAGTTTTGGCGCGAGGATATCCTTCGATATATTGCTTCTTTACTTGGGAAGTCAGCTGCTATAGCACATCAATCACTGGATAAAAAGGTTATTTCTTATGCCTGTATTTGTGTTGAAATTGATTTAAATAATCCTTTGCTAGATTCTTTGGAAATCTACCTAGGCTCTTCTTCTTGGATTCAGCAGCTAGACTATGAATCCCTTCCCTTCCGATGCCACATCTTCCATGAGTATGCTCATTTACAACGCTAATGCCCTCAAGCCTCTAAAGGCAATGGTACTCCTGGAGGGTCCTCGGGCCCAAGGATGGCTAATGATGGTAAGGGGAATGGTCAAAATGTTAGTATTGGAAAAGGGAAAGTTTAGATTGATAGTACTGGTAAAGGGAAAGCCCAGATGAATACTTCAAGTTAGGGGCAAGGGCCAACAAACACTACCAGTCCTGATAAGGATGGTTTTATCCCTGCTCACAATCGTGCTAAGGGAAGGGGCCAGAAGCGACCTCATCTAGATCAGCAAGTGGACTCAGGGTTCAATTGATTTGAGGTGCTAGACAACATGGTCATAGAAGAAGGCATTCCTGCAGATGCTCAATGTGGGGTTACTGGCTCAGGTGGGAGGAGTTCTATTCTTAGTGGCATCTAGGATGTTGTAGTTCAGCAGCAGCCAGAGATCCCTATTGGCTCTGAGTCTGGTGCCCTTGTGGTTTCTCTTGCTCCACAGGAAAAGGATATTCTTCTGGTAGATTTGGTCAAGGATGTGTTTTCCTCTGGTAAAGGAAAGGGATCTTCTCTTGCTTTGGGCCTAATGCAAAGACCATTTAAGAAAGTATCTTTTGCTACTCCCTCAAGAGTTGGGCAAAAGCATGATCAGGAAAAAATTAAACTTATAGGAGATTTACTGGTAGAATCTGGGGCTATAAAGACCCTGGGTGAACATTTCCCCCACTCTACTCAATGATTATTCTCTCATGGAATGTGAGGGGGTTGAATAGCATCCCCAGACAAAAAGCTATTCATGAGTTGGTGGCTAATCATTCTCCAGATATCCTTTGTATCCAGGAGACCAAGCTTTCAATGGATTCCATGTTTAGATGTGCTCCTAATATTTGGTTTCTGGGGCAATGTCAATGTGTTGGTGCTTTGGGGAGCTCTAGTGGTCTTGCCATTTGTTGGGATCCTAGGAAAGTTATGCCTCTCTACTGGATCTCTTGTCACTCAGCTCTCTCAATGGTGGCCTCTTCTCTGGAAATTGGAGAGATGATTCTTGTAACTAATGTGTATGCTCCTATTGATCTCCTTGGTAAGATCAAGCTCTGGGCACATATTAGGCATGTTAGAAGTTGTCACCCATTCTTGCCTTGGATTGTTGCCGGGGATTTCAACTCTGTCATTAGTCTAGAGGAGAAGTAGAGTGGGCTGGCTCACTTGGGTCTTTCTTCTGAGCTTCTTTGGGAAAATATGGATCTTTTACATCTCTCTGATGTTAGACCTCTTAATGGGCTCTTTACATGGAACAATAGAAGGGCTGGAGATGATGCCATCTTGGAATGACTGGACAGGTTCCTAGTTTCTTGCTTTTGGAACTGTGGCTCTCTTTCTCTCTCTTTTGAAATTATTGATTGGAGAGGCTCTGACCACTGGCCTATTAAGCTCACGGCTAGTTATGTTGCCACCCCCAAGAAGCCTCCCTTTAAGTTCTAGCTGATGTGGCTTCGAGACTCTTCTCTCCATGATTTAATGCCTCATTGGTGGAGACATGGTGGCCCTGCCTATGGCACTGCTATGTTCTCCTTCTCTAAAAAATTACAATATGTCAAAAGGAAGTTGAAGAATTGGAATAGGACTTGTTTTGGTAATCTCCACATCATGAAGAAAAGGGCTTAGGATTGTTTGGATGTTATTACTAGGCAGATTCTAGATTTGGATTTTTCTGAAGCTCTTGGCATAGCGGAATCCCAAGCTTCTAGTGATTTAGCAGAGTGGGATCTTAGAGAAGAAATTTGTTGGAAACAGAAGGCTCAAGTTGACTGGCTTCAAGAAGAGGACAAGAACACCATATTTTTCCATAAATCTGTGTAGGCTCATTGTAACAAGAGTTACATTTCTTCTCTTGTCACTTCTGATGGGACGCATCTGACCTCCTCTCAAGTTGTGTCTAGGGAAGCTATTCATTTTTACTCTACTCTCTTTTCTGATGACTTGCCTCCAACATAGATTGAGGAGAATATGATCTTTTCCTGTATTCCCTCTGTTGTGACTGGGGAGATGAATGACTCTCTTATGTGGCCAATTTGTATATCTGACTTGGAGGAGGTCATCTTCAGCTTGCATAAGGGAAAAGCTTTGGAGCTTGATGGATTCCCTGTTGAATTCTTCCAGGAATTTTGGGATATTATCAATCAAGACCTTTTGGATGTGGTTCAGGAATCGTATTCCAACAAAGCTATGCTCCGGGCTTTGAATGCTACTTTCCTAGTCCTTATTCTGAAGAAGGAAGAGGCTAATTAGCTGGACTTCTTTTGACTCATTGCTCTATGTAATGTGGTCTATAAAATCATTACTAAGCTCATAGCGGAGAGGCTTAAAGTTTGGCTTCCCATGGTTATCTTTGAGGAACAAGGGCATTTTGTGGTTGGAATCTTTTTTTTGGATGGGGGTGGTTATTGCTTCTGAAGCCATTCACTCTATGTGTACTTCTAGAGAGTGTGCCATGTTCATCAAGGTCGATATGGCTAAGGCTTATGACAGAGTCAACTGGGGTTTCTTGCAAAAAGTTCTTCTGGCTTTTGGCTTTAGTCAGGGTTGGGTTAGCTGGGTTTGGAGCTGTGTTTCTACTCCCTCCTTCTTGGTCCTTAATGGTGAACCATCTGAGTTATTTGGGGCCTCTAGGGGTCTCTACCAGGGAGATCCCCTTTCTCCTTATTTGTTTATCATTATGGTTGAGGGACTTGACAGACTTATCAATTCCCATGTTTCCCAAAATCTGATTTAGGGCTGGCGATGGGGAAATGGGCTGCCCACTCTTTCCCACCTCTAGTTTGTGGATGATACGGCCCTTGCTAGGAGAGCTTGGATTTGAGAAGCTGAAGCCTTTTGTCTCACTTTGGATACTTATTTGGCTGCCTTAGGTCAGAAAATCAACGACCACAAGTCCTCTATTTTTTTCTTCAACACTCCTAAGCCTATTCAGTGGTAGATTGCTAATATCTTGAGATTTCAGATTGAGTCTCTCCCTCTGACTTACTTGGGTGTCCCTATTGTGGTGAGAAGACAACCCAAGCTTTTCTGGTAGCGCTTTCTCGACAAGCTTCGACAAAAATTCAATCATTGGACTCATAGGTGGCTCTCTACTGCTGGCAGGGTGACTCTCTTGCACTTTGTGATTCAAGCCCTTCCTATATACAAAAGCATGGTTCAGGCTGCCCCGACGTATTTTCTTAAGGAATTTGATGCTCTTTCTCACCAATTTCTTTGGAGTGGCAATTTGCAAAATTCTAAATGGAGCCTCATCAATTGGGATACTATTTGTAGGCCAAAAAAGGAAGGAGGCCTTGGCCTTCATTCTGCTATCTTGAGCAGTCAAGCTCTTATTGCCAAGCTCTATTAGTGCTAGTGCTCCAGTCAGTCTCAGCTTTGGGCCCGTATCCTGTCACAAAAGTATTTACCTAGCGTTGAAGATTTAGATGTTTCTAGGTTTCCTCTTGAGGGAAGAGGCTCTATGGTGTGGAATACCCTTAAGATTGGGGCTCACCTGGTGAAGAGAAGTCTTTTTTGGATCTATAACAGAGGCACTGAGGCTCTATTTTGGAGTGATTCCTAGAATGGGCATCCTCCTCTCTTGTCCTCTCATCCACACTTACACCCTCTTTGTGATTTTTTCCTTTCTGCTGGATGGAATAAGGTGGCTCATTATAAGGAGGCTTATAACCTGGGCCTTGTTGTTGGTTATAGATGGAAGAATTCTTTTGATTGGCTACCGGGTGGTTCTCTGGGGGACTGGTTGGAGCTTTCTCAAGTCTTGGCTTCTAGGGAGTGTAGCTCTCTATAGGAACCTGATGTTTTGGCTTGGGGAGGTGCTTCTTCTAGAAAGTATTTTGTTTCTTTAGGGTACCTTGCACTGACTAAGCAACTGTTTGGCGAGGTAGAGGTTTCTTGGTGGAAGAAAGCTTGGAATAGCTTTTCTTGGCCTAAGTGTAACATTTTCCTTTGGATTTTGGTTTACAATCAATGTCTTACTTGGGAGAATCTTTGCAAGCGAGGCTTCTAGGGGCCCTCCATCTGTGTCTTATGCCGCAATAGTGAAGAGACTATTTCCCACCTTTTTTTCTAGTGCTCTTTTGTCAAGCAGATTTGGCACTTCTAGTGGAGTGCATGGGGATGTTCTTGCTGACATGTTTCTTCCTTGTCTGAGTTTTGGGACCATCTAGGCCATCCCCCTTCCAAGACCTCTTTTCTTCAGGTTGCTTGGACTATTGGCCCTTCCTTTATTTTATGGCATGTTTGGCTTGAAAGAAATAGGAGGATCTTTCATGAGGTGCAGTTGGGGATCAAACACCTGTGGGGGAAAATTGCTCATTCTCTTCATGAAATGCTCCTGGCAAAATGTGATGTTTGTGGAGGTTTGGACCCTGGAGATGCTGGTATTTACTCATGCCTTTCCTTTCCTCTTCAGGGTGGTGCTCCCTCTTTGCTTGATAGACGTGCTGGGAATAGAGCTAGGAAGCACTCTCAACATGTTAATCATGAGGGGCATCGGACTCCTCCCCAGTGTAGAGTTCTTAAAATTAACACTGATGGCTCTTCTCAGGGAAATCCTAGACTGACTGGCATTGGGGGAGTTGGGAATGATAGCTCTAGTGATGTTCAGTTTCTATTCTCTATCTACAAGGGTTACCATACAAATAACCTCATGGAAACCCTTGCTATCTTGGTTGCAGTGGAACAATGTTGTCAACGTGGCTGGAGAAGAATTACCTGTGAGAATTACTCGCAAGTGGTAGTGAATTTATTGAATAGACGGAACCTTGTGGATGTGGATTGGCATTTGGCTCTGGTTATTCAACAGATCACTTAGTTATGCAATTCTTTGGATTCTATGTCTTTTATGCATATCCCTCGGGAGTGGAATGGTGTGGCTGATTGCTTGGCTAAATGGGCTTCCGAGCATGTGCTGGATTGGAATATTGTTGATCATAGGATGCTTCCCCATGATTTATCTCATAAGCTAGCTCAACTTGTTGACTAGGATAAAGTTCTTTAGTTCTCTTTATTTCCTTTGTTGTTCTGTTCTCTTTGGTATTCAATAAAATTTTTACCCCTCTTTTAGTTTAACATTTTCTTTGTGCACAGTAAATGGTGAAAGACGAATAGATAAACAGAAAAAAGAAAATCCATGAAATTTGAATTTTGTGCAGTCCAAAGCCTTGTGTATTAAGTAAATTTTACAGGGGTCACAAACAATATTGTTAGAAGAATGAATGTGCATCTACTCATGCACGGAGAATATCAAAGAAGTTTTAAAGAGAATACTGCAAGTTGTATGTGCACTATAGAGTAGTGCTCCACATTCAAGATTTTCTTTAGTAGAAGTGAAATCATAATCATGAGTGATGAAATGTATAATGTTGATCTTCAATCAAAGGAAATATGGTTATATTTCTATCTAATATTATAGGGAAAACAATTGAACAAGTCTTCAAGTATATTGAAGTATATTGATAGAAAAAGATAAATATCGAGCTAGTAAGCTTATTGATGGAGTAATTGGTAAAGAGGCTATTGTACTTATTACTGCTCCTTTGGAGGTTGTAGTATTTCTTTTGATGCTACATGTGAAAAATAAGGAATAACAAGTTTTATTTGGAGGTTGGTGGCACTAGAGGATGGAGGAATTTCCATCATCTCAAGTTAGCTTCTTTCTTTGAGATGGTGTTATATATTAGAAGCATTCTTGGAAAATATTTTCCAAATTTTTCATTTTGTTTTGTTTGTTGATGATAAAAAAATTGAAGAGTTCATGTGTTGTAAAGATTTGGTTTCAAGACAGCTTTGGGGTTTAGTGAAGAGCTTGAGTATGGATGGTTTTCTAGAGAAAGGGACGTTGATCAATAATTGTCAACCTTACAAGGGCTAGTGACAAAATGATGGAGCCGTGTATGCGAGGAGCCCAATATGGATTGTTGTCCAGAATAATTTGAGGTTTGTGATTTGAGAATTCTTGACCAAGAGCTCAAGGATTTGGATCAAGGGTCCACCTTTATGAGGGTTGAGGACTTGAAACTTGATGTCTAGATTTCCACTTAATTCAGGGCTTGCATCTTCAAGAGAATTGTTTTGTAAATTATGTACTAATATTATGTAATCAACATTTTTTATTATTGAAGCCTTAAGGTGGGGTTCCTAAGGAAAACTAAATTTTATATTTTTAAGATCAATGTGATAAGTGGGGGAATGTTAGTGTAACTGTGTGATCTGGCATATTATTGTAAGTGTTAGACAGATTTGTATTACATTGTTTGGGTAATGATCAATTTCTTATTAGTTTCTCAACTAGTTTTGTATCTTTATATATGCGGTCCTGTTATTATAATGAGACATATATCAGTTCATCAATTAATTATTTTTATCCAATAGACCTTGGTCGAGGAACTAGGGAGTAGAGTGTTAATAGAAAAGGATGAAGCCCCTTTCATATCTTTTTTTATTTTTAAACAAGATAGTAAAAATGTTTGGGTTTGTTTGGGGAATTTCCTCAATCAAGTTGCAATTTTCATGTTTCAAATCCACAATATCTAGATAGATAGATAAATTAAAAGAAAAGTAGATAAAATGATGTTATAGATAGGGGATGCGATAAATTTCAAGATTCTCAAAGACACAAGATAGATAGAAAAATATTGCAAAATAGGCTTGAGAAAGCCAAGAGAGTTGTCGATATCATTGTGAGATATCTTTTGACACAATGCAAGGCTGGGACAACCCCCAAAGGAGATGTCCAGGCCCCTAGCTAAAAACCCACACAATAGAATCACAATAGTAAGGCAAGCTCTGATAACAATATGAACTCTTTATTCATAAATAACTAATTACATGCAATGTGTTGGGTTGTAAGGCCTTCCCAGTTAGGGTCAATTACAAAGAAAGTAATAGTTCTACAAGATCCCTCAAGATCCAATTCAAACTCTAACCCTAGCTAGCTAGATCTGAAACAACACATCAATCTAGTAGAAACATCCAACAAGATGTAAACTTGTACTCACAAGCCACAAAGAAATCCCCTTGTTCCTAGGTCACAACCACTAGCTTTGCTCACAAATTCACGGCTTCAAATTCCTAATTTGAATCTATGCTCTTCTTCCTTTCTCTTCTTTCTCTACCCCAAACCTCCTTATATACTACTTTAGCCACAGGTCAGTTGGAAGAAATAAATAAATCCTAAACCCAATCAGATACTAATGACAAAAAAATATGCCACAAGTCAACTTATAAATAATATTAAATGCACACAGGGTAAAGATCCTACACTCGAATAGGTCCACACACATCCACATAATAGATCCACATCATGATCACAAGATACACATATTAAACGCATCAAGTTGGTCGATCAAATCCTCATGAACTCCATTTGAAAATCCAAACTGTCGAGTGACAACAAAACTACAGAGAAAGCCAGGAATCATGAGTAAGCACGTCGACCAAGCTCCACAAGAATTCTTGAGCATAGGTTTTGTCGAGCACTAGAATTTTTGCTAAGATCCGCCAGTGACTAAGTACTTCAGCAATCAAGTCTTTCAGTGATCAAGTCCTTTAGTGTCGAATCCCTCGGTCAACACTACAACCGAGAAACACTTCTCCAACACTAAGGCCAAAATACTCCAATTATGCAGGATTGCTAACTACCCTAGGATGCTCTTGCATCAGTTACCACAGGTGCAAAACAATGTTCTTCAAGGTTGGAAGAACATCTTACGGGATTCAACACATAAAATTTGAACTAGTTCTTCACATACATGTCCTCCAAGTCTTCAACTTGCACACTCTTCTCTTTGTTTGACCTCTACAAATCCTTTCCACCAATAGACAACTATTGGTTTTGCATCTTCACATCCTTCCTTGGTGCCCTACAAGTTCATTTCCCACATGCATCTCCAACCCTTCCAGGATTCTTCAACTCAACTCAACACCCAAAGCTCAGGTTCCTCCTACTGATTTCTTCATTCTACAAAGGAATAAGTGAAAACTTCCTACCACCCTTCTGAATAGTAAACATATTCTTGACATAATCATGCATAGCCCTGCAATCATACTGCCAAGGTCTATCGATAAAAATGTGACAACTACTCATATCCACAATATCATAGAACACTTGATCCTTATATTGGCCAATCTGAAAGTCAACAAGACATTGATCCCTTACTTCCAAAGCATGTACATATTGCAACCAACCAATCCTACAAGGACAAGGATGTCTGACTCTTTTCAAACCAAGTTTCTTAACCATCTCCTCAGCTAGAAGGTTATCAGTACTACCACTATCCACAATCACATTGCAGATTTTACCAGTAGACTTACAATGAGTCTTGAACAAATTACTCCTTTGACAGTGTTCTAGTACTTGCTTACCAGACAGTACTTGCCAAGCCAACAAATTCCCCCTCCATGTTTGGGTTCATTCATGTGATCTTCTGCCTTATTCACCACAGTAACTCTTTGATCACCAGTCTTCTGAAAAACTCATAAGCTCTATATCCTTATTCACCACAATGAAAAATAACTACCCTCAAAGGTAATGTTACCTATCCTCTTCCTCAGGTTAACAATTTTTGGTTCATCTTCAGCAGTTCGATTGTCCTTCACCAAGTGATCCTATTTCTCCTCTCCTTGGGATCCACCTTGATGTTTTCTCTTCAAGTTATCTTCTATCTTCAGAGTATACTGATAAGCATCCTCAACCGAATCAATCTTTAGCATACCAATATCATCCTAAATATTGAATCTCAAACCATTAATATACTAAGTTACATTTTCCTTGGAAAGTTCATTATGCCCAGACCAAATAGTTAACTTATACAACTCCTCGGTATAGTCCTTCATACACAAATCCTTATGTTTTAGATTCTACAGCCTCTTAAATAGCTCAATTTCATAGTCAATAGGTATTAACTTAGCCTTTAACTTAGTCACCATCAATCTTCATCTAGTGATCTTCAGTTCACCTTCTTCTTCTCTATCTCACTACAATTCTTTCCACTAAAGAGAAACATATCCTTTTAGCTTAGTCTATGCCAACCTTACTCTGAGTGGATCACCAATATCCTCTAACTCAAACTAGTCCTCCAATTCACCAATCTAATCAATTAGGTCTTCAAGATTCAAAGTACCTGAGAAATTAGAAACATTCATCTTATGCTTCAACTTCAGCCGAGTGCTAGATCTATCCAACCGGTCAGCTTTGTCATCCATAGATCTTTCCAAATAGTCAGTTTTATCCTCTCCACTAGATCCAAAAACTTGAAAGTTTGCAAAAACTTAGTCATAACTATCCTCAGTACCCACATTGCAAGGTACACAAACCATATCCCTTATGATCTCAATGATCATGTCATTCTTCATCAATTCTATCTCAGATCTAAAATCTTCTTTAACCTTCTCTATAATCCTCATCTCTATAACATCACAGATATATGCAATTGCCCTAGGGTCTAATCTTCTCAAAGGAATCTTCCAAGATCTTTGTAAACTCAAGGAAACAAATCACCACCAAATAATCTAAGCTCTGAGGAACTTTACCCAACCCAAGGTCCTAGTGCAAACTTCCTCACCTTCAACATTTTGTCCACACACTCAGGAACTCTGGCTCTGATACCACCTAATAGAGTGCAAAGATGGGAGAATCTCCAAAGGAGATGTCCAAGTCCCTAGTAAAACAAGCACACAATGGAATCAAAATAGTAAATAAAGATATGATAACAATATGAACTCTTTATTCATAAATAACTAATTACATGCAATTTTTTGGGCTGGAAGGTCTTCCTAGTTAGGGCCAATTACAAAGAAAGTAATAGCTCTACAAGATCCCTCAAGATCTAATTCAAACTCTAACCCTAGCTAGCCAGATCTAAAACAACACATCAATTTGGTAGAAACATCTAGCAAGATCTAAACTTTTTCTCACAAGCCACCACGCAATCCCCTTGTTCCTAGGTCATAACCACTAGCTCTTCTCACAAATTCGTAGCTTCAAATTCCTAACTTGAATCCCTATTCTTGTTCCTTTCTCTCCTTTCTCTACCCTAGACCTCCTTATATACTACTTCAGCCATAGGCTGTCTAGAAGAAAGAAATAGATCCTAAACCCAACCGACTACTAAAGACAAATAAATATGCCACAAGTTGGCTTAAAAATAATATTAAATGCACATAGGATAAAGATGCAAGATCCAAATAGGTCCACAAATATACCCACAATCGATCCACATCATAATCACATGCTACACATATTAAATACATCAAGTCGGTCAATCAAATCCTCAAGAAACCCATTCAGCAAGCCAAACTATTGAGTGACAAAAAAACTACCGAGAAAGCCCAGGTGTCGCTGAGAAAGCATGTTGACCGAGCTCCACAAGAATTTCCAAGAACAAGCTCTGCTGAGCACTAGAAGTTTTGTCGAGCTCCTTTAGCAACTGATTCCTTCAGTGACCAAGTCCCTCGATCAACACATAAACTGAACAACACTTCTCCAACTGAGTTCTCCAACACTAAGTCTCAAACACTCCAATCATGCAGGATTGCTACCTACCCCAAGATACTCATCCGTCTTCTTTGTATAAAATTAGAGAGAGAGAGAGAGAGAGAGAGAGAGAGAGAGAGAGAGAGAGAGAGAGAGAGAGAGTATTATAAGGAAGAGCTAAGAGAAACCAAGAGAGATAGACCATGAGAGATGTAATCGAGGCAAAATAACCGATTGAAAAGAGAGAAGAGGAGGGGAAAAGAGGATTTTGATCCATTTTAGAAGATTCCAATATGTTTCCACCAATAAAGGTAGCTAAAAAATGGAAAAATATTTATCACTGATATTGGAACATTTGGATGTTCTAGGAAGAATGTGTAGTGTGTGTATGTCCGCATGCCATGCTAGTGTCTAGGCAAATCACTCTAAAAAAAAGTAAATGTAAAGAGATGTGTGTGACTCATGCAAAGGTGACACTAAAAGATAACTTCTAAAAAGGGTCGTTAGCATGATGATAGGGAAAAGTCTAATTCAAGGGTTAAAATGGACCTACATAAATGATAGGGTAATTGACACTCTAGTGTTTACAAAATTTTAGTCTAAACTATAATTTATTTATGTAATTTTGAACTCTATATACTTACTTCCTCTCATAAATAGTTATAAGAACTATATGATACAACCTTGTTTTCATTTATAGTAGATTCACTCTTTTCTTTCTTAGTCCATTGGAAAAACCAAAATCAATGAGGGGTCTCCAATGAATCAAGGTTGGTGTAGGACTACCTACTCTAAAATCATCAAACAACACCACTAAGGATCCTAAACACTTCTAGTGTCTTAGAATTTCTAATCAGGCACCTAGACCAAGTTGTAAGGCCTAGCCCCAAGATTGGCACAATTATAAGCCCTTGGCTAGCTATGGTCAAAAGTGGCCAATGGGCTCAAATCTTAGGATCTTAGTTTCTTTTGTGTTTTTCAGGTCTTTGATCCATGTTGGATAATTGGTTAAGGTTAGGACCAATTTTGGTCACTAGTTTTGCAATTTTGCAATTTAGGCAAAAGTTGCTCTAAAAGTTGTCATGCAACTTTCGAGCAACTTTCTAAAAGTTGTCATAAACTTGTAATCAAACCTCCCAAATGGCTAGTTGGTTCAAACCACTCATTTAACCATTGGGAGCATCCTATATAAGCCCTTATAGATAGGTGATAGGATAGAGACATGTAATTTGGCAACCAATCAATAAAATCAACCATTTTCCCTGCAATCCTCGAGAACAGTGCCTTGGCATGGATGGGTACAAACTTGTATGCATGAGTGTTTGATTTTGGAAGTTTTTTTGTTCAATATATTTTCAAATTCAGTTGGTCTTAGGATCTAATTCATCCTAGAGTAGAAGATATCAGGATTTTCGTGTGCTTACCCGGATTGAGGGTTTCTCCATCAGGTTTTCAATAGGGCTTGCTCTTTTGACCCTATTACACCATGGGAATTTGATTCCCCTTCATGGAATTAAAATTTTTTGTATATGCTTTCATAAAATGGAGGTTAGAGGTGGAGTTTTGCTGGGAGGTGAGTTTTCCACAAAGCCCTAGGTGTACAGGCCCATATGTGCACCTAAATTGTGACTTAGGACAGTCATGATAAAATCCAATTGGGGATTCATCAAGACCCAAAACTCAAGATTTGAAACCCTTTTACATGCCCCCAAAGGATCCCATAATTGATCTTGGCATTGGCTTGGAGGAAGAGACACTTGTAGTGCAAACTAGCCCTAATTAGGCCTATTAGCCCTATCATAAAATTGGCTAAAATAGTAACCTCCTTTTGGTTTCAAGTCTTGGTGCTTGGATATGTTCCATAAAATCCAAAAGGGTATCAGGATCCTCAATCAGATCTACTCCTTTTTTGGAAGGATTTTGGACTAGGTTCAAGATACTAGTTTCAAAAGGCTACAAGCCAAATCCTAGGATTGTGCAACAACATAACCTTGTGAGTTGTTCAATGGTGAAAGAACCATTGGAACTATAAGGATAGGACCTAAATAGGCCAAAAATATTTTTGTAGGCCACCCCTAGTCTTAGTTTCCATTTCTTGGGGTTTGATTGTCATTTGGCTAAAAGAGACCTCTTAGTCAATCTTTGGTTTTTGGGTGCTTAGGACCTTGGTGAACCTAGTGATTAGGTCACATTAGATATTTGGGTTGTGATAACCTTTCCTTAGTACTTTTTGAATACTTGTGATAACTATTGAGCACTTGACCTTGCCACTTTGGGTGTTGGAGGATTGAAAACTCATCTTTGCTCACTGTTTGGAGGCTTCCACTGACCACTGCTACATCAAGTGGTATCAGAGCTATGTGTGATCCTAAGAATGAGGATATCCCTGCAAGGGTTACAAATAGTGAGTTAGCAAAGATGGTGAGAGAGGAAAAGGCTGCAAATAAGGCCTTAACTAAGAGGCTTCAAGAACTTGAGAAGAAGCTTGATGACAAGGACACAGATGAGTCTGAAAATGAAGAAGGGAGTGAAGAAGAGGAGGATGATCCTAATCAGCATATCCCTGCAGACCAAAGACCTTTCATAGATGCCTTGAAATCCATGGGGAGAAGAACCATGGAGGAGAAGATAAATTTTCCAATTTTCAATGGTAAGATGAATGCTGATCTAGCCTTGGATTGGATAGAGGCATTGATAACATTCTTTGAATGTGAAGACATCCCTGAAAAATAGATGGTAAAGGTAGAAAGATCCAAGTTGAAGGGAGCATCCCTAACTTGGTGGAACTTCATCCGAATAGAGAGGGTGAAAAATGGGAAGAACATGATCAATTCATGGAATAGAATGATAGCATTGATCAAAGAGACATATGTGCTTGAGGACTATGGGGTACAAATCCATAGGAGGAAGCAAAGTCTGAAACAAAAGGACATGGATGTAGGCTCATACACTGAGGAGTTCTTGAAATTATGCATGAAGACCAATATGGTTGAAGATGAGGAAGAAAAGCTAGCAAGGTACATGAGTGGCTTGAAAGTATCCATTCAAGAAGAGTTAAGTCTACACTATCCTACCATAGTCAATAGGTGCTATCAAATGGCACTTAAGGTAGAGGAAAAATGGAAGAGAAAGTAGGATTTTGGCAAAGGAAAGAGCAATGATAGTGGGAAGAGTTTTAGAGGAAAAAACAACTCTTGGAACAAGGGACAAAGTAGTGGTAGCAGCAGCAAGACCCCTGACCAAGGAGACAAGGAAAATAGTGACTCTAACTCAAGAGGAAACTATAGAGGAAGAAGACCTTTCAATAGAGGAAGGAAAAATTTAGGAAGAGGTAATGGACCATTGAAGTGTTTTTATTGCAACCAATTGGGACACCATGCAGGAAGATGCCCTGAGAAGAGAAATAATAACCAAGGTAAGAGGAGAGCACAACTTGTCCAAGAAGATAAACAAGAAGACAATGCTCATGCTAGAGACTTGGAACCAAAAGAAAGAGTGTGTCTAATGATGAGGTAGGTCTTCCTTCAAGTACCACAAACCCAAGAGCCTCCATAAAGAAAGAATCTCTTCACAAAGATCAAGTGTCATGGAAAGGTATGCAATCTTCTTATTGATTCTGGTTCAACTGAAAATCTTGTGTCTTGTGAAATGGTTCAGAAATTAAACTTGCCTAAGAAACCACACCCTTGCCCCTATCATGTTTCATGGTTAACTAAAGGCCAACAAACTCTAGTCATAGAACAAGCTTGGATAGAGTTTTCTATTGTTGACTTCAAGGACAAGGTCCTTTGTGATGTTGTTGAGATGGATGCAGCTCACATCCTTCTAGGCAGGCCCTGGCAATTTGATGTTGATGCCACCCACCATTGTAGGAAGAACACCTACTCCATCACCAAAGATGGGAAGACCTTCACTATGAAGCCCTTTCCGGATAGAAAAACTGAAAAAGAACCCACTATGATCATCATGGGAGAAAAGGAGATGTTGAAAACCTTGAAAGAATCTGATATTGAACCATTTGTCCTAATTTCAAAACCCAAAGATAACATCAAGTCTATTCAACAAGAGCCCATACCAAATGAAGTCAAAAATTTGCTACAAAAGTATAAGGATGTCACTGTTAGTGACCTTCCCTCTAGCCTCCCTCCCATTAGGGACATTAGTTATCAAATAAACCTCATACTAGGCTCATCCTTGCCTAATAAGGCACCATATGAAATGACACCATTGCAGCATGCAGAGATTGCAAAATAGGTCACTGAATTGTTGGAAAGAGGGCTCATTCAAAAGAGTCTCAGTCCTTGTGCTATACCCTCAATTTTTGCCCCTAAAAAAGATGGAAAATGGAGGTTATGCACTAATAGCAAGGCCCTATACAAAATCACAATAAGGTACAAATTTCCCATGTCAAAGATTGAGGACCTATTGGATCAACTAGGAGGTGCTTGCTACTTCACCAAGATAGACTTAAAGTCTGGTTACCACCAAATCAGAATCAAGCCCAAAGATGAATGGAAAACAACATTCAAGACTACTGAAGGTTTGTTTGAATGGATAGTAATTCCCTTTGGTTTAAGCAATGCCCGTAGCACTTTTATGAGGCTTATGAATGAGATATTCA
Organism: Chamaecyparis obtusa; assembly: GCA_027943335.1. NCBI lineage: Eukaryota > Viridiplantae > Streptophyta > Pinopsida > Cupressales > Cupressaceae > Chamaecyparis > Chamaecyparis obtusa. The sequence goes on from BSBK01000529.1 coordinate 14,829,007, forward strand.
TAGATTTTATTGGAAAATTTTTTGTTTACCTTGATGACATACTAATATTTAGTCATAGCAGGGAAGACCATCTTGATCATGTGGAATAGGTACTAAGAAGACCCCATCAGCACAAGTTGGTAATCAACTTGGAAAAATGCATGTTTATGAGAAAGGAACTTGTATTACTAGGTTTTGTGATCTCATAGGGTACCCTCAAGATGGATCCTGAGAAGGTAGATGCAATCATTAATTGGCCTCCACCAAAGAATCAAGGTGATGTAAGGAGATTCCATGGGCTTGCAACATTTTATAGGAAGTTCATAAAAAATTTCAGTCATGTGTGTGCACCAATGCTTGAAACAATCAAAGGTGGAAAGAAGACTAAGTTTGCATGGACAAAGGAAGCCAATGATGCATTCCAATACTTGAAGAATAGAGTCTCTCAATACCCTATCTTGTTCCTCCCTGATTTCAACAAGGTCTTCACTATGGAGATAGATGCAAGTAATTTGGCTATAGGTGCTATCCTAAGCCAAGAAGGCAAGGTAGTTGCTTTCTTTTTAGAGACATTGAATGAGGCCAAGAGGAATTATTCCAGCTATGACCTAGAGTTTTATGCCATGGTCCAAGACCTCAAGAAATGGAGGCACTACTTGATCCTAAAGGAGTTTGTAGTCTACACCAACAACCATGCACTAAGCTTCCTAAATTCACAAGAAAAACTTTTATTCAAGTATCTCAAATGGGTAGAGCAATTGCAGGTCTATTCCTTTAACATTCAACATAAAAAGGGTGTAGCAAAAAAAGTTGTTGATGCTCTTAGTAGGAGGATTGGTCTGGTTGAAGAAGTTCAACTACAAAGTGTGGGAATTGAGTCCCTCAAACACTTGTAGCTGGATGACCCTAGTTTTTTAGAGATATATCATAATTTTATAAAAATGGAAGGTAGATATCATACTGATTTCTCTGAATATCTGATTCAGAATGGCCTTCTATTCAAAGGAGTACAACTATGCATACCCAAGTGTTCAATGAGAGAAAACATAATCAAAGAAAAGCATTGTGGTAGCCTGGGAGGTCACTTTGGCATTGACAAGACAATAGACATGGTAAAGAGGAGTTATTTTTGGCCCAAGTTGAACAATGATGTCAAAAAGTTTATTGAAACTTGTACAATCTTCTAGCAAGCTAAGGGAATGACAAAAAATCAAGGGCTCTACCAACACTTACCAATCCCTTCAAGGCCTTGGGAATCCATTTCAATGTATTTTGTCATGGGACTACCTAAAACCAAGCAAGGATTTGATAGTGTGTTTGTCATAGTGGATAGGTTCAAAAAAATGGCCCACTTTGTGCCATGCAAGAGCACAAATGATGCATCTCATATATCCAATCTCTTCTACAAAGAAGTAGTTAGAATCCATGGCTTACCTCAAACAATTGTATCATATAGAGATGTAAAGTTCCAAGGGCACTTTTGGAGGACACTCTTCAAGAAGTTGGGTACAAACCTCACCTATAGCTCTGCCTATCACCCTCAAACAGATGGATAGACTGAGGTAGTAAAAAGGTCCCTAGGCAATCTTTTAAGATGTCTAACCAAGAAATACTCACAAAGTTGGGATACCATACTGCCGCAAGTAGAATTTGCCTTCAATGACTCCATAAACAGGTCAACCAGTACAACTCCCTTCCAAGTAGTGTATGGTTTGCATCCCAAGGGACCATTGGATCTAATGGAACTCCCCTCTGATTTTAGAATCAGTGCTCAAGGCCAAGAATTGGCAGAGCTCATCACCAAGGTACAACAACAAGTGAAAGAAACTTTGCAAAAGTCTAGTTTGAAGTACAAAGAAAATGATGACAAGAGAAGGAGAGAGGTCCATTTCCAAGTAGGAGATAGGCGTTGGGCATTTCTAAGGAAGGAGAGACTACCTAAGGGTAGATACTCCAAGCTTCAAATGAAGAAAGTAGGCCCCTGCAACATACTTAATAAAATAGGTGACAACACCTATGAGATATCCCTTCCTCCAACTTTGTAGATCTCTCCAATCTTCAACATTGTAGATCTCACACCATTTAAAGTTACAACAGGTTCAAGCAATGAGAAGGGTAAGGACACAAGCATTGAGGATGAAGACTATGTTACCAATATTCCCTAAAGCAAACCGGTGGAGATTGAAGCAATTTTGGACTTCAAGCTGCTCAAGTAGACCAGATCAAAGAAGTACATGTAGTACATAGTAAAATGGAAGGGTCTCCCTAACATTGATGCTACATGGCTCACCGAAGATCAAATCAAGCAACATGGGACTTCGGTAGAGCACCTATCCTCAAGTAGGGACTTGAGTTTTAAAACTCAAGGGGAGTATGGTGCAGGAGCACCTACTCTAAAATCATCAAACAACACCACTAAGGATCCTAAACACTTCTAGTGTCTTATAATTTCTAATCAGGCACCTAGACCAAGTTGTAAGGCCTAGCCCCAGGATTGGCACAATTATAAGCCCCTGGCTAGCTATGGTCAAAAGTGGTCAATGGGCCTCAAATATTAGAATCTTAGTTTATTTGTGTTTTTAAGGTCTTTGATCCATGTTGGATCATTGGTTAAGGTTAGGACCAATTTTGGTGACTAGTTTTGCAATTTTGCAATTTAGGCAAAAGTTGCTCTAAAAGGTTTCATGCAACTTTTGAGCAACATTCTAAAAGTTTTCATAAACTTGTAATCAAACCTCCCAAATGGCTAGTTGGTTCAAACCACTCATGTAACCATTGGGAGAATCCTATATAAGCCCTTATAGGTGGGTGATAGGATAGAGACATGTAATTTGGCAACCAATCAATAAAATCAACCATTTTCCCTGCAATCCTTGAGAACAGTGCCCTGGCACAGACGGGTATGGACTTGTATGCATGAGTGTTTGATTTTGGAAGTTTTGTGTTCAATATATTTTAAAATTCAATTAGTCTCAGGATCTAATTCATCCTAGAGCAGAAGATATCAGGATTTTAGTGTGCTTACCCAGATTGAGGGTTTCTCCAGCAGGTTTTCAATAGGGCTTACTCTTTTGACCCTATTCCACCATGGGAATTTGATGCCCCTTGGTGGAATTAAACCTTTGTGTATATTCTTTCATAAAATGAAGGTTAGAGGTAGATTTCTACAGGGAGGTGAGTTTGCCACAAAGCCCTAGGTGTACAGGCCCATATGTGCACCTAAACTGTGACTTGGGACAGTCATGATAAAATCTGATTGGGGATTCATCAAGACCCAAAACTTAGGATTTTAAACCCTTTTATATGACCCAAAAGGATCCCATAATTTATCTTTGCATTGGCTTGGAGGAAGAGACACTTGTAGTGCAAACTAGCCCTAATTAGGCCTATTAGCCCTGTCATAAAATTGGCTAAAATAGTAACCTCCTTTTGGTTTCAAGTCCCAATGCTTGGATATGTTCCATAAAATCCAAAAGGGTATCAAGATCCTCAATCAGATATACTCCTTGTTTGGAAGGATTTTGGACTAGGTTCAAGATACTAGTTTCAAAAGGCTACAAGCCAAATCCTAGGATTATGTAGCAGCATAACCTTGTGAGTTGTTCAATGGTGAAAGAACCATTGGAACTATAAGGATAGGACCTAAATAGGCCAAAACATTTTTGGTAGGCCACCCCTGGTCTTAGTTTCCATTTCTTGGGTTTTGATTGTCATTTGGCTAAAAGAGACCTCTTAGTCAATCCTTGGTTTTTGGGTGCTTAGGACCTTGGTGAACCTAGTTATTAGGTCACATTGGATATTTGGGTTGTGATAACCTTTCCTTAGTCCTTTTTGAATACTTGTGATAAGTATTGAGCACTTGACCTTGCCACTTTTGGTGTTGGAGGATTGAAAACTCACCTTTGCTCACTGTTTGGAGGCTTCCGCTGACCACTGTTGCATCAAAGGTCTTATTATTAGATTGTATAACTTCCATTTATCCCTCTCCCTTTTCTTAGGTCCTCAAACCTCCCCCATGGTGAGCCCCAAGTTAATTATGGAGCTTTATTATCTATGTTAGTAACTTTGATTTAGAGAAATTAGATAGATGTGAAACTATTCTGCTTGCGTGGTAATTTGAAGGAGGAAATTAACATATGTCATATCTTAATAACTAGATAGAGAGGTAAATTAATATTACTTTTTAGGGTATGTGCAAGATCATAAGGGGCCAAAAAGTGGTGATGTGAAAACTATTCACTTTTCACTTGTCCAAAAGTGCATGAAAACGCTTGTTGACTTTTGAGTAGGCCTGGGTGTCAGTACACCTGGGAAAACTTGACACCAAAGCACAGGCCTAATCGAGTACCTGATATTATCAGGTAACCAATAACTGTGGCATAAATCTGAAACCCGGAGCCCTTTTCTTCATTTCTTTCCGCATTTTCTCTTGCTAAAACATCTTGATATATCATATACCCGATATATTTTTCGGTATCTAATTTGGGCAACAACAAATTTGACTCCCAACATATTGGGTATGTAGATTTTTTGTTTATTTTGATTATTTTATTTAATTTTCATGCCAAATGTCATTTTTTTTGTTGAAATAGGGTTTTCTATTTATATTTGTAATACTATATGAAATTAGATTGAATTTAGATTTATTTTTTATTTAATCAAGCATGGCTGACAACAATGAAGAAAATAACCCTCCCACACCAAATAACAATCCTAAAAACAATCCCCCATGTCAAAACCCTCGATCTTGAGAAGATTTGATACAAGATAATTTGAACACAATACGAGGTTTCCAAAACACATATCGAAATATACCTACATTAGGTTCCATGCTTGCCACACTAAATACAATTGCTAAAAATATTGACACACTCACGCAACAACTTAATGCTACTCTTCATTGGCGTGATGATATGCATGCCCAATTTGATGATGGGCTTGACCATGATGGGATTGCAACCCTTAATATAACCAAGGAAGATATAGCCACCCTTTTTGTCAATCCTAAAACTGGAATACCAGTTGACCCCAAAAAGCCCAAATTATCAATAAAGTGGTGCACAAATGAAGCAATGCGCACAAACTTTTGGGATCACTGGTGGATGGTTTTTGATAAACCACCCCATAGCAATTTGGAGGTCCCATTTTATTTCATAAAAAAATTGTATGCTGAGTTTCTGCTTGGTCACCATGTTGATTATTGGAGTATGAGGCCCAACATGGGTGTAGGCAAAGGAGCTCCTTAGACTAGGCCATCTACCCAGTGCAAAAAGGCCACTACCTTTGTCCCCCCCATTGATGTCACACCCCCTCCTCGAGTGCAGCATCCCGATATGATTGCAGAGGCTGCCTCACAGACTATTAGGGCCATTCATTTACTGAGTGAGCAGTTGATCATGTAGACCACGTCAGTGTTGCCTCTTGGTGTGGATGATGTTAGCGCATCGAAATCTCATTGGAGTTCACATGTAGGCGAGCCCCATATTTGCATTATATGCAAGAATATGTGCCTCAGACTACTTACTGATGTTGATATATATTAGTTACATGTTATTGATGAGGAAGATACATGAGACATAGCTATAGAGGCTGCAACAGCTCATGGAGCATCTACATCTCATGAGAGTGCTCAGGAGGTGTACACAAAGCCATTGACTCCTATTGATACGGTAAGAGTAAACATTATAAATAAATTTGTCACATGACTTATTTAATTTAAAAATAATTTATTTATTTAGATTAGTTTTAATGATTGCATGCACTTATGTATATATATTTTTTCCATTTATGTTTAGTCGATGACATAGGAGGAGGTGAGATAGGTGGATGAGTCCACACTTTCGGCCATTTCATTTGGCCTTGATGACTATATGGTATATTATAAATTATGTACCCATTAGTTATTTTTTATATCATTTGGTGTACATGCTTAATCTCTATCAATTAGAGCAATAAAATTCATACATTTACTTATATATTGTCATCTGATTGTGTTCTTGTAGGGTATAGTCGATGTCAGTGGGGGGCACGAGGGGGTTCCTTCATCAAGTGTCGAAAAAGGAAAGGTAGTTAATTGTTTAAGATTAATTATGCATGCACATGTATGCCACTTATGTGTAGTAATAAATATTTTACTTGCACTTTATTGTATATGGTGTGGCTATTGATGATGTCCCGATAGTTGTTCAACAGCGTAGGGTTACAGGCATCTTGATTTGAAGTGATAGCCCGATTGTACGTAGACTTTTACATATTGTTATTTGTATTTTGTAACCAGGGTTGCTATGATGAAGTACATTTATATATAATTGATAATCTTTTTACTCTCATAGGTTACTCCAAGTGTGAGGGAGGGCCCATGAGAATCTTTCGTATCTTTGTTGACCTAGCCCACCATTCCAGAGGAGGGATCATCAAATGTAAGTTTTAATTTTAGTTCAATCAATTTGTAATTTTATTATGCTATCATCCTATTTTGTAGATTTATTACTCTATGTTGCACCACTCTACTAATCTCATTAATGCAAATATATATTTATAGGTCACAGTTGGTATTGTTGGCATGGTCCCTTCGCTACCCAAGACTTATGCTAGGACACTTGATCATGGTAGGTGACTGAGAGACCAAGTACAAATATTTGTATTCAGTTATAATTTTAATTAAATTAGTGTTTGAATTATGAACTATATATATATATATATATATATATATATATATATATATATATATATATATATATATGTACAAATCATATAAAGTAAGCAATCTAACTTGGGTTTGAACTCATTTTTTATGCAAGATCAATCAGAGCCCAACACTTCTCCAAAGAGGCTACATTTTTTATGATCCCCCTACGACATAGGATGTAGTTTTAGTTTTGTGGTCATTTAGATATGCCACTTGGCACATTTTGAGATGGCATATATGCCACATTGTACACCTTAAAACATTGATTTTGTCAAAATTTTGAAATGGCATGTGCGATATTTGTATATGGAGATACTTTTGATACATTTGATACTTTGTATATATATAGAACATGTTCATTTGTATGTTATATTTGCATCATCTTTTGTATGTTATATTTGCATCATCTTTTGTATATACATATTTATTATTCATGTTTATGGAATTGAATGGTGAAGTTATATCTTTACTATGATTATCATTTTGATTGAAATTATATCTTGTTGAAGTTACATTTGTTTTTCTTCACTTTGGAATACCCTGTTCATGGAGCTTATTATGTTTGAGGTTTAACTTCTATAGATTTCCTATGTTCTTATGTTTCATACCATTATATATACTCACTTGAGCCACTTAATACTACATTGTTTGAATACTATGTATATACTCACTATGTATATAACTCATCATATTGGGGTCACTTGAACCACAGAAGATCACTGCCCAATCGTGCTTAGTGCACCTTGGGGTCACTTGGATCAAGCATGGTCACGAGCATTCCAGTGACTCAGTGGGTGAAACAAGGTTGTCACTGGCATTTACCCATCCAATCAGAGCTAATGGAGTAGACGATTCAATGCCAAGTCAGACGGTTTGAAAGATATGCTGCTAAGCCGCTTTCAATTGACCCTCACTGCAAGTTTTGACATCGACTGAGATCACCTTACCAAATGCAAAAGAAGTCAAATTTCCCAAAACCAAGAGAGGTTATAGTAAACCTCAGAAACATGATCTTGTAGTCCCTAACAGTTTGTCAATAACTCTCACGAGCTCTGAGGTACGAGCCATGAAAGATCACTGCCCAATCGTGCTTAGTGCACCTTGGGGTCACTTGGGTCGAGCGTGGTCACAAGCGTTCCTGTGACTCTGTGGGTGAAATGGGGTTGTTAGTGGCATTTACCTAGCCAACCAGAGCTGATGGAGTAGATGGTTTGATGCCAGGTTAGACGGTTTGAAAGAAACACTATTGAGCCACTTTCAACTGACCCTCACTGCAAGTTTTGGCATTGACTGAGATCTCCTTGCCAAATGCAAATGAAGTCAAATCACCCAAAACTGAGAGAGGTTATAATAGACCTTGGAAACATGATCTTGTAGCCCTTGATAGTTTGTTGATACCTCTCATGAGCTCTAAGATACGAGCACCAGAAGATCACTACCCAATCATGCTTGGTTAACCTTGGGGTCACTTGGGTCGAGCGTGGTCACGAGCATTCTCATGACTCTGTGGGTGGAATGGGGTTGTCACTAGTGTTTACCCAACCAATCAAAGCTAATGGAGCAAATGATTCAATGCCAAGTCAGATGGTTTGAAAGATACATTGTTGAGCTGCCTTCAACTGACCCTCAATGCAAGTTTTGGCATCGACTGAGATCGCTTTGCCAAATGCAAACAAAGTCAAATCGCCCAAAACTAAGAGAGGTTATAGTAGACCTTAGAAACATGATCTTGTAGCCCTTGATAGTTTGTCGATACCTCTCATGAACTTCGAGATGAGAGCCTTGGAAGATCACTTCCCAATCATGCTTAGTGCACCTTGGGGTCACTTGGGTCGAGCGTGGTTAGGAGCGTTCCCATGAATCTGTGGGTGGAATGGGGTTTTTTCACTAGAGTTTACCCAGCCAACCAGAGCTGATGGAGTAGAAGATTTGATGCCAGGTTAGATGGTTTGAAAGATATGTTGTTGAGCCGCTTTTAACTAACCCTCACTGCAAGTTTTGGCATCGACTGAGATCACCTTGCCAAATGCAAATGAAGTTGAATCACCCAAAATCGAGAGAGGTTATTGTAGACCTCAGAAACATGATCTCATAGCCCCTAATAGTTTGTCGATACCTCTCATGAGCTCTGAGATATGAGCCCTAGAAGATCGCTGCCCATTCATGCTTAGTGCACCTTGGGGTCACTTGGGTCGAGCGTGGTTGCGAGCTTTCCCATGATTCCATTGGTGGAATGGGGTTGTCATTGGTGTTTACCCAGCCAAGTTAGATGGTTTGAAAGATATGCTATTGAGCCGCTTTCAATTGATCCTCACTACAAGTTTTGGCATTGACTGAGATCGCCTTGCCAAATGCAAATGAAGTCGAATCGTCCAAAACTAAGAGATGTTATAGTAGACCTCAAAAACATGATTCCATAGCCCCTAATAGTTTGTCGATACCTCTTAGGAGCTTCAAGATATGAGCCATGGAAGATCACTACCCAATCATGCTTAGTGCACCTTGGGATCACTTCGGTCGAGCGTGCTTGCGAGTGTTCCCGTGACTCCGTGGGTAGAACGAGGTTGTCACTAGGGTTTACCTAGCCAACTAGAGCCAATGGAGTATATGGTTTGATGCTAGGTTGAATTGTTTGAAAGATATGTTGCTGAGCCGCTTTCAACTGACCCTCACTACAAGTTTTGGCATCGACTGAGATCACCTTGCCAAATGCAAATGAAGTCGAATCACCCAAAACTGAGAGAGGTTATTGTAGACCTCAGAAACAAAATCCCATAGCCCCTAATGGTTTTTCAATACCTCTCATGAGCTCTGAGATATGAGCCCCAAAACATCACTCCCCAATCATGCTTAGTGCACTTGGGGTCACTTGGGTCGAGTGTGGTCATGAGCTTTCTCGTGACTCCATGGGTGGAATGGGGTTGTCACTAGTGTTTACCCAACCAATTGAAGTTGATGAAGTAGATGGTTTGATGCCAAGTCAGATGGTTTGAAAGATATGCTGCTGAGCCGCTTTCAATTGACCCTCATTGCAAGTTTTGGCATCAACTGAGATCACCTTGCCAAATGCAAACGAAGTCAAATCGCCCAAAACTGAGAGGTTATAGTAGACCTCAAAAACATGATCCCATAGCACCTGAAACTTTTTTGATACCTCTCACGATCTCTGAGATACAAGCCCTAGAAGATCACTGCCCAGTCGTACGTAGTGCACCTTGGGGTCAATTAGGTCGAGCTTGGTTGTGAGCTTTCCCGTGACTTCGTGGAAGGAATGAGGTTGTTACTAGTGTTTAACTAGCCAACCAGAGTTGATGGAGCAGATGGTTTGATGCCAAGTCAGACGGTTGGAAAGATGAGTTGTTGAGCCACTTTCAACTGACCCTCACTGCAAGTTTTGGCATCAATAGAGATCACCTTGCCAAATGAAAATGAAGTCGAATCACCCAAAATCAAGAGAGGTTATTGTAGACCTTGGAAACACAATCCTATAGCCCCTAATAATTTTTTGATACCTCTTAGGAGCTCTGAGATATGAACCACATAATATTTCTGCCCAATCATGCTTAGTGCACCTTGGGGTCACTTGGGTCGAGCGTGGTCGTGAGCGTTTCTATGAATCCATGGGTGGAATGGGGTTTTCACTGGCATTTCAGTGGCTAACTAGAGCCAATGGAGTAGATAGTTTGATTCCAGGTTGAATGGTTTGAAAGATATGCTGCTGAGCCGCTTTCAACTAACCCTCACTGCAAGTTTTGGCATCAATTCAGATCGCCTTGCCAAATGCAAATGAAGTCGAATCACCCAAAACTGAGAGAGGTTATTGTAGACCTTAGAAACATGATCCTATAGCACTTAATGGTTTGTTGATACCTCTCATGAGCTTGGAGATACGAGCCATGAAAGATCAGTTCCCAATCGTGCTTAGCGCACCTTGGGGTCACTTGGGTCGAGCATGGTCATGAGCGTTCCCGTGACTCCATGGGTGGAACGGGGTTGTCACTGACATTTAATTGGAAAACTAGAGCTAATGGAGTAGATGGTTCAATGCCAGGTCAAACAATTTGAAAGATACGCTACTGAGTCGCTTTCAATTGACCCTCACTGCAAGTTTTGGCATCGACTGAGATCACCTTGCCAAATGCAAACGAAGTCAAATCTCCCAAAATTGAGAGAGGTTAATGTAGTCCTCAGAAACATGATCTTGTATCATGTGATGGTTTTCAATACCTCTTACGAGCTCCAAGATATGAGCCCTGGAAGATCGCTGCCCAATCGTGCTTAGTGCACCTTGGGGTCACTTGGGTCAAGCGTGGTCGCGAGCATTTTTGTGACTCCGTGGGTGGAATGGGATTGTCACTAGTGTTTACTCAGCCAAACAGAGCTGATGGAGTAGATAGTTCAATGCCAGGTCAGACGGTTTGAAAGATATGTTGATGAGCCGCTTTCAACTGACGCTCACTGCAAGTTTTAGCATCGATTGAGATTGCCGTGCCAAATGCAAACGAAGTCAAATCACCCAAAACTGAGAGAGGTTATTGTAGACCTTAGAAACACAATCTAGTAGCCCCTAATAGTTTTTCAATATGTCTCATGAGCTCCAAGATACAAGCCCCAAAATATCACTGCCCAATCATGCTTAGTGCCCCTTGGGGTCACTTGGGTTGAGCGTGGTCGTGAGCATTCTTGTGACTCCATGGGTGGAATGGGGTTGTCATTGGCATTTACCAAGCCAACCAGAGCTGATGGAGTAGATGGTTTGATGCCAGGTCAGATGGTTTGAAACATATGTTGTTGAGCCGCATTCAACTGACCCTCACTCCAAGTTTTGGCATTGACTGAGATTGTCCTACCAAATGCAAAGAAGTCAAATCACCCAAAAATGAGAGAGGTTATTGTAGACCTCAAAAACAAAATCTTGTAGCCCCTAATATTTTTTTGATACCTCTCATGAGCTCTAAGATATGAGCCTTGAAAGATCACTGCCCAATCGTGCTTAGTGCACCTTGGGGTCACTTGGGTTGAGCGTGGGCGCGAGCATTCTCATGACTCCGTGGGTAAAATAGGGTTGTCACTAGCATCTACTCAGCCAACCAGAGCTAATGGAGTAGATGGTTCGATGCTAGGTTGGATGGTTTGAAAGATATACTGGTGAGCCACTTTCAACTAACCCTCACTGCAAGTTTTGGCATCGACTAAGATTGCCCTGCCAAATGCAAATGAAGTCGAATAGCCCAAAGCTAAGAGAGGTTATTCTAGACCTCAGAAGCATGATCCTATGGCCATTGATAGTTTGTCAATACCCCTCACAAGCTTTGAGATATGAGCCCTAGAAGATTACTACCCAATTGTGCTTAGTGCACCTTGGGGTCACTTAGGTCTAGCGTGGTCGTGACCATTCTCATGACTTTGTAGGAAGAATGGGGTTGTCACTGGCATTTACCCAGCCAACCGGAGCTGATGGAGTAGATGGTTCGATGCTAGGTCAGATGGTTTGAAAGATACACTGCTAAGCCACTTTCAACTAACTGTTATTGGTATGTTTGAAATTTGAACTGTGAAACTAATCATGATTAAGCTTGTGAAATTTGAACTGTGAAGCTTATTATGTTTGAGGTTTAACTTTTATAGATTGTTTGAAATGATAAAAAATAATATCCTTAAAGCATTATAAACAATAATCAAACATGTAAGAATTCAAACCATTCAAATGACATAAGTAAATGACATGTAAGATCCCTTCTTGGCACTATTGGCCACCCATACATGATTTTGGTCATAAGTCCTTATCAAGAATTTTAGGACATTTAACTTTTAAATCAAATTAATTGTTACAAATTTCCATTATAGGCTTCAAAAGATCTCAATTAACCATTAAGGATCCTTTTGTCCTTCTATCTTTGATTGGATCCATGGTCACCATAGGCATCTTCATAGGTGCTCCTACACAATTACAATCCACATACAAAACCAAGTTTATTGAATCAAAATACAATCTAAGAAAGGTGAAATTAATGTATTGAAATTAAGCTTAATGAACTTAGAAAACAATGCACTAAGTTAACTTATTACCTAGTCAACTGTTCCTGAAGGGTCATCTCTTTTCTTCAGGGTCTCCAATAGTGCTTCATGATCAGCAGTACTAATAGTCCAAAGTTCTTTTGTCTTTGGTCTTCCTTGATGCTTTGACAACTTGACATTTGTTGCTATAACAAGGTGTGAATACATAAGAATAGTTTTCTGCTTCTCATAGTCTTCAAATGTGGGAATTCCATTCTTTCTAATCATGTATGTTCATAGCCATGTTCCCTCAACAACAATTGAACCAGTAGGATATGTGAACCCATCACCATCTATCATTGGTTGTACAAGCTTATGTTTACCTTGTACACAATGTGTTAAACAATAATCTGACCTCTCATCACTCCCCTGTGGTGCAACCAATGCAAAAACATTTCCTAGCTTCAGAAGATCTGAAAGATGGTCATAGTCAACTGAATTGTCCATGTCATCATTTCTTATAGAGAGTGTCAAAGATAAAGGAGTTAGATACTGTGGAACCCATGTATCCACCCACTCACTTGACTCGCAATGATCCCAATCATACTGAAAACACATGGGGCAAAAACAAGCCAACTCTTGTGTCCAAATGGTCCATGTACTACTATTGGAGCTTTAGAATGAATGCATTTTTGAAGAGTCTTTCACTGTTTGACAATCCAATCTATCTCCTATACTTCCCTCCTCAACCAACGAAAAGAATCTACACACTGTAGAATCAAGAGTCCCCCCCTGTGACAATGCTAAAGTACACCAATCAACAATAGAATGAGCATCAAGAAGTACAACACTTGAAATCCTCAATTGCTCCTTAACTAGAGCTCTCTTCACACACACACCTACTCCATCATGCTCCCCTTTCCCATGCCTTGACTCAAAAAAACACCAAATATGAGGTACACCTCTCTCCACATGCATTCTACAAAACCAATAAAACATTCTAGCATTCTTAAATTGACCGGTGCAATTATCCGATCAAATGAGATGCCTATACATAGCAATACCATTTTCCTGCAAGAAGTCAAAATAGTTCTGGAAATAATGTTGAACAAACTCATGAGAGTGAGACCTATCGTCGCTCATATAAAAATGGTACTCTCTAATTATCTTTTTCTCATCTTTTGTGCTATCAGGGGAATGTCTATATGTGATGTGTACTAAAATAGCAACCTGAATTGAATTGTAATATTTAGCTTGAGTCTCATTTTGGGGCTACAATGTATAGTTCTCTGCAAAGTCTACAATGGATATAATAGTTCCATTGCGGAAAGTGTCCTTACATGTCTTGAATTTTTGATCCAACCATTGAGACTTGTGACTATGCCTTGCATACTTGTAAAAAATATTTGTCTCAAAATCTGAGATAAAATCAGCAACATTGTACTCTTTTGCAACTAACTCACATCTAGAGCCTTCACCTCCACTCTTCAATGTATATTTCACCATTTCATATACCTTTTTTTGGACGAGTGCCTTTCAAAAATTGTGTTTCAAACCCTCATGAAAACATGTTCTAAACTTGGACAAGCCACCACATTCTGAGCACTTGGCATTTAAGCAATCTTTTTTATAAAATAAACAACCATCATCTCTATGACATAAAAATTGATCTAGCAAGTCCCTTGATGATTTGGGAAGACCACTTGCATCACAATCCTCTAGCATTTCATTAGTATGCAAAGTAGAATGAATGGACCGTAATAATTCATGATGCATTGAAAACTCACCATGATATTTGCAACATGTATTCTGAATCTTAAGGGGAACACAATAAAATGGCTTCACAGATTCAAAAGACCTTTGTGATATTTTCAATGTTTGATGTGTCTCACAAAATTTTTTATACAACATTGTTTGAATTACCTCCACATAATGTTTCGGATGTGGAGTGTGGTCTTGATTGCCAACTCTTAACTTCAAGACATCCTTCACATTTGGTGACACTCTTGAGTTAGCATCCCAAAATTGTTGAATTTCATCCTTGACAACATCTATTAGCTTCTTATCGAAATGTGGAAGTCTCCCACCATAAGCATATGTATCAATTTGAAGTAGATCATCAAGTCTTTCTCTTCTTGCAAGTGCTCTACCCAAAGTTTTACAGTCTATATTGAAGTCAACACAAGTTTGTCTCATCAAATGAGCCTTTCTCAACTGATGACTTACTAAGGAGGTTGTAATAATCCTCTGAGCAACTCTCTTCTCTTTTTGTCTGCTAGTCTTCCCAATGCTATTGAGAGCATTGAAAGGATTCTTCACAACAATGGCATTTCTCTCCATTTTTTTGTTCACACAAATCTTCAATTTCACAAGCACAGGTCTCATCTTTTGCATCTTTAACAATTGCACAAAATTTTGACATTGCTCAACCAATGTCTTGTTTCCAAAAAATTGATCATAAAGTCTTGAAGCCCACAACCTAACGATTCTATGTGACCTCTTTCCTTCCCAACTATTCATAATGTTCTCCTTAATTTCAATTAACCATTTAGGTCTTCCTGAAAGCCTCAAATTTGAAGTTTGATTATCTTTATTACAAGGGACTTCATTTCACATATAATTTGGAGATGTGTAATGTTCATGTGGTTCTTGGGCAACATTTTCATTCCTGAAGTCTACATTTTCAATATCCATCTATACATTTTCAAATTCAACATCCTCTTCACTTACAACTACATTTATGGGGTCTGATTGATTAATGTTTAACATACCTTCTCTCCTTCTTCGATGATTTTCCTTATCCTTTTCCCTATATGCTTGAATTTCTTCATCCGTCAGCTTCCTCTTGTGTTTAGCCTTTCGATGACTGCTGCTTCCCATGGTGAGACCACAAGTCGACAAAAATCAAACAATGGGCCCCAAATCACATTTTTTTTTCTCCAACGTGTGAAAAAAGTATAAAATCTCATGATTGTCTGGTCTGTGGGGACAGGGGATATTTTGGTCAAATATTACCTGTCCAAAATCGGGTATCCGATTTCATATCGGGTACCCAATATTCTTGGGTAGATTAAAAAAAGGGCAGGAGCAAATGAAAAAAATTGAACTTTTATGTATATATTAATGTATATAATATATATATAAAAGAGGCATATGATATATATAATGTATATATTATATATATACTAATGTATTATAATATACTAATGTATTATATGTACTAATGTATTATATACTAATGTATATAGTATATATCTTTGTATTAAATGTTAGGGAATGCATGAAGATAATATGATTCTGAGCACGAGCATGAGTCCCTACAGGGGCATACCTATGCCTTTTATAGGTGTCATAAATCATAGCTACACAAAAATAGAGGCTTTGAAGAATAGTTCACTGGAGGCAGATTACAAAAGCAAAGAGTAAGAGAATCACTCTATTTCCACCACCTATGGCTATGAAATGGTATCTTTCCTTGCTTTTTCAACTAGGATGCTAAATTGAAAAGGCACTCAAGTGTGTCTTCAGGGGTCTTAGGACCCCTTTGGACACACTTGAGCTTTTGAATGTGTCAAAAGGGGTCATGGGGATTCCCTAGGGGTCCTAGTATGCCTTATCAGTGTTATGACCCCTGGGGAGTCCCCATGACCCCTTTTGACACAATTGAATGCTCAAGTGTGTCTTAAGGGGTCCTAAGACCCCTTCAGACACACTTGAGCATTCAAATGTGTCAAAAGGGGTCATGGGGACTCCCTAGGGGTCCTAGTACACCTTATCATGCGTTAGGACCCATAGGGAGTCCCCATGACCCCTTTTCACACATTGTAATGCTCAAGTGTGTCCGAAGGTGTTCTAAGACCCCTTAAGACACACTTGAGCATTTGAATGTGCCAAAAGGGGTCATGGTGACTTCCTAGGGGTCCTAATGCATGACAAGGTGTACTAGGTCCCCTAGGGAGTCCCCATGAACCCTTTTGACACATTTAAATGCTTAAGTGTGTCTAAAGGGGTCCTAGGACCCCTTAAGACACACTTGAGGGTTCTAATGTGTCAAAAGGGGTCATGGGGACTCCCTAGGGGTCCTAACATGTGATAAGGCATAATAGGACCCCTAGGGAGTCCCCAGGACCCCTTTTGACACATTCAAATGCTCAAGTGTGTCTGAAGGGGTCCTAAGATAGCTTAAGACACACTTGAGCATTGCAATGTGTCAAAAGGGGTCATGGGGACTCCCTAGGGGTCCTAGTACACCTTATCACACATTACAACCCCTAGGAAGTCCCCATGACCCCTTTTGACACATTGGAATGCTCAAGTGTGTCTTAAGGGGTCCTAAGACCCCTTAAGACACACTTGAGTGTTCCAATGTGTCAAAAGGGGTCATGGGGACTTCCTAGGCATCCTAACACTCAAAAAGGTGTACTAGGAACCCTAGGGAGTCCCCATGACCCCTTTTGACACATTGGACTTCTCAAGTGTGTTTTAAGGGATCCTAAGACCCCTTAAGACACACTTGAGCATTCCAATGTGTCAAAAGGGGTCATGGGGACTTCCTAGGGGTCCTAACATGTGGTAACGCATACTAGGACCCCTAGGGAGTCCCCATGACCCCTTTTGACACATTGGAACACTCAAGTGTGTCTTAAGGGGTCTTAGGACCCCTTAAGACACACTTGAGTGTTCCAATGTGTCAGAAGGGGTCATGGGGACTCCCTAGGGGTCCTATTGTGTGATAAGGCATACTAGGACCCCTAGGGAGCCCCCATGACCCCTTTTGACACATTTGAATGCTCAATTGTGTTCAAAGGGGTCCTAAGACCCCTTAAGACACACTTGAGCATTCAAATGTGTCAAAAGGGGTTATGGGGACTCCCTAGGGGTCCTAACATGTGATAAGGCATACTAGGACCCCTAGGGAGTCCCCATGACCCCTTTTGACACATTTGAATGCTCAAGTGTGCCTGAAGGGGTCCTAAGACCCCTTCAGACACACTTGAGCATTCAAATGTGTCAAAAGGGGTCATGGGGACTCTCGAGGGGTTCTAACATGTGATAAGGCATATTAGGACCCTTAGGGAGTCTCCATGACCCTTTTTGACACATTTGAATGCTCAAGTGTGTCCAAAGGGGTCCTAAGATCACTTAAGATGCACTTGAGCATTGCAATGTGTCAAAAGGGGTCATGGGTACTCCCTAGGGGTTCTAAAGCATGATAAGGTGTACTGGGACCCCTAGGGAGTCCCCTTAAGGGGTCATGGGGACACCCTAGGGGTCTTAGTATTCCTTATCACATGTTAGGACCCCTAGGGAGTCCCCATGACCCATTTTGACACATTTGAAATCTCAAGTGTGTCTGAAGGGGTCCTAAGACCCCTTAAGACACACTTGAGCATTCCAATGTGTCAAAAGGGGTCATGGGGACTTCCTAGGGGTCCTAATGTGTGATAAGCCATATTAGGACCCCTAGGGTGTCCCCATGACCCCTTTTGACACATTTGAATGCTCAAGTGTTTTCGAAGGGGTCCTAAGACCCCTTAAGACACACTTGAGTGTTCTAATGTGTTAAAAGGGGTCATGGGGACTCCCTAGGGGTCCTAACATGTGATAAGGCATACTAGGACCCCTAGGGAGCCTCCATGACCCCTTTTGACATATTTGAATGCTCAAGTGTGTTCAAAGGGGTCCTAAGACCCCTTTAGACACACTTGAGCATTAAAATGTGTCAAAAGGGGTCATGGGGACTCCCTAGGGGCCCTAACGCATGATAAGGTGTACTAGGACCCCTACGGAGTCCCCATGACCCCTTTTGACACATTTGAATGCTCAAGTGTGTTTGAAGGGGTCCTAAGACCCCTTAAGACACACTTGAGCATTCTAATATGTCAAAAGGGGTCATGGGGACTTCATAGGGGTCCTAACGCATGATAAGGCTTACTAGGACCCGTAGGGAGTCCCCATGACACCTTTTGAGACATTTGAATGCTCAAGTGTGTTCGAAGGGGTCCTAAGACCCCTTAAGACACACTTGAGTATTCCAATGTGTCAAAAGGGGTCATGGGGACTTCCTAGGGGTCCTAATGGGTGATAAGGTGTACTAGGACCCCTAGGGAGTCCCTATGTCCCTTTTTGACACATTCAAATGCTCAAGTGTGTCCAAAGGGGTCCTAAGACCCCTTAAGACACACTTGAGCATTTGAATGTGTCAAAAGGGGTCATGGGGACTTCCTAGGCTTCCTAACACTTGATAAGGCATACCACGACCCCTAGGGAGTCCCCATGACCTCGTTTGACACATTTGAATGCTCAAGTGTGTCCAAAGGGGTTCTAAGACCTCTTAAGACACACTTGAGCATTCCAATGTGTCAAAAGGGGTCATGGGGACTTCCTAGGGGTCCTAACACGTGATAAGGCATACTAGGACCCCTAGGGAGTCACCATGACCCCTTTTGACACATTTGAATGCTCAAGTGTGTCTGAAGGTGTCCTAGGACCCCTTAAGACATGCTTGAGCATTCCAATGTGTCAAAAGGGGTCATGGGGACTTCCTTGGGGTCCTAACGCATGATAAGGCATACTAGGACCCCTAGGGAGTCCCCATAACCCCTTTTGACACATTTGAATGCTCAAGTGTGTCTGAAGGGGTCCTAGGACCCCTTAAGACACACTTGAGCATTCCAATGTGTCAAAAAGGGTCATTCCAGATTCTTTAG
This sequence comes from Chamaecyparis obtusa, assembly GCA_027943335.1. Classification (NCBI taxonomy): domain Eukaryota; kingdom Viridiplantae; phylum Streptophyta; class Pinopsida; order Cupressales; family Cupressaceae; genus Chamaecyparis; species Chamaecyparis obtusa. The sequence goes on from BSBK01000529.1 coordinate 14,848,381, forward strand.
TGCTTCTAGTGAATCCAAATTTAATTATTATAAAGATGAGATGTTAGTGAATGACTTCTTGCTAATACTACTCTTCCACCAGATCCAAATTTCAATCCTTTTATGGATCTACAGGCTCAATCATGAGCCCACAAGATTGGCCAAGAGAAAAATGTGATTGTATATCAACTGATTACAAAATGTTCAGTTGAGGAGAAAATATTGCAATGATTAAGAAGAAAATTGACTATGGAAAATGCAGTTATGAATTCTATTAAGAATGAAACTATTAAGGAATTGCATGAATCACAAACCATGAAAATAACCTTCTGCAATAAAGAACATTCAAGCTATAGAATTTATTAACTTTGAATTTAAATGTCTTATCAACATTCATGGAAGAGATTTCATTAGCATCCATGGAAGAAATTTCATTAACTTCAGACAAAATCATCTAAAAAAATTCATTAACTTTAGGTGAAATCATTTATGATGGACAAAAACAAAATCGTATTACTTAGAAATGGCAGAGAAAGAAAATAAGATAAACCAAATTTATCAAATTCTTGCAATCCACAGCTTCTCTCCGAGTGTAAAATGACAATCCATGGAGCCAAAATCATGGTGAAAATTAAATTCTTCGAGTAAGTCATTCAGAAACACACAGAATACTATAATGCATGAGGATTTATAGAGAATTTATGATGGACTATGTTGTGCAAAAGCCCAAAATCCCTGCCATATCTTAGAGTATTGATGAGAAGCAATGGTGAAATTCTGAGACAGAGGTGGCACAAACATTGAAGCGGCAAGGCATTCTTCATAATATCAGTGTGGCACCATCGAAATGAAAAGGCTTTCCTCATAATGTCGTGCCCCCATTGATCTCTTCTTTAAATTTATTAATGTGGTTAGTTCTATGATGCTTGCATAATTTCTAGTACACCTGCTCATTTTACCAAACCCTTCCCCGCTCTCCATAATCTTTGACCGGTTCAAAGATCCATCTAGTTGTTCTTGTTTAACCTCCCAATGACTCTGTTGAGCTGTCGGATTATCAACAAGCATGGTACAATTGTCCAGTTCAACCAGAATCTATTTTGAGAACCTTTGTAATTTAGCATTCTAGTTGAAAAAGTAGGGAAAGATACCATTTCATAGCCACAGGTGGTGGAAACAGAGTGATTCTCTTTCCCTTTGCTTCTGTAATCTACCTCCAGTGAACTATTCTTCAAAGCCTCCATTTCTGCATAGCTAGGGTTTACGATGCTTGTAAAAGGCACAACTATGCCCCTGTAGGGACTCATGCTCATGCTCAGAATCATATTATCTTCATGCATTCCCTAACATTTAATACAAAGATTTAGCCAGCTACCTTTAAAGACCTAGAAGAAATGAAAAATAAAAATTAGGCCAAAAATACATACCGCATTTCTGTATGTAGTACCGTCAGCTTCAACAATCTAGTCGGCTTCCTCTACTAAGGCACAAAGAACTTCATTAATGTTTTCTCTAGGAGGAAGATTATAATTTCCATGTATTTCTGCAAGCCCTAAAAAAAAATTTCATTATTGCTCTCCACCTCTACTCTCTCAATTCAGTCATCTCCCTCTCCGCTGCACTCAGCTTAGCCATCCTTACCTACTCTTTAATAGAGATTCTCCAAAATTTGTATACAAAGACATCCTATAGGAAAAAATGAAAAGTTTCCCAGAGAATATCCACAATTCTTATACAAAAGCATCATACAGGAAAAATGACAAAAAATTAATAGCTAAAAGGTAAAATTTATCATTAATGCCAGTAGTACCAAGGTCATACCCACTATCAAATCTTGGCCTATGACATGCAAAAGGTGAAAAGCAAGTAAAATGAAAGGGAAGTATGGATCAAATAGCGATGGTGCATCAAATCATATCAATATCATAATAAATGCAAAAAATACTGTTAGGGACAAAAATATTTGCATATTAATGGGAAAGAGTGGGAAGAGCTTCTTGGACCCATGATAGAAGTTATAGATAAGGAAGAAGAGCTAGGAAAGGGAAAGTAGCAAAGGAAAGAAGTAAGATATGCATGTGAGCCTATGTTAGATGATGATGATGAGTACTCACCATCTGGTAGTAGCTCAAGTAGTGATAGAAGCTCTTCGGTGCACATGTACACTGACACAAAAAATTCAGATAGAGAAGTAACAAGTGTTGTGGAACTATCCACAGAGCAATGTGAAATGAAGCCTCAAATTGGTTCATTAGCAGGCAAAGAATTTGGTCATGCACTTCATTCTAGCACCACAAATATTTCTATTAGAAATGCCTATTCGTCAATGGCCTTGAATTTACAGGACTTGGGAAACCAGGTTACTCATGTTGGGCAATATCCCTCAAATGTAAGTTCATTGCCACCTTTGGCAAGGCAGTCTCACTCCTCATTTTACAAAAAAGGGCAGCCATCTATGGTCCAAGGTTTTAATTCAGCTGACAAATGGAGAGCTTTTCAAGGTACTAATCTCTTTCATAGAGAAGTTTCCGATTCATCTCAAGGTTCTTGTTTAGGTGACCAACTCCTTCGAGGTCCACAAATAGACCCATTGATTTCCCAGATTGGTAAAAGGGTAGATGGAATTTTGGAAAGAGTATCCCAATTGAAGAGAAATGGAAATTCCAGTGACCATAAAGTTATTGCAGATCCAATGGGTGTATCTTCTCCACTAACAAATATAACTACATTTCCAGAGACTTGAGTTTAAATGGAGACTATTTGTTCCCAAACATGCCCTAGTCGAGCAAATGAACCAGATGTTGCTTGAGTAAAGAAGATAGTGGTTTATTAAAGCATCTGCATTATCCCACTTGCTATCAGTTACTACTTTTTGAGTGGCTTGCCAGCTTCTTCTGTGCGGGATTCTTGTAATATATAATGTCCTCATGCAAGTACATGTTAGTTTTTGTAAACATTTTCAGTTCTAAAGTGTTAGTGAGCAATATCAAAGAAAAGGTTCTTGCATGTGTTATTTAGACACATCAATAAATTAGAAAACCAATTTTCTCCCATTACATGGAAGAAATACCTAGATTCACTTTGTTGGTATCAATAGGTAGCAAGATGAGGGAAGAAATATATTTGTGAAGAGGAAGTACAAATGTTACTTTCCAAAACCATTTGGAGAGTAATATTCTTCTCCTAATTGTAATAAGAAACTCAAAATGTAGAAGACACCAAATAGTTGGGGCATTTATTTCCTATGACCTATGTTAAAATTTTAGTTCAATTCCTAAGGATGATATTCTCAATGTGTAAAAATAAACTGATGTGTTATTTTAAAATGGTGTTGACTGAAATTTATGAACATATGTCAAATATCCATTTTTCCCAAAATTTGAAATAGAACCAGTGGCAATATAATCCAATTTGTGAATTTCACATCCAATCATTGGATGTTAATCAAAATTACAATATAGTAATATAAATTTGAACCGATAAACAATCTTAGTCTTACTTCAAACCTACTCCTATGTATGTGGGTTCTTGGAGGTATCTACTAAACAATGTGTGGATCTGTAATGTCCCTATCCAGGACCTTACTCACTTTGCTTAAAAATCCTAATTAGAATTTGGATTTCTAATGCCTGCTATGATATTATTTAAGTTTTCCTTGCTCCTTACTAATTAATATTGCAATGAATTGGTTATCCTTCCCCTTCTCTCTCTCTCTTACTCTCTCCCCTTCCCCTTCTCTCTCTCTCCTACTCTATCCCCTTCCCACTCCCCCTCTCTATCTCTCTCTCCCCTTCCCCTTCTCTCTCTCACCTACTCTCTCTCCTTCCCCCCACCTCTCTCTCTCTCTCTCTCTCTCTCTCTCTCTCTCTCTCTCTCTCTCTCTCTCTCTCTCTCTCTCTCTCTCTCTCACTCTCACTCTCTCTCTCTCTCTCACTCACTCTCTCAATCACTCACTCACTCACTCTCTCTCTCCCTCCTTCCCCTCTCTCTCTCTCTCTCTCTCTCTCTCTCTCTCTCTCTCACTCTCACTCTCTCTCTCTCTCTCACTCACTCTCTCAATCACTCACTCACTCACTCTCTCTCTCCCTCCTTCCCCTCTCTCTCTCTCTCTCTCTCTCTATAATGCCCCTCCAACCCTATCAAGTCTTGGTTATGTTCACTTGAAATTAGGAAGGACTCTATGTGAGAATGATCCTTCTTGAGATGGTTTCTTAAACCGAACCTTTTCCAACTCACCATAACTTCATATTTTAATTTGAGGAATAATAATATTGCATAGGTATGTTACTATACATCTTCTTGTGTGTCAATGATAGTTTAGGACCATAATGATAAAAGGATCACCTGATAGACTTATAGGCTTCTTTGTGAAATGCTCATGTTTACCTTAGGTTAATTGATTTTAATCACTTAAGGGTTAGATCTATTATCTTCTATAATAATGTCACTTGGGATTAGAGATGATTAATGTATTTAGGGTTATATGATTTGTTTATCTTGTTTTGCTAATGAGACATTTTGAGTACATGCCTGATGGTTAAATGGGTTTGTGAAAGTTAATAGATGATTTACATTTACATGAATATGTTATGATGCATTCCTGTTATACAATATCGAAAAGAGATTATTTTGGTACTAACCACACTAATCCAATTATGCTTTGTTGATGTCATTGTCTAATGTGAGTGTAGGATGAGGGGAGGCAGTTGTAGTTACTCCTACCGGAGGTCCACATGATGTCGCACTCTCCCTCCTTGTTTGCCATTGTCTATTTATATATATGTATATATGCATTTTGGTTGGTGTTGCAGGATGCAGGTACCAGTCATGGACTCCACCTGGCTGCTCAGGTCTGAGTGTGCCTTAAAAATCCTCAAACTATTATTGTGTGGAGGTATTACCAAGATTACTCTCAAGGTTACCATGGACTTAGATTTCTGCTTAGGAGATTACCCTAGTGGGGAAGTTGAATGCAGTATGTGATGTGGTCTTGTGATTTGATGTGGTTATGAGATTAATGATGTGGTTAGAATTATCCCTGTTAGTACATGTATATATGTTTATTTTATGAGTTATATTGATTGTATGTTATATAGGTATGTGTATATGTGGGTGCACACACATATACCCATGCTTATATAAATAATAATATTTGTATGGATTTATCGATTGTTTTAGTGGTATGTTATTTAAAGTGAATTCAATGAAGTGTATTAAATAAATGTATTAAAAAGTGAAAATAATATTAATAATAGTAATAATAAAAATAAATGCTCTTTGTAGTAAAACTAGCTATCTAGGAGGGAGTTGAACTCAAGACCTCCTAGAAGTTAGGCTAGTTGGTTTCCATGTGTGCTAAGTGGTTTTCTTGAAAGTTACTTGTTGGATGTTCTTGTTATGTTTCCCTTCGTAGTATTTTTAATTAAATTCATTAAAACTTTGTTAAGTGCTTACGGGAAAATTATTTGGTTGCTCCTCCAACCAACTATGGAAGTTGGAGAAGTTGCTTCCTATAAAGCAACTCCTTCAACCACATAGTTGGAGGATAAATATTTGAAGATCTTTCTGTGCGGGAGGATAATTTTGGGATGGTTGGATTTCTTTTGAGTGGTCTAAAATTGATTACTTGAGAAAAGTTTGGTGAATGTTTATGTGAGGATGAGAGTCTCTGGTTGGTGAAGTCATTTGTGTGAGGATTGTTTGGAGTTGATTGCCAGAGGAATATTTTAGGAGAATATCTACTCAAAGCTAGAAATTTTGCAGAGAGTCTCTAACCAAGGGAAGACAATTCTCCTTAGGACCCTAGGTAGAGTCTAAACTGGGATGAATCTTCATTCTTCCCATGTGCATGATTATGTATATGTATGATATGTTACTCGTTGAGAATATGATTGTTTACTTTGTTTGAAAATGAGAACTATATATATGTTTTGTTTTTCTGTGTATTTGAAATATGTTTCCGGGAAGTGATTTTTATGAATGTTTGTATGTTCTCTATGGTGAAATCTTCCTGGGAGGGTAGAAGTGGTTTTGAGCATGTAGGATAGTGTTTTAGGCTATTATTGAATGTATTATGAATGCTTCCAGAATTTAGAACTGTTATTTCAACCCTACTGGTTCATAACTAATTTGCACCACCTTTCTTTGTCTAGATCTAGAATAGATTTGTTAGATAGATAGGGTGGATTGATGGGCCATTTCTGAGGGGAAACTAGGAGATCTCAAATGGGTCATGATCAGATTAGACAACCATAGTTCCTAGAAAGCCTAGGTTTGCCCGCAAGTCAAAGTTGATAGTCATTTTTTTGCAGTTCCTCTCAGTTTAGTATCAACCGAGCCAGGTCGGTTTAGTGTTAACCGAGCTAGGTCAGTTTAGTGTTAACCGAGTAGGTCAGTATAGTGGCAACTGACCAAACCAGTGTCTACCAATCAAAACAGTGTTCACCGAGTAGAACTATGTTGACTGACCAATGCAGTGTTAACCGACCAGTCCTGTGATAACCGACCAATGCAATATTAATCGACCAATAAGTTTACATACTTTAATTTCTTATACTTTAAGTTATACTTGTATAAAGGGTTCAGGTACCTTCTAAGATGATTGGGATAGGTTTTAGATTCATGGGAGTTAAGATGCAAATTCTAATTTTGAGTTTTCTTAAAAAAAAATCAGACTTAGCCAAATTTTAGGCACGTGAGATTTTGCAGAGCATTGTGTTTTGGCATATGAAATTTTGTGTAAACTTTAAAATATGTTCATTGCTTGTTTTTGTTGGGATTATATGGTGCATTTAGATGCTTGAATAAGGTTAGGATGTGTTTTAGGGTTCGGGTTGTCCAATGGACTAGGACTACTCTAAGGCCTCCTAAATGTTTCCCCAAACGTTCTTAAACTTTCTTGTTTCTTTCTATGCTTTGATTCTTGTTCTTGAAAGTGTTTATGATGCATTTTATTTCATGTATGATGTATTTGGTATGTATGAAGTTTGTTTCACCTATGTACATTTGTTACTTGTTTTGCTGAGGTTATATGGTTTACTTATGATGATTTTTCACTTGTCATATACTTGAGTTTGGTTTATGAGGCTTGGACTTGTCTCGGTGGCCTGTGTGCACGAGAGGATTCTTTAGACCTATAAATGAGCCTTGGAAAGTTTTGCTTGTGCATGGGAAAGGTTTTATGTTTCTCTTTGAGATGTCTTGTGATAGACATTCTTCCAGTGGTTCCTGTGATGTATATGGCTAAGGTTAGGACTCGCTCTGAGGGCCTGAGTGCGCAGGGGAGTTTCCTAAACCTATGAATTAGGACTTGGAAGTGTTATCTTGTTTTGTCACTTTTGATGGGGTAAGGGAATAGGAACCTTAAGTGAGTGGCTCACCATAGGTGCTGGAACTCTAAAGTGGTTGCCGGAGGATCCTATGGGTGGGTTTGTAAAAAGTGATAACCTTAAAAATTAACTTGGGAAGGGGGGATTCAAAAGATAATGAAAGAAAACATTAATGGCCACACAGATCTAATTGGAGTACCAGGACCAAGGATAACTACCAAGATGGATCCCTATTTATAAAGGGGGGACCGAGGTTACATGGTTGCTAGGAAGGATCCCAATATACAGGTTGTGTGATGACACTCACTTAGGTGGTCTCCTAGAACCTTAACCTCGGTGTTATAATATGATGATATTTTATGTGATTTATTCTTGTTCTTTTGAGTCTTGGATTTATCATTTTTTGAGACTTAGATTGCCTTAAGGTCTTGAGAGTACCTTGGTTCTATCTCCTAGCATAGGGGGTGGAACTTTACCAGTTTCACATGGTTGGGTGGAAAATCTCTTTCGAGGTATTGTTCGTGGTTCGTGTCATGGTTGAGATTCTGAGTTGTTCAGTGGTGAAGATTTTGTTCTCGTATCATGTATCTTTATCTTTTTTTATCAAGATGTAAAGATGTATTATGAGCCCTTGGGAAACTTGATGTAATTATCTTTCTATATGCCTTCGAGCAATGTCCAGTAATTGTAATTATGTTTGTAAAAGGAAATTGTAAGAAATAAGTTATGTATAGGGGAAGGGCAAAATTATGAATTTGAAAAGGGGATTGAATATGGTTAAATCAATGAGTAATTCCTATCTTATATCTCTTGTTAATTTTAAATGAAATTGAAAGTAATGGTTCTATGAAAACCTTGTAATGAAAGTACTTATGGATGTAAACTTCTTTAAAAGGAAACTTGTTTTGATATTTGGTTAGTGAAAAGATGTGCTAAGGGTTCAAGGGTATCTCCAAGTGAAATAATAAGGGGAAAAGGAACATGTGTGTTATTGAAATAAGTAATGGGATATGATTTCTTAAATGTATATTTTAATGTGAGTGATGTCGGGTTATTCAAATTAGGTTTTAATATAAACCCTTTACTAGATGTTTACAAGGTTATGGTTGATAATTTGTGGAAGTTAAACTTATGGCAAAAATGATTCATTTAATGATTTATGTTGGTTGCCAATATATGATTAAGGACTCTTAATGGACAAGCTTAAATGAGTTTTGATGGTACCTTTGAGTTGAGCATAGTTATGGTTAAGGGGTAAATAAATATGAAGGAATAAATGTGCTTGGTGGATGTGATAAGTAATGTGTGCTTGTTTCACTTCTGAAGGTAAATTATGTGTTAGTCAGTAAGGGAAATTAATTCCACTAGTTCATTAATGTAATTGGTTATGATGCGAAATGGAATTAATGTTAATTGAAGTTGTAATGAAAACCGAATTTGTTAGATTAAGTAATTAAATGAAATACTTGATAATGGTAATTGAATTCATTAAGGGAACCTTAAGGAATGTACTTGTGGATGGTAATGATGATATGTTAGAGTGTAAAAAAAATTTAGTTGTAATTTTAGGTCATTGACCTGATTCCTTATGGGTTCCCCTTCCCCCCCTCTATCTTTGTCTTTGTCCTCCCTCTCTCTCCCTCCCATACTCATACTCTCTCTCTCTCTCTCTCCCTCATCACCCTCTCACTCTATCTCATCACCCTCTCTCTCTATCTCGAGCTATCTCTCTCTCTCTCTCACCTTCTCACTCTCTCTCTTCCTCTCTCAGCCCCGCCACCTTCTCAGTCTCTCTCTTCCTCAATGGCCACCCATGAATTTTCTAAATGGATGATTAATTTCCTTTGCTTCTTTCAATAGCCATCCATGATTTTTCTGCAATCTTCCAACCTTTCATACATAGTCGTAAAATACATATTAATTATTATACATATAAAATAATATATAATATATAATGTAACATCTAATATTAATATATATTAAATAATATTTAAAATGTAAAATGTATATTATATAATATTTAATATATATAATATTATATATAATATATAATCTAATATATAGTTTTTAATATTAATATATATTAAATAATATTTAATGTAAAATGTATATTATATAATATTTAATATATAATTGATATTATAAATATTTAATATATCTAATATATAGTTTTTTATATATAATATATCATATGAAGGATGGAGAAATGGGAGGGAGAAAGTGGAGGGAAGGGAAAGTGAAAATTAAAAATTTTGTCATCATATTCGGGTACCCGATTAAGCTCGGTATTGCCTTGTGCACCAAACCTACATGGTCAACTATTGAAATGTCTCAAATATGTGTTTTTCCCCTGTCTCTTTGATTTCCAGACTTCGACAATGTAGCTGATGACTTTTTTTTCACTCGAATTTGATAAAATGAAAAGGGTATTTTAAGGATATTATCATCTTTCTATCAATATAATTGCTGTCAAATTTTGAATTTAGTAAGTAATTATTAGTTATTTTCTAATTGAGCTACCTCTAAAGTGTTGATTTATATACTGATTGAAAAATGACTATAACTTTCAAATGGTATAACATTTTTGAAATCCAAAAAATGTGTCACATTCTATGCTTCGCCTACTATAAGGAAAATAAAATAAAATTTGAATTTTGTAAAGTTTTGAATGAGTTAAGGTGGTTAGACATGGAAGTTTTTTTATTCTAAAAATGTTGAAAAAAAAATTCATAATTAATTATTTTTTTGGAATAAAATTACAAAAAAATATGCATCACATCCGGGCATGAGTCTACTACTTATATATTAAATCTTATAAAAAAATATTATCATTTGATCATGTTTAAGGTGGTCAGACATACACCTACTTCTTTTTTTTTCCTAAAATTTTTGTACTGCTGTATTGAAATCTATACTTTTCACCAATTATATTAATTTTTTTTTTATGATAGCTAGTTCAAATTTTCATGTCAATTTGACTAACCCCGATTTGCTGATTTTTCATTGCCACTTTTGGGCATAGTTTGGCCCCTCATGAACTTGCACATACCCTATAGATTGAAAAATATTTGTATATAGTCTTCAATAGTTTAATACATTTTTTTAGTAAAAAATCAATTCATATCCATTGAGATTTGGATTTCTTAAATCCTATTTTGATCATATGTTTGTGTTAGGAATAGTCCCAAGATATAACTGAGAGGGGGGGGGGGGGGTGAATCAGTTATCCACAAGTTTTAATTCTTTATCCAATTAAGTATACTTAAACATAAAGCATAAACACAATGGAAAAACACTTGAACACAACACCAATATTTTGGTTACGGGGAAACCCAAATAGGTAAAAACCCCGGTGGGAATTGACACCCACTAATAATCTACACTAGTGTTTTATGATCCTTGTTAGAAGATCCTTAACCTTGTTAGGAGTTGTCTTTACAATGCATTTAGTACAATGACCTGGTTAAGGGTCGAACCCTGTTAGGAGTCTTTTACAATTAAGCTTGTTAGTGGTGAGGATGCACTGTCTGAGAGCACACTGCTCAAAGAAGTGAAGGCTACAACCTTTTGAATAATAGATACACACTATATTTGGATCTTGGTGAACTGCGCTTAGACCTGCTATCTAGATTAGTTCCAATGTATAGCATAAACTCTTCACTTGGTCACATAGACCTTCTGTTGTTGGCTCAACACTTCGCACTCTCTGCTCTGCTCTTCACAATCAACTTTGAACCATACTTTAGCAATCACAAATGATTTCCTATAAATATCTTTCCTCTAAATGATATAATCAAGTCAGCCTATTAGAACCACCTTGAAATCATATTAGAGAAACCATAACATACTCCAATAATAATTCTATCAGCTCTACTAAGCTCACAACACAATCTGGGGCCTGTCCAATATTAATAAATGTAGATGCACACTACACACTTTTGGTTCTACCAAAGTAACTGAAACTTTCTCTTCAAGCTGAATTACATCATGCACTCTTAATTGAACATTCTTAACTCTTCTACAATCTATAATCCAAGGATGCATACCAAAATGATAAGCCCAACTCATGAACCAATATAATCTCTATTGGCTCTTCTGAATAAACATAGAAAACTGCTACTGGTGAATAGCGACTACATAACTTCACTTCTACCAATCATTAGACTCTATGTCCATGATTGTAACATCACTAACATGTCTTCATCACATATCCAAAGGCCCAAGGCTCCATGATGATTGTACAAACAATCTATTGTAGAACAGTGCCTGTAACTCTGTCAAGAACATTGCTGACACAAGTTGCTACATAACTGTCTGTTCTAACAATTAAAATATACATCCATGATATCATTCTACTAACATGTCCATGCTAAATATACTCAAAGCTTACTGCATAAGTCTTCCATGCATGCTACTTACCATATGTTGTCATCAATGATAAACATACAGTTAGCACTGACTTGCTGGAAAATCTCCAACAATCTCCCCCTTTGAAATTGATGGCAACATATGGAATGAAAAACACCACCAATCCAAATGAATAATTCTTCTATAACATTCTCCATTTCCTCATCAAAACTCCCCCAAGGATGAATCCTCCATCTTTGGTAATATTCTTCAATATTCTCCATTTTCTCAACTGAACTACTTTCATGATTGAATACTGCTCCCCCTTAGTATATTACTCCTTTAATTCTATTTTTATGACTATATATTACTTCCCCTTTGACATCAATGGAAAAGGACACCAAACATTTAAGCTCTGGTACTACTCCTGAAGTAGAGTAGTCAACCATCCACCAGTCCCTGAGGACTGAGGCACTTTCCTCTTTCTCTAAGCAGAATCAAGGAAGGGAATTACTCCCAACTTCTCCCTGAGATACTCAAAAGTATCCTTTGGTAAGGGCTTTGTGAATATATATTCTAGCTCTTCCTTTGTACTCACATAATCCATTTTGACTTTTTTTTCTACCACTTTCTCCCTAAGGAAGTGATATTTGATCTCTATGTGCTTTGTCTTTGCATGCATCATAGGATTCTTTGACATGTTGATAGTGCTAGTATTCTCACAATGAATAGTAATAGGATAATCAATCTAAATACAAAATTCATTTGTCATCTTCTTGATCAAAAAAATTGTAGAATAATTTAGGGCTATTGCAACATACCCCACTTCTGTTGTTGACTAAGAGATACAATTTTGCTTCTTGCTTGTCCAAGTGACATGTCTATCACCAAGAAACACTGCTCCACCTAATGTACTCTTTCTATCATCAACACATCCTACCCAATCAGCATCTATATAAATATGAATGTGAAGATTCTCTGAGTTAGGATACCATAGGCCATAATATATAGTGCCCTACACGTATCTTAATATTCTCTTTAATGTCATGAGGTGACTTTGTTTAGGCTTTGCTACAAATCTTCCAACTATGCCAACTGCATTAGAAATATCTGATCTAGTTTGAGTAAGATATATGATTTTACCAATCATATACTTGTATAATGTTATATCTACTGCTAGGGAATTATCTTCTTTTGTAAGCTTGCATCTTGTTATCATAGGTGTACCCATTGGTTTGCAATCATCCATCTTGAACTTCTTCAATATCTCTTTCACATATTTTGACTGATTAATGAAAATACCTTTCTCTGTTTGTTGCACATTTAATCCCAAGAAGTATTTGATAGGTCCAATCATGCTCATCTCAAATTCACTCTACATCTCCTTAGAAAATTATGCACTAATTTTGTCACTACCCCCAAAGATAATGTCATCAACAAATATAGCTACAAGTAGTAGACCTTCAGATGTCTCTCTTAGGAAGAGATTACAATCTACTGCTCCTTTCTTGAATCCAATTTTTGTTAGGTATCCATCAAGTCTCTCATACCATGCTCTAGGGGGTTGCTTAAGTCTGTAGAGGACTTTCTTCAATTTGTAGACCATATCAGGTTTGTTTGATAAGGTGAATCCTTCTGGCTATTCAATGTATACTTCTTCCTTTAGCTCTCCATTCAAGAATTCTTACTTAACATCCATTGGATAAAATTTGAAGTTTTTTAATATTGCAAAAGCTAAAAACAACTTAATAGCTTCTAATCTACTCACTAGTACAAAGGTGTCTAAATAATAAATACCTTCTCTTTGCGCACATCCCTTACATACTAACCTTGCTTTGTTCCTTACTACTGTACCATCTTCATTCATCTTGTTTTTGAATATCCACTTTGTTCCAATAACATTCTTATCACTAGGTCTTGGGACTAGTTCCCAAGTATCATTCTTAATAATTTGATCTAGTTCTTCTTTCATAGTATCATGCCAATCTGAATCATTGCACGCATCTTCAACACTTAGAGGTTCAATCTAAGATAGTAAACATACTGCTTCATTGCTTGCTAAATTATTTTCTTTTGATCTTGTTTTGACTTTTATGCTCTGATCTCCAATGATGTCACACTTAGAGTGATATCTAGATGTATACTTTAGAACTTTAGGTGATACTGACTCATCTTCCTTCTAAGTTTCTTCTTCACTTGTTTTAGGGTCATTGAACAATACATCAATACTGTCAAACATCTCTTCAACAATTGTCTCACTAGTGGAAGGTCTGGGTTCTTCTTCAATGATAGGTGAGTAATCATGATATCTTTCTTGAACCATAAACTTTTCATCAATCTTAACGTGAGCACTTTCAATGATATTTTTTGATCTTAAGTTAAAACATCTATAAGATTTACTTTTAGTAGAGTAACCAAGGAAAATACCTTCATCACTTCTTGCATCAAACTTTCCTATTGCTTCATCCCTCTTGACGTAGCACTTACTTCCAAAGATTCTAAAGTATTTTACTATGGGAAAATTTCCAAACCATAGCTCATATGGTGTCTTATCCATGCCAAGCCTCAATTGTATTCTATTGATTGTATAGACTGTTGTATTGGCCGCATCTCTCCAATAGGTGTGAGCAACTTTTCCTTCAATCATGATGGTGCACATTGTATCAAGGATGATCCTATTCCTTCTCTCTGCAATCCCATTCTTCTGAAGGGTTTTAGGTGCACTCAACTGTCTCTTTATGCCATGTTCTTCGCAGTACTCATAAAATCGGTCAGAGGTGATTTCTCCTCCTCTAGATGACCTTAGACATTTTATCTTTAGTCTAGATTCATTTTCAACCTTAGCCTTGAATATTTTGAACTTCTCAAATGCTTCTGACTTATCTACCAAGAACTCAACCCACATCATTCTAGAATAATCATCTACAAACAAAATGAAATACCTTTCACCATAGTATGATCTTGTTTGAATTGGTCCACATAGGTCTATACACTAATACATTTGGGGGAATTTTGCGACGGCTATGTGTCGCAATTACGACAGCTATGTGTCACAATAGCAACACCCATAGACGTCGCTATTTTTTAGTCGCAAATTGCGACGTCTATGGGTAGCCGTCACAATTGTGACACATATCCCATCACAATGTGACTAAGATTTGTTAGCAGCATGGGTGTCGCCCCCCTGTCGCATGGCTTCGGAGGGCTGTCGCAATCGCGATGGGCCTCCCAAGCAATTGCGACGGGCGCCTGCATCGCATTACGATGGGTTCCCATCGCAATTACGACGCCCGTGGGTGGATTAAAAAAAAATATTTTATTTAATACATTGCTAATGAACCACATTAATGCTTTTTTCTTTCAACAAATGAGGACAGCCCCTGTAAAGACAACATGATAATGTACACTCACTGTAAGGATAGTCACAAATGAGGACATCTCACAGTGACTGTCCCTTGTGTAATTGCCACTTGAATGTATTGCTATTCAGCCACATTAATGCTTTTATTCTTTAACAAATGAGGATAGTCACTCTAAAGACAACATGATAATGTACACTCACAGTGAGTGTACATTATCATGTTGTCTTTACAGTGACTATCCTCATTTGTTGAAGAAAAGCATTAATGTGGCTGAATAGCAATACATTCAAGTGGCAATTACACTAGGGACAGTCACTGTGAGATGTCCTCATTTGTGACTGTCCTTATAGTGAGTGTACATTATCATGTTGTCTTTACAGTGTCAATATATGCATTATTACTTAAACTGAAGAGTACTCTAAATAATATGTCATTGTGGAGTTCTGATTGCTTCCAATTTGATATACACTTGTTCTACTTATGTATCCAGCATCATGTAAGAAAAGTTGATGCTTTTAAAATAGATTCATTTAGCCATAAAATGCCTGTGCATGTTACATAGAAGATTCCAAGGCCCAAAACTGATTACTCATTATAATTCATGTACAGAATGATAATCAACCACAATGAGGCATGCGTAGGCGCTGCTTAGATTTTCAGGCATCAGAAGCTCGTAGAAGAAACTTGACCAATGGCTCATGGAATGCAACAAACTTATTGCCTAAAATAGGAGCATTGGTAACCACAGATGATGGTTTTGAAAAGAACACTTCACCATCAATGTCACGTGAGGGAACTGTAATTTCTGATGGCAAGCAACTTGTAGTATATAAGAGAGATGCAGGTATAGATGCTGGGAATACATTGCTAATGAACCACATTAATGCTTTTTTCCTTCAACAAATGAGGACAGTCACTATAAAGACAACATGATAATGTACACTCACTGTAAGGATAGTCACAAATGAGGACATCTCACAGTGACTGTCCCTTGTGTAATTGCCACTTGAATGTATTGCTATTCAACCACATTAATGCTTTTCTTCTTCAACAAATGAGGATAGTCACTCTAAAGACAACATGATAATGTACACAGGCTGTAAGTGTACATTATCATGTTGTCTTTACAGTGACTGTCCTCCTTCAAGTGGCAATTACACAAGGGACAGTCACTGTAAAGGCAACATGATAATGTAGAGAAATGTTGTCATTTGTATTTTCAACAGTGTCGAGAGAGATTCCCTCCGTGAAATCACAGCTACAATTTTTGAGTACGTTGGGTTTATTTTTCTTTTGTCATTATTATGTAATCTGGTATTCAGCTGTTACAAAGCTAAAATACCCAGAAATGAGGACATATCTGTGTTGAATTTATTGTTAGCGGCTTTGGTTATTTAGAAGTTTAATTTTATTTGTTCATCTTTCAACCACAAACGTTTTGTGGACCGTAACATCTTCATTGTTTTGGGTATGCAATGAAATAGCCGTAACTTGCAACTACCTTCACGGTACTTGTGTACATTATCATGTTGTCTTTACAGTGACTGTCCTCATTCAAGTGGCAATTACACAAAGGACAGTCACTGTGAGATGTCCTCATTTGTGACAAGGACAGTCACACATGAGGACATCTCACAGTGACTGTCCCTTGTGTAATTGCCACTTGAATGTATTGCTATTCAACCACATTTATGGGCCCGTTTGGACCACAGCACACAGTAGCATCTACAGAGAAGAATATCCCAGGTGTAACAAGTTGTAAGAATATACCAACAGTTCTAAGAAGTTCCCTAGCACATAGTAGCATCTACAGAGAAGAATATACAACATGAGGGCAGCCACTGTAAAGACAACATGATAATGTACACTCATTGCATGTGTACATTATCATGTTGTCTTTACAGTGACTGTCCTCATTCAAGTGGAAATTACATAAGGGACAGTCACTGTGAGATGTCCTCATTTGTGACAAGGACAGTCACACATGAGGACATCTCACAGTGACTGTCCCTTGTGTAATTGCCACTTGAATGTATTGCTATTCAACCACATTTATGGGCCCGTTTGGACCGCGGCACATAGTAGCATCTACAGAGAAGAATATCCCAGGTGTAACAAGTTGTAAGAATATACCAACAGTTCTAAGAAGTTCCCTAGCACATAGTAGCATCTATAGAGAAGAATATGGGTCAACGAGGTTGACTTCAAAGCCATGCAATCTAATGGTAATAGTAATATTATAATTTGACATACTATCAGAAATACTTCCTAAATAGACTATTCAATCTTATAAGAGATGGATTCATGAGAACTATTATTTATGAAATATGAGTCAATGACTTTAATTAAAAAAATTACACAATCTAATTCTTGTAAAAATATCAAAATTTGACACATTGAAAATACCTTCCAAAAGTATCGTTAATTGATTAATATGAATCACTACTCATGAAATATAATTTTATAAACCTAATCTAAAAACTACACAATAAAAATCTTAATAGCAATATTGTAAGAAACTATTCCCAAAAGCAAGCCTAACAAAATTTGATGAAAATAATTTTTGTTTCACTCAACTTTGACATTCACAACTTCCTCTTTTATTATAATAAGAAAAAAAATGTCTTTTTAGATATACCTCATGAACCATACTCGAATAATCTATCATTTTTCTTCTCAAAAACATATTTGCAGAGCCTGCTTCTTTTACTTGTTTGTACTTTTATCTCTCTGATGGAAAGGGTTCCTTCAGGACACATTTTTCCAAGTTCACTGCTTGAGATATTTGAGGAGGGTTCCCCTGCTTGAGTATCCATCCAACCCATATTCGAGTAGTTCTACAATTGCACAGTCTAAATTAATAATACTGACAATTGAATGACGAATGATGATACATAGAATTGATATAAACTAATCCTAAAAACACTAAAACATTATTAATATATTTATATTTCATAAATAAAATTGATATAAAAGATCTGGAAAGATACATTAAAAAATAGAAAAATAGTAATTTATAATAGAAGGAAACTTAAATTGCTATTTAAAAAAAAAATAAGAGTCTTAAATCTTATCATTTTGTTTCATTATCATCCATAAGTACACACCTCTAGCATAATAATTATATTTTACCACCCATAAAATGAAAAAAAGATTTTCACAAGAGAAATTGAAGCTAGATTATAAAAATGAACCATCTTATTGGAAACTGGAACTGTTATCATACCCAAAAGGACTACAAAATTTCACCTTATCATACCCAGATTGTTGCTTTGCCTGGCAGAGGGAAATTTGATCAGTAAAATTGACATAGAGTATGTTGTCTCCATTGTCATGCTGGATAACAAAACACCAACTTTAATGGGCATGTACTGTCCCTTGTGTAATTGCCACTTGAATGCATTTCTATTTGATGCAGGGGCATCCCTAATGCAAGCCAAAGACACCATGATTGAAGGAAGTTTCCATGAAGCCAAGGAGTCAAATCCTATCAATTGGAACATAAGATTTTCACCTTGGAGCTTTGAAGGATTGACTGGTGAAAGGTCCTTTTGATTGACAAATCAGAGTCTTTTTGAATGACAAATCAGAGTCTTTTTGAATGACAATAAATTAGAATAGGAGTTTTAGATGTTTTCTTGGTTTGTAATAAATATTAAGGATTGATTTTATCTCCTTATAAACATCCACTTGTTGGACACAAGACCCCTTGGTGACTTATAAACCTTGGGCATCTTTTGAGTCCTTAGATGAAATGAGCATAGTAAGTGTTTATTAGGTGTCTTTTAGATGTTGTTAAGAAGTTTGAAGGTCCAAAATAACTTTAATAAGGTTCCTAAAGTTTCACAACACATTTTTAACCTTCTCGGCAAAGTTGTTTGCAAAGTTGTAATGCAACTTTAAAAGTTGCTTAGCAAAGTTGACATTTGTTGGATAAACTGTTCTAACCACCTAGATGGTTGAACCAACGTTTGGAGAGCCTATTTTAGGCTTCAAATGGTCGAAGACAGACAGAGAACCAGTATTGTAATCATTTTGCTTTCATAAAAAATAAAAATAACCCTGTTTTAGTGCATTTCTGGTGAAAAATGAACTCTGTACGGCTGTACAGATGGTGGTTGGATGATAAAATTTGCCTGGAAGTTGTAATAGTGACATCTGATGCTTTGGAAGTTGGTTTGATTGATTCTCTTTGTTTTATATCTAAGTTATTTCAAATTTTCTGTGCATTGTTTATAAACCCTCATTTTCAGGGTTTGACTGATGTAAAGACCTTAACTCACGTTTCAACCATTGGAATTCCTTCTTCCTTGGTGGAATGAGAGTTAAGGATGTATATTTGTATATTCTAAAAGCCCTGACTACTCTGCATCACTATTGAACCACATTAATGCTTTTTTCCTTCAACAAATGAGGACAGTCACTGTAAAGACAACATGATAATGTACACTCACTGTAAGGATAGTCACAAATGAGGAAATCTCAGAGTGATTATCCCTAGTGTAATTGCCGCTTGAATACATTGCTATTGAACCACATTAATGCTTTTTTCCTTCAAGTGGCAATTACACAAGGGACAGTTACTGTGAGATGTCCTCATTTGTGACAAGGACAGTCACACATGAGGACATCTCACAGTGACTGTCCCTTGTGTAATTACCACTTGAATGTATTGCTATTCAACCACATTTATGGGCCTGTTTGGACCATGGCACACAATAGCATCTACAGAGAAGAATATCCCAGGTGTAAAAAGTTGTAAGAATATACCAACAGTTCTAAGAAGTTCCCTAGCACATAGTAGCATCTACAGAGAAGAATATACAACATGAGGGCAGCCACTGTAAAGACAACATGATAATGTACACTCATTGTATGTGTACATTATCATGTTGTCTTTACAGTGACTGTCCTCATTCAAGTGGCAATTACAGAAGGGACAGTCATTGTGAGATGTCCTCATTTGTGACAAGGATAGTCACACATGAGGACATCTCACAGTGATCGATTGTCCCTTGTGTAATTGCCACTTGAATGTATTGCTATTGAACCACATTAATGCTTTTCTTCTTCAACAAATGAGGATAGTCACTCTAAAGACAACATGATAATGTACACTCACTGTAAGGATAGTCACAAATGAGGACATCTCACAGTGACTGTCCCTTGTGTGATTGCCACTTGAATGTATTGCTATTCAGCCACATTAATGCTTTTCTTCTTCAACAAATGAGGATAGTCACTCTAAAGACAACATGATAATGTACACGGGCTGTAAGTGTACATTATCATGTTGTCTTTATAGTGACTGTCCTCCTTCAAGTGGCAATTACACAAGGGACAGTCACTGTAAAGGCAACATGATAATGTAGAGAAACGTTGTCATTTGTATTTTCAACAGTGCCGAGAGAGATTCCCTCCGTGAAATCACAGCTACAATTTCTGAGTATGTTGGGTTTATTTTTCTTTTGTCATTATTATGTAATCTGGTATTCAGCTGTTACAGAGCTAAAATACCCAGAAATGAGGACATATCTGTGTTGAATTTATTGTTAGCGGCTTTGGTTATTTAGAAGTTTAATTTTATTTGTTCATCTTTCAAGCACAAACGTTTTGTGGACCGTAACATCTTCATTGTTTCAGGTATTGAATGAAATAGCCGTAACTTGCAACTACCTTCACGGTACTTGTGTACATTATCATGTTGTCTTTACATTGACTGTCCTCATTCAAGTGGCAATTACACAATGGGACAGTCACTGTGAGATGTCCTCATTTGTGACAAGGACAGTCACACATGAGGACATCTCACAGTGACTGTCCCTTGTGTAATTGCCACTTGAATGTATTTCTATTCAACCACATTTATGGGCCCGTTTGGACCACAGCACACAGTAGCATCTACAGAGAAGAATATCCCAGGTGTAACAAGTTGTAAGAATATACCAATAGTTCTAAGAAGTTCCCTAGCACATAGTAGCATCTACAGAGAAGAATATACAACATGATGGCAGCCACTGTAAAGACAACATGATAATTTACACTCATTGTATGTGTACATTATCATGTTGTCTTTACAGTGACTATCCTCATTCAAGTGGAAATTATACAAGGGACAGTCACTGTGAGATGTCCTCATTTGTGACAAGGACAGTCACACATGAGGACATCTCACAGTGACTGTCCCTTGTGTAATTGCCACTTGAATGTATTGCTATTCAACCACATTTATGGGCCTGTTTGGACCACGGCACACAATAGCATCTATAGAGAAGAATATCCCAGGTGTAACAAGTTGTAAGAATATACCAATAGTTCTAAGAAGTTCCCTAGCACATAGTAGCATCTACAGAGAAGAATATACAACATGAGGGCAGCCACTGTAAAGACAACATGATAATGTACACTCATTGTATGTGTACATTATCATGTTGTCTTTACAATGACTGTCCTCATTCAAGTGGCAATTACAGAAGGGATAGTCATTGTGAGATGTCCTCATTTGTGACAAGGATAGTCACACATGAGGATATCTCATAGTGATCGATTTTCCCTTGTGTAATTGCCACTTGAATGTATTGCTATTGAACCACATTAATGCTTTTCTTCTTCAACAAATGAGGACAGTCACTCTAAAGACAACATGATAATGTACACTCACTGTAAGGACAGTCACAAATGAGGACATCTCATAGTGACTGTCCCTTGTGTGATTGCCACTTGAATGTATTGCTATTCAGCCACATTAATGCTTTTCTTCTTCAACAAATGAGGATAGTCACTCTAAAGACAACATGATAATGTACACTCACTGTAAGTGTACATTATCATGTTGTCTTTACAGTGACTGTCCTCCTTCAAGTGGCAATTACATAAGGGATTTGTGTTTTCATTTGTGTTTTCAACAGTGCCATAACCCTCCGCGAAATCACATCAGGATATAAGGGCAAAACAAACAAGAACGTTGTCATTTGTATTTTCAACAGCGCCGAGAGAGATAAACAAACTTAAAACTCAGACTTAAGAAAGATGAAGGCAATGCTTCAAAAGGTCGATGCCCTAAATACGGGAAAACACAATACCACCATTAAACGATGCCCTAGTCACCGTATCAATGCTGCCAGCTCTGTACCAGTATGCTGACTGCTCACTTTCATCCTGTGATAAAGGTAACTTCATTAATCATACTTGAAATGGCAGCATACGAACTAAAGCTAATGAACATTTATAAACTAAAAGTTTAAAACTACAGATTACAAATGTAGTAGTTTCATACGAAAAGAACTTGATGTCTGAAATTTACCATTAGAAGTATCCAAAGGAATACCACAGTACTGTTGAACTTGGAGAATCGGAGATGATCTACACAGCAAGGTTCAATAGCTGTAAGGACTGTTACACCATCTTTAGCATTTGAATACATTTTCTCCTTGGCTTCTGGTTGATCCTCAAAGATCCCCAATGACATTTTCCCTACAATTATCAATTGTTTGTCAGTATGAGATATTAATAAATAAACATTAATCACAATATTAGGCAAACAATGTTCTTGATGTCTGAATCTAAATCACAGAAAGCTCTAATAAAGTAGTTCTCAGTTTCACATTAAACTAAGTTTCAATTTCAAATGGTTATAATAATTTTTGCAAGTTATAAGTAGCTGGTTACAGTATATGACATAAAGAGAAAAAAAATCATTTCTATTCTTTTCTTCTTTTTCTCTTTCAACAAAGCTTTTGCACCACACAAATGCATACCAAGAATTTCTCAGGAGGTTTCAAGACCATTGCATACCAAACTTCTTCTCTGTAGATGCTACTGTGTGTCGTGGTCCAAACGGGTCCAAATAGACCTAGTGACTCTAGTAGGTCTCCAAAACCTATTCTGCAGCAATAACTCTTCAATTTGACAAAGGACCTTATGAACTTATATGTTTTTTGAGTACCCTTTTTGATGTTCTAACAATCCTCCAACTCCTAGACCCTGACTCCACTCCAGCATATCAATGTCCTTATTGAGTCCGCAGACCTAATGCATGCCTTTGGGTGTGGATTCCAAAACAAGGCATTGAAAATGGGTGCATGAAACCAAGATCAGAGTTTGAAGATGTCCACCATGCTCTAAAGATCTAGATTCAACAAGGTTTGAGGTCCTTTACTTGGCGCTACCCTCTGATCTTGCATAATCCATCAACTCCTAGTCAAGAACATTGAGATTCTTGACCTAGGGCTTGCTCTTGAAATTCTCTGGCTTAGTATCCTATTCCAAAGCTTTTAAAATATGAAAATAAACCCCCTTAACTTGCATTTTACAAAGAACAGAGGATATCCTATGGTTTATTTGCAAGTTAAGGCCATTTGAATGCAATAACCCAAAAAATGAGGGTTTGACAGAACAACAGATAAGAAAAAGGAATAACTTTGATATAAGGTGTCTTGAATCTACCAAATAAACTCTCAAAGCATAAGATATAAATACTCTAACTTCCACACTGGTCTGCCCTCCCTTTCACATCCGTACACTGTACAGTGCTTGAAGGAAATGCATAGAAAAGGCTCTGAAATAGTGGCTCTATCTGACAGAGAGTCCATGCTAGGCTTCATGACTAACCTAGAGCACATTCCTTGTTATGGAGGAAGTTTGAATGGTGAAGAACTTATGGAATGGATAGAGGACCTAGATAACCATTTTGACTACAAGTATCTTATGGATAGAGGACCTTGATAACCATTTTGACTCATATAGTATCTTATTGAGCTTCACTTTGTTTCGAGAATATAGTTTAATATTCTCTACTAAACAGGGCCAACCACGTGAAGGTGGAAGCTCATTTGGCCCCACCCCCCTCCCCCTAACATCACTCTACATTCCCTGTTAACATCTAACATTCATTCATTCTTTCAATTATTAATAAAATGTAACATTCAATCAATATCACATGATAACATTCATTAACACATTAGATTCGTTAACACGCAACATTCATCAATATGAAAATAAACACATAATTCATGAACATTCATTAGCACATAATTAAATTCATTGAGACATAAAATTCAGTCATTATCAATTAAGGTATTTAGATGACAATCATTTCTTTTTTCTCTTTCTAATTTTTTTTTCTATGTAAGCTCTAAGAGGAGCATCAGTGTTATCATCAATACCCCCCTCATCAGTTGTTTTGTTCTCTGTTCTTGATGATCTCAAATTCCTATGCTGCTGCAAAGGGGGGTCCTCTACAATAACAAATAAAAGAGTTAAATTTAAAATATTTAATTATAATTGTTACAAGTATTTAATTATTTTAAAGAACATAACTGTGGCGCTCTTTAATTACCTGATCTGGCCACATCATTTTGTCTAGACTCAACCTCAACATGCTCATGAGCACCGACCCCTCGATCCTCTACAGTTGCTATACAAAATGTTACATTAATCCAAACACCAATTGTAATTACATATAAAAATTTTAATAGCAAATGTATACCTCCACCACTAGGATGCACATCATGCGAACCTTCATTATGCATAGATTGTGTAGAAGGATTGTCAGGCTGCATTCCAATATCCTACACATTGTTATCATTGCTTTCTTAAAACAGATATACTCACTTTATATTAGAACTTAACATCAAATAGACTAATTGGTAAAGTATTCAATTTGAAATAAATTTCATTTAGCTTATTTACCTGTGGCTCAGATGTAGCATTATTTGAACCTTGCACACTGATTTCAGCTCGTAGCCGTTCAGCCACGGCTCTATAGCCTTGTTGGAAGCCAATTCTCTTGTCCTCTTCTGTGAGGCATCTATTGAACTCTGACCCCTACATTTTTTCTTGGTATGGTGAATTTTACTTGCATTGTTTGATCAAAAAAAATTTCCTTGCAATATATAAAAAAATTGATACAAGTTTTCATTTACTAATACTTACAACTCGTGCTTGAAGTTTGGAAAAACCACCAGAGCCAAGCTTGTGTGTCCCGTGCTTTTCTAATCTTGCCTTTGTTGCCTTTGATGTGTCAGGCAATCTATGAAAAGTTTGAAATATGTTAGAGACCAGTACAGGAAAAATTTAGAAGTTAATTAGTCCATAATTACATTCTCAAAAGTATCACATACCTTGCTCTACTCTCTACTGGCGTAATTCCTTTTTTCATGTCGGCTTTATACTTTCCATCCAAAATCAAAGCCTGCCACTCAGCCTCAAGAACACAGGGTGGACGCTCGTGCCTTGGGTTAACCTCTAAATATTTCCTGTACTGGTCCCTAATATACTTCAAACATAAACCAGCTCTTTCAAGGAGCTTGTTTCTCTCGAATGCACGAGGTCCAAAAAGCTGGGTCATACTATGTACAAGATCATCCTTCAACTTTTTATCTTGGTTATTCCACCTTTTAAGTAAAAAAAAAACATGTTAGACTCATAAATGAAGAGAAGCTACCTTTAATATAGTTCAAGAAATTGATGAAAAGGAAAACTATTCTAGCAATGATATGAAATCAAAATAGTGGTTTGGGGTTTTAGTTAGGATATGATGTTCCACCATGTACGTATGGTGGGCTTGAATATCCGCAAACACTCGTCACCAAGTTTTCACCAAAAAATATCATTCCCTACAAAATAATCATGGGATCATTAGTCGATGAAGAGTGATCAAAAACTAAATTACTATTATATCACTATAGAATAATAATAACTTTAAAGTACCTGGAAGTTTGGCTACTTTTAAGGGAATGCCTTCATTGTCACTGATGATCAATACGCAATCCTTCACCGTTCCCGTACTAGGAACACGGGAACATCCAGGAAATGATGTTGCATCGGGACTTATTGCATCTCCTATTGCAAAAAATGAAAACCATTATCAAATGCCTCCAAGAAATAATACTTCAAGGGAAATAAATTGGTCCAGAGCACCCATGGCACAAACACAATCAAGGGATCTACATCGTAAACACATAACACTTAAACACATAACAAAAGAGAGAAAAAGAGGGATTTGTGTACCAGTAGATGGTGCAACAGTTGGTGCATTTAGGCTGTGTGTTGTTGACATGGCAGTCGGCAAGACATTTGTGGCTGTCCTGGATGGAGGCGGCATTGTCATATCATCATGGAAAGGAGCTGAAGAATAAAATTGTTAGAGCATGCATAAATATAGAACGCGTGGACTAACATGGACAAGATTGTTAGAGCATTAAAAAAAATGATTGTTCGAGCATGTATTGTCAATGATTATGATCATTCCTATATATATTCAGTGGAAAACACAAGTGGGGAATGGAACATGTGATCTACCTGAACCACTTGCAATACCGGCCTCATCATGGGAATGGGGTTCAAAATTATGCAAATAACTTTGTAAAGACAATGCATCCATATTTTAATTAATGTCATAAAAGAGCATAACATAAAAACCATTATTGAACTCTTGTAATAATTAAAAATTTCATTAATACTTACTTTAAAGTTTTCAAAAGTGCGCAACAACTCAGCTACCCTGTCTTTTATTTCCTGAGTCTGAGGATGTATGGATACCAAACGTAGAAGTTCTTTCCCAATTTTCTTTAGCAGCTTTTTAATGGAACCGATCGGGTCATCGGTCTCTGCTAAATCAATAAAAAAAGGGTCCACAAGGGGGGACTCCTGAGGGACTGCAGGTTGCTTTCCCTCTCTCCGACCACCGGCCCTCTGTGACAACAATAGTATTAGTATTATCAAAATTACTCCAAAATAATGAAGAAAATAACATTAAAAAAAATAACATTTTGCTTCTATCTAGTTTGCACAATTACAATGAGTTTTACCTGCTCATGTGTAGATGAGCTAGGAATATCATCACCATCACCTTCGGGCGGTTGCTCCATATTGTGCCCCTGTGTCAAAGATCAAGTATAAAAATGTTAGCCAAAAATTTAATAACTAAATGGTATGTTGGAGTCATTGATTAGAAGTTGGTTTAATAGTATGTACCACCCCCATGATAGTAGCCTCGTTTGTATCTATGCGGTTCAAATTGTAATCAATAAGAAGCTCTTCCCCTGCACATATTGATTTTATCACACAGATGAATACACGATTTCCCTCGCGTGCCTCAAATATGCAATTGGGTTGCTTTATAGTTGACCCAGGTCGTGTACTATTTATAAAACCCACAATATTTCCTGTTGCTTTTGGCATTCCATCAATGTATATAGCCACAATTTTACTTTGATTATTGTCTTGATGTTGTATATAATTTGCCGAGAGTGCATACCTACGCATACTTTTTTTATATTGAACAATATGCATCCAACTTTTGTAATCGTAACATGGTCCAACATACTCCATCAATTCAGAAACTTTGTTGTAAGACACCTTTATGCCATCCATAGAAAATAGGCCCAAACCATGTAATGATGATGGTGCTATGCGATATATCCTCTCATTAACACAAAAATCAGTGTTTATTGGAGGAAGTTCCTTGGGTACCCAATGTTTCTGTAGATGTTGGTACCTCCAGGGCACCTCGATGTCGCCTTTCATCTCATCATCATAAGAACATGACGCCCCTTGAGCAAGGAAAAATTTTATGTGTTTATTGAATTTCCTTCTAGTCCTTTGACCTCTAGTTAATCTCCCTATTCTAGATAAACTGCATGTCTCACTTTCCTCTTCTATTCCTATATTTCCCTCACTCGAGGAAGACACTTCTGACAAATACCTATTTGCTAGTACCTGCAAATGGGAGAGATCTTAGAAGACATCAATCTTACTATTGATAAGTGTATTAAATAGACTTTCTATAAGGTGTATTGACTTATACCTGTTGATCCATGAGACTGTGCGGGATGCTCTTGAAAGGGGTTCAATTTCCTGCAAATGTAATTCAATTATCGTGAGCATAATCACATCATAATCATAATCACATCCATCATAAGCATCACATAAAAATTAAAAACATTAAAACGTACACATTATAACACTTAAATCAGGCTCACATTAATATATGTTTTAAATAGTTTTATTTAATTAATTTAGATTAATAGTTAATTTAGATTAGCAGTATTCTATTTGTAGTTGAAACTTGTAGCTTTTAAATATATAATGAATAAACTATGTAACCATTTAAGACAAATATATTTCTATCAAGAAATGAATATTAAATACATTAAGGATTGATGGCATACCTTTAAATTTCATCATCATCATCCTCATCATCATCATCATCATCATCATCATCATCATCATCCTCGTCATCGTCGTCATCATCATCGTCGTCATCGTCATCGTCGTCATTGTCGTCATTGTCATCATCATCAACATCATCATCATCAACATCAACATCATCTTCATCATCATCATCAGTAGCAGCATCATCGTCATCATCTTCTTCTTCTTCTTCATGAAAATTTGTCTCAAGAACATCATCCAATAATTGTCGATCGTGATCATCATCTACATCATCTTCTACTTCTTCGGTATCTTCTTCTTCCATCGCATTATACTTTATTGGCCTTCCTCTCGGTTCATGTCTAACAACAAATGACCAACCCGGTTTATGTGAAACCTCTGAGTAAAATACCTACTCACATTGGCTTGGAAGAACATAGGGCTCATCCCCAACTGGCTCAAACGACCTTGTATTAACCATTGTAAATCCATTATCATGTTCAATAACAGTTCTATTAGGATCATTTGGATTAAGTCGTAGCCTGTACCATTTGACAACGAAGAGTACTAATTTGAAGGAACTAAAGTCGCACTCAAGTATATCATCCAAAATGCCATAGTATTGATTTTTAGACTCTTGAGGATCTAAGTCATTTCTAGATGAAATATTAGTCACTTGAAAGACTGCAGTTATTCCAGAATCACAAGTTTTCTTCGTGTCATCCAACACTTTGACGCGAAATTTTTGACCATTACAGAACATACCCTTGTGGTGTTTAACCTGCAATAATATGTGAAACATGTCAAAATTATTATATCGTGAGTTGATAAACATATGGGTGATTAATAATTTTGTACGTACCTGGAAATCTCTTAAACCATATGCTAAATCTATTTCCCTTTGCGTAACATTAGAATCTCCATTACGATGAGCTTCTTTAACCAATGAAGATACACCTTCCCATGTTAATGTGTGACCAGAATGTTGACATCGTTCAATCCATACCGTCATCCAATCAAGATTGTTTGCAATATACAAATGTAGTGCATCCCACTCTCGAGCAACTGTACAAAAAAAAAATAGACGACTTACAACCGATTTATTTTGAAGATTAAGAAATAATTTATTACAATAACATCTTATAATTTATTACCTGTCACTTTCCTCAATCTACCTTTCCCCATCAAGTACTCCCCTTTGAATTTTTTAAAAGGGTCAAGATCCCAAATGCGATCTACATGGATATTTGAAGCAAACTTAGGAAGATATTCAGTAATGTACACCATAGTCTGGTATACCATGTATCCCTCTACCATAGAACCCTCAAGATGTGCTCTTTGTCGAACCAAAGCCTTCAAAGATTTCAAGTGCCTCTCAACCATCCACATTGACCTAGTGTGTGCAGGTCCACACAATTCAATCTCCTCAACTTGGTGTATGAGGTAGTGTTCTTGTGCATTGAAAAAAGTTGGAGGTAGACACTTTTGCATTTCACACAATAAATGAGGAATTCTTCTCTTCCAATAGTTTATATCTTCTTTATGGATTTCTTTAGATGACAACCACCTACATTAAGAGATTCAAGTCACAAAAAATATATAAATATGAGACTTTACAAAATAATATACAATAGATTACATAGCAAGAAAAACAAATCGCGAATATAATAAATATATACAACAAATTGAACAGATATTACTACTTACCTCATGTATTTTCCAAGATCATATATCACTTGTTTGATGTTATTGTTGAAGTGCTCTGGGAGAGATAGAGGTAGCACGTACTGCAGTAATTATAAACCAATCATTTTATTATTTTCTAACATAACATAATGAATAGTACACGTAGTTTATGAATATATTGTAAATACAGAAGAACATAACTTACCTTGATGAAAGTATGCCAATCATGCGTTTTGAGCCCTGGCCCAAATTCACTTTTCTTTGATATGAGATTGCTTATGTTCCCAGCAAATCTTGTGGGAAATCAAATTTTTCATATGACTTCTTTTATGACATCACTTTGCTGCTCCGTTAATAACCAAGGAAGGGCACTTATATTAATCTGATCTCTATTGCTATTTGAGTGAATGAAATTCTTCAGTGCATGATTGGATTCATGAATGTCATTACAAATTTTGACAATTTTTTCTTTGTCACGCCTTCCATCCAGTATTTTCCACAATGTCTCTGTTATATTCTTTCCAACATGCATAAGATCAAACAAATGCACAATTTGTAGGTCCTCGTAGTAGGGCAACCTACTAAATTGTCTGGGATAGCTTTTTAGTCCCTTTGGAAGGTTGTTAGTAGTGCCTTGATGACCTTCACAATCATCAATTACATAATTAGTAAACAAAAATCACAATAGAAATATATAAATTACAAACATAAACCATTAAGTGGAACGACATTACCTCGACGATTAATTCTATTATATTCCAACTTCCATAGGCGAGGTGTCATTCTTCATGGCTTTGATGTAGTCTCTTCTTTCCCATTGAAAAGATGTTTTTCCATACTTTGATACTTATGATTCCTGTGGAGGAAGTGTCTGTACTCATCAAACACATGCTTTCCTAAACTTTTTGAATGACGAGATTTCATCTTTGGACCACAAACTGGACATGCAAATTTTCCCTTTGTTTGAAGACCTACAAGATAATGATATAATTGGATTATTAAATATGTTGATTTTTATAATTAGAATTATCATGCGCAACTTGAATTCACTATAACATACCACAAAAATGTGTTAGCCCTGGGGCATCATGTATTGTCCATACAAGTATTGCATGGAATTGAAATTGTCTTTGTCCTATTGGTCTAGACACGTCATACATAGTGACACTATTCCATAACTCCACCAACTCGTCAATAAGAGGCTCAATATATACATTCATATCTTTAACTTGATATTTACCTACTTGAATGAACAGTAACATTACATAATTATTGTGACCATTTTACTGTAAGATTTGTAAGTACATGTAAATTAATAACTATCAAATGATAAAATACCTGGAACAATCATTGTCAACATAATGTGCTCCCTCTTTATTGACATCCACGGAGGAATGTTATTGTTGATAACAAAAACAGGCCACACCGAGCAAACAGATCTCATCTCTCCAAATGGATTGACACCATCCGCTGCCAATGAAAGCCTGAGATTACGAGGTTCTTCTTTGAAGTGTTGCCACTTTTCCTCTATGTGCATAAATGCCGAACCATCCGCAGGGATTCAAATAATGTCATCTCGACTTCTATTGTGTGCATGGTAATCCATAAATTGTGCCAAGCTAGTACACCTGAATAATTGTCACATCCGTGGAATAATGGGGATGTAACGAAGAACCTTGTGAGGCACCTTTTTTGTTATTCAATCTCTTCAATATCTACTCGTATGACATACAGGGCATTGTGTTGCAAATTCATGTTCTTTATAATATATAATATGATCATTGGGACAAGCATGTATTGCTTGATACTCCATTCCAATATCTTTCATAATAGCAGATAATTCTCGATATGAGCGAGGTAGAATATTTGATGGTGGTAACAAAAACTCACCTATCAATCTACAGCAAAAAATATAAGTTGTTAATATAAACAATATTAGTGGTACATTATTCACCCTTTGTTAACTATAAAGACATATATGACATACCTTAACATACGTGACATTTTTATGTTGGATAAACCATTCATAACCTTCAAGTTCAACAACAACAATACATCAGAGAGAAGAGTTGTTTGGGAGTCTTTGTATAGGGGCTCGTATACCTTCTCAAGTAGAGGTACATCGAGGCTATCATCATCATCATGATCAGATCCGCTTGGACTAAATGTGTCATGGATCAATGTATTTATACCATCATCTTCAATTGTGTTTTCTGGCGCATGATCGTCATCTTCCATGGGATCATTATCTTCAGCTTGGATATTCGCACCCCCATGTTCCTCCATATCATGTACTTCCCTGGGGAGATCAACCTATATAAAATTGATTAACATAAATAAACCATGATCTTCAACTCATCATCAAGTGATTTCATATGTATATAAATTGTTAAAATGATATAATGAACAACTTACCAGTGGATGATAGTCATGCCCCCCTTCAATGTGACCATTCTCCCTACAATGTCTCTTAACTGTTTTGATTAGCAGTCTTCTACGGTTTAAGCCCTTACAAATTTTGTAGGGACAATAACATTTTCCATCACCTTTTCTTTTCAAGTTAGACCACAATCTAGCGATTGTCTCCCTATTTTGTTCTTCACTTATATTATCTGACATGATCGTTCTTCGCAGGAAGCAAAAATTGGGCTATGAAAACTTCGGTCTACAACTTTCAGTGACTAAGCAAAATTGTCAAAAGTACACAAATCTTCTTAGACCTAGTTAAATCCTTTAATATTTTAAAAGTCTAGTTAAAATATACATTAGATTAAAAAATATACAATTTTCATGCCTGAGCGCACGGCTACGACTAGTGCAATGGTCTTCTTGCTTAGCTCTAGAAGCTCTCTAGCAATCAAAACATATAAGCTACAAGGCCTAACAGCAATTTCAAAACATATAAGCTACAAGGCAAGACATATTACATGACATGGCAAAAGGATTAAAATATACATTAGATTAAAATATATACAATTTTCAAACCTGAGCGCGCGGCTATAACTCGTGCAATGGTCTTCTTGCTTAGCTCTAGAAGCTCTCCAGCAATCAAAACATATAAGCTATTAGAATTCATTAACTTTCTGTAATTGGAAAACTCTATTTGATATTAGACCGTAAGCTACTACTATTCTCTCCATAAGAACTAAGTACAAAATTCTTTCAAGTTCACACCCATGATTCCCTTTAGATTAAAATATACAGCAAAAATAAGCTAAAAGTCTAGTTAAAATATACATTAGATTAAAAAATATACAATTTTCAAACCTGAGTGCGCGGCTATAACTCGTGCAATGGTCTTCTTGCTTAGCTTTAGAAGCTCTCTAGCAATCAAAACATATAAGCTACAAGGCCTAATAGCAATTTCAAAACAAGGGTCATCAAAAGAACCAAAAACAATGTGTGCAAACAATACCTTGTGAAGTGGTATAGACAATTAGAAGATGCTACTATGTGCTAGGGAACTTCTTAGAACTGTTGGTATATTCTTACAACTTGTTACACCTGGGATATTCTTCTCTGTAGATGCTACTATGTGTCGTGGTCCAAACGGGCCCATAAATGTGGCTGAATAGCAATACATTCAAGTGGCAATTACACAAGGGACAGTCACTGTGAGATATCCTCATGTGTGACTGTCCTTGTCACAAATGAGGACATCTCACAGTGACTGTCCCTTGTGTAATTGCTACTTGAATGAGGTCAGTCACTATAAAGACAACATGATAATGTACACATACAATGAGTGTACATTATCATGTTGTCTTTACAGTGGCTGCCCTCATGTTGTATATTCTTCTCTGTAGATGCTACTACGTGCTAGGGAACTTCTTAGAACTGTTGGTATATTCTTACAACTTGTTACACCTGGGATATTCTTCTCTGTAGATGCTACTATGTGTCGTGGTCCAAACAGGCCCATAAATGTGGTTGAATAGCAATACTTTCAAGTGGCAATTACACAAGGGACACTCACTGTGAGATGTCCTCATGTGTGACTGTCCTTGTCACAAATGAGGACATCTCACAGTGATTGTCCCTTGTGTAATTAAGTATTGTGGGGAAGCATTCTAAATAACCAAAGCCGCTAACAATAAATTCAACATAGATATGTCCTCATTTCTGGGTATTTTAGCTCTCTAACAGCTGAATACCAGATTAAATAATAATGACAAAAGAAAAATAAACCCAACATACTCAGAAATTGTAGCTGTGATTTTGCGGAGGGAATCTCTCTCGGCGCTGTTGAAAACACAAATGACAACCCGCTTGATTTCACAGAGTGAATCTCTCTTGGTGCCATTCAAAACACAAATGACAACCCGCTTTGTTCAAAACACAAATGATAACCCGCTTGATTTCGCGGAGGGAATCTCTCTCGGCGCTGTTGAAAACACAAATGACAATGTTCCTTTTTTTTTTTGCACTTATATCCCGACCAACATAAGGTCCATTTGTAATACAACATGATAATGTACACTTACAGTGAGTGTACATTATCATGTTGTCCTTAGAGTGACTATCCTCATTTGTTGAAGAAGAAGAGCATTAATGTGGCTGAATAGCAATACATTCAAGTGGAAATTACACAAGGGACAGTCACTATGAGATGTCCTCATTTGTGACTGTCCTTACAGTGAGTGTACATTATCATGGTGTCTTTAGAGTGACTGTCCTCATTTGTTGAAGAAGAAAAGCATTAATGTGGTTCAATAGCAATACATTCAAGTGGCAATTACACAAGGGACAATCACTGTGAGATGTCCTCATGTGTGACTGTCCTTGTCACAAATGAGGACATCTCACAATGACTGTCCCTTGTGTAATTCAAGTGGCAATTACACAAGGGACAGTCACTGTGAGATGTCCTCATTTGTGACTGTCCTTACAATGAGTGTACATTATCATGTTGTCTTTAGAGTGACTGTCCTCATTTGTTGAAGAAGAAAAGCATTAATGTGGTTCAATAGCAATACATTCAAGTGGCAATTACACAAGGGACAATGTCATGAGCCGTGACATATTGAACTTAGTATAATAATAAAATGATTAGATGATATATAATAATCTATTATTAACGGTATATAACAATAATATATAATTATTATCAAAAGATAATAATAATATAGAGTTAGCATAATAAGTAATATGTTAATTAAATAATATTAAAATATTAATAAATAATATAATTATGATTATAATTATAATATAAATTAATAATAAATAATTATTAATAAATTATATATATTATATTATAATAATATATTAAGTAATAATATTAAATCAATTATTGATATAATAATTTTAATATATAAATAATATTAATAAACCTCTCAATATAAAACAATATGTTATCACTATAATAATATTTATTATAATATTATTAATATTACTAACATCATTAATTATAATATTTAATAATAACAATAACATTAATAATAATAATAATAATAATAATAACGTTTAAAGCAATATCGAATATCTGTAATCGATATACATCTACATTAAACATCTGCATTATCTATCACGATGAGGAATGAAGAAGTGATACAACAATCACTAGTCATTACACATCGATACCATGAGAGGATGATTAATGAACCAAATACTATGAAGTCAAGATCAACATGATATGAATAAGGGATAGGTCGCTATGTGTTTCAGAAGATGTATTGATAAGCAAGAAGGATAACCATTCATATATTATAAATAATCATTAATTGCACAAGTTTAGACAATGACATATCCGATAAAGCAATATCAAACATGAAGACCCGCTAGCAAATATGCACCATCACTTCCTATGTTATCATGACAATAACATAAACTAGATTGAATTCTACTATCTATATCAATAGAAACCACATAGGAGGATATCGACTAAAGGATTGAAAGATTATCGATTGTCTAAGATAAACCACATCTTGTAGAAACACAAAAGCATCAGTGATTATATCACAAGCTATTAATGAATGAGGCATCAGTCATGGATAATAAGTACAATGTATCCTTAAGTATTAACAGGAATGGAAGTCAATTTGAAGATCAAACTCCATTACCAGCAATCAACCAATAAATGGACAATTATCAGAAAATGATATCGACTTATATCAGAGTAGAAAGATTGGATATAATCATAACAATATGGGATAAGGCAAGAGTTAATATCGATTGACTAAATACTAATGATAGTTAGACCAAACTAATACAAACACAATGGATGTTAACTACTGGTTGCACTACCAATTAGGGAAGATTACCTTCATAAAAAGATTTGATATTGAGTCAATCTGGGAGTTATCTATGATCAGAAAATAATGAAATAATATTATGTGAACTGTCGGATTATGGAAAGGTGTGATTAACAAAGGGACATGGAGGAAGAAACAAGACACGTCTCATTCATAGCATCTCTTCATTTGTTAAAGACAATATAAGAATGCATTCTCGTCAGTCACTCAAGGCATCATTAGAACTTTATTTACTTATCCATATTTGGATATACTCAATAGAGCATCTGCCTTTGGCAGTTTGGTTTCAATTTTATCATTGCAGATCAAAGACAACACCATGATTGCACAGATAGAAAGGATAGTCAGAAACAGCATCAATATTTGAAGTTGCAAGCATATAATTCAGAATCTGAAATAGCAACATATCACTCATAGCGATATTACACATTTGCATAATTACATCATCATATCAGACACAACAAATACATTGTTGTAAGCAATACTTATTGATTGTATATCGATATTGTTTATATCAGACATACCATCATTATACTATCACTATAAGTGATAGGAAACATCATATTCATAGCATATTTCATATCATTATATCCGACAGTGCTATTAAACATATTGGTATCAATATCATCTTGCACACATATTGTGATTGAATCTGAAATAGTGGTTGATATCTTAAGTAACCTCCATTACTTAGTTTAATTGTAAGTATCTGATAGAGTAAGTCTGAGAAGTGGAGTAATTGTTCCTGTTTTCCAAGTTAGCCAAAAAGGGGACATTACAGACAATCACTATGAGATGTCCTCATGTGTGACTGTCCTTGTCACAAATGAGGACATCTCACAATGACTGTCCCTTGTGTAATTCAAGCGGCAATTACACAAGGGACAGTCACTGTGAGATGTCCTCATTTGTGACTGTCCTTACAGTGAGTGTACATTATCATGTTGTCTTTAGAGTGACTGTCCTCATTTTTTGAAGAAGAAAAGCATTAATGTGGTTCAATAGCAATACATTCAAGTGACAATTACTCAAGGGACAATCACTGTGAGATGTCCTCATGTGTGACTATCCTTGTCACAAATGAAGACATCTCACAATGACTATCCCTTATGTAATTCAAGCAGAAATTACACAAGGGACAGTCACTGTGAGATGTCCTCATTTGTGACTGTCCTTACTGTGAGTGTACATTATCATGTTGTCTTTAGAGTGACTGTCCTCATTTGTTGAAGAAGAAAAGCATTAATGTGGTTCAATAGCAATACATTCAAGTGGCAATTACACAAGGGAAAATCACTATGAGATGTCCTCATGTGTGACTGTCCTTGTCACAAATGAGGACATCTCACAATGACTGTCCCTTGTGTAATTCAAGCAGCAATTACACAAGGGACAGTCACTGTGAGATGTCCTCATTTGTGACTATCCTTACAGTGAGTGTACATTATCATGTTGTCTTTAGAGTGACTGTCCTCATTTGTTGAAGAAGAAAAGCATTAATGTGGTTCAATAGAAATACATTCAAGCGGCAATTATACAAGGGACAGTCACTGTGAGATGTCCTCATTTGTGACTGTCCTTACAGTGAGTGTACATTATCATGTTGTCTTTAGAGTGACTGTCCTCATTTGTTGAAGAAGAAAAGCATTAATGTGGTTCAATAGCAATACATTCAAGTGGAAATTACACAAGGGACAATCACTGTGAGATGTCCTCATGTGTGACTGTCCTTGTCACAAATGAGGACATCTCACAATGACTGTCCCTTGTGTAATTCAAGCAGCAATTACACAAGGGACAGTCACTGTGAGATGTCCTCATTTGTGACTATCCTTACAGTGAGTGTACATTATCATGTTGTCTTTAGAGTGACTGTCCTCATTTGTTGAAGAAGAAAAGCATTAATGTGGTTCAATAGCAATACATTCAAGTGGAAATTACACAAGGGACAGTCACTATGAGATGTCCTCATTTGTGACTGTCCTTAGAGTGAGTGTACATTATCATGTTGTCTTTAGAGTGACTGTCCTCATTTGTTGAAGAAGAAAAGAATTAATGTGGTTCAATAGCAATACATTCAAGTGGAAATTACACAAGGGACAATCGATCACTGTGAGATGTCCTCATGTGTGACCTTTGTGAAGGCAAGTGCCAATTTGTACCCAAGTTACCAATATTGTGGCAAAAGTGGGAATGAAGCATTTAGGGGTCAAATTGGGCAAAGAAGTGTAGAAGTGGCCTATGTGAGGTCTAAATAGCCTAACTAAGTCATGGTTAGGGTCTTATGGTGTTTGAACAATAAGTTTTGAACCAAAATCCCAAAGGTTGTAACAAGTTGTCAATGTTGTCATTCACAACATTGACAACATTTGTGCAAGGGAGCATTTTCAAGTAAGATGGTTATGTAACTATATGAAACCATTGAATTAGGCATCAGATCAACTATAAGAGGCCTCCATCGATCTATGCAAAAGGTTGGGGGGAAAAACTTTTGGAATTAAGAAGATTTGTAGAGTAACACGGTTTTAGTGAATTCTTGAGTTTTTTTGTTTCTTTGTTTTCAGTTGATTAATGGATTAGATAGCTCACAGTGTCTATTGGAAAAGTTAGTACAAGTTGTTTTTTTATTCTGTGTTGTGTTTTTTTTTAGTTTTGAAGCATTCCAACTAGTTTGTTAATTCTTTTGTTAAGTACCCTATCATTGGTTTGAACC
Organism: Chamaecyparis obtusa; assembly: GCA_027943335.1. Taxonomy (NCBI): domain Eukaryota; kingdom Viridiplantae; phylum Streptophyta; class Pinopsida; order Cupressales; family Cupressaceae; genus Chamaecyparis; species Chamaecyparis obtusa. The sequence goes on from BSBK01000529.1 coordinate 14,887,202, forward strand.
AGGCAGGTTGAACAAATGGAGTCTTAGCTCATCATTCCATTGTCAATTTTGTACGGGCTCTTGGAATGGGTGAGGAGACTCCATGTACTATATGTTTGGAAGGAGGGGCCCTGGGAAGCTCATTTTCTATGTTTGCGATGATGTCCTAGGTGAGTCAGTTGAGCACAGTTAGGGATGACAAATCATTACAAGAAGATTACAACAAGTTGAATGCATTGGTTGCTTCAACTAAAATCTCATGGAGAGGTAGACACACATCTAAAGAAGCCCCAAGTCAAATTAGAAGATTGGGTGAGTTTCTTTGGCTGCTAAGAAAACAAACTCTTAGTCAGACTGTCCAAGTTGTGTCAAAATACTTGTTTTCAGGCATGGCTGTAGCAGTTGGTGTACAAAAAATCTAGGAGGAGAAGACCTTAGATATCTTGGAGTTATCAATAAAGGGCATCTGAATCCTAAGCCCTTTAGGTGGCTTAATATAAACAAAAAGGCTTGACAAAGGCCTAATTGCTAGCAGCTTATTTTTGGGTGCAATTGGCATGGTTTGATGAACTGGATTGAAGTACTGATGAAAAGTATAGGTGAAGGAGTAATATTGAAACCAATAGAGGTCCTAGTGGCCAGCCTCTCCATGGAGTAAAGTTCTAGTTGAATGTGTTTCAATTTGTGAAGACAAGACTAGGAGTGTCCTAGTAGCTAGATTGGTATTGAGCAGAGTTCGTTGTATTTCTTGTTGGTGTGCACTAGTTGAAGGAGTGGGATCTTGGGTAGAGATACCTAAAGAGTGTAGGGATAGTTAAGTACCCTATCAAGTCAAAACATTGGCCTAAAGAGACCCTAGTGAAGGATAGGGAGTGAGAAAGACAAAGTGTTACATCAATTAACAAGATCATTTTTTGGTAATTGTGTACATTATCATGTTGTCTTTATAGTGACTGTCCTCATTTGTTGAAGAAGAAAAGCATTAATGTGGTTCAATAGCAATACATTCAAGTGGAAATTACACAAGGGAATATCACTGTGAGATGTCCTAAGTGTGACTGTCCTTGTCACAAATGAGGACATCTCACAGTGACTGTCCCTTGTGTAATTGCCACTTGAATGAGGAAAGTCACTGTAAAGACAACATGATAATGTACACAAGTACCATGAAGGTAGTCGCAAGTTAGGGCTGTTTCATTGCATACCCAAAACAATGAAGACATTACAGTCCACAAAACGTTTGTGCTTGAAAGATGAACAAATAAAATTAAACTTCTAAATAACCAAAGCCACTAACAATAAATTCAACACAGATATGTCCTCATTTCTAGGTATTTTAGCTCTGTAATAGCTGAATACCAGATTACATAATAATGACAAAAGAAAAATAAACCCAACGTACTCAGAAATTGTAGCTGTGATTTCGCGGAGGGAATCTCTCTCGGCGCTGTTGAAAACACAAATGACAACATTCTTGTTTTTTTTTCCCTTATATCCCGATGTGATTTCGCGGAGGGTTACGGTGCTGTTGAAAACACAAATGACAACGTTCCTTTTTTTTTTTCCCTTATATCCTGACAACATCGCAATTGCAAGTTAGGGCTGTTTCACTGCATACCCAAAACAATGAAGACGTTACGGTCCACAAAATGTTTGTGCTTGAAAGATGAACAAATAAAATTAAACTTCTAAATAACCAAAGCCGCTAACAATAAATTCAACATAGATATGTCCTCATTTCTGGGTATTTTAGCTCTCTAACAGCTGAATACTAGATTACATAATAATGACAAAAGAAAAATAAACCCAACGTACTTAGAAATTGTAGCTGTGATTTCGCGGAGGGTTATGGCGCTGTTGAAAACACAAATGACAACGTTCTTGTTTTTTTTCCCCTTATATCTTGATGTGATTTCGCGGAGGGTTACGACGCTATTGAAAACACAAATGACAACGTTCTTGTTTTTTTTGCCCTTATATCCTGATGTGATTTCGCGGAGGGTTACGGTGCTGTTGAAAACACAAATGACAACGTTCCTTTTTAATTTTGCGCTTATATCCCTACAACGTCACAATTGCGACAGTGCCAAATGTATTGTCATCACAAATTGCGACGGTGTCGGGCTATATTTGAAAAAAAAAAGCCAAAACCACATGACATTTGCCTGCCGTCGCAAATTGCCATCGTAATTTCACCCCAAATGTATTAGTGATATGAATCAGATCCAACTTGTTCTCTACTGAATTATGCTTGCTCCTAAATGAATTCCTCACATGATTTCCCATTACACATTCCCTGCATATAGTATCAACTGGCTTTGCTATGCTTGGTAGGTCTCTAACTACCTTTACATTACTTATCTTTACTATGTTATCAAAATTGATATGACATAGTCTTTTATGCCATAGCCAACTGTCATCAACTTTAGCAAAAAAACAACTTGCTTTTGAATTAAGTTGAAAAACATTACCTTTAGTCTTTGACGCTGATGTAATCATAATACCATGCTTTTTGTTAATGATGGACTTGTTGTCTTTGAACTCCAATTGGTAACCTTTTTCAAGTAACTATCTAGCACTAAGAAGGTTATGCTTCAAACCATCTACATAGAGAACATTATCAGTGTTGTTCTTTCCATCCAGTGTGATAGAACCTCTGCCAATGATAGGTTTAGGTGTGTTATCTCCAAATCTAACCACACCGCCATTATCTTTTTCTAGATGAACAAACCTATCTTTATCACTTGCATGTGATGTGAAAAACCACTATCTATGATCCAATCTATCCTTATGTCTGTTTGTGAAATCAATGCTAACTTTTCTTCCATTTTCTCATCTTCATGGTTTATTTCATTATTCATTTTCTCTATGATAGCAATGAAACCAATTTCATCTTCAGCTAAATCATCATCTGATACTCCATCTCTAGCGTAGTAACATTCCTTTAAATACTTAGGCTTGTAATCATTTTTTAACTTTTTAGCTCTTGTAGGACACTTAGATGCAAAGTGACCAATCTTATTACATGAAAAGCATTTGAATGGTAATTGACCTTCATATTTTCCTTTTCCTTTCTTTTCTCTTTTAGCAATCATAGTAATGAAATCATCTAGAGATTTTTCTTCATTGTCATCGTTAAAATTACCAGAGGTGTTCAAGGATTTCTTACCATGGACCAAAGCTTTGAAGGTTGCCTCACTTTTAGGCTTTGTCTTTAAACTTGATATCTCAAATGCAAAAATCTTGCTGATTAAAGTTTCTCTTTTGAAGTTTTTTAAAAATTGCATAGTCTCATCAAGGATGTTTATCTTATTTTCATATTCTAGTGTCAATGTAGTCATTAGTTTATCCATGATGTCTTCTTTTGAAATTTTTCCACCATTATTTTTGATTCCAGCAACTGCTTCATTAATCCTTTGATTGTAGGCTCTTATGTTCTCTTCAAGTAGCATCTCCAATGTATTGTACTTTTTCTTCCATGTCTTTCTGTGTGCATTCTTTTCTTGTTTATCTCCTTCAAACATGTCTTCTAGGTGCTTCCATATCTTGTAGGTTATGTCTACTTTCTTTATCTCTAAAAAATCACTATTAGATAGGTTGCTGATAAGGGCTTCTTTTGCTATTGCATTCTGATGGAACAAATCCTTCTACTTTCTAGTAGCATCATCTTTTACAAGATTTTCTAGAGAGGGGATCTGAACTTCTTTGATAGCCACTTCAAAAACTTCAAAAGCAATGAACTGTAAATATGTCATCATCTTGTTCTTCCAATCAAGATAATTCTCTCCATCAAACTTAGGACTATCTTTTCTAAAGAATGTCATCTGATCAACCTCAAACTATTAAAATTTCTCTCTGAGGCACTTGGCTCTGATACCAATTGTTAGGAATAGTCCCAAGAGATAACTAAGAGGGTGGCGGGGGGGGTGGGGTGGAGGGGGGGGGGGGGGGGGGGGGGGGTGAATCAGTTATCGACAAGTTTCAATTCTTTATCCAATTAAGTATACTTAAACATAAAGCATAAACACAATGAAATAACACTTGAACACAACACCAATATTTTGGTTATGGGGAAACCCAAATAGGTAAAAACATCAGTGGGAATTGACACCCACTAATAATCTACACGAGTTTTTTATGATCCTTGTTAGAAGATCCTTAACCCTGTTAAGACTTGTCTTTACAATGAATTTAGTATAGTGATCTGGTCAAGGGTCAGACCGTGTTAGGATTCTTTCACAATTAACCCTATTAGGGGTGAGGATGCATTGTCCAAGAGCACACTACTCAAAGGGGTTAAGGCTACATCCTTCTTAATAATAGATACACACTATATCTGGATCTTGTGAACTGTGCTTAGACCTGCTATCTAGATCAATTCCAATGTATATCATAAACTTTTCACTTGGTCTCATAGACATTTTTCTGATGGCTCAACACTTCACACTCTCTTCTCTGCTCTTCACAATTGACTCTGAACCATACTTTAGCAATCGCAAATGACTACCTATAAATATCTTTCCACTAAATGATATAATCAAGTTGGCCTGTTAGAACCACCTTGAAATAATATTAGAGAAACCATAACATACTCCAATAATAATTCTATCAACTCTACTAAGCACGCAACACAATCTAGGACCTATCCAATATTAATAAATGTAGATGCATGCTACACACTGTCGGCTCTACCAAAGTAACTGAAACTTTCTCTTCAAGCTGAATAAAATCATGTGCTCTTAACCAGACATTTTGAACTCTTCTCCAATCTGTAATCCAAGGGCACATACCGAAATGATAAGTGCAACTCCTGAACCAATATAATCTATGTCGACTCTTCTGAATAAACACAAGAAACTGCTACTGGTGAATAGCGACTGCATAACTTCACTTCTACTGATCATTAGGCTCTATTTCCATGACTGTAACATCACTAACATGTCTTCATAACATATCCAAAGGTGCAAAGCTCCATGATGACTCTACGAACAATCACTCATAGAACATTGCCTATAACTCTATTAGGAACACTGTTGACACAAGCTGCTACATAAGTGTTTGTTCTAACAATTAACCTCTGAGTCCATGATATCATTCTGATAACATGTCCATGCTACATATACTTAAAGCTTACTGCATAAGTCTTCCATAGATGCTACTTACCATATGTTGTCATCAATGACAAACATACAGTCAGCATTGGCTTGCTAGCAAATCTCAAATAGTTTGTTATAAATTGGATGGTGATTGAATCACTATTGGCTCATTTTTATAGATGGTATAATTTCTTAATAAAAATAAGAGTATGATTTGACATATAATTAACATTTACTAAATATATCATGGGTATATAAATTAGAAGGAATAAGTCAAACATAAGTATTTAGAGAGATTAAAATTATCAATTTATAAATTACCTAATATTTTTCAATGCCAATTAGATATTTTGTAGAGTACTATAAATATGAACCTAATAGGATGAAGGACATAGATTGAATACCCTATTGTATTTGGAACCAATCTTTGACATATGTTTGTTGAAATATCGACAAACTTTTGTTAGATTATAGACAAAACAATCTTACAAATTTCATCGCAAAAAATTTGTTAGAAAAGAAATGAACCTAAATTCATCGAAACTTCGATGAATTATTGTTGGATAGTGACATGGTTATTGGAATTGGTTTTTATCTAAATTGCAACAAAAAAACACCAAAATTTCATCAAAATTGCAATGAAAAACCACCAAATGTTCATTAACAGTGTGATGAAATTATCATTTCTTGTACAACAACTACGTCATACAGTTTTTTTGTTCGTCGGATGGGTTTCATCAAAATTCTGACAAAACTTGTAGTTTAAAACAAAATTATAAGTAAATGTTAAGATTTTACTTAAGTAATAGAAATTAAAAACCATATAAGCATATCATTGCAACATTATTTTGGGATCAGCTTCATAATTAATTGGGTTCAGATATTTTGAGCCTCTACTTGACAAAAACTAAATTACAACAGTAATCAAGCATGCCTTTTGTAATTTGGAATTATTTCACAATAAAATCAAACCCAAAATTGACATCACTATCAAAGTTAAAATAAAAATTAGTACTCTAGAGGCCCATAACTGAGTTACAACAATAATCAAGCATGCCTCCTTCAAATTTAGTAGTACTCTATTGGCCCACTTTCTGAAATCTATTGTCATGTCTCATTTTTTACAAGTTCTAAAAAAATAAAATTTAATTATTAGATATTTGTCAAAACATAGCAACTACTATTTATTTATTATTTAATTTAATGTGATTTTTAAATTAAACTAAAATATTAAATAAAATTACCGAATGGATTCAAATATTTGTCATATTTTAAGAATATTATAAAATTAATTATGAGCTGGGTGATGTACTTTTTGTTAATGTATTGATAGTTGAGAGAGAGATTTATGGTCTTTGATTTTCCTGATTAAAGTTGCTATTATATCTACATCTCTCTTCTTTGTTTGTCTATGCCCAGCTAGTATTGATATTGGATGACTTGGCACCAAGATGGATGAGTTTGATTCGGTTTGCCTCTCTGTTGGTTCAAGAATTTTCATTCATGACTCTAATTCTTCCCTTTTGTGACTATGTGATGTGGTGATGGTTCCTATTCATGCCCATTAGTAATTATTATTTTTTAATGTTGTTGCACATTATCTTTGTAACCAATGATGCTTGTAGTGTATGCATCACTTCATCATCTGTCTTTTGCAAATATGTTCGTGTTTGGTATTAGGAAGATTCCTTAGTAGCTTGGTCTTCTCCTTGGTCATTACACTTGAGAGTATTATTATTCATATGCATCAATGATCAAGTATTATTTGAGATTATTCATATGCTCAATCAATTAGTTTTGTGCGTTTCAGAGTCATATATCATTGTATTAGATTGATTTCTTATCCTACATATGAGAAACTTTCACAATACATATAAGGGTCTTGCATGATTAGGAGTATTTTTTGTTCATAATTTTTTTCTATTAGAATCTCTTAGCAGAAATTATCTATTATGCATGTAAGTTGTGATCATTGAGTGATTAGTAAGAATCGAAGATATAAAGGGAGCAAAGATTTGTAATTATTTTAAAAATATAATAAAGGAAATTTTTGTGGTGGGCTGGGTTGTTTCCCTCAGTGAGGAGGGTTTTGAACAAGATAACATTGGTGTCTTCTTTTATTGTATTTATGATTATTTCATTCTTCTATTCTAGTTCAAAACTATTAACATGATATCATAGTAGGTTTAAGGAAATGATCTGAACCAGAATACAACAATTGGATTCTAGAATTTTATGCTATTCAAAATGAAGGATTCTTTTCAGAATGCATGGTTGAAGAGCCTTGGAGGTAGAATTACAGTGATGGAATTACTAGCATTACCGTTAGAGATAGAACATTCTTTTGGATGTCCCATATTGGGGCATAAGCTTCCTAGAAAAATCTAAGGAAAAATGGATTATTTGTGAGACTCTCAAGATGATCAAAGAATCACAACAATTCAAGATCCCTTGCATGTTGAGATCTATCTTGAGGAAGATTAGACAATAAAAAGATAAGGATTTTTTTAATTATACCTTTGAATATTGTTTATGAATTTTATGTAGTTAATTCATGCTATAATATTGAGAATAGTGAATCATGTATATCTTAGCATTAATTTGCATATTTCTATTTGAAAATTAGTTTGAATTTTTTCACTACTACTAATCTCTCCTAAAATGCTTCCAGGATGGATTAAGAAGAAATGGGATGATGATAGATTACATACAAAGTCATGCAGGCTATAAAGTGAACATGGGGACATTGCTTGCAGCCATAGGACCAAATTTGTGTCACTTAACTTCCTTATAAAGGAATATGCTAATAAATTTGTCATTGTTATTTTTATTTGAAGAGGAAGAAATTAGATTTAGAGGGAGCTTATGTGGAAAATGAAGAGTGTCAAATACTTTTGTGGAGGATCAAAAAGCTCATGTAGCAGTATGTTTGTTAAAGCTTCTTGTTTGATCAACATTAGACTCATTTCTAATCTATTATGATAATCAAAACAATATGCTTCCCCTGCTGAGAGGGAATCTCTATTCAGAGGGAGTTTGTCTACTCATCACATGAAACCTTGGATGAAGATTTTATAGGGTTGATATAAGATTCAGAGGGTGTTTGATTTGGGAAGTTAAAAGGTTGATATCTATCTCAGAGAGAGCCTTATCATCATGAAAACTTGTTAATGAGTTCTTCTTTGTGAGGGAGAAGTTAGAAGAGAAATACATTTTATTGAGTTCTTCTCCATGAGGGAGAAGCTCAAGGTGAAATCCCTTGTTAATGAGTTCTTCTCTGTGAGAGAAGTTTGAGGTGCAATCCCTTGTTAATGAGTTTTTCTCCATGAGATAAGTTTAAGGTGGAATCCCTTGTTAATGATTTCTTCTCTATGAGAGAAGTTAGAGGTGAAATCCATTGTTAATGATTTCTTTTGTGCAAGAGAAGTTCAAGGTGAAATACCTCGATCCACCCTCTGGGAGTAGCTATGGTGGATCCACCCTCTAGGAGTAGCCATGGTAGAAGTCATTTGTGTGACTCCACGACTTTATTTTTTGTGTTTTCTATTTCACTAGTTGGGAGTAGCTATGGTGAATATTGTTTTTGATTAAGTAAAATAGGTTTTACAGGGTACCTAAAACCCACAACAACTTAAAATATAGAAAATAGGGTTCAAGTATTAAGGAAGAAAAAATAAACGATGAAAAAGGCCACAGGTAGGCCCAAAAACAAACTACCATAGAGACAGAACTGTCAAAATAGAGAAAAAAAAGGATAGAAAAAAAGGCACCACGAGGATAGATAAGAGAGGTTCCTGAGCATCGTGGTAGTGTTGGTTTTGAGAAGATCCATCTTCTCTATCACCTCCTTGATCTTTTGAATGTTTTTGGATTCTTCTTCATCCATATTTCTATTCGACTTGGCCCTAGTTCTCTTACTCAGACCTTCATTGGGCTTCTCCTATTTTTCCTCTTTGATAATTTGCACATCCTTTCCATCCATCTTTTCTTCCATTTTGTCTATGAGAAATTTGATGTTCACATTGGAGGATTTAAGGATATTGAATTTCTTCTTTGCTATACCTTGGAGGGTATCCTCAAGGAGCCATTTAAAGAGCCATTTAAATGACCTGAACTGGTCCAACATGTTGTTCTTTGTTTTGTTAAGAAGATTCTGATCCATTTCCATGGCCTTGTCACTAAGGACGACCAGGGCAGGGTCAATCAAGTCCTCCTTTTGGATTCTACCATCTATATCTTTGATGTCCTACCCCGACCCATCTTAGCTCGACAGTTGTTTTGACACTTGGTTTATCTTGATGATACATTATTTTGAGACATTAGACCTATATTTGGATTATGACTTTCTACCATTAGACATTATGAGATGATTTTTACATATTTATATGACGATGATGTTAGTTATACTCTTTACATGCTTGTATTGGTTTCATGCTTACCTTATGATATATGAATTTTGAATTTTGCATTTGTTATGTTACCTTATAGAATAGTAAATGTTGATAGTGAAATGATACAACGGTTAACTTAGGGTTACTTGTTTAAGTGAAATTAAACTTACATTTTGATTCTTATAGGATTAGGGTTCAATGTGGACTATGTTATGATGAAATTATGATATGCAATTTCTCTATGTATTGAATTTAGATGTTATCATAAATCTTGTTTCATTTGTAATATGATTATATATGCAATGATTTGATGCGATACTGGCATCTAGATTGAGTGTGCAGGATTGTGACCATGGTTGTAAATACGGGGAAACAAGGATGGATCTATGTGAAATCAATTTAAAACGAAGGTCAGCTATAAGAAGAGAATGACCTCATTGTTATGTGATTTTATTTCATAAATGTGATGCATGTATGAATGTTTTTGTAAATGTTTATAAATACATAATTTGATGTAAATTCAATTATGTAAATGTAAATGTTAAATATCCACTAGGCATGCCAAGTGTGTAATGTGATGTGTACTTTTGTGAGGTGTCACTTGACATTATTGTGATAAGAAGGCATGCCTAAGTGGAATGTGGACCCTACCTCACCCTTAGGTTATCTTGTGCATCCCTAGGCATGGTTAGTGGTTTAGGGAACCAAGGTTTATGACATTATTCCCCATTTTTGGATGCAAACTTTACTAGGGTTTTCTAAGGGCTATTTGGAGTCCTATAGTGTAGTTAAGGTTGGTTTTTAGTGCTCCACATCATGTGCATGGGTAAGGGAGCCAATTTTTACCCTTTTCACTTTCCTAGGCTTCCATATTGCCTCTCTAAGTGGGTCATCTTTGGTAATGATGAATATGGAAATGCCTTCTAGGATAAGTCTCTTTCCCATGTTTTGAATTGCATTTCATTTCCTTAGCTAGGGGCAAGTGGCTAGTTAGAAAGGATCTAGAAACCTAACTTACCTTGGGATGAGGGTAGGAGAGAGAAATGTTTTGGAGTCTTTAGGAAAATAGACAAGCAAGGTAGACACTTCTTCACTATGCAAGTTTGGAGTTGGAGAAACTAGAGTCTTGAGAAGTGAAGGAAAGGGATAGCTCTTCTACAATCCTCCATTTCCATTTCTTAAGAAAAAGGTTGGTGGATCTATCATGTTTATGTTTATGTAATTTTATTGTGAAGATAAAACTGTTGTGAAAATTTTGTGATGTTTAGTTTCATTGTGTTCATATGAATTTTACTCTTGTTCTACTTTCTTGCTTTGTAATGTGTTGTGGGCATGCAAGATAATTCTCATCCTTGGGTGGATTTGAGAATGTCTTGGGGTGAAGGGCTTAGTTGGGAAATCCATGTGTTTGAGAGCTTATATGCATGGGCATCCTTGAAGCCTACTTATGTTTTAGTTTGGGGGCCATAAGGGATGTGTTTGATGCTCTTGTGATGGGTTGGTATGTTAGGAAAGAGCCTTGTGAAGACATGTAAGAAGAAATTGTAAAACTTGATTTGTATGAGTAAGGCATCTCCATATGAGAAGTTTCCACCTTCACCCATTTAAGAATCTAATTATGATCCTATGTGCAAGCTTGGGTAAGGGAGTAAAATGTGTATGTTCTTGTACCAATTGTGGAATGAATGTTAAATGTGTGTGTGTTGCATGTTTGTTTTCCATCCATTCTTGTTTCCCCTAGCTCGGGGATGGCCATTAAATGGTGTAGGCTGGGAGGTGAGCCTCCATGGTCATGTGGTAGATGCTTTTGTGTTGCAGGTTTTTGCTTGAATGGTGAAAGGATGAAGTTTCAAGTTTGAAGTATTATTGTTCAAGAAAGGAGCTTTGTAGCTGTTCAAAATAAAATAAGCAATTTAAAAGGAATGTTACATTGTAATTATGTTGTATATGATTCTTTTAGAAAGTTTGTATAATTATAATTATGTTGAAAAGAGGAATTGTGTAAAGACTTAAGGTGATTATTTCAACTCTAAATTATCTTGAAATTTAGAATGTACTTTATGTATTTGAAAACCAAAATTGTATTTGAAAGATAATAGAATTATTGTTTAAATTTTCAAATGGAGGCTTCTATAAGGAGGTTAATATTTTATTTAAATTTGGAAGTTAAATCTCTATTTCTATTTAGAAAAGGACTGATAGTTAGAAGATGGTTATAGTATAGTATAATCAGTGCAAAGCTAGTAAAGAAAATATTCAGCTATTATTGTGGATTCTATTTTACCTAGGATGAAATTTTAATTTCTTGATTTTCTGTATTATTAAAAAAGAAGTTTTAGTTTAAATTTTAATCCATTTAATGGATCACTGTTTATTGTTTTCCAAACAGAATTAGAATTAAATTTTAATTTATTTAATGGATCACTTTTTATTGCTTTCTAGACAGAATTAGAATTTTGTCCTATTGTTTATTGTTTTTGGTTGTGTTTTGGCCCAGTAGTTTTTGAGCGTTACATTTTGGTATCAAAGCCTAGTTTTAGCTCTAGGGACCTTGTATGTTATGCATAGCATGATCTCTGCAATCTTTGTGTTAATGGATTAACAAAAAAGTTGAATTTGTTGTTTATGAAATCAAAGTATGAAAATTATTAAGTGATTTCACTTTCTAGAAATGTCTGTGCTAATGGATTAAAGATATTTCTGAGTTTTATTTCCTATTCTAAGCTATAAAAAAATGATCAATGAAGAATAGAAGTTTACCATTATTGTATTTACCTTCTGTTAATGTTAAGTAATCAAAATCTATACAAAAGATTTAAAGAAATGTATGTTATTACAGACTTTATCTGATTAAAGTTAATGTGTAGGAAAGTTTATATACATTGCACATATTTAGACAGTTTAAAAAAAAATATAACAGCATGCATACTCAACCTGTGAGTTATAAAAGTCATTGCATAATTATATTATCACGAATTTAATAAGGTCCACATATGTATTTACAAAATATATTCATGTCTGAAACACTAATCATTTTTAAATTTGTATTTTATATAGTCCCTATTTTTATGTATGTATGTATGTATGTATGTATGTGTGTGTGTGTGTGTGTCTACACACACACACACACACACATATATATAATTATATACATAGCATTATGTGTATATAATAGTACATATAATACATATTATATATAATATTATAATAAATAAAATAAAAAACAAAGTACCAAAAAAATTAATACTATATTTACATACTATACATATATATATATATATATATATATATATATATATATATATATATATATATATATATATATATATATATATATATATATATATATATATATATATATATATATATATATATATATATATATATATATATATATATATATATATTAGTACATATAAAATATATTATATAATATATTAAGCAATTAATATATATATATATATATATATATATATATATATATATATATATATATATATTAAAAAAAATTTAAAACTTGTATTAAAAACAAAAAAAAGGTTAATAAAAAAAATGGGGGGAGGGCTAAAACTCTACCCCCCCCGTTTCTCCTCTATTCATGTGGGTGGTGGTGTTGCAATGCAGCAACTGCATGTGCTGCATTATAGCACCTGCGTGTGCTGCATTGCAGCACCCGTGTGTGCTGCATTGCAACACCTGTGTCCACGTGGTGTTGCATTGCAACACTCTCGAAGGTGCTACTAATGTGGCCTCCACAACACAGGAACGTCAGCTGAGGGTAGTGCCGAAAATAGCCATGGCTGCCAACACTGGCTCATTACAAGGTATTGAAACCCTTATTTTTTTTTAAACAACAAAAATATAATACAAAAGAGACATTGTTATCTAAAATAATGAAACCCTAGTTTCGTAGCAAGAAAAGAATGAAGATAATAGAGGGATGCCTATATAGTATATATATAAAAAAAATATAAAGCCAAATCTATAATATATATGCATATACAAACTAAAAGAGAAACTTTTTGACCGAATCCATTTAAAACCATGGATTTCATAGAAGGGAAAACCCGGTTTCTAAGATTAGGCTACCATTTAACCTATCTATAGAAATCTTTTCTAGAAGGGTTACCCATAGTTTATCAAGAAAACATGTGTGTGTAAGCTCTCCAAGGGAGAGCAAACACACACTTGTTCTCATGAGAGAACAAAAAAGCAAGAACTTCATCCTTCATCCATTGCACCTGTGTGTAGAAAGAAAAAAGAAAGAGGGGAAAAGAGAAAATAGGGAGAGCAATGAGAGATTAGGGTTTTCTCTCACCTTTAAGTGGGGTCATAACCCTAATTTCAGATTAGGATTTGTGAGCCCACTTAGGAGTATTTTTTTTAATTTAATCTTGCTCCTTTAATTAATTTTTTTTAGATGTAATATGGGGATTCTTTATTTTGAAATGTTTTCTTCAAATTTATTAATGTCTTGCAATTTTCAAATGTTCCTTGGATGTTAATTTAACTAATTTGGATTCATGTAAAGATTAGTTGACATGGGAATAAAAAGATTTTTATTTCTTTTGGAATGTCTATTCTTTTCTTATTTAAAATTCTTTATTTCTCCTTGTTATTTTATTTTACTTTATTCTCCCTACCTAAGCTTTCTTTTATTATGTTCTTATTTAGTGGGAATGCGAGTAATATTTTTATTTGATTAATTTTTTTATAAAAAAAATGAAATTGTTTTATTTAATAAAATTGTAATGTTATATTTTGCTTTAGTACTAAAGTCTTTTTATTAGACTTGTCTTTTTGAAACAATATTAAAAGTAAATTAAAAAGCTAATGATCAAAAAGAGAAACTAATTTGGCAATATATTTTTTATTAAATTGTATTTAATATAAAATAAAGTTTATGAATGGTCGCATGATTGGTTAAATTTTTAATTTATGCAGTAAATACTTAATTACTAATTAATTAACGCCCTTAATATTCCCTTTAATATTTGGGTTTTATGGGACTATAGTTATTTCATTCAATTTAGCCCCTTAGATCTATAGAGTATGAAGAATTTAGTTTTACTTTTTTTTTTTACGTTATCTATTACAATAGTAAATTTAAGATTTAAAAGTAAATGAGGATTAAACAAAATTGGAGTATAGCCTTATTGAAATTTTGTATTTAGTATTTCGATGACTTATTCAATTGTGTTGAGCTTTTTACTCATTTAAAGTAATATTAATGTAAGATCTTGGATTTCAAATTTATTAATAATAGGAATTCAATTGTTTAATTGTTAGTGAATTTAGCGTTCGTAGTTTCCCAACTAATAAATGGATTTGAAAGAGAAACTAGTTACTTTTCTTTTATATGCTTAGGGAGAATAATAATAACATAAATTTACCTTAACAATTATTAAGGGAGATGTTCCCTTTTAGTTAGTATTTCTCTTATCGATGAATTTATAGTCCTTCTTTACCCTAGTTAGAGTTAGGAATATTATTATCCCTTGAGTATAAATTGAATTGTGCTTTAACCTATTGTAACTTTCTCGCCAAACCTAGTTAGGGGATTTATGTCACCTAATGTCGGCCACCTTTAAATTAGACATTTATTAACATCCTTCTACCCCTAATAGTTCTCTAACCATAGTACTTTGAAACATTACAATAGTCTTGCAGATTAATCAAATCGAGATTAATATGGAATAAAGTGTAATTTAAGCTTTTAGTTAAAAACTAGTTCATTAATTTAAAACTTGATAATTGTTGGTGTAATTAAATATTTCTAATTACACTTTACTTAATCTTACTTAGGTTAATGCATTGTATAGTTTGTGATTGAGACACCTAGGAGTGTGCACATTCATTTAAGCACATGGTGTAGGAGAATTTCCACTTTAGGTGTGATAGGTGTCTTCACATACCTCTTTGTGTGTGAGATCCACCTTTCATGGTCTTATCACATTATCATCCTAATCCATTGCACATACTTCATTGCATAATGGAGGATGATCCACATTTGGTGGACATGTGATTACACCTAGAATAGGTGATATCTTATCAGCTCCTTATCATTGTCTCTTATCTCCTTTCCTATATAAGGAGGCCTATTATGTACATTTTAATCATGTCCATGATCAATAATATCATTCTTGCATCTTAATGCAATTGTTTTGCCAATCTCTTGTGGAAGTTATCTTGGTCTTGCATTCGATCCTGGGGTGTTGTAGAGTCACCTAAAACTCTAACATGGTATCAGAGCTCTCAAGGTGTGAAGACCTATTCTCAAGAAGTGCAATCTTGGCTTGATTCAATTGTGGGTGTAGAATAAAGGTATTTGGACATCACCATTGCAT
The DNA here is from genome assembly GCA_027943335.1 of Chamaecyparis obtusa. Classification (NCBI taxonomy): domain Eukaryota; kingdom Viridiplantae; phylum Streptophyta; class Pinopsida; order Cupressales; family Cupressaceae; genus Chamaecyparis; species Chamaecyparis obtusa. The sequence goes on from BSBK01000529.1 coordinate 14,903,015, forward strand.
AGTCTATTTGGAGAAAATTTGGGGTTTTGTATTTTGTGGCTTTCTATTGCAGGTTAATATTGGTGCTTGTTGGTGCAAATTAGAGGTTGGCATCATATTAAGGAGGTCCAAAAACCCCTAAATTGAATTTTATTTCATCCAAATCAGACACCCAAGGCCAAATCTAGAGCTATTTGAATTTTGGAAGTGCGGCAATGACGATTCAGAAAAAATAATTTCAGAGGCAATTTTCAAATAGTGATATCTCAGTCATTTGGACTCCTTTCGAGCAATATTTTTTGTTTTGGGGTAGAATTTCATGATCTACACAATGGTTCAGGTGGTTTTTTATCTTTGTTCCTAAATTTTTCTGAAAATTGCAAATCTCAGTTTTTGCAACTTCCAAGGCCTCATTTGAGCTCATATGAACTCTTTTTTAGGTGCAAGTTTTTTTGAAAGTGCATAATTTTTCCTATATTTTCCAGATCTGAAATCAGATTTTAGTGACTGTGACCAAAAATTGTACTTTCAAAAATTGGCTTAGTTTTTTCATTTGTAATGCATAAGCCTTAGCTTGGTCTTTTGCATAATGATCTAAGTCTATTATAGCTTGATTTTGGAGTGTAATAATTTGTTGATCTCATTTTGTAATGACAGAAGTGTATCATTAATGTAATCATGGGTTATGAAACACATCCTACAGTAGTACTTTTGACTAAGGATAATTATGAGTCATGGGCAAAAGGAATCATCACACATTGTAGATGGCTTAAGCTCTTGCCTCATCTTTATGGATTCATTCCTGAGCCAAAGTCACAAGGGAAGCAATATGTTTTGGGATAAAAGAATGCTCATATTATAAATTTGATATTGGTAGCATCAATTTATGTCTCTTCTATGACATCTATCCCAAATTTAGAGGTGTTCAATGTCCACACATAATTTGGACAATCATTTGGGAGATTTTTGGTGATCCACATGTTCCTCCATTCCTAGATGATGTTGCTTCAGATTGCCTCATTCCTCTTGATGATGTAGATAATATCCCCTATGATGATTATACTTTAGATGCAATTGAAGAATTTGCAGCAATTGAGAGCAAAGATGATCCAGTGTCTCCTCCTGTAGCTCCTACTTCTCTAGTTGAGATCACGCAATCATCTCTTGTTTGTGATTCCAATGATTCATTGCAAGAGATATCTATTTGTCTTCCTGATTGGGATTCTTACTTGCTAGCTTTTGGTTCATTATTTATGGAGTCTCATATTTCAGATTTGGGAGACATACTTGAGGGGGTTTCTCTTCTCTTTGATGACAATTTCATCACAGTTGGAGACACTTCTTCACATTCTTTGGAGATTAACATTCTTGATTCTTCTTCTTCACTTGGTTTGTCATATGATGTGATAGATTCTTTGAGATTGGAGAGGCCTATTCAGTCTTCAAAGATGCATATTTGGAGACCTTCATCCTTCTTTCATTTGGACATGGATTGGTTCATGGCATCATCATCATACTTCATTTGGATTCCACTTCCTAGTTCCTATCCAGAATGGGAACCACACCTACATTTGTACTTGGTATATCTTCTTCCCAAAGGGAGAAATGTTGTTTGTAGTCATTGGAATATACTTTTTCTTCAAGCACTCACCATTTTTGTAGGAGATTCTTCATTATGGGGGGATATCATGTCTCCAACTATCCTTCTTATGTGGGGATAATTATTTGTATATACATGATGTATGTAGTTCTTGGGGGGTCTTGAGTACTCCATCCATCCATGCATCTTTTTTTCTTCTCTCTTTTTGGGGGAGGGTTTTTCCCATGAGGTTTTTCCTCTTTCTCCACTTTATGAGAGTTATCCATTTCATGTATTGCATTTTGTACATGGGTACCTAACATGGCCTAGTAGCCGAAACCCATCTTGTATTGAGAGTTTAAGTGCATTCCCCTAAGTTGCACTTAAGGGGGGGTGTTGGTGTAATTAAATATTCTTAATTACACTTTACTTAATCTTACTTAGGTTAATGCATTGCATAGTTTGTGATTGAGACACCTAGGAGTGTGCACATTCATTTAAGCACATGGTGTAGGAGAATTTCTACTTTAGGTGTGATAGTTGTCTTCACATACCTCTTTGTGTGTGAGATCCACCTTTCATGCTCTTATCACATTATCATCTTAATCCATTGCACATACTTTATTGCATAATGGAGGATGATCCACATTTGGTGGACATGTGATTATACCTAGAATAAGTGATATCTTATTAGCTCCTTATCATTGTCTCTTATCTCCTTTCCTATATAAGGAGGCCTATTATGTACATTTTAATCATGTCCATGATCAATAATATCATTCTTGCATCTTAATGCAATTATCTTGCCAATCTCTTGTGGAAGTTATCTTGGTCTTGCATTCGATCCTAGGGTGTTGTAGAGTCACCTAAAACTCTAACAATAATGTTATTTTTATGAGGCCAATATATGTGGCCAGTATACTGGTCATCGTAAAAATAGCATTACAGCTTAACCTAAATTATGTTGAAATCATTAGTACTCTTAGAAATTAATGAATTGTTGATATAAACATTAGAGTTCCTTTAAATTAAATTTTAATTAAGGAGAATAGACCTTTTCTCATCTTCAAACTCTTTTACTATATATTATGACATGCTTAAGAGCTCAGTAACCCCATCTATTTTGATGAACTCCAGGAGGAAGTTCATGCCTAGGGGGGGAGGATGTGAGGTCCTACCCTGACCCATCTTAGCTCAACAATTGTTTTGACACTTGGTTTATCTTGATGATACATTGTTTTCAGATATTAGAATATTTTTGGATTATGAATTTCTATCATTAGACATTATGAGATGATTTTTATAGATTTATATGATGATGATGTTAGTTGTACTCTTTACGTGCTTGTATTGGTTTCATGCTTATCTTATGATATATGAATTCTAAATTTTACATTTGTTACGTTACCTTATAGAATAGTAAATGTTGATAGTGAAATGATACAATAGTTAACTTAGGGTTACTTATTTAAGTGAAATTAAACTTACATTTTGATGCTTATAGGATTAGGGTTCAATTTGGACTATGTTATGATGAAATTATGATATGCAGTTTCTCTATGTATTGAATTTAGATGTTATCATAGATCCTGTTTCATTTGTAATATGATTATATATGCAATGATTTCATGCAATACTGACGTATGAATTGAGTGTCCAGGATTGTGACCATAGTTGTAAATGTGAGGAAACAAGGATGGATCTATGTGAAATCAGTTTAAAACCAAGGTCGGCTCTAAGAAGAGAACGATCTCATTGTTACATGATTTTATTTTGTAAATGTGATGCACGTATGAATGTTGTTGTAAATATTTGTAAATTCATAATTTGATGTAAATTCAATTATGTAAATGTAAATGTTAAATATCCACTAGGCATACCAAGTGTGTAATGTGATGTGTACTTTTGTGAGGTGTCACTTGACACTATTGTGATGAGAAGGCATGCCTAAGTGGAATGTGTTGGCAGGTTGTCTATAATGAAGTACATGACTAGATATAGTGTTTTCATTATGGAAACAAAGTCATATAGCAGTTTGGAGTCAATGCACTTGATATAAAGATCAGAATTCAATTAAGTGTTGAAGATTGGACAATATACAGAGCTCTAGCAGCTTAGAGCATCAATGCGTGTGTGTGCAGATGAATTATGGTATGTGCCCTAGAAGTTAAGTTTGTTAGAATATACTCATGCTTAATCTATGAGCGTATAAGTAGATGTGCAAGGATGAGAAAGTTACAGTCAGTTGAAGTTGCACGTCAATGTGTGCTAGCAAAGAATAGAGCATGGAGCCGATAGTTAGCATTTTGGTTTGTGATTATAATATAATGTTGTAAAGGCTATGTGCCCATTGTATTTAGGTTTTTGACATGTTTATATGTATAATTGTAAGCACGCTTAAGCCAATTCATTGGAAGCATTGTTTGTAATTAGTTATAGGGCTGACCTAATTATGTATTTTGTATGAGTGCATAAATATAAGGTGCACCCATTGTATTTGGCATGGAAGTTGAAATAAAGTTGTGATAAGTAGAGTAGAAGTGTGAGAAGACACTAGAAGATGTATTAGATCTTTGCAAGAGGTCAAAGCATCAGTGCATCAAAGGAACTGATATGACAAGCAGTGTCACGGTGATAGTTCATCCTACAAATATAGTGTGTATCTGAGATCAGAAGGTTGTAGCCTTCACCACTTGAATAGTGAGCTCTTGGACAATGCGTCCTCTCCCTTAATAGGGATGATTGTAAAAGACTCCTAACATGGTCTGACCCTTAACAAGGCCTATTGTACTTAAAGCATTGTAAAGCTATTCTTAACAGGGTAAAGGATCTTCTAGCAAGGATCACAAAACATTAGTGCAGAATATTAATGGGTGTCAATTCCCACCGGGGTTTTTACCTATTTGGGTTTCCCTGTAATCATATTGGTGTCATGTGTTGATTTCATGTTTCATGTTTATGTGAATGTTTATTTCAGTACTTAAGCATTTAAGTTCAGCATGAAGATTAAAGTGAAAAGTTAAAATATAGTGAACACTGATTCACCCCCCCCCCCCTGCCCTCTCAATGTTCCCATTCCTAACAATTGGTGTTAGAGCTCTGGTCCTTAGCAAAGAAGTTTAACCACTTGAGGAGATCATAGAAAAAGTATAAATGAAACATCTGAAAATAAATCTTGAAGTTGCTCTCGAAGACCTGGACAAGTCAAAAAGAGAATCTGAAGAACTAAAGGATAAACTCAGTGATGCTCAATTAGTCATCAAAAAGATAAGGAAAGATTTGAAAGAATTCTCTACTAGTGATCTAGGGACAATGGTCAAGAAGCTCAATGAAGAAAACAAATCCTTAAAAGAACAACTTGAAGAGTTTGATGATAAGCTGACTAATAATTAGGAAGTCTATGATGAATAGATCAAAGAGAACCTTCAGTTGAATGAAGAACTAAGGCAAGAAAACATGGAAATCTTGGAGCTAAGGAATAGCAAAGAAATCTTGGAGTCTGAATTGAAATAAGAAAAGAATCATATTGAAAAATTACACACCAGTTCTGATTTGGTAGAATCTTAGTTGTATGCAAGAAGAGCCAAAGGAGACACTAGTTGTATTGGATATAATGAAGCACAAAATCAAATGGACAATATGTAAGCAAGAAAGGATTCACAAAAGAACTCTACTGATGCTGAAAAGACTGAAGATCAAACCATAGATAAGAGTGGACCACCTAAGAATGAGCGCAAGAAAGTAGAACACACTTGTTTTGCATGTAACAAGCATGGATACATTACAAGGAATTATAAAGAGGTAAGACCTTTTAATCATTACTGTTATTCATGCAATAAGTTTGGTCATAAAGCTATGAATTTCAAGACTAGAAAGAAGAACAGGATTCAACAAGATCAGAGAAATCAGAATCAGACAAATGTAAGAAGTGCTCAAAATGTTACATGTCATATATATAACTATAATGGTCACACAACAAAACAATGCAAAATGGTGACTCATTTCAATGCACCAAGGAATATAAGACGTCCAGTCATTTTTCACTCTTGTAACAAGGCTAGACATATCTCAAGGTTTTGTAGACCAAGGACACAAGGTCAGGGAAGCCCTAAAAAGGTCGAAGAACCAATTTTGGATCCAGTAGGAGAAGTTAATTTTGTGAAAGCCTCAGATGATGTGAGCATGATTTGGTCAGAGAAAAAGAAGGACATGACTGATGAGAATGTATTGGATGCATTACCAGTGGACGCACTCTCTACATCTAGATGAATGGCCCTCAGGGTCATAGGGGGAGCTAATTTAGCTCTAGACCCCTGCATGGCTGGTATACTCATCCTTTGAGTATGCACCTTTGGACTTAAGCTTTTGGAGTATAAAGGTACCTATGTGCAAGAGTGCACATGTTGATTGTGAATAGAAGTCGAGTTGCAAATTTTGAAGTGACAACCTAGTTTACGCAACTTGCATTAATGGCAAAATTTTCACTTTTAAGTAGATAGAAAGTTGTTTAATCACTCATTGCATTCAAATTTAGAGTGATTGAAGAGCAGAAAGATCCTTGGAAGTTTTTTTGAAGACTTGGAGATTGATCTATCAGTGTTTGTAGTGCATTTGGTCGGTTGTAGAAACCCTAAGTTCATTGCGCCAATTCGGAAGCCTTCAAATTATCTCAGAGTTCAGTTGGAAAGCATTTACAAGTAATTCATGGACACTCCCATAGTTTTTGATGTCGCTAAGAAGAAGAGATATGTTTTCAAGAAACATCCATTTAAATCAACCCTAGATGATTTAGAGGGAGCTTTTTCCCACACGCCTATGGGTGTCATGCATGTCGAGGATATTAGGGCATATATCTACTGCAAGAAAGAACTAGTAGGGCTGGATAGGTTAAGGGAACACATGGACACCATGTTGAAACTAGATGAAGCGTTCTTGGATGAATATTTCAAATAGAATGACCACCCTATTGTTGATTAAGCTATGGCATATGAATTCTATGAGACATAATGGATAAAGATCTTATTGAGTGGGATTCATGATGATTTTTTTTGGATTGGTGATGTACTAGTTAGAATCACCAATGACTTGATACATGAGATGACAGGCCTTTCTAGAACAGGTTCCATCCTTCCTATGGGAAAGGATGTCAGAAAGATGGTTGAGAAAACATGTAAGTCAAGGAGCGATAGGCGTGGCATGAAAATCGAGCCTATTGAGCAAGAAGACATCAAATTGATGTCAATGATACTAGGGTACATGTTTCATCACACTAGCAGAGTGAATAGTGTGTCTACGGGCACTATTCTAGCAACCATCAGACTTGTGAAGGAAGATGGAGAGTTAAACTTGTGTGAGATCTTGCGCACATAGTTGATTGATAACATCAGGGCCATCAAGCATGACAAGACAAAGATATTTAGGTTTGGGTCACTAATCATCTACATGTACTGTCATATAGTTGGGAAGATATAATATTTGTATTTGGACAAGTCCATTCCAACCATGCCTCAGATATCCAACAAAGCATCCATTGAAAGCACATTAAGGGATTATATAACATTGGAATTGAAGACCTTCAGGGTCAAGATGCAAATGAGGTATAAAATTATAGAAAGTATTATGGAAAAGTATAAGGATTCAATTTGTTTTATGGTAGAGACAAATACAACTTGTATGGAAGCTGTTGAACCAAGAACTAAGTGGATTCATCCACTTGGCTATGAGGTAGAAGAATAGGTCCTTGAAGCATATGCTCAGGTATTACTATCAGCCCCCAAAGATCCTAATGAACCTAGATGGGGAACATATGAGGAGAAGACAAGAGAAGTAGATGCAAAGCTAAACAATGCAACAACAAAAAGAAAGGTTGCTAAAGTCACATCAGAGATCTTAAGGAGTCATGGTGTATCTCAAGCAAGACCTTGACAAGGCAAGGGAAGAGGAGATTTCTTTGGAAATGAAAAGCACAGTAGCAGAAGAAGAACAAGAAGATCCTAAGATGAAGAAGATAAAAATTGAAAAAGATGACAGTCAAAAGGATTTAACTGATGACACTCCTTCTGTGCCCAAAGAAACCAGTGATTCTAATGCTCCTTCAAAGTATAAGCCAATAGCCAAAAGGAAGAAAGAAACCAGCACTAGTCATCCATCCTCACAAGCTAAAAGGAGCAAAAAAACATTCAAGCACCTCCTAAGGTAGGATTCAGACCAAGCCTCAAAGTATTGAGCACAAGAATTGTTGATGAAGGTAGAATTGATCAAGTAGGGAATTTTTATGAAACATACAGTGAGATTGATAAATTAGAAATACATGATATGATTTTTAAACATATGATAAAGTTCAAGAAGATAGTTCTTGAATTGAAAATAGCAATTCTAGATAAAGTATGGGAGATAATGGATACCTTGAAGAGACAAGCCATTGAAGAAGACTTTAGAATAAGGGAACAAATTCTTGATTCCACTCTTCCAGTATGTTCTATTGAAGAAAAGTCACTATTGTTGAATTTGGTGAAGCTACACTTAAGGTTAAAGATGAGAACACTACACCTCATGAACAAAGACTATGAGTTGATCTCTAAGGAAATAGAGAAGGCCTTTGAGAAGGTATTCTTAGAACAACACATGAAACCTATGTCTACACTCATCTCTCAAGTACCTAGTAAGAAAGACAAAGAAACAAAGACTATCAAGGAACAATCTACAGGTCCTCAGGATTCATCACCTACAGTGGAAGTACAAAAAGAGTTAGATAAGTTTGCACCCATGTCAGAATCACTCAAGGACAACACCATTATAATTGATAATGTGGAGATAGCCATGGCGGCCACTGACACCAACTTAGATAACTTTGAGGAAGCTTTTGTGAGCACACAAGAAGTTGAGATTTTATGTAGCAGCACACCTCCCACTCATCAAGAAGAGACCTATTAATTGAAAATATATCAGATGAGAAAGAAGAAGAGAAAATAGAATAGGAAGAAAAGAAAGAAGAAGAAAAAGATCAAGAGAAAGATGAAACTTTTGTGGAACTAGCCAAGGTAAAACTAGAAGTGATGGATAACACTCCCATCACTCCCTCCTCAGCATTATTATCAAGTTTGACACTTGACACATCTAGTTTGGACTCATGGAGAGAGGAAGACTTGATTAAGTTTAGCGTCCTATCTATGGAGAAGGCAAAGGAGAAAAAAGTAATGACAAATCCTCTCCTTGTGGAATCAGTGAACATAGTGAATAGTTTGTTTCCTATGGACATAAAAGTGAATAAGGTACACTCAGTTGATGATGTGAGTACAATTATCTCACAGTTCAAAAGTAATTTTTCAAGCCTTGAAGAATCTACATCCAAAGTTGCAAAAGAGAAGTACTTGAAGAAGAGATTGAATGAGTTGATGAGAAACTTTGCACTAGATCTAAATTTACTCAAGATAGGACAAGCATCTTTAAAAGAATTTGTTGATCAAGGAAGGAAACTCATTGTAGACTGCATGGATTAGGATAAGCTTACTGATGCCCATCTTAAGACAATACAAGAAGAAAAAGCTATGATTGAGCAGGTAAAGAGTTCAGTGAAAGAATCATCCACTAATGTGAACATGTGCAAAAATGTCTACCAAGGTCAGTTGCACAAAATTGAGAAGGCAGAGAAAGAGATGGCAAAGATAAGGTCTAGACAAACTCAGCTGAGGAATGCTCTTGCACCCTCACTAGACATTCTAAATCAGAACATCAAGGAGATTGACGCCACAATGGTAAAATATGATCAAGGTCCAAGCACACATTTGAAGAAGATGGAGAAGCTTCAATATGCTTTATGCGCCCATCTCTAGATAGTTAATTCTTTGATAACTTTTTGGAACAAGGAGATCCAGAACCTTAAGATAGTATATCTGAATGTTTTCCCTAAGTAATTATGTGCAGATACAATTTTTTGGTACACCTTTGTCATTAATGTCAAAGAGGGAGTTGTGTATAGAATATGGAGTATAATATGTATAGGGAGATATAAGATTATGTATAAAAAATGTATAGAAGACAAAAGTTTTTTGTGTTAAGGGACAATTAGCAACTTGGCCATATTCCTTTGTTGCCATCAATGAAAAAGGGGGAGATTGTTGGCAAGTTGTCTATACTAAAGTATATGACTAGATATAGTGTGTTCATTATGGAAACAAAGTCATATAGTAGTTTGGAGTCAGTGCACTTGATATAAAGATCAGAATTTAGTTAAGTGTTGAAGACTGGACAGTATACAGAGCTCTGGCAGCTCATAGCATTAGCGCACATGTGCACGGATGAATTATGGTATGTGCCCTAGAAGTTAAGTTTTTTAGACTATACTCATGCTTAGTCTATGAGTGCATAAGCAGATGTGCAAGGATGAGAAAGTTACAACTAGTTGAAGTTGCACAGCTAGTGTGTGCCAACAAAGAATAGAGCATGGAGCTGATAGTTAGCATTTTGGTTTGCGATTATAATATAATGTTGTAAAGGCTATGCGCCCATTGTATTTAGGTTTCCAACATGTTTATATGTATAATTGTAAGCATGTTTAAGCCAATTCATTTGGAAGCATTGTTTGTAATTAGTTATAGGGCCGACCTAATTGTGTATTTTGTATGAGCACATAAATATAAGGTGCGCCCATTGTATTTGGCATGGAAGTTGAAATAGAGTTGTGATAAGCATAGCAGAAGTGTGTGAAAACACTAGAAGATGTATTAGAGCTTTGCAAGGGGTCAAAGCATCAGCGCATCAAAAGAGTTGATCTGACAAGCAGTGTCACAGTGATAGTTCATCTTGCAGATATAGTGTGTATCTAAGATCAGAAAGTTGTAGCCTTCACCACTTGAGCAATGAGCTCTTGGATAGTGTGTCCTCTCCCTTAATAGAGATGATTGTGAAAAACTCATAATAGGGTCTAATCCTTAACAAGGTCTACTATACTTAAAGCATTGTAAAGCTACTCCTAACAAGGTAAAGGATCTTCTAGCAAGGATCACAAAACACTAGTGCAGAATATTAGTGGGTGTCAATTCCCACTGAGGTTTTTACCTATTTGGGTTTCCCTGTAATCATATTGGTGTCATGTGTTGATTTCATGTTTAATGTTTATGTGACTATTTATTTCAGTACTTAAGCATTTAAGTTCAACATAAAGATTAAAGTGAAAAGTAAAAATACAGTGAACACTGATTCACCGCCCCCTCTTAGTGTTCACATTCCTAACAGAATGTGGACCCTACCTCAACCTTAGGTTATCTTGTGTATCCCTAGGCATGGTTAGTGGTTTAGGGAACCAAGGTTTATGACATCATTCCCCATTTTCGGATGCATACTTTACTAGGGTTTTTGAAGGGTTATATGGAGTCCTATGGTGTATTTAGGGTTTGTTTTTAGTGCCCCAAGTCATGTGCATGGGTTAGGGGGCCAATTTTTATCATTTTCACTTCTCTAGGCTTCCATATTGCCTCTCTAAGTGGGCCATCTTTGGTAATGACGAATTTGGGAATGCCTTCTAGGATAACTCTCTTTCCCATGTTTTGAATTGCATTCCATTTCCTTACCTAGGGGCAAGTGGCTAGTTAACTAGGATCTAGAAACCTAACTTACCTTGGGATGAGGGTAGGAGAGAGGAATGTTTTGGAGTCTTTAGGAAAAGAGACAAGCAAGGTAGACACTTTTTCACTATGCAAGTTTAGAGTTGGAGAAAATAGAGTCTTGAGAAGTGAAGGAAATGGATAGCTCTTCTACAATCCTCCATTTCCATTTCTTAAGAAAAAGGTTGGTGGATTGATCATGTTTATGTTTATGTAGTTGTATTGTGAAGATAAAACTATTGTGAGAATTTTGTTATGTTCAGTTTCATTGTGTTCATATGAATTTTACTCTTGTTCTAATTTCTTTCTTTGTAATGTGTTGTGAGTGTACAAGATAATTCTCATCCTTGGGTGGATTTGAGAATATCTTGGAGTGAAAGGCTTAGTTGAGAAATCTATGTGTTTGAGAGCTTAGATGTATGGGCATCCTTGAGGCCTACTTATGTTTTAGCGTGGGGCCATAAGGGATGTGTTTGATGCTCTTATGATGGGTTGGTATGTTGGAAAAGAGCCTTGTGAAGGCATGTAAGAAAGAATTGTAAAACTTGATTTGTATGAGTAAGGCATCTCCATATGAGAAGTTTCCACCTTCACCCATTTAAGGATCTAATTATGATCCTATGTGCAAGCTTGGGTAAGGGAGTAAAATGTGTATGTTCTTGTACCAATTGTTGAATGAATTTTAAATGTGTGTGTGTGTTGCATGTTTGTTTCCCATCCATTCTTGTTTCCCCTAGCTCGGGGGTGGCCATGAAATGGCCTAGGCTGGGAGGTGAGCCTTCATGGTCATGTGGTAGATGCTTTTGTGTTGCGGGTTTTTGCTTGAATGGTGAAAGGATGAAGTTTCAAGTTTAAAGTAGTGTTGTTCAAGAAAGGAGCTTTGTAGCTGTTCAAAATAAAAGAAGCAATTTAACAGGAATGTTACATTGTAATTTTTTTGTATATGATTCTTTTGGAAAGTTTGTTTAATTATAATTATGTTGAAAAGAGGAATTCTGTAAGAGAGTTAAGATTATTATTTCATATCTGAATTATCTTGAAAATTAGAATGTACTTTATGCATTTGAAAACCAAAATTGTATTTGAAAGATAATAAAATTATTGCTTTAATTTTCAAATGGAGGCTTCTATAAGGAGATTGATCTTTTATTTAAATTTGGAAGTTAAATCTCTATTGCTATTTAGAAAAGGACTGAAAATTAGAAGATGGTTGTACTATAGCATAATTAGTGCAAAGCTAGTAAAGAAAATATTCACCTATTATTGTGGATTCTATTTTACCTATGATGAAATTTTAATTTCCTAATTTTCTATATTATTAAGAAAGAATTTTTAGTTTAAATTTTAATCCATTTAATGGATCACTATTTATTGTTTTCTAGACAGAATTAGAATTAAATTTTAATCCATTTAATGGATCACTATTTATTGTTTTCTAGACAAAATTAGGATTTTGTCATATTGTTTATTATTTTTGGTTGTGTTTTGGCCCAATAGTTTTTGGGCATTAAAATATCCTCAAGGATTTTGGGGTTCACTGCTTCCCTGATTATCCTCATCCGCATAGTGTTCATGTTGAAATTCTACCACACTTTTTTCTCCTTTCCAGAGTCATCACTATGATAGTCCCCTCTATAGTGGTTCTTATCATCTGAAAAGTCATGTGGGTTGAGGGATCTTCCTGGTCATCATTAGGCACCTCAGTATTAGGGTCCTGATTCTTTTCATTTTCTCTAGAATGGGGAAGGGGAGAATCTTTGCTAATGGCTAGATCAACAGAAAGATGACCAGAGAATTCCCCTTTGTATTGTCTTTCTTCCCCATGGTATGTTCCCTATTCTTCTTGGCCTCTCCTTTGGAATTACCCACCTCATCATCAGTGTTCATATCATACACATTGTCATTATACTCCTCTTCTGAGGAGATCTCCTTTCTAGCCTAATTTTTGGAGGGTTTTTCTATTTTGACCGAGCTTGTTGTTCTCTTCTTAGAGGAGGAGCCCTATTTTGGCTTTTTAACCTCATCATCCTCATATTCCTCTGAGTGCATTCCCACAATATCTTATGGGTCAGAGGGGACATAATCTAACCCAGAGACATCAGTTCTTTCCTTTTTGTCTACAATCTCCTTCCCCAGGGTTTGGGCTTTGAAGAATTCATAAATTAATAATAATAGACCATCATGTAAAGCTCTATGGTGAATATTGTTATGCTGAGATAATAATTTAATATTAAGAAAATCTCCGATGAGATTTTGTTATTGACCATTTTTTGTTGCAGCTTCATTGTGCTTGTCATGCTGAGACACGCTATGCCATTTGAATGATCTCTTTCTAAGAGGGAGTGTTGATGTATTGGTAGTTGTGAGATGGATTTATGGTCTTTTATTTTCCTGATTGAAGTTTCTATTATATCTGCGACCCTCTTCTTTATTCATCTCTGTCTAGCTAGTATTGATATTGGATGACTTGGCACCCAGATGGATGACTTGGCTCTAGTTTTCCTCGCTATCAGGCTTCTCTCAAATGAATGACTTGGATGAATTTGATAGGGCTTCTCTTAAATTCCCTTGGGAAAATATATCTTAAGTGATTAGGAGCTACTTTACCTAAGCGATAGTAAGTTTAGCAGTATCTAAATAGATATAACTTTGTGATTTTGAACCATTTCTATCACAACAAATGTATTTCAATCTCATATTATCTTTTGGGCTCCATGAATCATAGCTTGTGAGCTCATATGAAAAACCATTCATGTCCTATCCTTCATGAAGGGATCATTTTTTTGATAATTGAATATGCCCATTATTTACATATTGAAAGGAACCCCCTACCCAAAACTGGCATTGGATTATAGAAGAAAGTGAGGGTCCACTATGGGGACAAGGCTTTGTTAGACCAATAGGGAATTTGATTTAGATGGGAATTAAATTTTCTATTTGAACACTAGTAAGCGATCAATTGCTAATTCCTTGGCCCATGAAAGGGTTGTTATCTCTAATGATGAGGGGTCATATTATTTACCCTCTAATGATATAGTGCCAAATTCTTTGGACCCTAGTTCCCACAAAAAGGGTAAAGGAAAAGATAGGGCATCGACCTATACAAAAAAAAGGATAAAAGGGACCCCTATGGGCCCCTTCCTACTCAAGAAAAAATGAGATTGTGTTGTGCTAAAAATTCTAAATAATCATTGTACTCCACCCCTGTTTCCCCTATACACCCCCTCATGGTAGGCTTAACAAGGCAAATATGGATCTTCATGTGGAGATTATGATTGATATTGGGAAAGATACCTTGTTGGAGAACGGTTCCTTTTCTCTTGGAAACCCAAATATTGATAGACTATTAAAGACTCTGATGGAAAGCCAACAAGCTATTTTTGTGTATATTGTGGAAGAAGTTAATGTTTTGAAAAAAAAAAACTCCTCAATGAGCCCTAAGCTGGACAATATTTTGGCTAGTACAAAAACCTTTTCTCAGGGAATTAGCAATCTTAAATCGAATCGTGAGAAACACATAAATAATCTAGAGGGAAATCTTAACAACCTACATGAAAAACATAGAGTTTTTCTGGTGGTTAGTAACATATAATGATTTATAATTCTACCAAAGAATTGATGAAACATAATGAATAGGTGGAGGCTTTTTAATATTTATTTAAGGAAATACTTGTCTCTCCTTTTGTTAGCATCAAGTTAGCTATAATTGGCCATCAAAAGGATGTTGGTTCAACTGTGAAAAAGGTCATTGATCTTTGTAAAATAGATAAAGATACTCTTTTGGGACCTTCAACCAGACTGAGGAGAAAGGACAAGGACATCACTCCTATGGAAAACATTGTTAGTTAAAGTTCAATAGTATTAAGGAAGATTTTATTTGTAAAAATGTTGAATTATTAAGTCTTTTTAGGTGGTTGGGGCTTGACTCCCCTATTTTGTCTCTTTTTTTATCATTTGGTTAGCATCTGTTGAGCTTGTCGTTATAGAATGTCTCTTTTCTACTATTTTATGACTTTGTAACTTGGGTTTCTAGTCCCTATAAAACTAGTTTACTTTTGATAAAAAATAAATTACATTTGATTTGTATTTTCATGTATTATAATTGAAATGACCATTGATGTAATAGGAAATATCACTCTCTAACTATCTTCCTTTGTAACCTAAAATACAACTTGATAAATATAGACTAAGCTTGGCCAAAATAAGATTTTGCGTAATCTTGCAAAATGAGGTTAATACCCTCTTTTATAGAGGACATAAGCACATAAGTTCATGAGTCTACTAAAAAATAGATGTATCTCGCTTAATAATTGATAATTACACTTTTGTGTTGGAACGTAATGGGAATAAAATCCTAGTGTAGATAATATTACTTTTCATTTTAAGCCCAAAATGTTGTTGAGATTATTTGAAGTCTAAACTTAAGGTTGAGATAGTTGATAAAAATAGTTACAGCTAAAATAATTTGATGTATCCCTAAAATGTTGATGTAAACTAAATCTAATATTTATCACACCATCTATCCAAAAAAATTAGGAAGAAATTTGATGATCAAGTGAAGGTCAAATTAGTCCTTCATTGATTATATTTCTCCAACCAAGAAGCATAAACTTCCTTTGAATCTCCCTAAAATTTAGCACCTTATGAATTTTGCTAGTATGAGTAATGCAATTACCATCTAATTCTTTTTGAAAAATTCAAGCTTAAACTCCAACTATATGAGTTCGTTCATTTTATTATTTAGCAAGCCTAAATCTAGTTCTCTATTTGCAGAGATGAATGAACATAGTGAAGGAATAACATACTTGAATTTGATTTTCCATTGATTAAATGGCTTCATAGTTCTATATTTGTCTTGAAGTTAGATATTGTTCCTTTCTCCATAATCTTAAAATTTTAAAATTATTGCCCTATCCTAAATTGGTATGTTGACAATTATCCTACGAAAACAAAAACCTCAATTTTCTCCACCAACCAATGTAGAATGTCAGAATCAAATATTTCGTACTTGAAAAATTTTATGCACTAAATGTGCCTTAAGACTCCATATGACTTTAACTTCATTTTTTTTTCCATGCTTTAAACACTATACATAAAAATGCTCTATAAGTTATTGTAGCATCCCATTGTATCCTCTATCCTTCTAAGTATACTAGTCATCCTATGGCTAGTCAACTCATCCCTCATGTTGAAAACCCTTTTATTTTAACCATCCTCCGCTTCTTTATTTTTCATTTTAGTTCCTTTACTTTTAAGGATAATGCATATCTATCTCCTAGATAGAGGTGTCTAATGAGCTTGATAGAGGAGTGAAAGGAGGTGCAAATGTAATTTTAGGATATGGTAGTAGAGACTAAAACTTATTGTATTCTTTTGCTAGGAGTTTTATGTGCTCTCTACAATTTTTCAAAATCATCTTGGAGCTTCTTAGTAGTTGGCTCACAAAATAATATATTATTTGCCATTAAAGAGGCTACCTATGGGGCTAAAATGTTAGCATTTTCTCTAAAATAAAACTTTTCCTATCGATTCCTTTCTTTTTCCTACAACTTTTGACTTAATAGTCTCCGATGCAATGGCACAAATCACAAGGGTTTCAAACTTAGTATCGAAACCTTATTAGAAAATGCTACTTCATCTTCCTGGCTCCTTAGGTATTCTACGCAGTGCTATGGTAGAGGCAATGCGCAAATTCGAAAGTAGAAGCAATCCACTTTTAGATAATGTATTCCCGCTTCCTATATCATTATATTATTGGCTTGAAAGAAATAAATGTCAGATGCTTTGTGTTTCTTTTCTATCTCCTCTATCTCCTTAAGATCTACTTAGCTGTATTCATCTTCTTTTGGAACTCTTCCCTCTTTAATATAAACACAAAGTCCTTGAATATGACAATGTGTAAATATGCTTTCATTCTTGGACTTCTCCCTAAATTTTTGTGGCTAAGAAATTCAAGACAAATCTACTATTCCAATCTTGGTACATTATATTTCTTTTGAATTCAAATATACCTAAAAATTGGATACCCTGATGTTGTTTTTTCAAGTAGAAAAAACTCATTTAACAATTAATAAAAAAATAAAAGTAAAAAATGAAAAATAGATCATGACTTGATAATTTAAATACAATTTATAATAACATGAAAAACACAAATAAACACAAAATTTGAAGCTTAAATCCTACTTCTACTCCTTAATAAATATCTAATATCTAATATTAGATCCTAATAAAAAAACCTTGTATTTCTAGGTGATGTGAGATAACGATTGATAATGCTATCTAACTACTTTTAAACATCAAACAAATATAAATCTTGATCAATTAATATAAAGTCAACCATTTATTATTATTTCAATAAAGATAGAACTTGAAATTATGACATTTTAACAATTAAACCAACTGGCTGTATTACTCCTTACGGATATTATCGTGTCTTCCTAGAGATCAGTAAACGATATCATTCTACTTGTTACGTATGTTATCATGCCTTCAGGGAGGGAATATGTAACTCTTGCCAGGTGTAATGAAGACCTGATAAAACAGCATAATCATGATAGACAATATGACATAACTGAGCCCACAAAAATTTTACTGTTTCTTAGTTATGTTAATTTGTTAGAAACCTTTTTGTATTTTCAATTGTTGGCTGAGTTAGAAGAAGTCAAGAAGCGTTGGGTTTCACAAGTTTTGTATTTTTCAGTGGTTTTTAATAGAGAGAATGGTGTGAAATTGCCGTTCATAAGAGGCCAGGGATAGTTTGCTCTTAGCATCTCTGAGTGTGAATATTTACTGGCCCAGACATAAGTATAAGCCAGCTAATGCGTCACTTCTAACTATGGTCCATTTTAATAATAATAATAATAATAATAAAAGAATCGGTCACACCCAACCTATCTCCATTCAACATGTCCATCGTTTTATTGCTTATTTTAATTGCTTAACAAAATATTCTTGGTACTCAATAATAACGAGATGTCTGCATTCTTTGCATTCTTCTGGTGTTTGATAGAAGTTCAGCTCTTCGGCAGCTCTTATTCAATATTAATTGGACTGAATAAAGAATTACAAATCATACAAACTACGCAGCACATTGAGAGTAGTGAAATGAAACATGACGAAAATAGTAGTAAATGGGGAAATAAAGAAACCCATTTTTACACAAGATTATAAATAAAAGAAACTTTTTAGATTAAAATTGTTTAGAGTTTTGCTCATTCATGTTTGAGTGTACTATATATGGTCTATTTTTTATTCTTATTTTTAGATTACAAAATGTGATTTAAAATATTGATATTAATAGTAATAAATAAATAATAATAAATGTGATGAAAATATATATTTATAAGTGATGTTGTTTAATGTTTATCATAGATGGTTGTGAATTTCCTAGTTAATGATGACGAAGAAAAATAAATAGAAGAAAATGGAAAAGAAGATGCTAACAAACAAGATCAAGATCAAGAACAAGAAGTCAAAAGAGAAGGAGATGAAAAGGAAGAAACAAAGAATTAACAATGATAAAAAACAATAATATTTTTTCATGCATTTTCACTATTTGGAAAAAGATGAAAATGATGTCCTCCTAAATGAGATTATGATCAAGACTTTCAATCAATACTAGGGTATCATCATCAAAGGTACACATAAAGCTTAAAGAAAAAGAACAAAAAGTATCAACACTAGCAAGAGTTACCCTTTAGTTTCAAGGAGATTAAGAGAAAAGAATAAACAATAATAAAGAGGCAAGTGGATGAATGCAAAATCATAACAAGAATGGTTATACCTATGTTAGGTGCAAAGAAAAGTAGCATTTAAAATAAAATCAACTTTGCAAATAGATATGAAGAAGCTAAGAATAAGGACAATAGTATAAAGGACCTCATTAAATGGAATTATTGTACATTTGAAGCTGTGAAAATGAAGATTTTGTGTAGAAGTACTCATAATTAAATAGTATTGAGAATAACACTTATGTAAAGATAGAGTGAATGTTATGTACTTAAGCTTATAGTGCACTTTGGAATATGATCAGTCTTTTTATGAATTTCTCTTCTCTTAAATGTTCTAAATAATCATTATTATTTAATCATATAGAGATATCTATGTTATAGTAGGGGTTATAGTTAAGTATCTATGTTGGTATAAATGGCAACCAAAATATATTTAGGTACATATAGGATTTAGTGTCTAGTTATTATCATCATGTGAAGTATTATCTTATAATTCAAGGTTATTAGAGGCATCTTCTTCACTGAAGTAGAAGGTTATCCCCTTCAAATGAAAGATTATTATCAAATATTTAATGCATGTTCCCTATTATATACATCTATTGTACAAGTTATTTCACATTAGATATGCCTGAAAAACTAGTATTTTAGAATTTTTATGAAAATAAAATTATAATTATTATAAACAAATTGCATTGGTTGGAAAGCTTTGTATGCGACAATGTGCATACTTCAATAGAGCTTAATTGCATGTACCAATTCGGGTAGTGCCACAATCCATGTGACCCTACTAATAATATAGTGGTGGTTGATTGCTCACAAATACATATAATTTCTCCTTTTCTATAGATATAAATTATTAAAAAAAAAATTCTTTATACCGAGCCTCTAAGATAGTCTTTCCTCTCAAGTTGGATAGCTAAGAATTGTGCATCTTGGAACTTTTTGTATGGAGCCCTCTAAGCTCTTAAGAATTAATCTCACATTTTTTTGAAGACATGGTATACAACAACATACATACATACACCATTACATGATCCTTATGCCACTCTAGTGATCCTTTAATGGAAATAAATCACCCACCAATATAATAGTCAATTTGTTATGACTCAATATGCTTCCTTTCTTGAACTTTTCTCTCACTTCTTATTAACAAAAAATTAGAAAAAAAATTCATCCAACCGAATTTCTTAAAATTTATTTACCCTCAAGTCAAATAAGTTTAAAAATTATGCACCTTTGTATTGTTTCTTTGACTAGAAAATCACCATTTAACAATTACATGAATGAAAGAACTGAATGAAATTAAAATAGACCATAACTTGACAGTTAAAGTAAAATTCATAGTAGCATAGAAAATCAAACAAATATTTTATTTGAAACTTAAACCTTACCTCTTTTTCTCACGAAATACAAAATATATAATGTTGAATAGTTATCAAATTATCCATTCATATTTTCATCATGTATGAAATAACACTTGACAAAGATATCAAACTACTTTTAAATATCAAACAAGAATGAATT
Organism: Chamaecyparis obtusa; assembly: GCA_027943335.1. Classification (NCBI taxonomy): domain Eukaryota; kingdom Viridiplantae; phylum Streptophyta; class Pinopsida; order Cupressales; family Cupressaceae; genus Chamaecyparis; species Chamaecyparis obtusa. The sequence goes on from BSBK01000529.1 coordinate 14,923,429, forward strand.
TTGACAATTAAAAAGACATTCATTTATTATTTTCAATACAGATAAAACCTAAAATTATGATTGACTATTTAAGAATTATAACTGTTTCATGTTTAAATTAAATAAGTTCAATAAAGTAATACACTCATCACCGAAGCTAGGTTACTGTACTTCTTACGTATATTATCATGTCTTCAGGGAGATAATATGTAAGTGATGCCAAGTGTAATGAAAGCCTGAAAAGACAGCATAATCATGATAGTCAATATGGCATAATTGAGCCTACAAAATTTTACTGTTTCTGTGTATTCATCTCAGTCACTTGCTTAGAAGAAGACACGGAGCTTTGGGCTTCACAAGTTTTGTATTTTTCAGTGAATTTTAATAGAGAGAATGGTGTGAAATGGTCGTTCATAAGAGGCCAAGGATAGTTGTTTATTTTTATGGCTTCCAAAACAAAATATCCTTGCTCCTCAATAATAGCGACATGTCTGCATTTTGTATTCCTTAATTTACATATAAATTAAATTTAGCTCTTCAGCGGCTCTTGTATAATATAAATTGCACTCAATAAACAATTACAAATCATACGAAATCCGTAGCTCTTTGATGTTAATGAAATGAAACGTTAAAAAGTTGGTAGTATATGGAAAATTAATATACCCATTTGTACAAGAGAGTTTAGAGTAAAATGGTATATGAGTGTTTTAATTTACATTTCTATGTGCATTTTTTAATCAAAAAGTATTATCTTATGTTTACACAAGTATAATTGAAAAACTTTGAATGTGTAGAATTATAAATATTCATAGGAATTTGGTATAAATAGAATAATTTTTTTGTAAAATAAGCTATATGTTCTAGATTTTATAATTTAGATTAATGACTTTGAAAACATACACTCACACATATATATATATAGGTTGACTAAATAAATGCAACCATATAAAATATAGATGGGTCTATAAATGAATTGATGGTATCTACGGAGTAACAAGGATACTTTGATGTGAGCTAATGGCATCCACCTACTTGTAGTGGTCAAGAACCCACATACAATATTAAAGAAGAAGGATTTCCTTTTGTTGTAAAAAAAATTTTAGTGACCAATAGTCTACACTATGTTGACTACTAGGATATGAACAAAGCTATGCTAGAGAAACTTAAAAGTAACTCATATCTCCAACAATGTAAACTCAACCCTACATCTGCCCAAACATAGCTTATAGGATTCCCTTTGAATAAAAAAAAAAGAAATGGCATTTATTTCATTACATATTATCTTCTTCCTTACATGCAATGACCTCATCCTACCTTGTTCCTTCACACATGCACACTCTTGGTACCATGAGTAGACTACCGTCTTCTTGTTTTCTCTTCATTAATTCAATCTCATTTCCCACAAGTTTATTCTTGCCCTCTCCTATTTCATGTTTCCTTTTTGTTAGTCATGCACTCTCTTGTTCATAGTGAATACCCCTTGTTTACATCTACTCATTTTTTTATCCCTCTTCTCATTAATTGATTTTTCTCTCTTACATATGCCCCCTTCTCTCATCCATACTACCCAATCAATCTCCATACAACTTTTTTTTCTTCTCTCCATTGACAATATATCGTTCTTTCTAGCACCTCATCTCATCTGTTTATGGGTATTTTCTTTCTATCTAGTTCTCTACTCAATCTCCTCAGAGTGTATCTAAACTTCATTTCCTCTTTTCCCCATGCATAATATCCATGTGATATGTCTATAATTTTTCTCCATTTCATTGACTATTTTTGTGTTTAAACTATTCATGCACCTTGAAAACACATATATTCCCTTCTGCGGAAACCTTTATCCATTTGTGTGCTTTCATTGGATTCCACACAAATTATATAAACATTTCAAATTTTCATGCCTATATTATAGTCTCATATCATACTATTTATTTTAATGTATTTTTTTTCTTAAATATATCCTCCTAAGCCTTTCATGTAACTAATCATCCTACATTCTTATTTTATGTACCCAAATTTATCTTGGATCATGTATGATCATTTATCCACATGCATGTTAGGCTCTTATTAACATAATAAGGAATAGTTGAATGGCTCATTCAAACTAGTTTGATAAATACCTATGTTTTAACACTATCCTTATAGTAAATATATCCCCTTCGAGAATATGTGGTGTCTTCACTATCTAACACTCAAATTGGACATTAAATGTTTCCCTCCTCATATGTGACTTAATTTGATGTACAAAGGCATGAAAAGCCAAAATATGTAATGATTTTGTCTATTGTGTCAAATTGTCCTAATTGACCAAATAAGGGTCTTAGGAGGTTAATGTGGTTTCTATTTCTTGTGGATTCTATTTTGGAACAAGTTGGTGAAAAGTGTCAAATACCCAATTTTACCAATGTTGCTTAGTGACCCTTAGGGACTCTTTGGTCCGGTGTGCTTGTGAATGTTTGAGGGACTTCGTGGGAGAGATGGGGTTGTCACTAGCATTTACCCGGACAACTGGAGGTAATGGAGCAGACGATTCAATCCCATGTCAAATAGATTAAAAGAGAGCCAATGTTTCTCATTTCAATTGAGCAACATTCCAACTTTTCACGTAAACTGAGATAGGGATGCCAAATTAAAATGGAGGGAAACCTCCCAAAACTGAGATAGGTAATTGTGGGCCTCCATAATATGGTCTTGTAGCACCTAACAATTTATTGATACCTCACATGAGCTCTAAGATATACCCCAAGAAATGTCATTGCCCAATGTTGCTTAGTGATCCTTAGGGACACTTTGGTTGGGTGTGCTCATGAACATTCGAGGGACTATGTGTGTGAGATAGGGTTGTCACTAGCATTTACCTAGATAACCAAAGCTAATGGAGTAGACAATTTGATCCCATGATGAATGGATTGAAAGATAGCCAATTTTGTTCATTTCAATTGATTAACAATGTAACTTTTGACAAAAATCGAGATAGGGATGTCAAATTAAAATGAAGGGGAATCTCCCAAAACTGAGATACATAACTGCAGGCTTCCATAATATGGGGTTTTTTTATAATTGACTATTTTTCAATACCTTGCATGAGATCTGAGATATTCCCCAAGAAAGATCGTTTCCCCCATGTTGCTTATGGACACTTAGGTTCGGTGTGCTCATGAACGTTTGAGGGACTCTATGTGTGAGACAAAGTTGTCACTAGTGTTACCTGGCCAACTGGAGATAATGAAGTAGATGAATCAATCCCATGGAAAATGGATTGAAAGATAGCCAGTGTTGCTCATATGACATGAGCTTTTGCAGTCACATCCTTCTTATGGCATTTAATAATTAGTTTTTTTAAAGATATGTCTGAACATGTTCTTAATGGTAATTAATATTTAAGTAAGAAATTTTTAAATATATTTCACACTTATTTATTGTTGAACTTACAAAGTAAAAGATAAATTTCAAAAGTAAATGCCAGATTCTTCAAAGGTAGGGATTGAGAGGATTGAATACATGTATTTCAATAATATATTTACAAATTAGACCCATTGCACCTTTTATATACAAAATTTGGCATCTAACATGCACATAACAAATCATTGCCTTTTTTCTACATAAAAATTGGCATCTAATATGCACATGGAAGCTCATTGCACCTTTTATATACAAAAATTGGCATCTAACATGCACACAAGACAACTCATTTCCATTTTTTTACATAAAAATTAGCATCTAATATGCACACAGTAGCCCTTTTTTATACAAAATTTGGCATCTATTTATGCACATTACATCTCATTGTCATTTTGATGTACAAAATTTGGCTTCTAAATATGCACATAGAGAACCTCAAAGATATACACAAAATTGTTGAAATCATTCTACCATATTGTAGAATCATTCTTCTAAATTGCCTAAAATTAGTCAAGAGAACCTTCTGGATCAACTCTAACCATTATTGTGTCAAGTATTTCCTTGTGGTAAGATTCATGAAATTTCCACAAATTCTTGTTCAGCGGTCTTCCATGATACTTAATCAATTGAATATTTGTTGCAGTAATAAGGTTAAAGTAATGAAGAATATGTCTATGTGTCTCAAAGTCCTCAAACAACAAGACATTAGAATTATTGATAGGATACCTATATTTTATAGAGTTTAATAATCAAATCAATGAAAAATATAATAAAAAGAGTTTAATAGGTATGCATATAACTGGACACAACAATAGTACCTTCTAATCCATGTCCCTCTAACAACAACTGATCCTATTGGGTACTGAATACCCTATCCATCAATGACTGTAGTTGTCAATTTCATTTTGCCCTCAATACAACAAAAAAAAAGAAGAAATATGTTCCTTATTTATTGTTTTCATATGCAATTACTACATATACATGACCTACATTTAATAGAAAGATTATTTAATACCAAAATCAATGTTTTTAAATAACTAATAAATTGAATTTAAAATTGATTTAACCTACGAAATCTAGATAAATTACCTGGTTCAACTAGGTCTGATACATGGACAAAATCCATTGATGCTTCAAACTAGTTAATTTGTAGTTGTCTAGAAAGTTGATATGTATCTAGGGTTTTCAAAGGTCTACAAGACCATTGGTCGACCCACTCTTTTGATTCACATTCATCCCACACAAAATGCATACACAAAGAGAAAAAGCATACAATTTGTCTAGTATAAATAGCTAATGATGTTGCATGTGAACTTATAAATGAATGCATGTCACTTGATCCTGTAAGTGTACAAAAATCTAGATACTTTTCAATGTTAGATTCACGTATCAACCAAAAAAATCTAGAAACCATAGAGTTACATACATTACCTGGTCTCATCATAGAGTTAGACCATTGCACAATTGTTTCTACATCTATTAACACTGTGCCACCTTCGTACTTCAATTCCTCTCTAGTAAGAGCTCTTTTCACACATGCTCCTGCAACATCATGCTCTCCCTTTCCATTCCATGCCTTATTAAAATTCCAAAAATGTTATACATCACTTTTCACATGCATCCTACTCAACTAGTAAAACATCCTTGCATTCGTGAATTGTGTTGTGCAATTGTCCGACCATATTAAGTGTTGGTTGTATCTTATACCTCTTTCCCTTAAACTATGATAAAATACTATAGATCGAGAATCCTTGCACAAACTCTGAGTCCAACAAGTACGATCATCACTGATATAGAAGTGATACTCTCTTATAACCTTTTTGTCCTTCTCAGTGCTATCATGTACATGCATGAATGCTATGTGTACAAAAATAGTAACTTGTGTAGAGTGGTAATACATAGGTTGCACTTAATTTTAAGGTTTTAGTGTATAATTCTCAGCAAAATAAATGATAGACAAAATAGTATAGAGGGGGGAAATGCTCTTACACAACTTGAATTACTCATCTAATGACCTAGTTCTATGTGTGTGACCTACGTACTCATAAGCTAGTTTCTCTTGAAACATCTTTGTAAACTCAGCTACGCATATACCCCTTTTCACTAACTCAAACCTCTTTAATTATTTTCCATCTCTAACACCATATGTGATTGACTTTTATTTTCCAATAAAACCTAGTGACTTACCAATTTCATGTGTGCTATCTAGATGTAGGCATCTAGGCAATTGTTTTTTAATAAGGTAAAAACATGTTTTGAATGGGCCCTGAAACCATGCACATTCAGTTTTTGGAGGGAACTGTGACCCAGATCTTGAAGATTGGAAGAATAAGCTTAGAACTAAATGAAACATCTGGGGAAAAGGATAAACCTTACAACACCCCTCCAGCACATAAAGCTAGTAGAACTACTAGTAGCACAAAATAAACACTAGAACTGTAGCCAAAAGAAATAGACAGAGAAAGGCACAAGCTATAAAAGCCAGAATTGTAAAGCTATCACTTTACAACACCATTAGATATCTAGGGTTTTCAGGCTCCCTAAACCAGACATAAGGGTTTTGATGGCTCCCATAACTAGAATGGGTTTTAACAACCAACAGAGCTGGCAGACAGACCAGTCCACCCTATCGGAACCAAACCAAAGAAGAAACATCAGGTTAAACATTTGAGTAAGAAAATCTTCAGCTGTACCATAGCATTTAGGGTTTTGAATGGCTCCCCCAACCATTAACAAGGAAATGGGAATTGGGATGACTCCCTAAACCACCAAATCACAATCTACTAGAAAAAAGAAAAGACCATCAAGGATCTCTAGCCAAAATGGGACTCTCCAGCGAAGGCCGAGCACAATAGGGTTTTGAAAGGCTCCCCCAACCTTTAACAAAGAGGTGGGAATGAGGAAGACTCCCCATGCCACCAGATCACAACCTGCGAAGAAAAAAATAATACTGTCAAAGATCTTTGGAAAAAATAGAACCCTCCAGCTATGGCCAAGCTCACCAACAATACTCCAACCCACCTCTTCCATCTAGCTACTAGCCACTTCAATAGACAGAGCCTCCACCTTAGAAGGAACTTCCACCTCTATAGAAAGCGGGATAGAGGTGTTAAGAGGGAAAGGAACCTTCACCTCAAAATGAGCTTCCACCTCAATAGGAAGTGGAGTAGAGGAGTAATGAAGATGATAAACCATTAGCTACCAAAGATCACTAGTGTGCAACCCCACCTCAATAGGGATCCCACACAGGACCACACCAAATGAACCATTACCACTCTCCCACACAAATGAAGGAGCTGTGGAACCCAAAAAGAGGCCCACACGTGAGGGTCCCAGGAATAGGCTATCTCAACAAGATCCCAAAGGAGGACCCAAAGTAGCCTCTCACCATCAAAAAACTTCTGAAGAAACAAGGGTCATCTCCTCTCCAAAATAAAGGGGAAAAGAACCCCCCCAAGCCTTTATCATCGCAGAGAGCCCAAACCCTAAACTTGAAAATCTCGACAGGAGAAAGGTCAGGGCATCAGACGCATAAGCAACATCCTCCCACCAAAAACTCCCATAAACCCCCACTTGGGTCACCGTACTCATCTTTTGAAGTGCCCTCCTCCTCTTCGAAACCAAGGACCCTACTTGCTCTGCTTCTGTCGGCTCTGCTACCGCCCGTGCACACCATCCCTTGAAAGTACAATTAGTTTATAACTGCATCTAGGCAATTGTTGAAAACCATCACATTTAGGACAAAATCCTTTCAAACACATCATCTTATAGTTAATGCACTCATCATCTCTTCTACATACTACACTTGAAATAAATTCTCTCAGTGACTCAGGAGGTGCTTGTAGACCATATTCTTGCAAAACATCATTAGTGTGAAAAGTACAACATATATAATGATAAATATCATAATGCATGTAAATTCAACATGGACACTACAACAACACATAGTACGTGCATGATCAATCTTAATATAAAATGGTTTTTTCATCTCAAAAAATCTTTGGAAAATTTTAATTTGGGAAAAGCTTTAAAGAAGCCTTTCATAAAATTGTGTTTGAGTCATGTCTAAATAGTGTTTTGGATGTGATTCACAGTTTCTAAATCCAATTCACCTTCTAATAACATCTCTTTGGTTGGGTGAAACCCTTGTGTTGTCCTACGAAAATTTGTCAATTAACATTCTTAGTGCGTCGACAACAACCTTGTCCTTGCATGGGAGTCTACTTGAGAATGCTCAAAGAGAATTATTGCTAGGATCCCAAATTTTCTCTCACCTCTCTAAGGCATTGTGCAATGTCATTCTACTTATCCGTAATGACTTTCTTGTTTTGCTTATTAAATGAGATTTTTCATTTTCTTTCCCATTATGGTTGATGTGAGGATACATCAAGTAACATTAACATCTTTTGTGTGTTCTTTCATACCAATGGCTTGGTATGCATCAAATATATTTCTCACAATAGTTCTTTCACTGCTATTTTTGGTTGTTCTTAACCCCAAAATTCTCATTGTCTCTCTAAATTTCAGATTTTTAATCATTTCAACAACTAATTGGCATCTTCCACTTTGGTTTAGATTTTCAAAATAGTTATTCCAAATTATTTTAAATCTTCTTCTACAAGTTCTTTCAAGAATTTTATTATGCATTGGCCTCACAATATTTTTATCAATGTCAATCAGAAACTTTGATTTTTCATGAATTATTCTATGAGGTGTTAAGATATGTGCATGCTCTTGGTTTTCATTAGGTACATTATGTGTGTTAATCACATCAAATTGAAGTGGTGTATATTCTTCAAATTCATTAGTTTCATTCATCACATTTATTTGAAATGGAGTATGGCCATTGCATTCATTAGGTGCATTCATCAAGTGCATTTGAATTGGTGCGTATTGATCATTTAGATTTGGTGCATTAGATACATTTATCATGTCAATTTGTATTGTTTCATGTTCATCACTATCATTAGGTGCATTATATGACATACCTCCATGTAACCTCCTCATACACTCCCTTTGTCTTATCTTTTCTACCTCTCATTGTTCATTTATTCCTCTCTTGTTCTTTCCCATTACATTAATATTGATTATCCTATGTACATAACATCATGATAAAAATCCATAATCAAATAGAAAGAAAAAAAAAAGAGAATAATTTTATTATAATCTAAAGTAACAAACCAAAAAATAAAACAAATCAATCATTTCGAAGAAAAAATGACAAAAAAAATGCAAACCTGATTGTTACTGTCCCGAAAACTGATGCCAAATAGTGTAGTGGGACCTTCAAACAACTTGTAGTGCTAGTTTCCAGGCCTATGGGAATATATTATATAGATTTTCTCATAACACATACAGGTTATGGAAACCTAAAGCCGATGTTAAAATTTTCCACATAGCCCGTACATCATATGAAAAATTAGAGGTTCGACTCTACTTCTCCATAACCCGTATGGGTTCTGTAAAATAGGAACCCCAAAGAGAGAGAGAGAGAGAGAGAGAGAGAGAGAGAGAGAGAGAGAGAGAGAGAGAGAGAGAGGAAACAAGAAGAGGCACACATTTATATATACATAAAACTATAGATATGCATATATACTTGAACATAGACATATTATTATATACATAAATTTAGTGTATTCTTAATTTATTACCATGTGTTTTGATTTATTCATAACCCATACATGTTCTGTAAAACATAAATTACATGTGTTTACATCTCCAAAACACGTACGAGTTTTGAAATTTTTGAAGTGTACTTTTTTCTTTTCAAAACTCGAGTGGGTTATGATGGACACAAAAACCCATACACTTTTTAGGCTAGGAAAAAGGGTTAGTAAACAAGCCTAAGGCTTGAAATATCATTTTCCCTCCATTTTAGTCCCTTTACATATTTTTTCATCTTCCAACATGAATTCTCGATTTCATCATAACCAGGTTTACAAATGATCAAGTGGGTATCTCTGAAATTACCACCATAATCTTACACATGTCCTCATTTTTCTAACCATATAAATTTTTCAATTTTGGGACAACATTAACATAGTGAAATTTAATTTTCTTTACTAGTGTCTTGACAAGCCTCACAGACATATGTCTACCATTTTTTTAATAAATTTTGATCTACTCAACCAATTGCAAAAAAAATTACATATTACTATTCTACACTTGAATCTATATACTTAAAAAAAAAAAAACATTGCATTTTTTATTGTTTTGATGCAAGTTATGCCCAACGCATGAACAGGTACCAAATTTTCAGGATGCGGTCACTTCCAAAAATCATCAAAAAAAATTGCTCAACAAAAAATTATGAAAAAATACACAACTTCTAGATCTCAGTCTTAGGAACAAATTTTTGTGTGCGGAGGGTTTGAACCTCTTAGTATTATCCATTTTTCAAAAACTTTAGTAGTTGAGAAACTAGATTCATATTACTTAAATTCTTATTCTTTACACATTTTCTAATTTTGAGTGCAAGACCCTCTAATTTCTCTTTGAAGTTCAGGCTTACCCGATTTTACAAAAAAAGTAGCCACTTATACCCTCCTTTTTACACACCATCATAGTGCACTTACCCCAACATCAAAAACAACAAAAAGATAGAACTAAAAGAAATAGAAAATAATATGCATGGGGATTTAACCTTCTTCCATTCTTGATTTATCTCCTTTAGGGTTTACAAGAAAGAGTCCTTTCATGATGGGCACTAAACTGAGGCCGAAGTGGAAGGTCCCTCTTTCGCCATCTAAAGAGATGCCTGCAAACTAGTCTCCTATATTTTCCTTCTTTTTCCTTTCATGTACTCAAGCTCGACTAGAAGGGTTTTGAAAAAGGTCATTGTCTTTTCCATCATCTGTTTTCTGAAGTGGACAAGTTTTGCAAGATTTTTATTTACCTGGTTCTAATTAGATTTAACATTGGCCAAAGTCAACAATATTTCTTGTTTCTCCTTGTCTAAGGGAATCAAGGTCTTCAATTCACAAACTTTATCTTCTATAATGTCCCAAATATCTAATTTCATGGCAATATTATCAGTCCCTTCCCAAATATGACCATCCACAATAGTTTGAGACCAATCTCTAGCTTTAGCCTTAGCCTCTACAATAGCTTCTAGTCTATTAAAATTTTTATTAGTTATATGAAATTATCTAATTAACCATTTAGTGATGGTTTTTTGACAGTTATGAAGGATGCATAATTTACCCACTTTATCCACAATGCAAGGGAATTTTTTTTCCTATTGATTCCTTTATTTTACCTATAATTTTTGACTTATTAGTCTCTGATGCAATGGACCAAACAAAAAGGGTATCAAACTTAGTGTTGGAACCTTATTTAAAGTATGCCTACTCAACCTACTACACCATAGAAAATTCTTCATCATCTTGCTTCCTTATTCTACCTATTGAGCTATGGTACATGCAATGTACCAATTTGAAAATATAAGCAATCTACTTTACAAGAACATTCTCCCACTTCCTCTAGTGTTATATTATTGACTTGTAAGTTGATTTATTGCATGTTTTTCTTTGTTATCTCCTTGGGTCTACTTCCCCTTGGCCTTATTCATCTTAGTTTGGACCTCTTCCTCCTTTATTATAAACACAAAGTCCTTTAATATACTAATATAATAATTCCACCAATCGACATGGTATTCAATTTTTCATGTCTAAATTTTCTTTCCTTTTTGAACCTCTTTCTAATTTGTTGTGGTTAAAAAAACTGAAAACAAATCCATCTTTCCAATCCATGTACAATATACTTCTCCTCAATAAAAATATACCTAAAAATTATACACCTTGATGTCATTTCATCACCCAGAAAAAAATCATTTAATAATTAAAAAAATAAGCAAGAAAGAAAAATTGAAATAAACCATAACTTGATATTTAAATGTGATTTATAATAAGATAGTAAACCAAACTAATATTTAGTTTGAAGCTTAAAGCTTGTCTCTACTCCTTAGAAAAAATATAATATCTAATATTATAAATTCTAATAAAAAACCCTTATTACGCCGAAGACATTTCTTATATGAAATGCATCCGGATGGGTTAAGGGATCGAGGGTGCACAGGCTCCAATAGCCGTGCAAGACGATTGAAACATCCCGCACCGTTGATCATTTTCCACTTTTTGCAATTTATTTATTCTGCACTGCAAAGAATAATTGTTGTCGTTGGATTACTGGCTTAATGGAATGGTTGCTACACTGTCTTAACCATGATCAAGGGTGAAGTTAACCCTGCTTACACTATATAGTCTACCAAAGCACGCGTTACTTTATGCAGCTAACGAATTTGTCAGAAGTGACTGACGAATTAACTGACGAACAAAACCAAAACACAGGTTGTACCACCGTCAGGTGTACCAAACACAGGTTGTGCATAAAATATCATGGCCTGCTTTGTCCATAGCGATTGACTCTCAATTTCCCTTTGTGACTAATAATAAGTTCCACCATTTAACCTTTACTAACAAGGATGAATCATATCACCTCTCTCTGTGTGACTTGCAAAGGTGAACCATCATGGTATGTTGAACAGCTTATGAATTATGGTCCATGAAAACCTATGTACACTATTAATACCCTTCATTAAAGAAATTAATGGCTTTTGAAAAACTAAATTACTAATTACCACGCCGCTTGTAAACAAGGATTGTAGCTGCTAAGTCTAAATTTAGACACAGTACAAGATGAACGCTATTTAATGTTCAAATTAACAGATAAAATGCAGTTAGAATCACGATCCCTCTATGTTCTTTACGGGGATTTATAAAATGGGTGCCCAATAACGAGGCCATTTTATTTCCACTAAAATCAAAATTATAAACTCTTGTGGAAATTTAGATTATTAATAACAACAATACTGTAAAAACTGTTAATAGGTTTTTGAACAAGGCAGCCATAAAAACATTATCAGACATTTCAACAGACGGCCATACAAACCTGAACCCTTGGAAGCTGTGCACAATTCAACAAGTGGAAGAGCTGAAATCCATTATAAAAACGTTACCAATCTGGAGCTGTGTAATTGTCCCACCCATTATGTATTTCTAGGCACTAGAAATGGACACGCATTTGAGTTCCCATTTCAGAATACTTGCGGCTTCTTACTTCGTCTCTGTCCTCTGCAATAACATTATCCATCTATGACAAAGTGGTGGTTCCCTTGGCAAAAAGAAAGGGAATAAAAATAACACAGCTGAGAAGAATAGGCATAGGCATAGTTATTTTCATAGTTGGAATGGCAGTAGCGGCCATAGTGGAAAGAAAGCGTCTGAATGCAGAGGAAATTTCAGCAATGTGGTTGGTTCGTCAACATGTGATAATGGGGTTCTTGTTCTCCTCGGCAGGGTTCTTTAGTGTTTCTTCTTGTCCAGGGCATGTGTGAGATAATAATCTTGTCGCTTCCACGTATCAACCATTGCAGAACAAATGGACGGGATGTGATGATTGACGTGCTGTTTGCAAAGGCCACATGAGGTTTTGTCATAGAATTGGCAGACAATTTCAACGTTGCCAAAGTCCATTCTCTCCTGCCTCCAATGGCATTGAGATTAACTAGTGTATTAAATGTGATTAGGCAACCCAATTTGTATTATATCTGTACCTGCCACTTTATTTTTATTTTTTTTAGTTACGACATCTCACATAAATATAATTTTTAATTTTGGTCAATATAATTAGAATATTTATTTATTACGTTTAGATGTGAATGGGGAGTGAAATTGGTATCAAATACTAGCAAATACTTGCCTATGAACAAGATGATTATATTTAAAAAGTGTTTAAGAAATTAAATAATGACATATCTCTTTGTAGACTAGATCGTACTTACAATGTATGTTATAGGTGTATGATCAGTCATTGTGTTTCAAATTTTTGTTTATAAATTGAAGGATATTATTATGTTATTTATCTATGTATTTGTTGAATGTTTCAAAATATACATTTAGTGCATGTTACAAAATTGATTGATATCCATTTCAATTTGATTATTATGAATATTCAAGATTTAGTACGTTTTAAATATATAATTGATATGTTATCATTGGTGTTAATTCAAACTATATTAATTTAATGGATCATGAGTATTATCATAAACATTTTTTAAAATAGTTTAAATAATTCATTTAAAAATTTATCAACCATATAAAAAGACTAAAAACTTAATCTTTTTAATATTTTAATACATTAACATATGTTCTGCGTACCAAAATGCAATTGCTAGTTTATATGGATACGTATATCACTCTACTTCTTACGTATATCATAGTTTTTCACCAAGACATCAGCAAACGATATTACTCTACTTCTTATGTATGATATCATGGCTTAAGGGAGGCAGGCAATATGTAACTCTTGCCAAGTGTAATGAAGGACGGAAAAAACAGCATAATCAAGATAGTCAATATGGCATAATTGAGCCACGGAAATTTTACTGTTTCTGTGTACTCATCTCAGTTTTGTTAATTTGTTACAACCTTTTTTTATTTTCAATTGTTGGCTGAGTTCGAAGGAGACAATAAGCGTTGGGTTTCACAAGTTTTGTATTTCTCCCTGATTTTTAATGGGGAGAGTGGTGTGAAATGGCTGTTCTTAAGAGGCCAAGGATAGTTTGGTCTTTGCATCTGTGAGTGTGAATATTTATTGGCCCAGACATGAATATAAGTAATCGAATGCGTCACTTCTAACTATGGTCCATTTTAATAATAATAATAATAATAAAAGAATCGGTCACACTCAACGTATCCCCATTCATCATGTCCATCGTTTTATTGCTTATTTTAATGGCTTCAAAACAAAATATTCTTGGTACTCAATAATAATGAGATGTCTGCATTCCTTGTATTCTTTATGGTGTTTGATATAAGTTCAGCTCATTGGCAGCTCTCATTGAATATTAATTGGACTGAATAAAGAATTTCAAATCATACTAACTATGCAGCACATTTAGAGTAGTGAGATGAAACATGACGAAAATAGTTGTAAATGAGGAAATAAACAAACCCTTTTTAACAAAACATTATTATTAAAAGAGAGTTTTTAGATTAAAATTGTATAGAATTTTGTTTATTTATATTTAGTGTATTATATGTGGTCTAAACTAATGATATTAATTGTAGATAAATAAATAATAACAAATCTTATGAAAAGATATATTTATTAGTGAAATTGTTTTGCGTATAAATTTTCTAGATAATGAAGATGATGAAAAATAAAAAGAAGAAGATGAAAAAGAAGATGCCAATAAATAAGATCAAGGTCGAGAACAAGAAGTAAGAAGACGAGGAGATGAAAAGGAAGAAGAAAATGATAAACAAGGAGGACATAAAAACAATAATATTTTTCCATGCATTTTCACTATTTGAAAAAATGTGAAAATGGTGTCCTCCTAAATGAGATTCTAATCAAGGCTTCCAAAGGTACACATAAATGTTAAAGAAATAGAACAAAAAGTGTCAACACTAATAGAAGTTACCCATTAGTCTGAAGGAGAAAACCATAATAAAGAGGAAAGTGGATGAATACAAATTTCTAACAAAACATAGTTCTACCTAAGTTAGGTGCAAAGAAAAGAAGCATCTTAAATAATGTCAACATTGTAGACAAATATGAAGAACCTAAGAACAAGGACAATACTAAAGGACCTCATTAAATGGAATTATTGTATGTTTGAAGCTGCCACATTAGAAGATGAATATTTTGTATAGAAGTATTCATAATTAACTGGTATTGAGGATGACACTTTTGTAAAGATAAAGTGAATAGTGTGTACCTAACCTTATATTGCATTTTTGGAATATGAGTAGTCTTGTTATGGCTTTCTTATCTCGTAAATATGCTAAATAATTATTATTATAATCATATAGAGAATTTTTTTTTATAGTGGGGGTTATAGTTAAGTATCTAAGTTAGTGGAGGTGGAAACTAAGAAATAATTGGGTATGTATAGGATTTAGTTTCTCACTATTATCAACATGTAGAGTATTATCCTCTAATTAAAGGTTATTGGAGGAAGCTTCTTCAAAGTGGACTAAAAGGTTATCCCCTTCATATGAAATACTATTATCGGATATTTAAAGCATGTTTCTTATTATATAAGTTTCTATTGTGCAAGTTATTTCACATTAGATATGCCTTAAAAGCTTATATTTTAGATATTTTATAACAATAAAGTCATCATTATTATACATAAATCACATTGGTTGGAAAGATTTGCATGTGGCAATATACATACTTCCATGTAGCATGACTGCATGTACCAATTGGCATGGTCTCGCAATCGATGTGACCCTACTACATCTAATACAACACTTGATTGGTTGCAAATACATATGCTTTTTCTCATTTTCTATAGAAAGTTTCTTTATAGTGAGCCTACATAAGATAGTCTTTCCCCTCAAGTTGGATAGCTAAGAATTGTGCATCTTCCACCTTTTCCAATGGAATCCTCTAAGCTCTTAAGGATTAATCGAGCACATTTGTTTGAAGGCCTGGTCAACAATGATATACATACTCCATTATATCATGATTCTTATACCACTATAGTGATCCTATTTATGGAAGTGAATTGTCCACCAATACAATAGTCAATTTGTAATGGGTGAATATGCTTCCTTTCTTGGAAATTTCTCTCATTTTTGGTCACCAGGAAAATCATAAAAAAAATCCATTCATTTAAGTTTCTAAAGAAGAATTTACCCTCAAGTCAAATATCTTTAAAAATTAGACACCTTGGTGTTGTTTCTTTGACTAGAAAATCATCATTTGCCAATTAAATAAATAGTCTTAGTGTTGGATATGTGAAGCACAACACTCATTCTCTTTTCCTTACAAGTGTCTATTGGCCATTCATATTTTGGATGAGAGAATAATGGTTATATATTGGAAAATATTTATGTTGTAATTGTATAGTAAACCTAGATTAATAAAGATTTTTCCCTACTTAGAAATTGGATGTATTTTTATAATGAACCACAATAAATTGTGTGACTTGTCTACCCTTATTTGTTCTCCATTTTAATTTGATTTATGCACATTCATTTTGTTTGAGATTCTTCATTTATACTCCATAAAATTAAAATAAATCATAACTTGTTAGTTTAAGTAAAATTCATAATAATGAGTTTCGATATATTTGACTCTATATTAATATGACATTACTATTTAGTGTTACTCTTTGACTCGTTAAAATTTTAATGTTCAATGTTCATACTTATAACTTTCCATTGTTCTTTTTTTCAAAGAACTATGTTATGAATCTATGGTATTTCTTAAAAATTATTAAATTATATTAAAAAAAAATTTCATCTCTAAGTACTATCATCTCCTATTTTTAAAAATAAGTCATACTAGTACCGGTACCAAAGACCTCCAAGTCTCCCTGTCTCTAAGTAACCTTGCTTAATTTAGATATAAATTAAATGTATCTCTTCCACAACTTTTGTTCAATATAAATTATACTCAATAAACAATTACAAATCATACAAAGTCCATAGCTATTTGATGTTAATGAAATGAAATGTTAAAAATTTTGTATTATATGGAAATTTAATATGCCCATTTTTACAAGAGAGTACGTAAGAGAGCTTTTAGAGTAGAATTGTATATGAGTGGTTTAATTAACATTTCATATATTATATGATCTATTTTTTTATTCATATTTTTCAATTAGAGTGTGTTATCTAATCTCTGCACAATTATAAATATTTCTAATAATTTGGTATAAGTAGGATAGAAATTTAGTAAAATAGGTTATTTATTCTAGATTTTATAATTTAGGTTACTAACTTTGAAAACATATATCCACACACTTACATATATGTTGACTAAATAAATGCATCCTTGTTAAATATAGATGAGTCTATAAATGAATTGAGGGCATCCATGGAGTGATAAGGACACTTTCATGTGAGCTTATGACATCCACCCTACTTGTGGTGTTCAATAATCCACGTACAACAACATTAAAGAAGAAGGATTTCCCTTTGTTGTAGATCAATTTGTAGTGACTAATAGTCTACACTCAATGGGATACTAGGTAATGAACAAAACTATACTCAAGAAACTTAAAAATAACTCATCGCCAATAATGTAAACTCAACTCTACATCCACCCAAACACAAATTATAGAATACCCTTTGAATATTAAAAAGAAATGGAATTTGTTTCATTATATATTTCTTCTTCCTTACACATGATAAATTTTTCTTCTCTTGTTCCTTCTCACACATACATTTTCTTGATTCTATGAGTACACTATCGCCTTCTTGTTTTCTCTCAAAATGGTATCATCTTGCAATTATAGTATCTAGCCCTAAGTGCTTCATCAATTCAATCTCATTACCCACATGTTGAAATATTGGCCTCTGCTATGTCAAGTTTCCTTCTTCTTATTTATCTATTCTCTTGTGCATCTAGTGAATACCCTATGTTTACATACACTCATTATTTAATGCCTCTTATCGTAAATTGATTTCTCTCTCTAAAATATGTTCCCTTCTCTCTTATCTATTCTACCTATTCAATATGTATACAACTTATATTTCTTTCTTTCTAGCACCTCATCTCATCTCTTCATGTATATTTTCTTTCTACCTATTTGTCTACTCAATCTCCTGATAGTGTATCTAAACTTCATCTTCTCTTCTTCCCATGCATAATCTTCAAATATTATGTCTGCAATTCATCTCCATGTCACTAACTATTTTTGTGCTTAAATTACTCCCGCTTCTTGAAAATTCATATATTCCCTTCTTTAGAAACTTTTATCCATTTTTTTTCCCATTCTATATCCCACCCAAATTATATAAACATTGTAACTTTTCTTGCATATATTATTGTCTCATATCATACTATTATTTTTTATGTAGATTTTTTTAATCATATCTCCCTTAGCCTTTCATGTAACTATTCATCCTACACCTTTAGTTAATGTACCTAGATTTCTCTTGGATCATGTTTTGTCATTTTTCCACATGCATGCTAGGCTCTTATTAGCACAATAAGGAATAGTTTAATGGCTCATTCAACCTATTTTGATAACTACCTCCTTTAGAACACTATCCTTCTAGTAATAATATATCCCCTTGAATAATATGTGGCCTCTTCAATATATAACACTAGACTTGGGAATTAAATTCTTTCCCCCTCATATGTGCTCTATCCATTGTTATAAATTAAAAACAAACAAAAAAACCTACTTTATGATCATTGATATCTCCAATCACCTCCTTTATGTTCTCAAAAAATCTCACTTGTTTCCAAATAATTCTCATAACCAATTTTATACTCAAATATGTCTACCAATTTGGTCATTTAATCATCCTTACCACTACTTGTAATGTCCTCATGTCCTCTAGACTACTATAACCCTTCTTCCACTTAACCCACTTTCTATGACTTCTCAAGCTCTTTCCTAACAACACATAGACCTTAATGACTTGTTAGTATATCACTTTTATCTTTACACATATCCATGTGAAAAAAAATTATTTTTACTTTATAAAAAAATCTCTCCTATAGTTTTTTAGGAACACATCCACATTTGCAATGGGAACCTCTATAATTTATTCCTTGTCTCATCTTACCTATTTCTATTCAGCCATGACCCTTCTACTCTACAAGAAATCACCCCTACACTCACTAGTTTATCATCAACCTCCACTATTAGTTTTGTAAACTCCCAAGTCATCATATTAATATTCATATGGTATTCTCTTGTTGCAAGTACCATCATTCCTTATTTATTTTAATCATCAACAAATGATTCCCTCATGTTACTCTAAAACTGTAGAAGCCTCCTTATTATTGTTGGGATGCTATCCAATAGTATCATCTTTCTCATTTTTGCAATCTCTCAATCATTCCATGGAAAAATATTTGTAAAAATCTAATACTTCCTAATGTTTTATGTACATTAATACTAAAAGGAAACTATGGTGTGGAAAACACTATGTAACACTAATCTAGTGAGGAAGCTAGTGGAAATTTTATTTAAAATTTTTAACTATTACAAAATGAGAAACACATTCACAAGGATAAAATGAACATGCATAAATATATTACAATATAACACAAGATATATTATGGGGAAAACCTTTTTAGGACAAAAACCCTACACTCCAAAAATGCAATGCTTTGTATTATAGTAACTTTAATGGTTTCAATAAGAATAAGTAAATGAAGAGATGATACAATATGATGAAAGTTTGCTAAAATGTCTATAAGGTCCACTGGGATTGTTCCCATATTTTTGTTGCTGTCATTTTTCTATTTTTTCATGTTTGGTTTGTTGATGGTATCATTTTGTTGGACTGCTATGATGTGAAAGGGTTTTAGGTCCCTTCAAAACATACTTTCCTTTAATAAAAAACTAATCATTTCAATACATTATTAGCATTTAGCATGTTTAGTAGGATCCTAAAAATAAAAACACGCAATCTAAATTAATTACAACCTCATCATAGTTCACATGTGAAAGAAAACATGACTTATACTCTCTAAGGCTCGCTTATATATAAAAATACAACTCAAGAGGTAGCTTATAGAGAAGATACATGATGTGTCATGGAAAAAATTTGGCACTATTTTTCAGCCACCTAAAAGAATAAAAATGACATGTTTACATATCCAAATGACTTCTCATTCAAACATCCTAAGTTGGGCACCTAAAATTTACAATCTTGAGGTACATCAGATTCTCTTTGTCATATTACAAATGTCATAAAAATATATCATAAATATATTGACATAGCTTACAACACTTATAGTTGTAAGAGAATCTATCAAAAATAATTATTACTAGGTGATTCTCTTATAACCTGTCATAACCCAACTTGGGCACCCATCTTCTCTGTGCAAAATATATCTCGTACCACTTGTCCAATATGACATAGAGACAATGATAGGTTTTCATAACGTGATAGTTGTTAAGATCCTTAAAGTAGGATGCCTATCTCCACACATGCTACATATGTGTCATACAATAATCACCATGTATAATTGCATAAGTGGATGGGCCCTAGTAGATGACTATAAATTTGTAGGAAATTGATCTATTAAAATAATAAATAAATTAAATAACCAATGTTAGGATGTAAAAAGATTGAGACATTGTAATCCAAACAAATACTCACTATCACTTTACTATATGTGGCTATTAGAACATTGCATTAGAATACATTACTTATTAGTTAGGTATCCATGCAACCAACTTCAGTATCACTTCTCAACAATATCGACTATGTATTCATTTATTTGTTGTGATTGAATTATATTATGAATCTCATTTTATTCTCTATTTTATTGTTTGGTATCAGAGCTACCAAGTGTTGTTGTACCTATGCAAAAATAGTGGGTGAAATAAATGACAACTGATTTTCATAGAAAATATGAGTAGTACAAAAGGTGTGAAGAGATGTTGATGTCATTGAAATAATGTATTGGCCATGAAGAAAAATCATCTACTCATAATGGACACATGAAATTGCATTTTCAAGAGGTGAAATGTGCATTAACTAATCCACTTACTATCTAGTCCACTTCCTTTATTATTGTTAGTAAATGAATTTGTCTCTTTTTTAAATTTATTTCTACACTCTATAACCCTCCAAGAAACATTAAATCTTTACTAACAAATGGATTAAACATAAGATATTTAACCCTCTGAATTATGGTACAGCTTCCAGAAATATTTTCAATGAATTTTATGAAAAAGAGTAATGCATTTTTGCAAACATCAAACTTTTGACCATAAAGTTGATAAGGCATAAATAGTAACTTTCATCAATATGACATAATTGCTGTGAATTGGAAACAAATAACATATCTGAAGCTCACAAACTTCAATAAGTAAACATTATACTAATCTAAGGCACAACTTAAACTAGAATTCAAAGAAAGATTAAGACATTCAACCGAGAAATTCTACTCAATGTAGGATATCCCAACAGAGATCCACCCAAAAATATAAACCAGCAAGATCTATATTGATAAGTTTCTTTTCATTCACTGATTCAAAAAACCTTAATCCAAGTTTTTATAGATAATTGCTAAAAAATTAAATTGTTCTATTATTAAGCATAAATAAAACTAACATCCCCCTTCAATAGTTTTTTTTCCTAGCTTTATATAGCCATCGGTTATAAATTTCAAAAATAATAATGTTTATGAAACTCCTAGAGTTTCCACCCAGAACTGCTTCAGATAACTAAAAATATGCTAAAAATGGAAAATACTAGAAACTCAAAGCAACGACCCAAAAAGAATGGAAAATAACCACTAATCATGGCTGAGTTGGATGCCTTAGATTAAATTATGGGATGACCCGGGTGCACATGCCTACTTCAACTCTTCGTGAGCCAATGATGCGCGATAACTGTGGCATGATATGGTAGGCTAATGAGAGCAATTCTCTGCCTGATAACTTTCCTATCTTTGCATATTTGATCCACCCTTGATCTATGAGACTCGAGGTGATCTACACAGATGACCAACATAGCCTCAGAGTTAGCTATGGAGGTGAGATCTTATGTTGTGAGCTCTTTGCTATCTCTGATAGCTGTTATACCTGCCTCCAACTCCTGAGTTATTTTCTTTGCTTTCTTTATATCCTGAGTTCCCTCATCCATTAGAAAAATATTTAGGCACTTCAGATCCTTTTGCATGGTATCAATCAAGCCCTTAAGATCATTAAGTAAGCGGGTCACCCCATCACATCTATCCTTGATGATTGAATTTCTCCATTAAATACTCTTCACAGAAACATACAGGACCTCCTCATTCAAGCCATGAACTGGCTTTTCCATAAGGAATTTAGACACTCCGTAGTGATCAATCTCTGCTAGCTAAATGATTATACTAGTCCATTTCTTCTTTTCTTTCCTCCATTCTGCCAGTTCATCCAACAATTCTGAGATGATTTTTGTCATGATTCCATGAGTTTCAATTAAATAAGTGATTTAATCACTTCCCCATTGGATCATCCCTATGACCCACTTGTTAAAAACATCTACCACTAGTTTATTTCTTTTAATTTGGTCCAGAGTTTTGTGGACTTCTGGTGAACAAGGGTTGAATGCATGAGGCACCTGGGCTAATGGAACTGGATTAGGCTCTTGGATCGCTTGAATAAATTCTACCAATCGATGTATGGTAGCCTTTAATTCCTTCTTGTCCCTTTCATCTTTGAAAGTCTTGTGCAGTATCTTTTGTGTAGAAGAATCCAGGTGTTTTTCATCCACTGCCCTACTTGCCACTCCCAAATCTATCTTTTCAATAGTAAAGTCCTCAACAGAGGCTTCAGATACATGTTTGTTAGACTTCGGTATTGCTCGTTCTACTATCCACCTCCCAATTTTCTCATCTACCTCTATCATTGACTCCATCTTAATTCTTTTGGGTTTCACTATGGCTCCCAAGCACTTACTTGCAATGTCCTCTACCAGAAGAGTTATCGGTAGGACATTCTATTTCCTGCTGATAGAGCTTCCCATCCAATTGAGAGTGGGAGATGGATTTTCCAAGGTGTCACTCACCACAGTTGCTGAGGGTTTTCCAAAATCTGGCTGACTGCTCTTTGGAGTCACTGTGTCTTCTCCCAGGCTATCTGAACTAGCTTTCTTTGACATATGATTATCCATGAGATTGAGGTCAATGACCTCTTTATCATCAACTAGCTTATCACTTTCCTTAATAACTCTACCCCTTAAGGTCCTTCTTACTAGTGAAGAGAAAGTAGAGGCTTGTTTCAAAGGATCAGCTGAAGATTTCTTCTTATTTCTAGCTTTGGAGGTACCTGCAAGGGAAATATTTTTGTCAGCAGAATCAATGGGTTTGACAATAGAATCACCATGTGCTGCTCTTCTTAGGTTATGTCTTCTTGAAACAAGAGGCTTCTTACTATTGACCCATTTCCCAGTTCTTTTAATCACATTGAGGGTCTTGATTATTATGCTCTCTCTCATTAATACCCCAGTCTATTTTAGTTAGTGGCGTACCCCTGACTCTAGTTTCAAACTAATCATCAATTACCTCTACACCATCATCTTCATCTACTGCTATGATATCAATGTGAATATTTAGGGCAACAATCTATCCTAAGGTAAACCTTGACTAGGTTCTTCTTACTTCAAAATCATCAGCACAACCCTCCTAGTAATCCTCTATTTGGGGAATGTGTTGGAACTCAGAGGGAAAATTGAAATGTTGAGTAGCATATCCTCTACTATCAAAATCTTTTTTGAGTGCAAATGTTTTCAAATTCAATTTCCTTAATTCATGCTCTAGATTTACAACATCTGAAGAAGTTTTGCAAGTATAATACCCTAATTCAACTGGGAAGCTGGACTTTGCTCTGCCTTTCCTTTCCTTGACTTCTTTATGAACATATGCCAATTGACAAGCCACTTCTAAAATGATCAAGATATCAAAAGAATATCTGGGCAATTTGAATGGCTCCCCTTCAAAACCACCTACTCTGAGATATGTGAATCTTCTGAATTGGATGAAGAAACTTCCATAAGTATTGAGAAAGGTTTTTGCCTCCTCTGACATTCTTTTCTCAGTGTTCCCTTGCAGTTCATATATCAACTTCCCAAAGAAAACCCCATTGACTTTTAGAAAACTATCAACATGATATTCTTTTTGCAGGTGAGGGTAGTAACTGTAGACTTTCATATTAGGGAGGGGCTATTCATGGAAAAGGCCTTTCCACTCTATAGTACAGGCTAAAATGTAGAACAAGTAAGAGGACATGTGAAAGCTATTGCCATGTTGGTGAATAGATTTGTATTCCTCTTTTAAAATGAAATCAATAAAAGATCTATACCTCTGAAGACAAACAATTCATCAACAGTTGGGTAAGCATCAGATATTGCTTCCCTTTGAATTTTAAACGTTCAGCTTCCTTGTAGGATAATCAATGAATTATCAACATAAAATTAAATGCATACACTCTTAACCAGAAAGTGTAGAAGGAACACTCAGATACTCCTAGGTATTGAGGTGATCTCAAGAATAATCAAACAGTAGATTCAAACTACGAAGAAACAAAGATCAACTAATCTGCTTCTAAAAGAATGGTGTTTAGGAAGTAAAATGACTGAAGAGAGATAACTAGAAAGAATCCAGAAGTGACTAAAAATAAATAATATGTGCATAGATGAAATGTACCAACTCTCAAAGTAATTGATACATTACTAATTTCAATTCAAAGATTTAAATCAAACTATGCATTTATATATTTATACCTTATCGGATCAAAGTCTCATCAAAATAACTCATGAATTGTTTCTTTGATAACAAAACTTTAAAAGACTGCTAAAACCATCTATTCAGGAAAACTATCAATTTTTCTATTAGTATTTTCTAACTCTTAAAGCGTTTAATGCTCCATCATTTATAATTTTAAGTCTAAGAGAGCCTCCAGAAAAACCCGGCCTCTTGGACACATAGCAGAAAACAGTTAACATAACAAGATGCACATTTAGGCTAAATTTTTAAAACATATGTCCTCAAAATAGAAAATGCTAGAAAATCACCTGGAACTATGCCATCTTCACTCATGGATCCTTTGACGTGGTATTGTCAACCAACTCCCAAGTTCTAAAATCATTCACAAGCTCCTATGCTAGCTACAAGTGCAAGTTTTTTAACACCATTAACTTCATGCAAACTGCATTCTTTTCCCATTTTAGTTCCCAGATTCTTTGTAACTACTTAGGCAGTTGTCCTCTGTTCAACAGCAACATGGATTCCATGTTGGCAATCTTGGTAAAGTCTTGAACCATTAACTCTTCATTCTCCTTCAAAGCTCCCATGGTATCAATGAAGACTTTGACTATGGCATCAGCATCACTATTTCCTTCATCAATTTGTAGGATACCTGATGGACTCACTATCTTGATATATTTCAAGGCATTATCATGCATGTCCTTTACCTCTTCTCCTATTGCCCAAATTTGTGAAATTGAGGCTTTGAATAATGAACCTTTCCAGCCAAAGTTTTGCTTCAGAATAAACAACATATAGGGATCAACGAGCTTCATCAGATTATCTGCCAAGAATTGGGTTACCCCATAAGTTTCTATATCTCGTATCTGAGTACAAACTACTGCACATTTTTCCTCTTCCAATTCCTAGGTAGGAATCAGAGTTTGAACTTCACCAAGTAAAGCCTCACCATCCATACAAGTGGACACAAACTCTTGTATGAAAGTGCAGCCCTCATCGGTGATGCCATCTATCCAGGATTTCATAGTTTCTATTAGGGCTTTACCATAATGCATCTTCTTTACCAGCTTCTTGCTCTCTGCTAAGTTAGGATCAAAACTTTGTGGGGATTGGGCGAGAGGCAATGCTCCAACATCTCTGAGGGAAGAAATGAACTTGGCCATAGTGAAAACAAGTTGTTTTAGTTCACACTTCTCACTTCCATCTTTTTGTGACTGGTTCAACATATGATCAGCTGAGAACTTGAAGATATGATCTTTTGAGTCTCTAGTCAAAACCCCTAGTTCCACTTTCATAAATTTGAAGTCTTTTGCTTCAGGTTCACAGGCTCCTTTAGGCTTGAAGGTCGATATTTCTACTATTACCTTTCCAGTACAGGGATTAGTAGAAAGTCTTGCATCACTTTTCATCCTCTTAGCTTTAGGAGTTCAAACATCATACTTGGTGATGATTTCTTTCATGGGTAGTGAAACTAGTTTGTAGCTCTTCCTCTTATTTACTGAATCCATTAGCTAGGGAGGAATTGGATTAGAAACCATCTGGTTATTAGGTGTTTTGGTAGGTGTGTTCTCAGCTTGAAGATTCTCTAAATTATTGGTAGGTACCTCCTGACTCTTTCTTTGTTGCTCTGGTGAAAAGGAGACCTCTTCATCATTGATTTCAATATCAATGTAATCAGATATAGGAGATGCCATCTGAGAGATACTTTCCAACCTCATTCTAGCTCGTGTTCTGAGTTTTGTAGGATGACCACTGAATGTTGCCCTTTTCTTAGGAGATGAGACCTTACCTACATTAGGAACCAAAGGAGACACATTAGGCAAGTCATGGTTCATATTTATTGAAATAGCGTCTACATTTCTCTTTTTAGGAGGGGAGTTCTTTGTTCTTTTCTGATTCTTCTTTGTCAGCCAAGCTTCTATAATCCTAAAAATAGTTCTAGCCCTTAGTTTTATATCATCATCTTCTTTTCATGTCCAATCTATAGCCAGGGGATTCTCTGTTCTTGAAATATCGACCTCTGAGACAGTGATTTCAGAATTATCTTCCTCTATCCCACTTATATCAAATTTCAATTGTAGCAACTAAATTTGTGTTATCATGAGTCTTGAACAATCCCTTTTCATTACTGCATGTTCATCACTGAGGTCTTCCCAAAGATCTTCAAGGTGTGAACTAGGAGATGGGTGAATGCTTAGACTTACAAACCATCTAGCAAATCCTTTACTATCAAAACCCTTTCTTGGTTGATTAAACTACATATGGAAGCTCACCAAATTGCTACCTATCATTGAGGCATCCACCATGTTATTGCAAACCAAGGCTCCTAATTTAATTGGAAACATCAGGCCCATTTTTCTTCTAGAAAACTATTCTTAATCACTACAAACAATTGCCTACATACCGCGGCTAATACAAACCAATAAAAAGAAAATCTAGGGAGTCTGATAGGTTCTTCATCAAACCCTCCAATCCAAATATAAGTAAAATGTGGAAACTGAACATAAAAACTCCCATAGGTTTGGACTAGCTTCTGGGCTTTCAATGACATTTTTTGATTTGAATCTCTTGCCAATTGTTGACACAGTTTCCCAAGAAAAACATCATGGACTCATCTGTAATCTCCTGAAACCCTATCTTTTCTCAACAAAGGATAGTACTCAAGAATAGTTAAATCTTCATTTCATGGGGCATGTGGAATTGCTCCCAAATCTTGTGTGCATGCAAGACAATAAATCAAATAAGAGGACATGAAGAAATCTTTCTTAATTGCTTGAGCCTGCTTTAGTTGATCCCTCAAGGCACTGGAAATGATTTATGCCTAATCCAGGTACTGCTTCCCATCCAAAATTATTTCTATGAAGTGAAATATCCACTCTTCAAAGAGGAGAACCTGCTCTAAACCCTTTACTCGGTGAAGTAAAACCATCACATCATGAATAGGTGGCTTAATATGGTTCTTGGTGAGAATTTTTGGCAACCGGGATCCTCCCTTGTAATTAGTTTGGGTCCACTTCTGAGCCATATGACTATGATTCTTATCTATGTTTTCCTAGAACTAAGCCAAAGATTGGGTCAAGATAAAGCTGGCAAAGGACTCTTCTAGGATTTTGAGAGCTAACATCACAATTTCCCTATTCACAGGTAACAGAGTTTGACCCTCAGCATTCAAAATACATTTGGACTTGACATCATATCTACTGATACACTGTTGAATTAGCTCTGGGCTAATGACCGACGAGGGAAAAGTCATAGCTTCAAGCAATCCGCTTGAAAGAATTTTAAGATTATATTCTTCTGCAACACAGTCCGTAAGGTGAATAGCCATTTCTCCTAACTCAATTCCTAAAAGGTTTGTGTCTGTAATGACTGGGGCATGACACTCCATGTTCTTATAATTCCCCAAAAAATGCATGCTAGACTTCATCTTCTTACTGGAAATACTAACCAAAGAAACTCCCCCTTTCTTCAACAAATAATTATGTAGTCAAGGATGGTAGATCCAATAAAGGATAGTCCAAACCTTGTAGCCAAAAGAATTATGCAATGAAATACTCAATAAAATAGACAACACCACAAATGTTTCAATCAATTTACATTAACATGCCCGTCTATAAGGCCTTCCAAGTTAGGTCCAAATACAAAATAAAACAATTCTGCAAGATCTAGAACCAAATCTAGTACAATCTCAGCTAGTTCAGCTCTAAAGATAATCAGAAGCTGATGGAAACCTCGTTAGGCAATTTTCTCATCAATGTAAAAATCCTATGAAAATGGCCTTTTCCCTGCAAGTTTTGTGAAGTTGTCTGCCCCTGCCTGCAAGCTTGTTTTAATGTGTGAAGAAAATATACAAATGTTTTATCACTTGCACCCTTAGCCCCATGTTCTTCTTTGTGTCACCATGCCCCAATTTTGATCACACATGCTAATTCATTGAAACTAGGGAGATATTTGAGTTTCAAGGTCTACTGGAAAATAGCTTGTTCTATGTCGTAGGGTTTCAAAAATTGTCCAAGCATAAAAACCCTTGATGTTTTCACATTCCTTTGTTACCTTTGTGTCAATGTGGAAACCCTGGTTGTTTTTAGCCTTTCACTTCTTCATAGCTAATCCTTGACATCAGCATTTCTTATGTGTGCTGTTGCGACTTGTGGAGCCTAGTTCTTCATGGTTGTTCAGTCGCTTGTTCTTTGGCTACTTGGTGGTTTTTTCCTTAACCTTCGGCGATCTAGCGAGCGGTTAAGGTTTCTTCTAATGGTTTGGTCATTTGGTAGGGTAAGTTTTGATTGGATCTGATGGTTGTCACTTGATCGTAAGGAATATTCTTTCCCTTTGCGATCATGTGACTACCATCTGATTTATGGTTGATGTCATGGTGGGTTCATTGTTAGGTGTTGCAGACATGCTTGCTCCTGATTGGTCGGTGTGGCGGTGATTTGGCAGTGTGTCAGTGGGGCCGAGGGTTGCAGTGTGTTTAAAGGGGGCGTCAATTGTTAGTTGATCTGGCGGTTGTCATTTTTCCATGAAGGAAAGATGCATAAAGATTAATCATGGTGGCAACGCAATAACCATTGATTTTCATCCTTAGTGAGACCCGACAGTGCGGTGGGTCCAGTTGTCATATCTTCCTAACATGTTCTTTTATGATTGGTTGTGCTTAGTGGGGCTAGTGTTTTCGGTGTTTGGGTGAGTTTAAAGTTTGGCTATGATCTACAGTTGTCACATGATCGCAAGGAATATTTTTTCCCTTTGCGATCATGTGACCACTGTCCAACGGTGTGGTAAGTAAGGTGGTGGGTCTGAGGTTCCAGTCATGCTGAGGTGCTCGATTTCTATTGGTTGCCAATGTGGTGATGTGGCTGTGGACTTTTCGTTGGCTTTTTGACCATTGTGTCAAATTTTATGGACCACCCGATCTGTCGAGAAGGACCGAGATCAACGGTCATGTTTTAGATATTGATCGGTTAGCCGTTGCAGCTAAATTTTAAATCTTTCCCAAGGGTTTCTTACCAGTATTTTTCACAGTGAGCCATATGCGACAAAAAGGGTTTCTCAGAATTGATTTCTCTAAGATGGTAGCAGTTGTGAAGATGATGATGAGGATTTGGGCAATCGTCCTAATCTAATTTTGCTTCCTGGGATGTCATGCCGATTTGAATGCAAAGCACTGTTGTTTTGGCACAGGCAGCTAGGGTTTGGTAGTATGTCAGAGATCTCCATGTTTGTGTACACATGAAGTCTTTCTAGTTGGTCATGGCATTAAAGTTTGTTCTTCTTGTAATGAGAAGTTAGTAACTTGTGATCACAGTTAGCCTATGGTGATGAAACCAATGAAATTGTATATCAGATTTGATCTAATCTTCCCGGGTTTCTAGGCTTTTCCTACATTCTTTTACTTCTTGTTCAGGCTGGTGGTTGTAGACCTAAATTTTCCTCTAAATGATCTGTAGCTTGTTGCAATCCTTGTTCCTATAAAATCATTTTCATGATCATTTAGAAGGGTTCCTAATCTTTTGGGTTCCATTCTAGGGGTTCCTTCCCCTAGTCCTATGAATGTTCTTCCTGCAGTATTTTTCCTTCTTCTCTACATATAGGTTGTTCCCTCTTTCCTTTCTGGCTTTGAGAATATAATATAAGTTGTAATAGATGTCTTATGTATAAGATTTCAACATATTTGTACTGCTATCAGATTGTCTCCATTTGAATTTTGAACTTGTTGATTAGATCATCAAAGATGTTTTAGTCTTTCTATTTGCATTTCCCAAGTGTTTGCAATAGAGTTGTTTTCACAGAAACAACTGAGTTTAGGGTTGGTGTTTAGATATGTATGAGGTGGGGTATCAAGGGTATCTCATTCTTGTCTTTCAATGGATTTTGATTAATGTATTACTTGTTTATAGGTCTCTTCCAAGGGGAGGGTTAAAATCCTTTGAATAGGTGATAGCATATCTGGGTACACAGGTGGTTTGCTAATGTATGGTTTGATCAGTGATGTATGTTTGGTGTAAGGCATCAACATATTGGGATGTGTTATCCTCTTGTTTCATAGCTTTGTTGTAGTGAGGTATTTGACTCTGTTGCCCATTAGATAAGGCACTGGTCTATGAGAGACTTAGGGTATTTTAGGGGCCCATTCAACCCAACATCAATCATTCAAATGAAATAATTTTCCTTTCATGTTGGTTGTAGGTAGTAGGAGGTCCATTCTAGTTTTCAGATTCATTCCATGCAAGAAGGTTATTGCATTAGGTTTGGTTCATTGGGGTACATGATACCTATAAGGATTTGAAAGTTATTCCACAATAATTTATCTGTAGGCCTTTTGTTTATCAAGAAGAGTCACGAGTGTGCAGATAAGGCAATACCCACCTGAGTGATGTGGAGCTCAAAGAAGGAGGATGCCTTCGGTCCTCATCATTTGGCACTTTTTCCCTGTCAGACTTTGGAGTGGAGATTAACTAGTTTGTCATCATAGTGTAAACATGACACTGTGAGGAAAAAGTGGGAACCAACAAACCCTAAGGCAGATCTAAACTTGAGCTCGCAAGCCTCCAAAAAATCTCCTTGTCTCCAAGTAAGAAAACCCCTAGCTCTACTACAAAGGACTATCAGATTACAATCTAATCTGCAAGAACATCAAGAACTTTTCCACAACTTCACCAACTCCAGCTTTCAGAACCTCATATCTGACTCACTAATTTTTCCAAGTCATGGACCTTTCTTCCTCTTAGTTCTCTCTAAGTCTCCCCTAAACATCTACCCAAGCCCTTCTTAAATACTAATCATCAACCAAAATTTAGTTGCATGAAACCCTTAATTCCCCAAACAAATAATTAAATGCCATACAAGTCGGCTTACAAATGTATACAAACATTTAATTCTGCATGTCAGCCCAAGATAATGGCTACCAATAATTAATTCACCAAGTCGGCTCACAAATCACACAGAACTCCAGTTGGTAAACCTGAACTACCGAGCAATAGTAAAATTACCACACACATCAAGCATCACCGACCACCAATATTGACTGAGCATCACAAGCATGACCAAGCAACCATTTCAGAGTGCTAGAGACTACCGAGTTCCTTTAGTGACCGAGCTTCCTTTAATGATTGAGACTGTCGGTCAAGGTTGCAACTAAGTAAAACACTGGCCAAAACAAAAACACTCCATGTAGTTTATCGAGGACATAGAATGCCCCTACATCAGACACCCCAGGTTCCAAAAGATGTTCATATGTGAGAAGAACATCTTTCAAGATTCAACACATAAATCCCAAACTAGTTCTTCACATACAAGTCCTCCACCTTTTCTTTTTGCAAAGTCTTCCACTTCAACTTCCTTTGTCTCTTCAATTCTTTTCTAGACCATGTATAGGTTGGTTCTCCATACCGATCATTCATTTTCTCAGGATCCACAACCTCAACTCAGCTACCAATACTCAAGCTTCTCCTACTGAGTGTTGCATCCATCAAAGGCATCAATGAAAACTTCATGTCATTCTTCTCAATAGTAAACACATTTCTTACACAGTCATAAATAGCTCTGCAATCATATTGCCAAGGTCTACCGAGCAATATATCACAACTATTCATCTTCACAATGTCACAAAGCACAAGATCCTTGTACTGCCCAATCTGAACATCAATGAGGCATTGTTCCCTAACTTTCAAAGCATGAACATCTTGCAACTAGCCAAGCCTATAAGGACAAGGATGTTTCATTCTACTCAAACCAAATTTCTGAACCAGGTCCTTAGCAACAAGGTTATCAGTGCTACCACTATCAATAATAACATCACAGAGTTTACCTTTAGTCTTGCATCGGGTCCTAAACAAGTTACTCCTTTGACAAGGTTCATCCTTTGTACTGAGTAATGTTCACCGAAGTAGCAAGTTCTCTAATTCGGGTTCATTCTAAATGTTCTCATTCATCACAATAGTTCGCCGGTCAACCTTCTTCTGTGTACACTCAAAAGAATGGTGTCCTTCCTCTCCATAGTTATAGAAAGTACCCTTAAAGATAACTCTACATGTCTTCTTCTTTGGTTCCACAGGTTTCTGTTCATCTTCTGCATCAATCAGTTTCTCCTTCACCGAGTGATCAATCTTTTCTTTTCCTTAGGAGTTACTAGGTTGTTTCCTCCTCAACTTATCTTCTACTTTTAGAGCATACTGATAAGCATCTTCAATAGAATCAATCTTCAGCATACTAAGCTCATCCTGAATATTGAATCTCAAACCATTTACATATCGAGCTACCTTTTCCTTACCAAGCTCTCGGTGTCCAGACCAAATAGTAAGTTTGTAGAACTCCTCGGTATAATCTTCTACAGATAATTCCTTCTACTTCAGATTTTGCAACTTCTTAAACAAGTCAAGCTCATAGTCAGTCGGTATGAACTTAGCTTTCAACTTAGTCACCATCAATCTACACTGATTGATCTTTGTTTCACCTTCATCTTCTCGGTCTCTCTATAGTTCCTTCCACCAAAGAGAAGCATGTCCTTTCAACTTTGTCTGTTCCAATCTCACCTGAAGAGGATCTTCAATTTCCTCTAGCTCAAAGAAATCTTCAAGTTCACCAATCCAATCAATCAGATTGTCAGGCTTCAAAGTACCAGAGAAAGTAGAAACTTCCATTCAATAATTACTAAACCGAGCAGCAGATCTATGCAATTGAGCAGTTCTGTCTTCACCACATCTATTCCTTTGGTCATCACCACTAGATCTAGCTATTTCAAATTCTTCAGCAGCTTCTTCATAGCCATCCTCAGTACCAACATTCTGAGGTATATTAGCAATAGTTCTCATGATGTCGGTGACCATATCATTTTTCATCAATTCCAACTCAAATTTGAAATCTAATTTCACCTTCTTTGTGATCCTAGATTCAACAATATCACAAAGAACTGAAATAACTCTAGGGTCCAATATTCTCAGAAGCATCCTTAAACATAAGAGAAATCCTCTACAATAAACCCTCACCGATCACCTTGTGATAATTTCCAAGTTGCAACAAGTCATATCTCAACCTGCAATCTTGCAAACAACTAGGGCACAGTTTCACAAGTTCAGTGCTTTGGATCTATAATCCTACACACAATCTCTACTCTAATAAGATCAACTTCACAAGATCAGCTTTTCTAGGTCAAATTTTTGCTTCAACAAGATCAACACTCGCTCCAATAGGAACAAAACTCCGCTCTGATACCACCTTATGTAGTCAAGGATGGTGGATCCAATGAAGTATAGTCCAAACCTTGTAGCCAAAAGAATTACATAGTGGAATACTCAAAAAAATAGACACCACCACAAATGTTTCAATCAATTTACATTAACATGCCCATCTATAAGGCCTTCCAAGTTAGGGCCAAATACAAAATGAAACAATTCTGCAAGATC
Organism: Chamaecyparis obtusa; assembly: GCA_027943335.1. NCBI lineage: Eukaryota > Viridiplantae > Streptophyta > Pinopsida > Cupressales > Cupressaceae > Chamaecyparis > Chamaecyparis obtusa. The sequence goes on from BSBK01000529.1 coordinate 14,957,454, forward strand.
CAGAACTAGATCTAGTACAATCTCAGCTAGTTCAGCTCTGAAGACAATTAGAAGTTGATGGAAACCCTAAGGTAGATCTAAACTTGAACTCACAAGAATCCAAGCAATCTCCTTGTCTCCAAGTAAGAAAACCCCTAGCTCTGCTACAAAGGACTATCAAATTACAATCTGATCTGCAAGAACATTAAGAACATTTCCACAGCTTCGCCAACTCCAGCTTTTAGAACCTCAGATTTGACTCACTAAGTTTTCCAATTCATGAACCTTTATTCCTCTTAGTTCTCTCTAAGTCTCCCCTAAACATCTACCCAATCCCTCCTTAAATACTAATCATCAGCCACAAGTCAGTTGCATGAAACCCTTAACTCCCCAAAAAAATAATTAAATGCCATACAAGTCAGTTTACAAATGTATACAAACATTTAATTCTACATGTCGGCCCAAGACAATGGCTACCAATAATTAATTCACCAAGTTGTCTCACAAATCACACAAAACTCTAGTCGATAAACCTTAACTACCGAGCAACAGTAAAATTATTGATCACGCCAGACATCGCCGATCACCAGTATCGACCGAGTACTGCAAGGATGACCAAGCAACCATTTCACCGAGTGCCACAGAGTACCGAGTTCCTTCAGTGACCAAGCTTCCTTCAATGACCAAGATCGTCAGTCAAGGTTGCAACTGAGTAAAACACTAGCCAAAACACAAACACTCCATGCAGTTTACCAAGGACATAGAATGCCCCTGCCTTAACCTTGGATGCCCCTGCATCAAATAACAATCAATAGGAATAGGAAAATAAAGAAATCTTTCAAAAGCTACCTTCTTGTTGAAGTCTCAAGAAAAACTAGTTTCCTCTTCCACAGCCAAGACTCCGTGAGATTATGACAAGAAAGAAAGAGATTACAAAGATATTTATATTTTTAAAAGATTAAGACGTGAAGGATCAACTTAATCAGCATTAATCACGGGCATTAATTTGGAATGATGTGAATAATAATGACTTGGCAGTGAGACGTCCTTGAAATTTTCATTCTTTATAATCATCATCAATTTTCCCATAAGGGAAATCTCCCACTCGTGTTAGAGATTTCCTTAATCGCAACCAAAAACTCTACTTCAGGCTTACCCCATGACTCTCGTCAAATAAATATTGTCCACCTTGGTAACAACCATTACTTCACCATCAGCTTACATCATCTATCCCATCAGATGTCACTTCACTTATTAATCTACCCGCTAACTGTCCTTGAACCTCTTTGAACTACTTTGAACCAAAGTTCAAAGGGGTTTAAAGTGGTTCACCACAAAAAGGTGATGTAGACCGGGGTCCACCAGCACAAACCAATTGTTAGCAATAAAAATGTTATTGAACTACTTCAAACTACTTTGAGCCAAAGTTCAAACAAGTTCGAAGTGGTTCATAGGTAGCATAGGCTTTGACAAAGATTCAACCATGGAAAGCCAACATTTTAAGGAACAATCTCGGAGGCTTTAACTTGATGATTAGATGACTCAACAAACTATGAGAACTATTGAGGAAAAGACAACAGGGAGATGACGCCGGATGGAACTTTAAATAAAATGAACAAATGAGGGTCGAAGACACTTTAAACATGGTGACTCTAACTGACCCTAACATCAGCTCTATCTGGGGACTACATATTGTCAAATGTGTAGAGAACTCTAAAATATTGGTTTCGCTGAAAGACAACTAAAGGGAGAGAAAACTGAACACCACAACACACCAAAATGTAAAGCGGGGAAAAACTACCTAATATGTACAAGGGGGGAAATTGGTTAAACTGTTAGAGCTTGCATAACTTGAGGTCCTACCCATTGTAAGTAAAAGGTAGGTTCACACCACTTGGGTAGGACAACCAGAAAGCATTTGAACCAAGAGTTTCAGAAATGATGAAGGGGCCTTTCCACAAAGACTTGAATTTCCCATGAGACCCTTTGGGTGCCTACCTTTTATCCCATAATAGCACTTCATCACCCTTCATAAAATTATGATGCCATGCTCACATGTCAAAAATCTATTTTACTTTAAGCTGATGCCTTGTAATTTGATCTACCAAATCATCTCTTTCTTCTTCTAGTCTACTCAAATGCATGACACGTTTCTCTAGGGGGTTTGTAAATTATTGATCTTCGATGATAGCTTGGAGCTTGGCTGTGGAAAGTTCCAGAGGTAGAGATACATGAGCTCATATTCCATACACTAGTTCAAAGGGGACCATGCCAATTGCTCACTTCAAAGTAGTTTGATCTACCCATAAAGCTTCATACAACTTCTTGTTCCATTCACGGGGATTGTCATCCATTAATTTTTTCATTATTGCCACCAGGTTCTTATAATTGGATTCTTCTTGGTTGTTCCCTTGCAGGAAATAATCAGAAGAATGAGCCAAAGATATACCATGTTCATAACAAAAAGATGAGATCTCTTCAGAAGATAAATACATAGCATTGTCTGCTACTATCTTAATTGGTACACCGAACCTGACAAAAATGTAATTTAAAAGGAATTCACACACAACCTGGGAGTTTGCATTTTTAGTGGGGACTGCTTCCACCCACTTGGTAAAATAATCTATGGCTGTGAGAATGTAAACATGCCCAGCACTAGATGGGGGATTCAAAGATCCCATGAAGTCTATTCCCCATTGCTTGAAAGGTTTGTCAACAATCACAAGTTTAAGAGGCATGGCAGCAAGATGGGGTCTCCTAGTGAAAAGTTGACATTTTTCACAATTACAGACATAGTGGTATGCATCCTTGAACATTTCAAGCTAGTAAAAGTGATTTTGAAGAATCTTAAATGCTATTATAGTCGAAGAGTAGTGCCCCCCACAAGCTTCGTCATGAAATGCTTTCAATAACTCTTTTGGTTGCTCAACATCTATGCACCTGAGAAAGGTTCCATCTATGCCCCGCTTATATAGAATTCCCTGAGATATCACATATTTACTTGCCTTCAATTTCAAGTTATGCCTCTCTTTGGGGTTTAGGTGACTAGGACACTCACCATAGGCAAGGAAGTAAGTCATGTCCAAAAACTAGGGTTCGGTTAGACTGACTAGCAACACCATGGGCACTTCATCAATTTTTTCAAACAACTCACCATTCTCTGCTATTAACTTACATAGGCCTCTCCCCCTTACCAAATTGGTCTACTTGATTATCAGGTCATACTCTTGAATCTTTTCTATCCACACTGCTCTATTGTTCATATCAATCTCTTTCTAAGTCAAACTACTTTTCAGTACAGTTTCAGGTACTTAAACTGTACAATGGGAATGAAGTATATAATACCTAAATTGTTTCACCGTTTTTACTATGGTGAAGGCATATTTTTCCATTTGGGAATACTTGAGCTCGTGTCCTTTTAGAGGCATTCTCATAAAAGCTATGGGTGCTTCCTGGCCTTTCTCATCCTTTTGCGTTAGAATACCCAACAAAGTGTGCTCGGAGGCATAACAATAGATAATAAAGTCCTTTTTGAAATTGGGACTCCTTAACATAGGTGCCTGAGATATTGCATCTTTAATATCATTGAAGGCTTTACGTCCACTCTTGCTCCACTTAAAAGGAACTTTCTCACTCATCATATCAACCATATACCTAGTAATCTCCAAAAATTCAGGGATGAACACATGAAGAAAATTCACCTGGCCAAAGAAGGACTTCAATCCACTCCTGCTTGATGGTAGGTTGAGCTATTGGATCACCTTAACTTGCTCAAGATCAATATGGACACCATATTTTGAAACAACATGACCCATTAATTTACCTTCCTCCACGAAGAATGTTGATTTCTTGGGGTTCAAAGAAATGTCATGACTTCTACATCTCAGGAGCACCTTTTTGAGATATTTTAAATGTTGACTCCTCTTCTTTGAAAAGATAGTAAGATCATCTAAGTAAACCACTATAAATTTTTTTTGGAGATCCTTGAAAGAAGAATTCATTTCCCTCTGGAAAGTTGCACCCACATTAATTAGCCCAAATGGCATACGACTATAGGCATAAGTTCCCCACGATGTGATAAAGGCTATCTTGTGTTGGTCATTTTCTGCTACATTGATTTGGTTGTACTCAGAATAGCCATCTAGAATAGACATGACCTTAGACCCTGATATAGCTTGAAGAACATGTTCCATCATAGGCAATGCATAATTGTCCTTCAAACTTTCTTGGTTCAGGTTACAAAAATCAACACAGATCCTGGTCTCACCATTTTTTTTCTCATAGGAACTATATTGGGGATCCAAGTTGAATGATGAATGGGATAGATAATTCTTGCCTAGAGCATTTTTTCCTCTTCCTTCAATATGGCTTCAGATGCTTTTGGGTTATAGTTCCTTAATGTTTGGCAAAATGGGGTAACACCAGGCTTCAAAGGAATTTGATGTTCAAATAGGCCTCCTCTAAAATTCTTTAGGTCCTCATACCCCAAAATGAAGACATCTCTGTATTCCATAAGTAACCTCTTCAAGTCTTCTTTTTTAGATGAAGTACATGTCTGACCAATAGAGATCCATTTCATATTTTCCCGATCTCCTATATCAATCTTGTCATACTCTTCGGAATTATGCACATGAGTTACCTTCTCTTTCACAATACTATCATCGTTTCTCCTAAACAAATGTTCTAGGGAGACAAGGCCTTTAGGAATTTTATTTCCTTTCAGCTGAATAACTCCATCACTACCTCCAGCATCTTGGTAGACTTTGCACTCACTGTTAGATCCTTCAAAATATATCTCAGAAAAACCTGTGGTACAATCTAGAAAATCTCTAAGCTGGGAGTCACTGTCAAAGACTTTCCAATACTCCACATTATCAGGTACTCTTGGCTTGTAGACCATCTCAATTTGATATTTTTTATTTTTAAAGTTAGGGCGAGGCAACAGTAATGAAGCTGATACTGCCAAGGCATCTGCTCTGGTGTTCTGATTTTTGGGTATAAACTCTATGGAGAAAGCATCAAAGAAATCGAGCTCATCCCATACCAAATTCCTATAGTGCTTTAACCTTTCATTCTTAACAGAGAATTGTCCTCTCACCTCCTTCATGATTAACTCAGCATCACCTTTTATAATCAATTTCTTAACTCCCCTCAATTTTGCCTCTTCCAATCCCAGCAATAAAGCTTCATATTCTGCATTATTGTTAGTATTTTTGAAATCTAACTTAAAAGAAAGAGGAATACATTCTTCATTAGGAGGGAAAAGAACTACCCCCACACCTGAACCTGAATTGGAGCAGCTACCATCAAAATCCATCTTTCATATATCCTCTTCTTTAAGGGTAGAAGATTCATCATCCTTTTCAAGATTGGCTAAAATGTCATAGTTAGTGAAGTGACATTCTTGGTACAAGATTTGAGCCTTTGGATTATCCGAGGGTACCACAGTATATTTATTTTTAGGCTTGGGTTCTAGTTTTACTTTATTTTTCCCAACTGGGATTAAGGCTTCTAACCAATCCATCTTAATGTCTCCTCCTAAATCTTTGCAAAAGGTTCTACTGAGCATCATACCATAACTAGCTAGAATATCTGCCACTAGGATAGTCAACTTCAGACATTTTTCGGGGTACGCAACAAGAATGGCTTGGGCATCTTTAACCTAACCCATTAATGGTACTTGTTTCCCATCCATAGAATAAAAGTGGCCAAAGGTCTTAGTCAAGACCTAAGGCCTAGGGCTCTTGCGACTGGGGCAGGCATGATGTTATCTGATGCACCAGAATCGATAATGCAATTGTTGGGTTTCTAACCATTCAGCAGCAAGGAGATATAGAAGGGATTAGGCTTCTTTTCTTCTATTTCACTTTCATTTGAATTAACAAAGGGACAATCCTCTGGTATCTGTGGAGTGTCTTGGGGCTTAAAGACAAGGGGTTCCTCAACTATGGTCATCTCACCTATGAGGGGTTTATCTAATTAAGGACTTGAACTTGACTCTCCTTTGACATATTTTACTAGTTTGTCTAGCTCCTTGGGATTCATTTTGTGGTATTCAGCAAGGGAAATGGAGATTTTGGTTGTTTTATAGAATTTGACAAAGTCAAAAGGAGAGGGAGGAATGGGATTACCTCTTGGCAAGATCTTCACCTTTGGACTCTTTTTTATTGGTAGGAACCTCACCACTTCCAGCATCTTTTCCTTTGGGGTAGGCATTAGCAGAACTAGTGCCAGGAGTGAACTTCTGCATTCTTTGATTTATTGTTAGGATAGCACAAGACAGATCTTATAGAGTTGCCAAAACACTTCCACCTTTGTCAAAACTTGGCTCATATTCTAAAAAAATAGAACTAGAGAGCCCAATATCAAGTGAATCTTTCTCTTCATGAAGCTCTTCTATACCAATGGTGTCCTTTGTCGCATTTATTTGAAGACACCTCAACCAATCCGTACATGTTTCTCCATCATCATTAGTTGTTAAGTGAAATGAACACATCATTTCCTTTGGCATGAAATCTATTTGCAATTTTGGTTGTGAACCCACTAGCAGAGGAACTTTTCCATGAGGTTGATTATACTGCCTTTGGCTTACATCCTGATAAGGAGATTGATATGAAGTACTGGTTCTATTCTGATGTCTCTTAAGCATGGCCATATCATTCATCAACCTTTGCATCAAATGATCTATTATTGTAGAAGATGTGGGGCTTCTTGAGGCCTGAAATTCTCTCTTCCATTTACCAGCCATTATAAATGTATCTTCAAGTTGGATAGCTTGTCTTTGTGTAGCAACCAAATCAGCCACTCCATCTTTTAATAAGTGAAAATTTATATCAGGCGGTACTGTAATACCCCAAAAATGGGCTATAAGTTCATTAACCTCCTATATCAACATATCGAACAAAATCAACATCAAAGTCCTAACCAAAGGCACATCTAAACATCATCGAATCCTAATTGATTATCATAAATTCTGCATCAGGGAATATTCCTAGCAATATTCCTATTTATCATAATTATCTTTAATTTTATGATTATTTAGCGATAAATCCTATTTATCCTAAAGTTTGATTAATTGAATATTCTCAATATTTAATTAATTAGATTTAATACTACCACTTAATTATTTAATTGAATTTAATTATATTTATTCCTAGTTATTATTATTTAATTTTGACAAAAAATCCAAAATCCTATGAATAATTGATTAAATTCTTATTTAATTAATTAAAGCAAGTTGTCAATTTTTAATAATATTGTTTTTGAATAAAAGTTTGAAAAATGATTGATTAACCCATAAATCAATTGTTTTATTTTTCAAAATTAGTTAAGTTGGAAATAAATCACTCTATTATTAAATTAATTCATAGATAAAACATGCACAATCACAAAAGCAAACAACTATCAATTATCAATTAAAACTAAACTCTATTTTGAGTTAAACTCTGCTTTTGCATGCTTTTGTGAGTTAAATATCCTTTATTTAAAAATAACTCAAAAATCAACCTGAGTTATTTGAGTGATTTATGGCTTTTTTCATGCACCTCCAAAGCCCTGGATTTCTATAAATTAAGGCCTCGGCTCTTCATATCAACATCTCATGAATTTGCAAACTTACTCTGCAGGAATCATAGCATATCAAATTTGAAGAATTTGAACAATTGAAGCTTGAAGAATCATCTTGGGAATTCAAGTTTGTGACATCATCATTATTTTACATAGCATTGCATATCATATTAGAATTTCATTTCTAGATTAGTATATCATATCAGTTTTTACATATCATAGATTTCATATCATTTTTCATCATAATTGCATAGAAAATCCAAAAAAATAGATTAATTGCATTCATTTCATATCTAGATTTTGCATTCAAATCCTTTGTTTAGGTGTCGTCAAGGTCACTAATCTCGGTACAATCTGAGAACATCATACTCGCACCTACTAAAAGGCAGTAAATCACCTAGTTAGATTAGTTTTCAATTTATTGCATGATTTTGATTTGAAACTAACCTCTAATGTTTTACTGAAGTGTTATGTCTACAGATCAGGTACAAAATTCACACACATAGGTACAACATTTAAGAAGAAGATCTTCTTATTCTCATCACTTGGTACAGAATTTTCTGGTATTCTTTGCAAGATTCTGTTATACTTAGCCACAAACTCCCGCATAGGTTCATGAATTTATTTTTTGAGTTGACTAAGTTGGAGCAATAATGACATCTCATTATCAGGAGTTTTAAATCTTGTTTCAAAATCAATTTTCATGTCATTCCATTTAGTGATTGAACCATTGGGTAAATGATTGAACCAGTCAGCTGTAGTGTCAACTAAAGTTCTAACAAAAAGCCTGACTGCTACTTCTTGGGTAGGGACACTGATGATACTGCATGTAGTATGGAAAGCACTAAGATGATCATCAGTGGTTCTTTCCATCCCTACTGAATTTAGGCAAGACTTGATTAGCACCTTTTGGAAAATCTCTAGGGGGTTTAGCTCCTAAATTTAGTGGGCCAATATTCTGACCCCAGGGTTGATTGGCAGCCATGTTAGGTAACTAGAAATTCAAAGGCTAGATATTAAGAATAGTAGGTACCACAGTACTTGGGGATACAATATCTTGGAAAGTGAGTGGAGTTGATGAAGGCCAGCTAAAGGTTTGGGTCTTCTTCTTCTTAGGGGTATTCCGATCAGGTTCAAAACTTAGATTTCTCAAGGCTTCAAAGTCTTCATCTACTAATCCCTACTTTGATCACCTCTGGTGTACCTTTTTTCTGCCAACTTCAATATTTAGTTCTGACCTTAATTTCTTGCGGGGGAATGTGCAAGTCTATTTACTATAACTACTTCTCGAGCAACTGGTATATCCCTCAGGTGCTCAGCTATTTCTTCTTCTCTTTCAAGCACTGCTTGGACTTGATGAAACTATTGATTACTGTGCTTAAATCTTCACCCTGCCATAGCTAGGCTTGAAATTATGTCTTCTTGTGTGTCTTCAATTCCTAGGTTAGGTTGAAGCATAGGAAACACATCATTGTGTGGTAACACCAGCTTGTGGCATTATATCAGTTGAGAACCTAGTGTTTTATACTGGACTCACCCTAATAGAGTCACCAAAAATTTGTTGGTGAACAGATTTGTCTTCCTCCTTTAAAATGAAATCAGTAAAAAATCTATACCTCTGAAGACAAACAATTCATCAACAGTTAGGTAAGCATCAGAGATTGGTTCCCTCTGAATTTTAAAGGTTCAGCTTCCTTGTAGGATATTCAATGAATTATCAACATAAAATTAAATGCATACACTCTTAACCGTAAAGTGTAGAAGGAACACTCAGATACTCCTAGGTATTGAGGTGATCTCAAGAATAATTAGACAATAGATTCAAACTACGAAGCAACAAAGATCAATTAATCTACTTCTAAAATAATGATGTTTAGGAAATACAATGACTGAAGAGGGATAACTAGAAAGAATCTAGAAGTGACTAAAAATAAATAATATGTGCATAGATGAAATGTACCAACTCACAAAGTAACTGATACATTACTAATTTCAATTCAAAGATTTAAATCAAACTATGCATTTATATATTTATATCTGATTGGATCAAAGTCTCATCAAAATAAGTCACGAACTATTTCTTTGATAACAAAACTTTAAAAGACTGCTAAAACTATCTATTCAGGAAAAATATCTATTTTTCTATCAGTATTTTCTAACCCTTAAAGCATTTAATGCTCTAGCATTTATAGTTTCAAGTCTGAGTGAGCCTCCAGAAAAAGCCTACCTCTCGGACACATAGCAGAAAATAGTTAACATAAAAAGATGCACATTTAGGCTAAATTTTTAAAACATATGTCCTCAGAATAGAAAAAGCTAGAAAATCATTGGGAACTATGCCATCTTTGCTCACGAATCCTTTGACATGGAATTCTTAACCAACTTCCAAGTTCTCAAAGCATTCACAAGTTCCTGTGCTGGCTGCAAGTGCAAGTTCTTTAACCCAATTAACTTCGCACGAACTGCATTCTTTTCCCATTTTAGTTCCTAGATTCTTTGTAACTACTTAGGCAGTTGTCCTCTATTCAATAGCAACATGGATTCCACATTGGCAATCTTGGTTAAGTCTTGAACCATTAGCTCTTCATTCTCCTTCAAAGCTCCCATGGTATCAATGAAGATTTTGACTATGGCATCAACATCCCTATTTCCTTTATCAATTTGTAGGAAACCTGACGGACTCACTATCTTGATATCTTTCAAGGCATTAGCATGCATGTCCTTTACCTCTTCTCCTATTGCCCAAATTTGTGAAATTGAGGCTTTGAATAATGAACATTTCTAGCCAAGGTTTTTCTTTAGAATGAACAACATACAGGGATCAACGAGCTTCATCAGATTATCCACCAAGAATTGGGTTACCCCATAAGTTTCTATCTCCCGTATCTGAGTACAAACTACTGCACATTTTTCCTCTTCCAATTCCTAGGTAGGAAGCAGAGTTTGTACTTCACCAAGTAAAGCCTCACCATCCATACAAGTGGACACAAACTCCTGTATGAAAGTTCATCCCTCATCGGTGATGCCATCTATCCAGGATTTCATAATTTCTATTAGGGATTTACCCTGCTGCATCTGCTTTACTAGCTTCTTGCTCTCAGCTAAGTTAGGATCAAAACTTTGTGGGGATTGGGTGAGAGGCAATGCTCCAACATCTCTGAGGGAAGAAATGAACTCGACCATAGTGAAAATAAGTTGTTTCAGTTCACACATCTCCCTTCCATCTTTTTGTGACTGGTTCAACATATGATCAGCTGAGAACTTGAAGATATGATCTTTTGAGTCTCAAGTCAAAACCCCTAGTTCCATTTTTGTAACTTTGAAGTCTTCTACTTCAGGTTCATGCACTCCTTCTTTAGGCTTGAAGGTCACTATTTCTGCTGTTACCTTTCCAGTAGAGGGATTAGTAGAAAGTCTTTCATAACTTTTCATCCTCTTAGCTTTAGGAGTTCGGACAACATACTTGGTGATGATTTCTTTCATAGGAATTGAAATTGGTTTGTAGCTCTTCCTCTTATTTACCGAATCCATTAGCCAGGGATGAATTGGATTAGAAACCATCTGGTTATTAGGTGTTTTGGTAGGTGTGTTCTTAGCTTGAAGATTCTCTAAATTATTGGTAGGTACCTCTTGACTCTTTATTTGTTGCTCTAGTGTAAAGGAGACCTCTTCATCATTGATTTCAATATCAATGTATTCAGATATAGGAGATGCCATCTGAGAGTGACTTTTCGACCTTGTTCTAGCTCTTGTTCTAAGTGTTGTAGGATGTCCACTGAATGTTGCCCTTTTCTTAGGAGATGAGACCTTACCTACATTAGGAACCAAAGGAGACACATTAGGCAAGTCATGGTTCATATTTATTAAAATAGAGTCTGCATTTCTCTTTTTAGGAGGGGAGTTCTTTGTTCTTTTCTGCTTCTTCTTTGTCAGCCAAGCTTCTGCAATCCTAAAAATAGTTCTAGCCCTCAGTTTTATATCATCATCTTCTTTTTGTGTCCAATCTATAGCCAGGGGATTCTCTATTCCTGAAATATTGACCTCTGAGACTATGATTTCAGAATTATCTTCCTCTATCCCACTTATATCAAATTTCAATTGTAGGAACTTAATTTGTGGAGTGAGGAGTCTTGAACAATCCCTTTTCATTACTGCCTGTTCATCACTGAGGTCTTCACACAGATCTTCGAGGTGTGAACTAGGAGATGGGTGAATGCTTAGACTTAGAAACCATCTATCAAAGCCTTTACTATCAAAACCCTTTCTTGGTTGATAAAACTACATTTGGAAGCTCAGCAAATTGCTACCTATCATTGAGGCATCCACCATGTTATTGCAAACCAAGGCTCCTAATTTAATTGGAAACATTGGGGCGCATTTTTCTTCTAGCAAACTATTCTTAATCACTACAAACAATTGCCTATAGACCTCGGCTAATACAAAGCAATCAAAAGAAAATATAGGGATTCTGATAGGTTCTTCATCGAATCCTCCAACCCAAATATAAGTAAAACATGGAAACTAAACATAAAAACTCCCATAGGTTTGGACTAGTTTTTGGGCTTTCATTGACATTCTTTGATTTGAATCTTCTGCCAATTGTTGACATAGTTTCCTAAGAAAAACATCATGGACTCATCTATAATCTCCCAAAAACCTATCTTTTCTCAACAAAGGACAATACTCAGGAATAGTTAAATCTTCATTCCACGGGGCATGTGGAATCACTCCCAAATCTTGTGTGCATGCAAGACAATAAATCAAAGAAGAGGACATGAAGAACTCTTTCTTAATTTCTTGAGCCTACTTTAGTTGATCCCTTAAGGCACTAGCAATGATTTCTGCCCAATCCAAGTGTTGCCTCCCTTCCAAAATTATTTCTATGAAATGAAACATCCACTCTATAAAGAGGATAACCTGCTCTAAACCCTTTACCCAGTGAAGTAAAACCATCACATTATGAATAGGTGGCTTCATATGGTCCTTGGTGAGAATTTTTGGCAACCGGGATCCTGTCTTCTAATTAGTTTGGGTCCACTTCTGGGCCATATGACTACAATTCTTATCTATGTTTTCCTAGAACTGAGCCAAAGATTGGGTTGGGGTAAAGATGGCAAAGGATTCTTCTGGGATTTTGAGAGCTGAGAATACATTTGGACTTGACATCATATCTACTGATACACTATTGAATTAGCTCTAGGCTAATGACTGACGGGGGAAAATCCTCAGCTTCAAGCAATCCACTCGAAAGAATTTGAAGACTATATATTCTTCCGCAGCATGGTCCGTAAGGTGAACAGCCATTTCTCCTACCTCAATTCCGAAAAGGTTTGTGTCTATAATGTCTGGGGCATGACACTCCATGCTCTTATAATTCCCAAAAAAATGCATGCTAGACTTCATCTTCTTATTGGAAATACTAACCAAAGAAACTCCCCCTTTCTTCAACAAATAACAATCAACAGGAACAGGAAAATAAAGAAATCTTTCAGAAGCTACTTGCTTGCTGAAGACTTAAGAAAAACTAGTTTCCTCTTCCACAGTCGAGACTCCATGAGATTATGATAGGAAAGAAAGAGCTTATAGAGATATTTAAATTTTTTAAAAATTAAGTCGTGAAGGATCGACTTAATGAGCATTAATCAGGGGCATTAATTTGGAATGATGTGAATAATAATGACTTGGCAATGAGACATCCTTGAAATTTGTAGTCTTTATAATCACCATCAATTTTCCCATAAGGGAAATCTCCCACTCGTGTTAGAGATTTCCTTAATTGCAACCCAAAACTCTACTTCAGGCTTGCCCCGTGACTCCTGTCAAATCAAGACTGCCCACCTTGGTAACTTAACCATTGCTTCACAGTCAGCTTACATTATCTGTCCCATCAACTTTCATTTCACTTATCAATCTGTCTGCTAACTATCCTTGAACCTCTTTGAAATACTTTGAACCAGAGTTCAAAGGGGTTCAAAGTGGTTCACCATGAAAAGGTTACGTAGACCAGGGTCCACCTGCACAAACCAATGGTTAGAAAGAAAAAATTTATTGAACTACTTCGAACTACTTTGAACCAGAGTTGAAAGAGGTTTGAAGTGGTTCATAGGTAGCATAGGCTTTGACAAAGATTCAACCATGGAAAGCTGACATTTTAAGGAACAATCTCGGAGGCTTTAACTTGACGATTAGATGGCTTAGCAAACTATGAGAACTATTGAGGAAAAGACAACAAGGAGATGATGCTGGACCAAAATTTAAATAAAATGAAAAAATGAGGGTCAAAGACACTTTAAACATGGTGACTCTAACTGACCCTAACATGCTAGTTGCAAAATTTTCCAACTGATGATTGAGTTCATCGACAATGGTTTCGGCCTAGTCGATATATTTTTGCCCTCCAAGAGTGATCTGGATGTAGAAATACATCCAGTCATGCCAATGATATGCATGCTAGTTTCCTTTAATTCTATTGAGTAGTATATCTAGCTCAGCTACCTCGGGCTTGAAATGATCTATAGTAAGTGGTTGTAGGAGCCTGGACCCTCCTTTTTGGGCTTTTAGCAACTAGTATTGAGCTATTTCATTCTTGTAGACTTGTCTCTTGGTGGTGAAGATTGATTGAGACAAGGGGATATTCCACCCTTCATATGGGTCTCTTTCTAGAATTCCTATTTCCTTATAGATGAAATCTCTTCTTATGCATACCAACAGACTCCTGTCAACCTTCTTGATACACTTCTCCTCAAAACTATATCTTTTTGCACATTCAACAACTAGCTCTCGATAAGGTGCTACTATAGGGAAAATGGCTTCATCAATTAGACCACTACGAATGGATTTTTCTAGCATGGAAGCTGGAATGGGTTCTTTGACTCAGTTCATAATGTCTTCTAAGGCTCTGGTTTTGATCAGGGTGCCTTCATAGCTAGGTAAGGATAAAATCAAAGGAGAGGTATTTCTAAAATTTGGGACTGGGTTCTTCATTTTGACTCACAAACTAGGAAAGAACAAGAAGACACAGTAGCCTTAAAGGAATTTGAATTTGACAAAGTAACGAGCTATAACTGAAACAAGGAGGCCAAAAAGAGAGACTCACCTGGTTTCTTAAATGGGATGAAATAAGCTTTGTGAGGAGGAAAAGATACCCTCTTCTGCACTGGTTGCATGAGATGTCTCAAAAACTATGAACATAATAGGCTAAGCTTTCTGATTTATCATAAAATAGTTCACAAAATCCCAAGAGATTCACAATAATGGAAAAATTATGTCACATGAGGTTAAATAAATGATCACCGAGTAACTCGCACCACTTTTAAGCATTGATTACTGTACTTTCCCAAATTTAAGTAATATTTAAATGTCACTTCAATTAATTAGAACATCCTCACCATGCGTAAAAATCATAATCAATTACTAGCTATCCTTTATGTCAAATCACAACTTTCCACTTTCACAAATTATGAACTTACCTTGAACCTTGATCCATGAACTACAAGAGTTCATAGTTCAAGTTCAACGTGAAGATAGAAGGACTACCCTTTGGAATGATTGATAAAATAAAGAAAAACACAAGAGACAAGGAAAGAAAAGATAAATTAAAAGGAAGCATTTGCAAAAAGATAACATCCATTGAACTTTGAATCTTGAACTATGAGAGTTCAAGGTTCATGATTCATTGGACGAGTGTGCACTGCAAAGACAACATGCCGCTAAGCTTGTGAATGAAGAGAGACAATCATACCAAAGAGTGTTATTGAACATTGACTATTAAAATATGAGAGTTCAAGGTTCAAGTTCAACCGACAAGGTGTATATGTAAGGAAATGAAACTTTGAGTGAAACACACCTTTAAAGATTATGGGGTGATTTTGGGAAAATTAGAGCCTGAGAAAATCAAACAAAATCTATTGATAACAATGGCTCTAGCTAGGGACAAGACCTCTTGAGGGTGAAGGATGAACCTATAGCTTTGGTTTCATAGACCAGGAAAAACTTAGAAAAGAAAGGGAAAGACAAAAGCAAAAAGGACAAAATAGAAAACAACACAGCAAAAAGATATGTACAGAAAACAAGACAAACCTGTTCAAAGCTTATACAACTTGAGGTCCTGACCATTAAAAATCAAGGGTAAAATAGTACCATCCAAATGCTCTAGTTTGAAGGAATTACCTCCTAATGATTTGTTGATGATGAATGGGCCCTTCCAAAATGATTCAAACTTTCCATGGGCACCTTTAGGTTCCTGCCTTTTGTCCCATAATAGTACTTGATCACCCTCCATAAAATTATTGGGCCTGGCCTTCTGATCAAAAAATTTCTTGACTCGAGCCTTGTGTGTGGCTATATGACTTACCATTTCTTCTCTTTCCTCCTGTATTTTATTGAGATACAAAACCTATTTCTCAAGGGCATCTTGGTAAACCTGATCTTCAATTTTTTTTGCAGTTTCATGGTAGCTAGTTCTAGTGGTAGTGAAAGTTGGGCTTCAACACCATAAACCAATTCAAAGGGTGACATGCCAATTTCTCTTTTTGGAGAATTTCGATCAACCCAAAGAGCTTCAAATAGTTTCTTATGCCAACCCTTAGCATTGTCACATACTAGCTTCCTCATTATACTGATGAAGTTCTTATTACTTGATTCCACCTGTCCATTTCCCTGTGGATAATAGTTAGATGCGTGGGATAGGTAGATGTCATGGTCATAACAAAATAATTTTAGATCATGAGAAGAGAAGTTTGTAGCATTATCTATAACCAACTTAGTTGGAATGCCAAACCTTACCAAGATGTAATTCTTTACAAACTCACACACTACTTTAGATGTGGTCTTCCTAACAGGGACCACCTCTACCATTTCATGAAATAGTCTATTGCAGTGAGAATGCAAGTGTTTCTAGCACTCGAAGGAGGGTTGATTGGTCTGATGAAGTCTAACCTCTTCATCTTTATCATTCCTTTGCAGCAATATTCCAAACATTGTATGTTCTGAGGCATAATAATGTATTATGAAGTCTTTCTTGTAATCTAGATTTATTAAAGTGGGAGCATCTGCTATAGCTTTCTTGATGTCATCAAATTATTTAACAGCCTTCATGCTCCATTTAAATGGGTTCTTCTCACTCAAGAGGCTCACCATATGCTTAGTTGTTTCCGCAAAATCTAGAACAAACCTTCTGAGGAAATTGGTTTTCCCAAAGAAGGACTTAACACCAGTCCTATTCGAAGGTAAACCAAGCTATTGGATTTCTTTAACTCTTTCTGGATCAATCTTGTTCCCTTCTTTTGACATGATGTGGCCCAACAATTTACCTTTTATGATTGTGAAGACAGACTTCTTTGGATTTAATGAAATGCCATGTTCCCTACATCTCTGTAGAATTGATCTTAAATCCCTTAGATGGTTTCTATGCCTCTTGGAAAACACAGTCAGATCATCAAGATAAATAGCTGTTACCTTATTAAGAAGATGGATAAAAGAAGAATTCATTGCACATTGGAAAGTGGCACCTACATTTATCAAGCCAAAAGGCATTTTGTTATAAGCATATGTACCCCACGGGGTCGTAAAAGATGTTTTGTGTTAATCTTAGTTAGCCACCTTGATCTGGTTATAACTAGAGAAATCGTCTAGCATTGACATCATCTCTGAACTTGCCACAGTCTACAGAATATGGTCCATAACACAGAGTCCATAGTTATCCTTTAGGCTACATTAGTTCAAGTTCTTGAAATCTACGCAAATTCTTATCTCACCATTTTTCTTCCTGACAGGAACAATATTTTCAATCCAGGTGGAATGATAAATAGGATAAATGATACGAGCCTATGGCATTTTTTCTACCTCTTTCTAAATTACTTCAAAAAATTTTGGGTTATAGTTTCTTAATTTCTTCCTAAAAGGTGAAGTGCCTGGCTTGAGAGGAATCTGGTGCTGGAACTTTCCTCCTTTGAAATTTTTTAAATCATAATAGGACCAAGCAGAGGTATCCTGATATTCCTTTAGCAAATTGACAAATCTCCACTTCTCATCTGAAGTGAAACATTTGCCCAAGTTTATACACCTAGGTTCTTCTTCCTCCCCTATGTTTACCTTCTCATAGTCACCTTGATTTGTGTCTTCTTGAGGTGATGGAGGAGATTTTAGAGCATCATATTTGTCAAATTGTCTCTCAAGAGAGATGAGCCCTTTAGGAATACAATTCCCTTTTAATTAGAAGATCCCTTCATCTATTACACCATCTGGGAAAAACTCATCACAGGTCGATGAAGATCCTTCAAAGAAGGTGGTACTAAAAACTTATGCCAACTGCAAGAATTTATCAATTTGTTTATCATCTTGAAAGACCTGCCAATGCTCAACATTATTTGAAACTTTTGGTTTGTACACCATTTCAATTTTATAGGAACTTTACTTAAAATATGAATGTGGCAACAGTAGGGAGGAAGAAACTACTAGGGAATCAGCTCTGCTATTCAGTTCTCTGGGAACAACTTCTATGGAGAAAGCTTCAAATTCTTCTATCTCATCCCAAACATGATTTCTATAGTGTTTGAGTCTTTCATTTTTTGCTAAATACATTCCGCTTACTTGTCTCACCACAAGTTCTTCATCCCCTCTGGCTCAGAGTACCTTGATACCCATCTTCTTCACCTCTTCAATACCAAGAAAAAGAGACTCATATTCAGAAGTGTTGTTCATATTATCAAAATCCAGCTTAAAAGCCCATTAGAAAAAGTCTCCTTCTGGTGATATCAATACAACCCCTGCTCCAGAACTGACAGAAGCACAACTACCATCAAACTCCAAAATCCAAAGGCCATCAGACTTATCAGTTGTCACTTCTTCATTCATGTCTGGTGTGGATGAGATCATATAATTTCCAAACTTGGATTCTTGGTAGAGTATCTAAGACTTGGGATCTTCATATGGGAATACTGTGTATTTTGATTTTCCCTTTGGTTGTAGGACAACCCTTTTATCTCCCACTGGAATAATTTCTTGTGACCAGTCAAGTTTGATCTCTCCTCCAAGATCCCAACAAAAAGTCCTGCTTAGAAGTTGTAAGAATTTGCCTAAGGCAAAGAATAAATGTCAAGATCTACAAGCTCAAGAGATAGCACAAGAGAGATAGGCAAAATAATCAAATAATTGATTATATCTAATTGAATTGATTACAAAGTAGGAGTGCCTAAATATATAGGCAATGCAATAAGACTACATGATAAGGAAATGATAAGATATCACCCACACTAGGTGGAATCACATGTCCACCAAAGGTGGATCATCCTCCATTGTACATCAAAGTATGTGCAACATGTGCAACAATGAGAGGATGATAATGTGATAAGAGCACTAAAGGTGGATCTCACACACAAAGAGGTATGTGATGATAACTATCACACCTCAAGTGGAAATTCTCCTAACCATATGCTAAAATGAAATGTAAACTCCTAAGTGTCACAATGATAACTAATATGCAAATGCATTATCCTAAGTAAACTTAAGTAAATGTAATTAGTAAATACTTAATTAAACCAACATAAGCATACCATAGCTTGCTGGAATATCAGCTAAAAGTATAGTTAGTTTAATCTTTTTACTGGGGTATACTGCAAGGGCTACTTGAGAATCCTTGATTTCTCCAACTAAGGGGACTTGTTTTTCATCTAGAGCGTAGCATTGACCAAAGGTCGCAGTGAGGGGAGGATCTAGAGCTTTGGCTACTGAAGCAGGCATGATATTATTAGATGCCCCCAAATCTATAATGCAGTTGTTCAACTTAAAGCCATGAATAAACAAGGACAAATAAAATGGCTCTGGTTTTAATCCTATAGGAGGACTCTTTTCTTGTGGAGGATTCTTTTCTTTAGTAGCTAGTTTTGAGAAAGCAGCATTAGTAGTTTCATTTGTAGTTTTATCTATAGGAGGTTGACCTGATTTAACATGTTTGACAGGTCTTTCCAACTCTTTTGGGTTCATTCTAAGATATTCAGTAGGGGAAACTTGAATCTTAGAACTTTCACAGAAATCAACGATATCAAAAGAAGTACCAGAATTGTTTTTCTTTAATGATTCATCTTCTTTAGAAAAAGAGCTTTTAAAGGTTGATGATTTTTGTGAAAATTCTTTACCTTTGTCCCACCGTTGTGATGTTGATGGTCTGTCATTGGCTTGAGAATTGTGGTAACTTCTTGTTAGCACGGTACATGATGGGTCCTGTAAAGTTGCCAGAATACTTCCTCCTCGCTTAGAGTCAGACTCGTATTCTATGTAATAATTTTTGGAGCCACCAGGCAACTGAGGACTCACTGCATCATCAGGTGATTCTTCTATCAATTCTTGATTCACATGCATCTACATTGATCAGATCATTTCTAGATAGGAGATACCATCATGATCGTCTGTAAGGTGGAAGGTACACATATTAGCTCTTCTAGGAGGAGCTTCCAGTAAATTCTTATTAGATGGGGGATAGTTTTGAGATCTATGACTAGGTCTAGCTTGTTCAGGCATTCCTCTAGGAATATCTTGATACAAAGGAGAAGGATTGGTATTTCTTTTAGGAAGCTTCCTCTTGAGGTTAATCACATCATTTACTAATATTTGCAGCATGGGATCAGAAGATGTATTTTGTGCATTGGGTACTTGGACATCTTTTCTCCACTTCCCTGCTGTGATCAAATCATCTTCTAACTCAGTAGCTTGGCTTTGAGTAGTTGCCAAGTCTACTAGTCTATTCCTTCTAAGATGAAAACCGATGTCTGGGGGCATAGAATTTACAAAGAAACATTGCTGGTTTTCAGGGGTGGGCCTTTTTGTGGTAGAAATCTTATGAATGACTTTGGTATACCGAGCCACATAATCTCTCATGGGCTCATGGATCTCCTTTTTCATCTGTGTAAGTTGAGCTAATAGAGAATTCTCATCATCTACACTTTTGAAATGGCCTTCAAATGTGGTTTTCATGGAATTCCAATCGGTTATGGACCCTGCAGGAAGATTCCCAAACCATTTCACTGCTCCTTCTATGAGGGGTTGAACAAAAAGCCTAACTGCTACATCTTCAGTTTGCACCCCTAGAAAGCTAGTGGCTACATTGAAAGAATTGAAATGTTCTTCTATAGATACTTTTCCATCACCAAAGAACCTTGGAAGAACATCGTTAGCTCCTTTGGGAAGAGCATGGTGAGCGGCTAGAGCTAAAGGGCCTACTGCATTACCCCATGGTTGAGTCATGATAACTGTTGGAAAAATAGTTAGGAGAGGAGGGGCTTGAATCCCTGATAAATTTAAGGCTTGCCAATCACAGGTTTTAGTAGATGAACGGAAAGATTCTTTAGGAGGAGAAGAAGGTATGCTTTGAGCCTTTTTCTTAGAGGGGTGGACTCTTGTGGTTTCAAGATTTTTTAATTCTTCAAAAACACTCTCAAAAATACCCACCTCTCGCTGAGACCTGGTGTAAGGTCTAGACTCCAGCTTGACAGTTCTATGGTCTTTGAATTTCTCTATCAACTACTGTAGCTTCCCGAGCTACGGGGAGACCCCTCAACCATTCACCGATCTCTTCCTCTTCTTCTAACACCAATTGAATGTGCTGATATTGTTTGTTCCTTGTTTTTACTTTCCAAGCCAGATTATTTAGGTCTGTAATAATATCCTCTTGAGTGTCGTGAAAATTTAGACCAGGTTGTAGGACTAGGGGAACTTTGACTTGACCAGGTATTATATCAGCTTGTAATACCATCATTACACATTAAACCAAGTAAAGACACTGGTTTACTAGTTTAGTTCCCCAGTAGAGTCGCCAAAAACTATTAGTAAATGAATTTGTCTCTTTTTCAAATTTATTTCTACACTCTATAACCCTCCAAGAAACATTAACTCTTTACTAACAAATGGATTAAACATAAGATATTTAACCCTATGAATTATGGTACAGCTCCTAGAAATATTTTCAATGAATTTTATGAAAAAGAGTAATGCATTTTTGCAAACATCAAACTTTTGACCTGAAAGTTGATAAGGCATAAACAATAACTTTCATCAATATGACATAATTACTGTGAATTGGAAAAAACTAACATATCTGAAGCTCATGGACTTCAATAATTAAACATTATACTAATCTAGGGCACAACTTAAACTAGAATTCAAAGAAAGATTAAGACATTCAACCAAGAAATTCTGCTCAATGTAGGATATCCCAACAGAGATCCACCCAAAAATATAAACCAACAGATCTATATTGATAAGTTTCTTTTCATTCACTAATTCAGAAAACCTTAATCCAAGTCTTTACATAAATTGCTAAAAACTTAAACTATTATATTACTAAGCAAAAATAAAACTAACATCCCCCTTCAACGGTTTTTTTTTCCTGGCTTTATATAGCCATCAGTTACAAATTTCAAAAATAATAATGTCTATGAAACTCCTAGTGTTTCCACCCAGAACTACTTCAGATAACTGAAAATATGCTAAAAATGGAAAATACTAGAAACTGAAAGCAACAACCCAAAAAGCATGGAAAATAACCACTAATCATGGCTGAGCTGGATGCCTTAGATTCAATTCTAGGATGATGCGGGCACACATGCCTTCTTCCACTCTTCATGAGCCAATGATGCGCTGATAACTGTGGGATGATATGGTAGGCTAATGAGAGAAATTCTCTACTCGATAACTTTCCTATCTTTGCATATTTGATCCAGCCTTGATCTATGAGACTCGAGGTGATCTACACAGGCGACCAACATAGCCTCAGTGTTAGCTACGGAGGTGAGATCTTCTATTGTGAGCTCTTTTCTATCTCTGATAGCTGTTATACCTACCTCCAAATCCTAAGTTATTTTCTTTTCTTTCTTTATATCCTGAGTTCCCTCATCCATTGGAACAATATTTAGGCACTTAAGATCCTTTTGCATGGTATCAATCAATCCCTTAAGATCATTAAGCAAGCGGGTAGCCCCATTACATCTATCCTTGATGATTGAATTTCTCCATTCAATACTCTTCATAGAAACATACAGGACCTCCTCATTAAAGCCATGAACTGGCTTTTCCATAAGGAATTTAGACACTCTGTAGTGGTCAATCTCCATCAACTGACCGTCTATACTAGTCCATTTCTTATTTTCTTTCCTCCATTCTACCAATTCATCCAACAGTTCTGCGATGATTTTTGTCACGATTCCATGAGTTTCAATTAATTGAGTGATGTAATCACTTCCCTGTTGGATCATCCATGTGACCCACTTGTTAAAAATATCTACCACTACTTTATTTCTTTAAATTTGGTCCAGAGTTTTGCGGACTTCTGGTGAATGAGGGTCAAACGTGTGAGGCACCTAGGCTAATGGAAGTGGATTAGGCTCTTGGACCGCTTGAATAAATACTACCAATCTTTGTATGGTAGCCTTTAATTCCTTCTTGTCCCTTTCATCTTTGAAAGTCCTGTGCAATATCTTTCATGTAGAAGACTCCAGGTGTTTTGCATCCCCTGCCTTGCTTGCCACTCCCAAATCTCTCTTTTCAATAGCAAAGTCCTCAACAAAGGCTTCAGAAACATGTTTTTTAGACTTTGGTATTTCTCGTTCCATTTTCCACCTCCCAATTTTCTCATCTACCTCTATCATTGAATCCATCTTAATTCTTTTGGGTTTCATTGTGGCTCCCAAGCACTTACTTGCCATGTCCTCTACCAGAAGACTTATCGGTAGGACATTATGTTTCCTGCTGATAGAGCTTCCCAGCCAACGAAGAGTGGGAGATGGAGTTTGCAAGGTGTCACTCACCATGGTTGTTGAGGGTTTTCCATAATCTAGCTGACTTCTCTTTGGAGTCAATGTGTCTTCTCCCAGGCTATCTAAACTAGCTTGCTCTAACATATGAGTATCCATCAGATCGAGATCAATGACCTCTTTATTGTCAACAAGCTTATCACTTTCCTTACTAACTCTACCCCTTAAGGTCCTTCTTACTGGTGAAGAGAAAGGAGAGGCTTGTTTCACAGGATCAGCTGAAGATTTCTTCTTATTTCTAGCTTTGGAGGTACCTGGAAGGGAAATAGTTTTGTCAGCAAAAAAGTGGATGGCTCTACCCTAAACTTTCCTTTCATGCTTAGTCTACTAATGTATTCATTTCATCCTTGTCATTTTAGGAGTGACATTTAATAGCAATCCATTTATCTTTCCACTCTTTCACTTCATTTTTTTTATTGTATTTAAGTATAGCGCCTTGGTTGATATTCCAGAGATAGTGACTGGCAGGGTACACTCAGTTTAATAGTAGTTTGACATAAAATATATGAAGGCTACTTAGTTTATCTTAGGGATAGAGATAATTTAATTTTAACTTTGGTTGTGTTAAAGGAACTATGTTGACTTTATTTTGTAGCTGTTTAACATGAGAGTTTGTAGATTAATAGGAGTTCACATTTTTATGAGAATGTATCATTCAATTGAGCATTAATGCCCATCTATATCTAGTGAGATGGACATAAATCATGTACCTCATGCTAGTGTGCTTGGATACCTTATATACACTATTTTGCATTAGACTAGACATTATCCAAATAGTGAGTATTTATTGAGAAACTTTTATGGCTAATCTTAGTCAAATCTTCCTTCGTGCTAGTAGTCTATAGAATTAGACCTTTATTAAGAATTCATCATATCAGATAAAGTATGATTAAGAATTGTTGGGACTGGTCCTTTGGAATTTATTAAATAGAATAGAATTTTCAGCATATTATTATCATTCTATTTCTTTGTTGTAAACATGCCATTAGTTTAGTTTTGTAATTTTTTTTTGTGTTAAATGCATTTAAAATAAAGGTCTAATTTTGTAGACTATTGGTCAGACAAATCTTCATTGTCTTATGATTGTCCTCTTTATATACTAGCATTTAAATGGAACATTAAGCATAATAATAATATGCTTAATCTATTAGTAATTGGTAGATTAAGCATATTATTACTATGTAGAGTTAGGGCCAAGTTTGTGCATGCAAGAAAAAGTCCAGTGTCCTATAGAGTTAGTCTAATAGTAAATTTATAACAATGCGCATAAGAATCAATTTGTAATTACTATGCATTAAACATGCTAAACTGATAAAGGTGTTATCTGCATTTAATCTGCCAATTACTAATAGATTAAGCATATTATTACTATGCTTAATGTTCCATTTAAATGCATTTAACACAAAAAAGAATTTACAAAACTGAACCAATGGCATGTTTACAACAAAGGTCTAATAGAACTCCCAACAATTCTTAAACATACTTTATCTAATATCAAGAATTCTTAAACAATTAAGGTTGGAGTAGACATAGTTATAACACATTTTTTTGTGTGGTAAAAGGAAGATTTGGCTAGGTCAAATCTTACTTCATGCTAGCAGTCTACAGAATTAGACCTTTATTCAAAATTCATCATATCAGATAAAGTATGTTTAAGAATTGTTGGGACTGATCCTTTGGCTTGTATTAAATATAATAGAATTTTCAGCATATTATTATCAATCTATTTCTTTGTTGTAAACATGCCATTGGTTCAGTTTTGTAAAAAAAAATTGTGTTAACATGCCATTGGTTCAGTTCTGTAATTTTTTTTTTGTTGTAAACATGTCATTGGTTTAGTTTTGTAATTTTTTTTCAGGAACAATCTAGCCAAGGGCCAGATCAATACTACTCGCAATCTCATTGCCAAAGTGGCCAAAGACTATGTTAGGATGATAAAATATGGGGATTCTCTTTACAGCTGCAAATCTTTGAAGGTTGTTGCACTTGGACAAATGTGTACCATTGTTAAGAAAATTGGACCAAATTTGGCTTACCTTGAATAGGTGAGCAAGCATATGGAAAGGTTTTCATCTATTGACCTAAATACTAGGACTATTTTGATCTGTGGGTACCCTAATGTTGGCAAGAGTTCTTTTATTAATAAGATTACTAGGGCGGATGTGGATGAGAAACCTTATGCTTTTAATACTAAGTCTTTGTTTGTCGGGCATATTGATTATAAGTACTTGAGGTATTAGGTTATTGATACCCCTGGCATTTTGGACCACCCCTTGGAGGATAGGAACACCATCAAGATGATCATTATTAATGCCTTGGCTCATTTGAAGGTAGCTATTTTTTTTTCCTTGATGTTTCGGGGTCCTGTGGTTATAGTATTGCGCAACAGGCAGCTCTATTTTAGAACATAAAACCTCTGTTTCCCAATAAGCCTCTTATTTTAGTTTGTAATAAGATTAATTTTCAACCACTAGAGACACTACCGGAGGAGGATGCAAAATTGATTGTGGAGATGAGATATGAGGTGAGGAAAAATATGGGTGCATTCTTTGGGAATCAGGAGGGGGGGATGATGGCACGCTACTCTCTCTATGAGTTGTTTGAATGAAGAAGGGGTGATTGTGGTAAAGAATATAGCATGCGAGAGTTTTTTGGAGTAGAGAGTGGAAATTAAGATGAAGTTGAAGAAGATTAGTAGTTGTCTCAATAGGATTCATGTTGCAATGCCCAAGCTGTGAGATGGGAAAGAGAGGCCCCCTTGTATAACTAAAGCTATTTTGGATGCCAGGGCGCATGCTTCCAAGGAGGCCATGAATTTGGAGAAGGATATTGAGAATGAAAATGGTGGGGCTAGAGTTTACTCTACAAGCTTGAAGAAGTGGTATATCTTGGCAAATGAAGAGTGGAAAGAAGATGATATTCCTGAGATCATGGATGGACATAATGTTATAGACTTTATTGATCTAGATATCTTGCAGAGGCTTGAAGAACTGGAGAGGGAAGAAGGGCTTAGATGGTAGTTGAGGGTGACGAGGATGATGAGATAGGGGAAGTGGAGTTGAATCCTGATGAAAAGGAAGTTCTAGCTACAATTAGGAAGAAGAAGAATATGATTATCATCGAACATAGATTGAAGAAGAGTACTGCAGAGAGTAGGCCTACCGTACCAAGGAAGTTTGACAAGAACAAAAAATATGGCTTAAACAAAATGGGAAGACATCTTTTTGGCTTGGGCTTGGATCCTTTAGTAATTAGCTTCATAATAAATGAAGTAGATGAGAGCTAAGCAATTAGCTTCCCAAGAAAAATCTCATAAATGAAAAATGTGTACTCCAATTCCTATGCCCTCTACGTGTACCTAAATGATATATTTGAAACAACAAGGGTAATGCTTAAAGAAGTTAATTTTGCATCACAGTCTATAGTTGTTGCAGCAGTAGAGCATCAGGCACCACCTTCAGCACAATATGATCACTAGATAGGTCTATATGTTTTATGAAGTTTGGTTGTTGTGGATAAAACATACAAATATGTCTAGTGATCATATTGTGCTAAAGGTGGTGCCTAATGCTCTGATGCTACAAAAACTACAGACTATGATTCAAAGTTAGCTTTTTTACGCCTTACCCTTGTGGTTTCAAATATATCGTTTAGGTACGCACAAAGGGTATAGGAATTGGCATACACATAGTTCATTTATGATATTTTTCTTGGGATCCTAATTGCTCATCTCTCATCTACTTCATTTATTATGAAGCTAATTGTTGCTGAAGGATCCAAGCTTGGGCTAGAGAGATGTCTTCCCAAGCACATAAAAAACATGCACATAAACATGAAAGCTGAGAAACATAAATGTATATATCACAACAGTTGAGAAACATAAATGTAGGCATCATGGTCACAATTTTTTGGAGACAACATAATTGAGTTGTATACCCAGATGATGCAAAGCAACTACTATTCCTCTGGTTCCAAGTTGACACTGTGGGATCCAAAAACCATAGATAAGGAATAAATTTAGAGAGTGGAGGAGGGCCATAATGACCAAAATAATACATGACAACCCTCAAGTTAAATGAGGCAACTGCAAACATTTTAATAGATTTTCATTTTTAAATAATGAAATTTGCATATACTAGTGTTCTAAGCCCCCTCATTACATGATTTATTATTGTAAGCCCCCTCTGACTATGCATCTAGAAAATAAAACTACAACCTATTGGGATTGAGACAAACCCTATAAAACAATAGCAGCTAAGAAGGATCGCTTGCCAACATCTGCTGAATACAAAGTCCTCCAACAGATGTATTCAACAGATGTTGGCAAGTGATACTTCTTAGTTGTTGTTTTTTTATAAGGTTTGTCTCAATCCCAATAGGTTTTAATTTCATTTTATAGACACGTAAGTCAGAGGGGGCTTACAATAATAAATCATGTAATGAGGGGGCTTAGAACACTAGTATATGTAAATTTCATTATTTAATAATAAAAATCTATTAAAATGTTTGCAGTTGCCTCATTTAACTTGAGGTTTATCCTATATTATTTTGGTCATTATGGCCCTCCTCCACTCTCTAAATTCATTCCCTATCTATGGTTTTTGGATCCCGTAGTGTTGACTTGGAACTAGAGGAGTAGTGGTTGATTTGCATCATTTGGGTATACCACTCAATTATGTTGTCTCCAAAAAATTGTGACCATGATGCTTAAATTTATGTTTCTTAGTTTTTGTGTCCCAGGACCCATTATGACCCTTTACGACCCTTTACAATCCCTAATAATACATCTTAGAGGTCTTAAAATGTCGTAAATGGTCATAAGAGGCTCCTAGGAGGGGCCATATGAGCTTCCACCTTCACATGGTTGGCCCTACTAAGTAGATAATGTTAAACTATTCTTAAAACAAAGAGAAGCTCAATAATGTAAGGTCTTAGTCCATGGACAAATTAAATTAGACTTACTATCCAAATTGGAAAAATTATTTTTTTTGTACATGGCACTTGGAGTCAAGTGTGTCTCTAAACATTGTGAGCTTTCCATATTCTTTATGTGTTCTGTCACAATTTCATTTGTCAAATATTGGATTAGGGATTAAGCATTTTCTCACAATTTTATTTATACATTGATGAGAATCAATGATGGAGAGTTTTTAGATTTTGAGAAGACGTATATGCAGTGGAGGCCAAAAGGGATTTTTGTGGAGATTTTCTAGAGTGGCTATATACATATGAGGGTTTCCAGATTGAGTACCAGTGCAGAGATGATGATTCAGTAACCTATGTCTATAAAACCTTCACAAATATCCCTTCTTTTTCCTCCACTCATACCTCTTCTCATAATCTAGAAACTTTGGATACTATTTCTCATCCATGCATGAAATGTGCTAGTGATCGTATAAAATTTCTTAAAACTAGTAAAGGGTGCTAGGAACAGCCTCTGGATTATGAAGGGATTCCATTCCAATGTAGGATTTTTTTTCAAATAGGGCATAAAGTTTCCCAATTCTCCAAGAAAAGAATGTCCAAGGTTGCATCCTAGTGGAAAGACATCTCACACCATCATTATATAGTGGAGAAGAAGGTGAAGTAGCAAAAGAGTTTTTCTCAAGCTGTGCAAGGTGAGACATCAAATCAAGAAATTGGAAATGCATGTAAAGTGACCAATGTTACAAAGTGAGTGGATGATTTGGATGATGGGTAGAGTGCTAGAAAGGTAGTAGCCACACCAAAGGGTAGAGTAAAGAAAAGACTTGTTGGGTCTCGAGACAAGGTGGATGAGCGATCAGATGATCATTTGCATCAAAGAGGGAAGTTTGGCTTGGGTGTGGGTTGTATTTTAGGGGATAATCTCAGGGATTGGAAAAATGAGGCAGCCAAATCTGAGGATGGGTGGGAAACTATTAAAGGGAGAAAAAAGAAAAATGAAAAGAAAGCTTTTGACATGATCCTTCGTTCTCAGAAAAAGGGTGGAGTTTAGAGAAAATTGTGGAGGTTCTTTCTTTCTTTCTTTCTTTGGAAGCTTGTGTGATTGATGTGGGTTTACCAAATACTTGGGGAGATAGCTCTCCTGAATGTAGCTATCCCTGGTTCGGGCTAGGTGCTAACTCATTATGAATAATAAAATTACCAATTACCATTAAAAAAAATAGTACAGTAACATAACAAAATACACAACGATATATATTAATGCAAAGTAACACCTAAAGATAAATATCTAGACTAACCACTGAGCAGGATGTCATTGGTGATTACTCTAGATATTTATCTTCAGTTATTTTTTTTTAAATTCCATTATTAGTCAAAATTTCCACCAACCTTGGTTGAAACCCTCACAAAGAGTGGTCTAAATTTTGACCACTTTGTGTTAAAATTTAGCATCATGGGTTTGGCATCCTAGTTGGACGGGCTAAATATTTTGACTTGCTTTGGTCAAAATTTTGACCTAATGACTTCCTAACTGCAGATGTGAATTTTGACAAAGATTGGCATAGAAAATTCTATGTTAACAATAATATGTCAAAAATTTGACTCAAAAAATAGTGACCAAACAATTTGTAGATTATTTGACCAAATTTGGTAGAAAATTCAACCAACTGTCCATCAAAAATAGGTGCCAATTGTACTAGTGATACATGGTCAAAATCCATTGATGCTTCAAACTGGTTCATTTCTAGTCTTCTAGGAAGTTGATATGTATCTAGGGTTCTCAAAGGTCTACAAGACCATTGGTCAACCCCCTCTTTTGATTCGCATTCATCCCACAAAAAATGCATACACGAAGAGAAAAAGCATAGAATTTGTCTAGTATAAATAGTTAATGGTGTTGCATTTGAACTTATAAATGAATGCATGTCACTTTATCTTGTAAGTGTACAACAATCTAGATAGTTTTCAGTATTAGATTCACGTATCAACTAAGAAAATCTAGAAACCATAGAGTTACATGTGTTACCCGGTCTCATCATAGAGTTACCCCATTGCACAATTGTTTCTGCGTCTATTAACATTGTACCAGCTTCATCCTTAAATTTCTCTCTAGTAAGAGATCTTTTCACATATGCTCCCACAACATCATGCTCTCCCTTTCCATTCCCTGCCTCAGTAAAATTCCAAAAATTTTGTACATCACTTTTCACATGCATCCTACTCAACCAACTTAGAATATCCTTGCATTCTTGAATTGTGTAGTGTAATTGTCTGACCATATTAAGTGTTGGTTGTATCTTATACCTCTTTCCCTTAAACTATCATAGAAGACTATAGAGCATCTTTGCACAAAATTTGAGGAATGAGTACGATCATCACTGATATAGAAGTGATACTCTCTTACAACCTTTCTTTCCTCCTCTATGCTATCATGTACATGCATGAATGCTATGTGTACAAAAAAAAGTAACTTGTGTAGAGTGGAAATACATAGGTTGCACTTAATTTTGAGGTTTCAATGTATAATTCTTAGAAATATCAATGATAGACACAATGGTATCAAGGGGGAAAGTGCCCTTACACAACTTGAATTACTCGTCTAGCGACCTAGTTCTATGTGTGTGACCTATGTACTCATAAACTAGTTTCTCTTGAAATATCTTCATAAAATCAGCTATGCATATATCCCTTTTCACTAACTCAAACCTCTTTAATTATTTTTCATCTCTAACACCATATGTGACTAACTTTTATTTTCTAATAGAAACTGGTGACTTACCAATTTTATGTGTGCTATCTAGATGTAGGCATCTAGGAAACTGTTGAAAACCACAGCATGTAGGACAAAATCCTTTCAAACACATCATCTTATAGTTAATGTACTCGTCATATCTTCTACATAGTACACTTGAAATAAATTCTCTCGATGACTCAGGAGGTGCTTGTAGACCATATTCCTGCAAAACATTGTTAGTGTGAAAAGTAAAACATATATAATGATAAATACTATAATGCATGGAAAATTCAACATGGATGCTACAACAACACATAGTACGTGCATGATCAATCTTAATATAAAATGGTTTTTTCATGTCAAAAAATCTTTGGAAATTTTTAATTTGAGAAAATATTTGAAGAAACCTTTCATTAAATTGTGTTTGAGTCATGTCTATAGTGTTTTGGATGTGGTTCATAGTTTCTAAGTCCAATTTTCCTTCTAATAAAATCTCTTTGGTAGGGTGAAACCCTTGTGTTGTCATGCCAAAAATTTTCAATTAACATTCTTAGTGCATTGATAAAAACCTTGTCCTTGCGTGGAATTCTACCTAAGAATGCTCAAAGAGAATTATTGTTAGGATCCCCAATTTTATCTCACCTCTCTAAGGTATTCTGTAATGTTTTTTTTACTTATCCTTAATGACTTGCTTGTTTTTCTTATTAAACGATATTTTTTCATTTCCTTTCCCATTATGGTTGATGTGAGGATACATCGAGTAACATTAGCATCATGTGCTTTCATTCCAATATATTGGTATGCATCAAATATATTTATCACAATAGTTCTTTCACTGCTATTTTTTGTTGTTCTTAACCACAAAATTCTAATTATCTCTCTAAATTTCATATTTTTAATCATTTCAACAACTAATTGGCATCTTCCACTTTGGTTTAAATTTTCAAAATATTTATTCCAAATTATTTTAACAACTCTTCCACAAGTTCTTTCATGAATTTTATCATGCATTGGCCTCACAATATTTTCATCAATGTCAATTAGAAACTTTGGTTTTTTACGAATTATTCTAGGAGGTGTTAAGATACGTGCATGCTCTTGGTTTTCATTAGGTGCATTATGTGCATTAATCTCATCAAATTGAAGTGGTGTATATTCTTCAAATTCTTTAGGTTCATTCATCACATTGATTTGAAATGGAGTATGGTCATTGCATTCTTTAGGTGCATTCGTCACGTGCATTTGAATTGGTGCATGTTTATCATTTGGATTTGGTGCATTAGGTACATTTATCGTCTCAATTTGTATTGTTGCATGTTCATCACTATCATTAGGTGCATTAGATGATATACCTCCATGTAACCTCCTCAAACACTCCCTTTGTCTTATCTTTTCTGCCTCTCGCTGTTCATTTATTCCTCTCTTGTTCTTTCCCAGTACATTAATATTGATTATCCTATGTACATAACATCATGATGAAAATCAACAATAAAGTAGAAAGAAAACAACAAATGAGAATCATTTTATTATAATATAAAGTAAAAAACCAAAAAATAAAATAAATCAATCATTTCAAAGAAAATTGACAAAAAAAGATGCAAACTTGACTGTTACTGTCCCAAAAATTGATGCCAAATAGTGCAATGGGACCTTCAAACAACTTGTAGTGCTAGTTTCTAGGCCTATGGGAATATATTACATATAAATTTTCTCATAACACGTACAGGTTATAGAAACCTAAAGCCAATATTAAAATTTTCCACATAGCTCGTACGACTCATGAAAATATAGAGGATCAACTCTACTTCTCCATAACCCATACGGGTTCTGTAAAATAGGAACCCAGGAAGGAAGGTAGGAGAGAGAGAGAGAGAGAGAGAGAGAGAGAGAGAGGAAACAAGAACGCACGCACACACACACACACATATATATATAATGATATATGTGTGTGTGTGTGTGTGTGTGTGTGTGTGTGTGTGTGTGTGTGTGTGTGTATGTGTGTGTGTGTATATATATATATATGTGTGTGTGTGTATATATATATATATATACATATACATATATATATATATGTATATATATGTATATATGTATATATATATATATATATATACATATATATATATATATATATACATATATATATACATATATATATACATATATACATATATATATACATATATACATATATATACACATATATACATATATATACATATATATACATATATATACATATATATATATATATATATATATATATATATATATATATATATATATATATATATATATATATATATATATATATATATATATATATATATATATATATATAACTATAGATATGGATATATACAAACATAGACGTATATTATATACATAAATTTAGTGTATTCTTAATTTATTACCATGTGTTTTCATTTATTCATAACCCATACATGTTCTGTAAAACATAAATTACGTGTACGGCTTTTGAAAATTTTAAAATGTACTTTTTCTTTAAAAAACCCAAGTGGGTTATGATGGAAACGAAAACCCATACACTTTTCAGGCTAGGGAAAAGGGTTAGTAAACAAGCCTAAGGCTTGAAAGCTCATTTTCCCTCCATTTTAGTCCCTTCACATATTTTTTTCATCTTCCAACATGAATTCTTGACTTCATCCTAATCAAGTTTATAAATGATCAAGTGGGTATCTCTAAAATTACCACCATAATCTTACGCATGTTCTCATCTTTCTAACCATATAAATCTTTCAATTTTTGGACAACATTAACATAGTGAAATTTAATTTTCTTTACTAGTGTCTTGACAAGCCTCACAAACATATGTCTACCATTTATTTAATAACTTTTGATCTACTGAACCAATAACATAAAAAATTACATATTACTATTCTACACTTGAATCTATACACTTTTAAAAAATAACATTGTATTTTTTATTATTTTGATGCAAGTTATGCCCATCACACGAACAGGTGCCAAATTTTCAGGATGCGGTCACTTCAAAAAGTCATAAAAAAAATTACTCAACAAAAAATTATGAAAAAAATACACACCTTCTAGATCTCATTCTTACATGCCATCATACCAAATGGTTTATCAAAATATTAAATCTAACTATATCTTTTGTTGAGCGCATGGAAATAGCTATGTTATGTTTTTTTCTGAAAAAATTAGGAACAGTTTTTTGTGTGCGGAGGGTTTGACCCTTAGTATTATCCATTTAAAAAAAAAACTTGAGTAGTTTAGAAACTAGATTCAGAGCACTAACATTCTTATTCTTTACACATTTTCTAATTTTGAGTGCAAGATCCTCCAATTTCTCTTTGAAGTTCAGGTTTACCCAATTTTAGAAAAAAAAAAAAAGTAGCCAGTTATACCCTCCGTTTTGCACACCATCATGGTGCACTTACGCCAACAACAAAAACAACAAAAAGATAAAATTGAAAGAAATAGAAAACAACATGGATGGGGATTTAACCTCCTTCCATTCTTGATTTATCTCCTTTAGAGTTTACAAGAAAGAGCTCTTTCAAGATGGGCACTAAGTTGAGGCTGAAGCGGAAGGTCTCTCTTACGGCATCTAAAGAGATGCTTGCAAAGTAGTCTCCTATCTCTTCCTTCTTTTTCCTTTCATTTACTCAATTTCAACTAGAAGCGTTTTGAAAAAGGTCGTTGTCTTTTTCATCATCTGTTTGCCGAAGTTGACAAGTTTTGCAAGCTTTTTATTTATCTAGTTCTAATAAGATTTAACATTGGCCAAAGTCAACAATATTTCTTGTTTCTCCTTGTCTAAGGGAATCATGGTCTTCAATTCACAAACTTTATCCTCTATAATGTCCCAAATATCTAATTTCATGGCAAGATTATCAGTCCCTTCCCAAATATGACTATTCACAATAGTTTGAGACAATCCCTAGCTTTAGCCTTAGCCTCTACAATAGCTTCTAGTCTATTAAACTTTTTATTAGTTGTATGAAATTATGTAATTAACCATTTAGTGATAGTTTTTTGACAGTTATAAAGGATGCACAATTTATCCACTTTATCCACAATGCGGGGGAATTTTTTTTTCCTATTGATTCCTTTATTTTACCTACAATTTTTGACTTATTAGTCTCTGATGCAATGGACCAAACAACAAGGGTATCAAACTTAGTGTTGAAACCTTATTTAAAGTATGCCTACTCAACCTACTACACCATAGAAAATTCTTCATCATCTTGCTTCCTTATTCTACCTAGTGAGCTATGGTACATGCAATGTACCAACTTGAAAATTTAAGCAATCTACTTTCCAAGAACATTCTCCGCCTTCCTCTAGTGTTATATTATTGACTTGGAAGTTAATTTATTGCATGCTTTTCTTTGTTATCTCCTTGGGTCTACTTCCCCTTGGCCTTATTCATCTTAATTTGGACCTCTTCCTCCTTTAATATAAACACAAAGTCCTGGAATATGCTAATGTAATAATTTCACCCATCGACATGATATTCAATTTTTCATGTATGAATTTTCTTTCCTTTTTAAACCTCTTTCTAATTTGTTGTGGTTAAAAAAAATCAAAACAAATCCATCTTTCCAATCCATGTACAATATACTTCTCCTTAATAAAAATAAACCTAAAAATTATACACCTTGATGTCATTTCATCAACCAAAAAAAATCATTTAAACTTTTTATAAATAAGAATAAAAATTTAAAATAAACCATAACTTGATATTTAAATGTGATTTATAATAAGATAGTAAACCAAAGTAATATTTAATTTGAACCTTAAAGCTTGTCTCTACTCCTTAGAAAAAAATAATATCTAATATTATAAATTCTAATAAAAATCCCTTATTTATATGGATACGTATATCACTCTACTTCTTACGTATATCATAGTTTTTCCCAAGACATCAGCAAACGATATTACTCTACTTCTTATGTATGATATCATGGCTTAAGGGAGGCAGGCAATATGTAACTCTTGCCAAGTGTAATGAAGGACGGAAAAAACAGCATAATCAAGATAGTCAATATGGCATAATTGAGCCACGGAAATTTTACTGTTTCTGTGTACTCATCTCAGTTTTGTTAATTTGTTACAACCTTTTTTTATTTTCAATTGTTGGCTGAGTTCGAAGGAGACAAGAAGCGTTGGGTTTCACAAGTTTTGTATTTCTCCCTGATTTTTAATGGGGAGAGTGGTGTGAAATGGCTGTTCATAAGAGGCCAAGGATAGTTTGGTCTTTGCATCTGTGAGTGTGAATATTTATTGGCCCAGACATAAATATAAGTGATCTAATGCGTCACTTCTAACTATGGTCCATTTTAATAATAATAATCATAATAAAAGAATCGGTCACACTCAACGTATCCCCATTCATCATGTCCATCGTTTTATTGCTTATTTTAATGGCTTCAAAACAAAATATTCTTGGTACTCAATAATAACGAGATGTCTGCATTCCTTGTATTCTTTATGGTGTTTGATATAAGTTAAGCTCATTGGCAGCTCTCATTGAATATTAATTGGACTGAATAAAGAATTTCAAATCATACTAACTATGCAGCACATTTAGAGTAGTGTGATGAAACATGACGAAAATCGTTGTAAATGGGGAAATAAACAAACCCTTTTTAACAAAAGATTATTATTAAAAGAGAGTTTTTAGATTAAAATTGTATAGAATTTTGTTTATTTATATTTAGTGTATTATATGTGGTCTAAACTAATGATATTAATTGTAGATAAATAAATAATAACAAATCTTATGAAAAGATATATTTATTAGTGAAGTTGTTTTGCACTTATTATTGATGGGTGTAAATTTTCTAGATAATGAAGATGATGAAAAATAAAAAGAAGAAGATGAAAAAGAAGATGCCAATAAATAAGATCAAGGTCGAGAACAAGAAGTGAGAAGACGAGGAGATGAAAAGGAAAAAGAAAATGATAAACAAGGAGGAAGTAAAAACAATAATATTTTTCCACGCATTTTCACTATTTGAAAAAATGTGAAAATGGTGTCCTCCTAAATGAGATTCTAATCAAAGCTTTCAAAGGTACACATAAATGTCAAAGAAATAGAACAAAAAGTGTCAACACTAGTAGAAGTTACCCTTTAGTCTGAAGGAGAAAACCATAATAAAGAGGAAAGTGGATGAATACAAATTTCTAACAAAACATAGTTCTACCTAAGTTAGGTGCAAAGAAAAGGAGCATCTTAAATAATGTCAACATTGTAGACAAATATGAAGAAGCTAAGAACAAGGACAATACTAAAGGACCTCATTAAATGGAATTATTGTATGTTTGAAGCTGCCACATTGGAAGATGAATATTTTGTATAGAAGTATTCATAATTAACTGGTATTGAGGTGGACACTTTTGTAAAGATAAAGTGAATAGTGTGTACCTAACCTTATATTGTATTTTGGAATATGAGTAGTCTTGTTATGGCTTTCTTATCTCGTAAATATGCTAAATAATTATTATTATAATCATATAGAGAATTTTATGTTATAGTGGGGGTTATAGTTAAGTATCTAAGTTAGTGGAGGTGGAAACTAAGAAATAATTGGGTATGTATAGGATTTAGTTTCTCGCTATTATCAACACATGTAGAGTATTATCCTCTAATTAAAGGTTATTGGAGGAAGCTTCTTCAAAGTGGACTAAAAGGTTATCCCCTTCATATGAAATACTATTATCGTATATTTAATGTATGTTTCTTATTATATAAGTTTCTATTGCGCAAGTTATTTCACATTAGATATGCCTTAAAAGCTTATATTTTACATATTTTCTAACAATAAAGTCATCATTATTATATAGAAATCACATTGGTTGGAAAGATTTGCATGTGGCAATATACAACACTTGATTGGTTGCAAATACATATGCTTTTTCTCATTTTCTATAGAAAGTTTAGTGAGCCTACATAAGATAGTCTTTCCCCTCAAGTTGGATAGCTAAGAATTGTGCATCTTCCACCTTTTCTAATGGAGTCCTCTAAGCTCTTAAGGATTAATCTCGCATTTGTTTGAAGGCTTGGTCAACAACGATATACATACTCCATAATATCATGATTCTTATACCACTATAGTGATCCTATTTATGGAAGTGAATTGTCCAACAATACAATAGTCAATTTGTAATGGGTGAATATTCTTCCTTTCTTGGAAATTTCTCTCATTTTTTGTCACCAGGAAAATCATTAAAAAAATCCATTCATTTAAGTTTCTTAAGAAGAATTTACCCTCAAGTCAAATAACTTTAAAAATTAGACACCTTGGTGTTGTTTCTTTGACTATAAAATCATTATTTACCAATTAAATAAATAGTCTTAGTGTTGGATATGTGAAGCACAACACTCATTCTCTTTTCCTTACAAGTGTCAATTGACCATTCATATTTTGGATGAGACAATAATGGTTAAATATATTGGAAAATATTTATGTTGTAATTGTATAGTAAACCTAGATTAATAAAGAGTTTTCCCTACTTAGAAAGTGGATGTAATTTTTTTAATGAACCACAATAAATTGTGTGTCTTGTCTACCCTTATTTTTTCTCCGTTTTAATTTGATTTATGCACATTCATTTTGTTTGAGATTCTTCATTTATACTCCATAAAATTAAAATAAATCATAACTTGTTAGTTTAAGTAAAATTCATAATAATGAGTTTTGTTCTATTTGACTCTATATTAATATGACATTACTATTTAGTGTTACTCTTTGACTCTTTAAACTTTTAATGTTCAATGTTCATACTTATAACTTTCCATTGTTCTTGTTTTCAAAGAACTATGTTATGAATTTATGGTATTTCTTAGAAATTATTAAATTATATTAAAAAAATTGTCATCTCCAAGTACTCTCGCCTTCTATTTTCAAAAATAGTCATACCGGTACCGGTACCAAAGACCTCCAAGTCTTCTTGTCTCCAGGTAACCTTGCTTAATTTAGATATAAATTAAATTTATCTCTTCAACAACTTTTGTTTAATATAAATTATAATCAATAAACAATTACAAATCATATGAACTCCATAGCTATTTGATGTTAATGAAATGAAACATTAAAAATTTTGTAGCATATGGAAAGTTAATATACCCATTTTTACAAGAGAGTGTGTAAGAGAGCTTTTAGAGTAAAATTGTATATGAGTGTTTTAATTAACATTTCATATATTATATGATCTATTTTGTTCTTCGTATTTTTCAATTAGAGTGTGTTATCTAATCTCTGCACAATTCTAAATGTTTCTAATAATTTGGTATAAGTAGGATAGAAATTTAGTAAAATAGGTTATTTATTCTAGATTTTATAATTTAGGTTACTGACTTTGAAAACATACAGCCACACACTTACATATATGTTGACTAAATAAATACATCCTTATTAAATATAGATGAGTCTATAAATGAATTGATAGCATCCATGGAGTGACAAGGACACTTTGATGTGAGCTTATGACATCCACCCTACTTGTGGTCTTCAATAACCCACATACAACAACATTAAAGAAGAAGGATTTCCCTTTGTTCTAGATCAATTTTTAGTGACTAATAGTATACACTCAATGGGATACTAGGTAATGAACAAAACTATACTCAAGAAACTAAAAAATAACTCATCACCAATAATGTAAACTCAACTCTACATCCACCCAAACACAACGTATAGAATACCCTTTGAATATTAAAAAGAAATGGCATTTGTTTCATTATATATTTCTTCTTCCTTACACATGATAAATTGTTCTTCTCATGTTCCTTCTCACACATACATTTTCTTGATTCTATGAGTACACTATCACCTTCTTGTTTTCTCTCAAAATGGTATCATCTTGCAATTATAGTATCTAGCCCTAAGTGCTTCATCAATTCAATCTCATTACCCACATGTTGAAATATTGGCCTCTCCTATGTCAAATTTCCTTTTTCTTATCTATACATTCTCTTGTGCATCTAGTGAATACCCTATGTTTACATACACTCATTATTTAATGCCTCTTATCATAAATTGATTTCTCTCTCTAAAATATGTCCCCTTCTCTCTTATCTATTCTACCTATTCAATATGTATACAACTTATATTTCTTTCTTTCTAGCACCTCATCTCATCTCTTCATGTATATTTTCTTTCTACCTATTTGTCTACTCAATCTCCTCATAGTGTATCTAAACTTCATCTTCTCTTCTTCCCACGCATAATCTTCAAATATTATGTTTGCAATTCATCTCCATGTCACTAACTATTTTTGTGCTTAAATTACTCTTACTTCTTGAAAACTCATATATTCCCTTCTTTAGAAACTTTTATCCATTTTTTTTCCCATTCTATATCCCACCCAAATTATATAAACATTGTAACTTTTCTTGCATATATTATTGTCTCATATCATACTACTATTTTTTATGTATATTTTTTTAATCATATCTCCCTTAGCCTTTCATGTAACTATTCATCCTACACCTTTAGTTAATGTACCTAGATTTCTCTTGGATCATGTTTTGTAATTTTTCCACATGCATGCTAGGCTCTTATTAGCACAATAAGGAATAGTTAACTGTCTCATTCAACCTATTTTGATAACTACCTCCTTTTGAACACTATCCTTCTAGTAATAATATATCAGGCCTTCAAGAATATGTGGCCTCTTCAATATATAACACTTGACTTGGGAATTAAATGCTTCTCCCCTCATATGTGCTCTATCCATTGTTATATTAAAAACAAAAAAAAACCTACTTTATGATCATTGATATCTCCAATCACCTCCTTTATGTTCTCAAAAAATCTCACTTGTTTCCAAATAATTCTCATTACCAATTTTATACTCAAATATGGCTACCAATTTGGTCATTTGATCATCCTTATCACTACTTGTAATGTCCTCATGTCCTCTAGACTACTATAACCCTTCTTCCACTTAACCCACATTCTATGGCTTCTCAAGCTCTTTCCTAACAACACATAGATCTTAATGACTTGTTAGCATATCACTTTTATCTTTACACATATCCATGTGAAAAAAAATATTTTTACATTATAAAAAAATCCCTCCTATAGCTTTTTAGGAACACATCCACATTTTCAATGGGAACCTCTATAATTTATTCCTTGTCTCATCTTACCTATTTCTATTCTTCCACGACCCTTCTACTCTACAAGAAATCACCCCTACACTCACTAGTTTATCATCAACCTCCACTATTAGTTTTGTAAACTCCCAACTTGTCATATTAATATTATATGGTATTATATTGTTGCAAGTACCATCATTCCTTATTTATTTTAATCATCAACAAATGATTCCCTCGTGTTAGTCTAAAACTATAGAAGCCTCCTTATTATTGTTGGGATGCTATCCAATAGTATCATCTTTCTCATTTTTGCAATCTCTCAATCATTCCATGGAAATATATTTTTAAAACTCTAATACTTCCTAATATTTTATGTATATTAATACTAAAAGGAAACTATGGTGTGGAAAACACTATGTAACATTAATCTAGTGTGGAAGATAGTGGAAATTTTATTTACAATTTTTAACTATTACAAAATAAGAAACACATTCACAAGGATAAAATTAACATGCATAAATATATTAGAATATAACACAAGATATATTGTGGAGAAAACCCTTTTAGGAGAAAAACCCTACACTCCAAAAATGCAATACTTTGTATTATAGTAACTTTAATGGTTTCAATAACAATAAGTAAATGAAGAGATGATACAATATGATGAAAGTCTGCTAAAATGTCTATAAGGTCCATTGGGATTGTTCCATATTTTTG
This sequence comes from Chamaecyparis obtusa, assembly GCA_027943335.1. Taxonomy (NCBI): domain Eukaryota; kingdom Viridiplantae; phylum Streptophyta; class Pinopsida; order Cupressales; family Cupressaceae; genus Chamaecyparis; species Chamaecyparis obtusa. The sequence continues at coordinate 14,999,272 of BSBK01000529.1, forward strand.
TTGTTGTCATTTTTCTATTTTTCCATGTTTGGTTTGCTAATGGTATCATTTTGTTGGACTGCTATGATGTGAAAGGGTTTCAAGTCCCTTCAAAACATACTTTCCTTTAATCAAAAACTAATTGTTTCAATACATTATTATCACTTAGCATGTTCAGTAGGATCCTAAAAATTAAACCACACAATCTAAATTAATTACAACCTCATCATAGTTCACATGTAAAAGAAAACATGACTAATACTCTCTAAGGCTCACTTATATACAAAAATACAACTCAAGAGGTAGCTTCTAGAGAAGATACATGATGTGTCATGGAAACATTTGGCACTATTTTTCAGCCACCTACAAGAATAAAAATGACATGTTTACATCTCCAAATGACTTCTCATTCAAACATCCTAAGTTGGGCACCTAAAATTTACAATCTTGAGGTACATCAGATGCTCTTACTCATATTACAAATGTCATAAAAATCTATCATAAATATATTGAAATACCTTACAACACTTATAGTTGTAAGAGAATCTATCAAAAATAATTATTACTAAATGATTCTCTTATAACCTATCATAACCCAACTTGGGCACCCATCTTCTCTACGCAAAATATATCTCGTACCACTTGTCTAATATGACATAGAGACAATGATAGGTGGTCATAACACGATAGTTGTTAAGATCCTTAAAGTAGGATGCCTACCTCCACACATGCTACATATGTGTCATACAATAATCACCATGTAGAATTCCATAAGTCAATGGGCCCCTGTAGATGACTATAAATTTGTAGGAAATTGATCTATTAAATAATAAATAAATTAAATAACCAATGTTAGGATCTAAAACGGTTGAGATAGTGTAATCCAAACAAATACTCACTATCACTTTACTATATGTGGCTATTAGAACATTGCATTAGAATACATTACTTATTAGTTAGGTATCCATGCTACCAACTTCGGTATCACTTCTCAACAAGATTGACTATGTATTCATTTATTTGTTGTGATTGAATTATATTATGAATCTCATTTTCTTCTCTATTTTATTGTTTGGTATCAGAGCTACCAAATGTTGTTGTGCCTATGCAATAATAGCGGGTGAAATAAATGACAATTGATTTTCATAGAAAATATGAGTAGTACAAAAGGTGTGAAGAGGTGTTGATGTCATTGAAATAATGTATTGTTCATGAAGAAAAATCATCTACTCATAATGGACACACAAAATTGCATTTTCTAGAGGTGAAATGTGCATTAACTAGTCCACTTACTATCTACTCCACTTCCTTTATTATTTTTATGTATTTTAATAGTGGCCACCTCCTACAATGATAATGGGATATGCATGCAATACCAAATCCTTTACTAGCAATGTAAGTGTATTATTAACTCAAAACAACTAGTTCCACACCCCTATCCCATATAAAATGTAAAGATAAATTATTTTTCTATACAATGAATAGTGATTATTGAAAGGATAAGACTGCTAAACTTTTAACTAAATGATGAAATAATGTTATTTATGTTTTGAATGCTTGATTATTTACCTTGAAAAAAATTCATGTTGCATTTTAAATTTTGAATTAGAATTAGAACTAGTAAAAAAAATGTAAAGGCTACATGTCACGAAGAATAAGTTTGTTTCAAAATGGTAAATTTTTTAACTACAAGTATGAAAAGAAATTAAATGTGTACAAAATAATATATAATATCTAGTTGACCAAAAAAAATACTCCAATAACCCACCTTCCATGCATCTTGGTTGATTGAAAAGATAGATCCTAACATAGGGAGGCTTGTGGGGTATACATATATAAATAGATGTCCTTGAATGAGAATAAATGCCCAAGATAATATGTATAAATCCTCCTAAAAATAGAGAGGGTATAAATATCCCCAATATAGAGAGAAAGGTAGGATAAAGTATCCTACAAACAAATAGCATACCAAAAGCCTAAAAAATAACATAATTATAGAAATTTTATTTTGGTAAAGATCTCTGGGAAATCTACTCAAAATTAGTTATTACTCTACATCTTGATAACTTACCCATGTCTAAGCTCTCCTACATGTTTTACATGTAAACCTATATGTTCTTGGTATAGTTATATTATATTAGGCTCCATAAAATTGGTATGACAATTTAGATACCATATATGATAGATTCCCATCCAAATTTCATGTCAAACTCTATGAAAATGTGCTAAATGTTAGGAAATTATTAGGTTGGTCGAACCATTTCCTTCTTAATCTTATAAGATAAAACCATGTATACATATAATCTTATATAATAACAATAATGTAAAGACTAAATATATAATACAAGATTATACAAGATATACCATAGTAAAACAATCAAGATGTTCAAACCTATCCTTAAAAGGAATTCCCAATCAACAATGTTTTAGGAAGGCTTGGTCTACTACAACATACATAATTTCTATATCATCATCCTTAATGCCAATGTGGTGATTCTATAGTGGAAGTGAACCACTTACCTATTACCATTATTTTACTCATCTTTGGTGACCTATTTACTAGATGAAGCTACAGTACCCTAGTTTGTGTTATTAGGTGATCTTGCTTAATATTTGTGTTCATTTAATTTGCAAAGTACATGAAGGGAAAGGAAATGAACTGCATCTAAGATTACATGTGCATATATCAATGTTAAGCATGATGTACAAGAGGGAAAGAACTGAAAAGAAAATCTATCAGAGGCTCACACATGCCGTGAGCATAGCCATTGCTAGAATTACATAAATGAGTGCAAATATACAATGAACATGAAGTACGGGGTACCAGACATTGTCTAGTAATGAGTCTATCTCCACTGTGTTCCCGATGTGCTCCTGTGATCCTGAACCTACAGATAAGAGAAGAGAAGTGGGTTAGATCCAATGGATCTAAACAATGCCTGATATCAGAGTATTTACAAGCAATGAATACATGCACCCAGTCATACACCTCTGACATGGGCTGTGCTCTGGACATGTGCATTAAGGAGACTCCGAAAATAAAAGAAATGCCATTATTTTCACTAATGTGTTTGTTCCATGTGCATATGAATGCTCTTGACCTGTGATGCAGTCGATGCTAGGAAAACCTCATTTCCTTGGTAGTGGCTACATCACAGGGCAAGAACACCCATGATGAATAGGGAAACATTCAGTAAGTGAGACACTCAAGAACCATAGATCCATATCAAGTGAAGCATGGTTGAAACACTGACAACATAGCACTGGCACAGGGGCATGGCATGGTGAATCAAATAGTGAGCACCCCAAGGGGCATACATCAACATGCCAAAATAAAGGTACTCAACCTTCATATTTCTATTTCAATATTCTATAGCATGGGTATGTTTTAACCCGCATATTAAGGCCAAGAAAAGAAGATGTAAAACAGTGGAGATCATAGCATAGCAGGGCATCTCAACATAGGCAGATGGCACCAATAAAAATAACACTAATATATCATAAACAATGTTGTAACAACACATGCCCAAAAATCAAACTAAGGAGTTCATAGGATAGAAGAAGTGTGTATCGAAAGAGAAATCAAAATCAGATCACAACAACCACACATAACAATGCCAGGCATAGCAGTTTTGAAGTGGATACAAACTTGAATACCCTGCAGCTCATGGCTAGAGGGTCCCTGCTGTTGGACCTTTCATTCAAACAAAGAACATTGACCTAAAAATAGTGATCCAAGCATAAAAATGCAATGCCATTTGTAGGCTAGCACATACAATGAGAGGTGAAGCATGCCAGTTCACATGGCGCGGGTGCAATAAAATCAAAGGAGCATACAGGCGGTATGATAATGCCAGCTGAGCCTTAGGTTCAATCTCGAGGGTCACATAAAATTCAAAGAAATGAGGAATAATGTTAAGAGGGATACCCTAACAGAACTAGCATACAAAATTTCCAACAGCAAACAGCCAAGGTGCAGTAAGCAAATCAAAACCTGCGGGCCTTGAATAGTCACACTAGCAGGAGGACATGGCAGAGAGGGTCACAGAACTGGCACATAGGGTAAATGTCAATGTATAGTATCACATCCGTAGGAACAATGGCACCATAAAATAGAATACTCATGACCGAGATCAACAAAACAAACATGTAGTCCTCAATTGTCGAGCATCGATAGTAGCATGTAGCAAGGGAAGTAGCAGTGCGTGAATCTATGCATGCATGACCAGTATAGTGACATGATACCAGGAAATAGGCCAGTGAATAATGATGTCATAGAGGGCTATGAATATACATCATAAGCACGATACCATACCACGACTCATGGTTATTAAGGAAGCAATACAATTCATAGGATGCAATATGAGTCCAATAAAAGCAGCGATTGTATAACAGTGAATTCATTTAGACAGAAATAAATAGCAAGGCATCATGCCATAAAATATAGGCACGATGCTACAATGATACAAATCTTCCAGGCAAGATCACAGGTGCCATATCAGGTGGTAAGCACAATGGAATACCCTAGCCTTGCATGGGCCATACAGGAACTAAAATCACAAAACAATGAACGTGCCGAGCCATAGGGAATAACACAAATAGTGAGCATATGTAATGCAAGAGCCCGCAGGTCTTCTAGTTACAAAAGTAGCAGAGCCTTCAAATACAAAGTATGGATACCATAAGATGCAGCAGAAAGGGATGTGTGACAGTAGACATCCTAGCTTCATGACAGTGGGCATCATAACAGTGACAACATAGGTTCATGGGCTCCTAACAGTGAGCAAACACGGGCCTTCAAAGTATAGGGTTGAAGCATATGCCATTTTTCTTAGATCAACAACATTGCTACAGAGAAACTGTGCCCAAATGACTACATAAAAGACAAACACGGTCCCATAAGGCACAAAGGACATAGATATCGTGCCTAGGGTTCTATTGCCATAACAGATGCAGAAAATAAATGCCATGCCCTCAAAATCCAAATGGGGCACAGTAAACATTATCCATCGAATCAAAATAGCAAGGAGGTGGAGCCATATACTGTGACCTCAAGAAATGAAAAGATTACAGTGAATACATTGCCATTAGCATCTAGCAGGCTACGCCTTCAAGATAATGCAGAGAAGTTCAATATACAATGCCATTGATACCGTGCCCTAGTCAGCATTAAAGGAGATCATACAAGGATGCCCTAGCCTTATGGGTCACGGGCTATAACAATACAAATGCAATGTTGTGCCCTTGACTTTACAGAGAAACAATTCCCTAGCTACAAACGGGTTGTGTATACAAATAAGCAGTAAACATACATTGATGCCCTAGGATGTCGACATTAATACTCAACAAATGCAAAGGACAGATACAGTGAAACAAATACAAGCTCAATAGCAGTGCCCCTAAAGCAAACACAAATTAACAGTGTGTAGACACCTAAAAATCCTTTAGAAAATAAAGTATTTTTATTTTCTGAAAAATCTCTGATGACATCATCATTTATTAATTAATTAATTATTTAATTAATTAATTTATTTTTATGTTATTAAATCCCTTTTTCTTAATTAAAAATATTTAATTAAGAAATCCCTCCCAAAAATGTTTAAATCTTATTTAAACATTAATCCCCTATTTATTAATTATTTTAATTAATAAATTGACCAAAAATCCCCCAAAAAATAATTAATTTATTTTTTGACCAAAACTTGGCCAATTTCCTTAAGACCACTAACCTCTTCCAAAATCTTCTAATCCCTTCTTAATTTCGATTTAAAGGCTAATCCCACCTTTTCTAACCCTAATCTCAACTCAAAATATTTAATTAAGATTAAATATTTAATTTTCATATTTATTGAAAATATTTCAATAAATTTTCCCAAACTTAAGCTTTTGGAATGAATAAACTTTTATTCCATAAAACCTAGGAGAATTCTAGACTCTTCTAGAAACTTCTCAACCCAACCTCTTCACCCATCCTAATCCTAAAATCCCCTAATCCTAATCCTAATCCCCTTTCTAATCTTGTCACATTCTATTAGCAAAAGGTTTACCAAAACTTATGCTAACCTCCTCTTAGTCATCCTCCTTAGTCAACAAAGATGGCCACCTCTTGGCCACCTCTTGCAAATGCATTTAAGGATGCATTTAAGCCTTCCTTATCTTTCTTACATGCATTCATTATGCATTTAAGACCTTCTTATCCCTTCCTTGCCACCTCTTGGCCTTGGGCACATTTACCAAATTGTGCACATGCCCTCAAACTTTCAACTCAATCCTCCCTTGACACTTGTCAGGACACTTGTCCTTCACTCAACCCTAACCTTAGCCCTAACTCTGACTCATCCTTTTTAACCAAGCCCTTCCCTTTTCCTATAAATACCCTCACTTCCTAAGGCAAATCATCTCTCAACTCTCAAACTCAATAGCAAAGTTATAATGCCATTTTCATTTTAGCATAAGCATAAGCTCATCTTTTCTAGATCATTTTCAAGCTTAAATCACATCTAAATTAGCTTAAATGGATTAACATAGATTCATTTCTTGTTTTAATCTTAGTTCATTTATTTAGCTTTGCATATTTGTGTGTTCTTGAGGCCTTTGAGGCAAAATAGGTTCCTCATACCTATTTTGTGTCATTTTGGGTCTTCTTGATCCTCAAATCATCCTACTTTGCATGCTCCAAGTGCTTGAGTTTGCACACCCACATCCCTCTATATCTAAGCATATCAAACGGTGCATGGGCGCATCCGTTTTAAGCTTAAACTGAGGTGGCTTTGATTTTAGTTTGTTAACCTTTGAATTTGATTTGATTATATGCTATGACATTTGTTTGTCTTTGGCCTTCAAAACAGGTTTAGGTGCACTCTCAAATCCTAGTCTACATTCTGGCACGCCCGGTGGGACCCACTTCACGGGTTCTTTGCAAACATTCTGATGGGTTTTAGACCATTTTCAGATTTTTCAAGCTTATATGTGGACGGAGCACTTCGATCCCTTCTTCTTCTTCTTGTCTATATTCTTCTTCCTCTTCTTGTCTATATTCTTCTTCTATTCCATCTCCTTCTTCTTCTTCTTCTAGCAAGGAGGTCATGGCCATTTTTTTTCAAAAATAATAATAAAATCCATAAGGAAGCAAAATCATACACACCTTATTTTAGTGCTTAAAATGAACCCCCAAATCATTCTTGAATGCATTAAGGACTAAAATTTGCAAAATTTGTTCTAACAAACAAAACAAAAAAATTAATCAAGGCATTTGCATCCTTGCAACATCAAGGATTTTTAACAATGCATTCATGCAAAGTAGGAATGATCATATCTTTTTGGGCATAAAAAGAACATCAAATCTACATTCAAACGAGTCAAAACAAAATCTTGAATGAAGCTAAAAGGAAGAACTTAGGTCCTAAGTGTCATTGTCAATTTGAAAAGCAAACCAAATCTCGAATGCACTAAAGGAACAAACAACTCTATTCCCTATCTCGTTTCAAATTCCAAAGCAAGCAAACAAATTCAATCTTGAGTGATCTAAGGGACAAAACAAAGCTTTTTCAAAGTTCTTAAATCAACTCGCTAATCAAATCTTGAATGCACAAAAGGAAAGAACTTGCAACCGTTCAAAGCATTTACATTTTGAGGAAAAGAACAAATCAAAAGCTAAACACAAGTGTCTTCATTTCAAAGTTCAAACAAACTTAATCAAATTTGGGAAAATGAACAAAATCTGCTTGATGTGCATGTAGGAGTTTTTTTTAATTCTTGCATAATCCTTGTTAGAGTAAGCAACGTGGAACATTTGAACTTGGACAAGTTCACTTGTTCTACTTTTAGCGAGGCCTGTCCAAGGAGAAGCGCTTCCTCCTCGGAGAACGACCTCAAACCGGTATCCCCCCCGGCCGATATACAAATAAGTGAATACCAAAAGAATCACTTACATCTCCTAATCGCCGGGCGTTCGTGCCAAACACGTGTCTAGGGATGGTAAACATTCCTCTCCCCCAGCATAATTGGCAAGGCTCTTAAGTGAGTCACGGATGATCAGCATAACCGGGTATGGAGACTCCACGGAATCATTAGCAACCTGATAAACTAGAGGCTACCCTATCTACATCCGAAAGTATCAAAATCCTTGTGCAAGGACCGATTCCAAGGGGTTTACCGGGTCGCCTCAAGATTACTCACCATTTGTATTCCCTTCTGGGGGATACCAAGCTGTGGGCAAGCGATTTTGATACTCACCTTCCTTAGGTAGATCTGTTTGAAGTGCTTGATAGTCAAAGACTCCGTGAAAACACTTGTTGAAACATACACTTTCAAAGCTTTGTCAGAGTCAGTTGCCTTTGTTTGTATCCCACAGGGTTGCTTTGTCCCTTGCGGAGATTGCTTTGACTTTAAACCTTTTCCATTAGAAACCTTTGCCTCAAAATCAGAAACCTCTTTTCCAAGAGATGCCCAGCAAGAACAAACATCCTAAAGCAAAGTTGCCCAAATCCCAAGCCTATCAAGAGCGAAAAGTTATCAAGAAGAACACCAAGAGCTATCAAGCCATTATCCAAGCAAACCAAGCAGAAGAGAAGTCCCAAACCAGACTTGAGAACATTGCCCATAACACCCGCATCAAACAGTTCGCCTTCCATTTTCGAGTTAACCATCGTTTCATCAACCTTGAGCCAGAAAATTAGCCAATCCTTGTTCATGTCTTGTTCCATCTTCAGATCTTGAAATCTTGTCTCAAACAGCTTTGCATCTTGGTTTCATCCTAGTTTCATCCTTTGCATCAGCATCAAAACCTTAGTTGCATTTCAAAACATCATAAAGTTGCATTTGCATTCGTCTTCCTACCAGCATTCTAGAATCAATCCTTGTCATTTGCATTATCCCTTTAGATAAAGCATTGTCCCTTCACCCTTCAATACCTTTTCCACCAGCATCCACCCATCAGCTTTCCATATCTTTCCAGCAGATCCATCATCCTTTGTTCCAAATCCAGAGATCCACCAACACTTAGTGTTCTACCTTTTTGAGTTGTTCCTATCCCATATCCAAGATCAAAGACCATCATCTTCTTTTTTGGCACAACGTGTTGTCATAAAGAAATCAAACCTTGTCCTTGCATAGCCATCATCTCGAGCAAGAGATTGGAGTGCATTGATAAGAAACTTGTTGACCGAAGATCATCAGTCTATCTTAGGTTGACCCCATCATATCTCTGATCCTCCATTTGGGAAAAATAGCAGCTCATTTGTTGACCACTCAGTAATCTTTCACCAGCTTTCCACCAGCAACCTATCTTTCCTCCACCATCTTGATCCATATCAGTTCCATCCAGCTTCCATCATCGCCATCTTGATCCATCCTTGCATTGCATCCTAGAAAGTCATCATCTTTAGAAGTTCATCAACTTTGCATCCATCAACATCTTTTAGCCAAACATCTTGCATCCATTTAGCACTTGCATCTCCATGCCTGTTGAGACCAGATCTCGAAAAAGAAGAAGCATGAATCCTTATCCACCAACAACCTCATCCGATCCCAACCTTTTCACCAATGCCATGATGACCTACAATCCCCAGATCCAAGCCAGTAACCCATGTGAAGATCCAAACATCCCTTCATCCCCGTTGGCAATCCAAGCATTCGCAAATCCTCCAAAAAGCCCACCAGCAACCAATGCCCTTGTACCACAACATCAGCAAAGCATGTTTGCCCACTATCTACCAGAAAGTACCTCCATCCCACCATCTCTCTATCCACGCATCCCCATCAAAACAATCCAAGTTCCAGCACAAGCATATTCTCCATTTCCCGATCCTATCATGCAAACATCCCAAGAGCTTTCCACCATTCCCCTTTTCTTGCAAGGAAGCCTCGCCAGTCCCACAACACAAGCTGCAGCACCATTCGCTCCATCTCATACCCCTTTTGCTTCATCATCTACTATGGCTGCCCAAGCCCAAATCCAACACTTAACCCAAAGTCAGCTTCCACCTCTCACACAAGCTTTTACACCAAAAGCTTCGCCACCATCCGCAAGTCAAGCAACGCCTTTCACCATCAAAGGAGCACCGTCACCCTTCACCCCCCAAGCACTTGTACCTTCTTCTTTGGGGTTAGCGCAATCGCTCCCCATTCCAACCTCATCTTTCTCTTGGGTGTTTCCTTCATTTTCCTCCTCACAAGCATCCGCTCAACCACAACCTCAACAAGCTCCTTTCTCTCAACCATCATTCGTGTCCCAAGCTCCCATTGCTCCTACCATTCCATCATCCGCTGCAGTGCACCCTAACACAAGCTCTCAATGGGGCCTTACGCAAGAAGAAATGAAGGCATGGAGGATCCCATCTCAATCCCCTACATCTATGGTTGCAAGTCAACAAACCGCCTTCGCCCAAGCAGCACAGCAGCAACTACCCCAACCACCGCCAGCTTCAAGCTATTCGTCCCAAATCCCAAATACCTTCCAGAAAGTTACACCACCTCAACAGCCAACTTTCCCCAACTATCTTACCCCATCACCCTTTGCTTCTAGCTTTCCCGCATCTGTTCCACCTCTAAGTAACACAGGCATGCACCCAGCTTATATAAGCCACACCCAAAGCCAACCTCAGCAACTACCACCATCATACCCGCAAGCAGCATCGTTCCAACAGCCTCCCCCACAGCAACCACATGTCCCCTTTCAGCAAACACCCATCATTCCTCAACAACAGCAAGTCCCTTGCTATCAGCCTCAGCAACAAATCCCTATCATCCCCCAGCAACAACAAGTTCCCACCCATTAGTTACAACAGCAAGGTCCAAATGTTCAATATCAGCAAGCAGTCCCACAACAACCGCCAGTTCAACAACAGCAAGCAGCCCAACAACATCAAGAGGTTCCATATCATTTACCACAATATCCCCCTATGCCACACCAGCAATATCCCCAGCAACCATTGCCCCAAAATCAGTTCCAACCCATTTATCCACAGCAAACGCCATATCTAGTTCCACAGCTTCCATCACAAACAGAAGTTCCAGTTCCCTCGCCACTCAATGCTGAGTGGGAAGCAATGAAAAATGCTCTAAAAGAGCTACAAAGTGGAACAGAGAATAAAACATACAAGTTCGAAGAGGTGTGCTCATATCCCTTCGATCGGTCCATAGCAACTATCCCTTTCCCCAAGCATTTTGAGATGCCCAAGTTCGACAAGTATCGGGGGAAAGGAGATCCAGTAAACCATATCAAAGAGTTTTACATGGCGTGCCAAGAAGTGGCTTACAGTGATAACTATCTCCTGCGCCTGTTTCCCAAAAGCTTGGGAGGAACTGCTGTTGAGTGGTTTTACAAAATACCACATGGGACAATAAACACCTTTGCTGAACTCTCTGAGAAGTTCATTACACACTATGCCCATAATGTGGAGAATGAGTTGTCCTTGCTAGACCTATGCAACTCAAAGTAGAAAGACGGAGAAAGCCTTGCAGAATACTTGCAAAGATGGCAGAATCTTACAACCAGGTTATCATATCAGCCGCCAGAGAAGCATCTAACAAAGATCTTCATTGATAACCTACATCCAAAGCTATCCCATCACATGCGAATGAACTGTCTCCAGACATACCAAGACATCAAGAGCAAAGGCATAGGCATCGAGAAAGCTCTCCTAGACGAAGGCACTATTCATCACTTCAAGGATGATTCCAAAAACAAACCCAACAATGATAAATCCCATTACTGGAATCGTAACAAGAATGTTGTTACAGATGGAGCCACTGACACTAAGAATGTACAATTCGTTGTGGCTAGTCCTGCACCAGCTCAAACATACCAACCGCCACAAGCACCCATCTATCAGCAACCACCAGCTCCCGCATATCAAGCACCTATTTATCAGCAGCCTCCTCAAGCTCATCAACCGCCTGTGCAACAGTATCAGCAGCAATACCAACAGCAACAGCCAGCACGTCAAGGCAATCCTGTTAACGCAGTTAACGTTGCCCCAAGGCAGAACAAACCCAATAATCAGAACAATCCAAAGAGGACTTTCACACCTTTGGGTGAGCCTCTGGATCAGATCTTTTATCGGCTAGCCAAGGCAAATATGATCACATATCCGCCCATCCCACAGAAGGATGACAACGCACCAAAGTCTGATTGGTATAAAGAACATGAATACTGTGATTACCATCGTGTGAAGGGGCACACAACATTGAAGTGCATGCGGCTTAAGCACTACATCCAGGATCTCATCGATCGCAAGGAAATCCAGGTCGATGCACCAACTCAAGCTTCACCCAATGCCGGTTTGCAAATATATCAAAATGTGTTCCCTCAACACGATGCCGGGAAGAATCAAGCCAGCGCCAATCAGCCCCAAAATCATGGCAAAGGCAAGCAAGAAGATCACACAGCGGCCTACATCAACTATGACAAGTATGTCGGATGCATAACTCAAGTTGAGCCCATCCAAGATGAGCCCACCATCAATACCATCCACGTCAGAGGGCTGGATCGACAATGTGCTGCAACTACCCGCAGTGGTAGGATAACTGTTGCCGGTGCTCCTCCGAGATCAGCTGCTCCTCCAAGGCCAACATCTACTGCATCCACAGCACAGTCTAACACCAGGCCAGCATCAAATGCACGTGCAACACAGCATAATGCACCAAGAGAACAATACAATATCATAGAGCATCTTGGGAACATGCCAACCCAAATATCTATCTTGGATTTGCTCCGCACATCACCCATCCATCAGGAGATCCTAGACAAAGCTCTAAAAGAAGGTCATGTCCCCACGGACATTAACACAACTCAGTTTGAAACTCTTGTGGGACACCTATCTGCAGCATGTGCCTTATCCTTCAAAGAATCTGATATACCAGATGTCGCTCCTGACCATACTCTCCCTCTCCGCATTGCTGTCATGGTCAGAGATTTCGCCATCAAAAGAGTTCTAGTGGATAATGGCTCAGCCCTCAACTTGTGCACATTAAAATTCATCAAGAAGATCGGGTTCATGGAGGCCAACATACAACATGAGCAAATCACTATCAAAGCATATGATAACTTGGAGCGTACCTCTGAAGGTACTATAACTTTGCCTATCCAGCTAGGCCCAGCAACGCAAGATACTCTCTGCCACATTGCTGATCTTGACCTACCGTTCAATATCCTCCTTGGTCGTCCATGGATCCATTCCATTAAGGCCGTACCATCTACTTACCATCAGTGCATCAAGTTTCCACATCAAGGCACTGAGGTTACCATCCACGCTGACCCTAACCCCTTCGCATACTGCCTTGCGATGGAAGCATCTTTCCCTCATTCTACTCATTGTCCTGGAACCGATATTGGTACTTCTATTGCTAGCTCATCCCGATCCCATCGCGATCCAGAGACCATCCTTTCTTCCACCTTATCATCCATCAAGATCAACAACCAGGGTTGTGGCGAATACAGCCTCAGTGATGCATTTGTTGTAGGAGCTCTTCCACGTGATCCACATACTCAAGGGCGCCCAAGTTGTCAAAACAAGCATGTTAAGGAACATCATAAGCTCAAGGAGATAGGAAATATGACTTTTGAGTCTCATGGTACCATCAACAGCAAAGAAATGGATCCAGATATTAACAAATGGTTATACAAAGACCCCCCATCACGTGACACACAACTTCTTGAGTACTTCAAAGAGAAATATCCAATCCCCTTAAAAAATGTCACAGAACACTATAACTATCAAGGTGGTGGTCTAGGACCACAAGAGGATGGAAATTTGTTTCCTATCATACCATCCCAGAACCCAGAACAACAAGGACTTGGCTTTAATACCCCTAGCCTGCTTGAACAAGAGCCCAATACCACAACTGAGGGCACTAACATGACCAACGTGAACTTTTTGAATAGCCGGGATGACCTCGTGGAAATCGAAGACATCCCCGAAGAGAAAGACATCCGATCCTACGACGATATCTTTGCCAACGACACCCTCCTGGGGACTTCTGTTCTCCAACAACTCTCCATTAACCTCATAGATCTTCCCCTCACAAACCCTGACCTCATAGATTGGGACCAACCAAGCATCGCACACATCGACGAGTTCCAAAGCGCACAAGCACTCCTAGAATTCATGGGGGCATCAGGTCCAGCAGTCAACCAGGATCCAACATCAACCTCTGTCTATCAGCTTCACCCAGAAGGATATTTTGGGGAAGAGGCAAGCTTTAGTCACAAAAATGAAATAGCAAGAGAACATCATGAGTCTTTATGTGAAAACCCCCTTGGGGCACATTCTGATTCTAAAATAGTAAAAATAAAGGGCGTATCTTCTAGTGAAAACCTGGCAATTCAGGCGCTAGAAGATGAAGCCTTGCCTCTTCCCCCTATCCAAGATTATAGACCAGAGCAGTCGCCGATCATCATAGAGGAAACCAAGCCAATCAACTTGGGAACAGAAGAATGTCCTAGGATCACCTACATTGCAGTCAACCTAACAGAAGGAGAAGAAATCACTCTCAGTGCCTTGCTCAAGGAATCCATTATCAACTTTGCATGGTCATACGCCCACATGCCTGGGCTTGATCCAAACCTTGTTGTTCATCACCTATCAGTAGATCCAAACATCAAGCCAGTGAAGCAGAAGCTAAGGAAAATGCATCCAAAGGTAGCATTGCTCGTCAAAGTAGAGCTTGAGAAGCTCCTCCAAGCTAAGATCATCAGAGCAATAGATTATTCAGAGTGGATCTCTAACATGGTGCCAGTCACAAAGCCTTCTGGCGACATCAGAATCTGTACTGATTTCAGGGACTTGAACAAGGCATGTCCTAAGGATGACTTCCCATTGCCAAACATAGACATGCTTGTAGACCTCACAGCGGATCATGAGATGTTATCATTAATGGATGGCTTTTCCGGCTACAACCAGATTCATATAGCGGAAGCAGATCAACATAAAATAGCATTCACAACCCCATGGGGTACCTTCTGCTACAACATGATGCCATTTGGGCTAAAGAATACAGGAGCAACATATCAGAGAGCAATGACAGCGATCTTCCATGACATGATCCACAAGATTCTTGAAGACTATGTGGATGATATCCTTGCAAAATCCAAAACAAGAGATGAGCACCTCGACATCCTAGAGCGTGTATTTGATCGTCTGAATCATTATGGCTTAAAGTTAAATCCTAAGAAATGTGTCTTCGGCGTAACATCTGGCAAGCTTCTAGGCTTCATCGTCTCTAGATGAGGCATAGAGATCGATCCTAAAAAGGTAAAAGCAATAACAAAGATGCCTCCACCAAGAAATCTCAAACAGCTCAGAAGCCTACAGGGCAAGCTTCAATCAGTTCGGCGATTCATCTCTCAGCTAGCAGATAAGTGTCAACCCTTCTCACATCTCTTATGCAAAGACACCAACTTCAAGTGGGATCCCATATGTCAAAGAAGCTTTGATAAGCTCAAGGAGTATCTAGCTAATGCTCCAATCCTAGTACCACCGGTTTCAGGATGCCCACTCATCCTTTACATCTCAACAACAGCTACAGCACTAGGGGCACTTCTAGCACAGCATGATGATGAAAATAGAGAACGAGCTATCTACTACATCAGTCGCACTCTTGTGGGCTATGAGCTTAACTATTCACCCATGGAGAAAGCATGCTTAGCAGTGGTCTTTGCCACTCAAAAACTTAGACATTACATGCTTAGCCACACAATCAAGCTCATATCAAAGGTGGACCCTCTTAAGTATCTGTTATCAAGGACAACCCTCACAGGCCGTATGGAAAAATGGGTCATGTTACTCAGCGAATTTGACATTCAGTATGTAGATCGCAAAGCAATCAAAGGGCAAGTCATTGCCGATCAACTAGCAGAAGCACCACTGGTGGATGCCTATCCACTAATCATGGAATTCCCTGATGAACACTTATGCATGATTGAAGAGCAGCCCATGTGGAAACTATACTTTGATGGTTCCAACACATCCCATAGCTCTGGGGCAGGAATCCTATTCGTCACACCTCAAGGTGACTATATTCCAAAATCATTCAAGTTGGGATTCCCCTGTACCAACAACATTGCAGAATATGAGGCACTCATCTTAGGTCTCAAAACAGCTATCCAATGGAACATCACAGAACTACAAGTTTTTGGAGATTCACAGCTCATTATCAAGCAAGTCCTTGACGAGTATCAGACAAAGGACGACAAATTGCTACCCTACAAGCAACTGGTGGATAAACTGAAAGAGCATTTCCTACATCTACAATTCAATCAGATCCCAAGGCTTCAGAACAAAGCAGCAGATGCAATGGCAACCATCGGATCCTTATTGGAAATACCACGAGATGCATCACAGTATGAATTTCTAGTCGAGCAGCTACATTCACCAGCTTATGAGAACACCGATGCAAACATGGTGTGTGTCTTGGTTGGTCCCCAATCCCCATGGTACCACGAAATCCATGCATATCTAAAAAATGGTATCATATCTCCCCATCTCACCAATAACCAACGCCAAAACCTTATTCGCAGAGCTTCCCGCTACACTCTTGTAGCCAACACCCTATATCGTCGTGGGTATCACAATGTCCTATCTAGATGTTTAGACTCAAACGAGGCCGTCCTGGCCTTACAAGAAGTTCACGCTGGAATTTGCGGTGCCCACACGAGTGGCATGGTTCTAGCAAAGCAGCTGCTTAGAGTTGGGTATTATTGGCCAACAATGGAACATGATGCATGTGAATTTGTCAAGAAATGTCTCCCATGTCAACAGCATGCCAATTTGATACATGCACCAGCACAGGATCTACAGCCTATTGCACCACCGTGGCCTTTTTCATGTTGGGGCCTCGACCTCGTTGGCTTGATCACCCCCCTCTCTTCGGATGGACACAAGTATATCATAACAGCCACAGAGTATTTTACCAAATGGGTTGAAGCGATTCTGCTCACCCTTACTACTAGCATCCAAATATCCAAGTTCATCTTCTACCATATCATTTGCCGCTTCGGCATACCATCTACCATTTTCACAGACCATGGCACACCTTTTGAAAACCAGCATGTGGATGATCTATGTGCCAGACTCCACATCCATCACCGTTTCTCCAGTCCATATTTCCCTCAAGGAAATGGCCAAGCTGAGGCAACTAACAAAAATATCTTGAAAATCCTCAAGAAGGTTGTCAATGATTCTGGTCATGACTGGCACCTCCAAATCAATCCTGCCCTTTGGGCCTACCGCACTTCTTATCGCACTCCCATA
The DNA here is from genome assembly GCA_027943335.1 of Chamaecyparis obtusa. Classification (NCBI taxonomy): domain Eukaryota; kingdom Viridiplantae; phylum Streptophyta; class Pinopsida; order Cupressales; family Cupressaceae; genus Chamaecyparis; species Chamaecyparis obtusa. The sequence continues at coordinate 15,016,503 of BSBK01000529.1, forward strand.
GGCACCACCCCATACTCTCTTGTATATGGTGCTGAAGCCGTTCTACCGATCGAGGTTGAGCTCCCATCCTTGCGCGTCTCCATGAAGAACTATACAACTGATGAAGACTATCGTGTGGCCCGGCTCACACAGCTAGATCTGCTAGATGAAAAGAGACAGCAAGCCTACGATCACCTGGTTGCATACCAAAATCGACTCAAAAGGAGTTATAACAAAAAGGTCCATCCTAGACAATTCCAAGTCGGTGACATGGTTCTTAAAGAAAATCAGAAGGTCCTAGCAAATAGAGAAAAGAAAGGCAAGTTTGAGCCTACTTGGTTGGGCCCCTATGTTGTCACCGCATCCTTTGGCTCCGGAGCCTATCAGCTATCAACACCAGAAGGCGAGCCCTTGAATGATCCTATTAACATCATCCATCTGAAGAGGTTCTATGCCTGAACCTGAACCAACAACATCATAAAATCCAAAAAACATTCAAAAAAGCAAAAAAGCAAAAAAAGCAAAAAAAAACAAAAAAGCAAAAAAGCAAAAAAGAAAAGAGAAAGAGAAAATAATCGTCCAACGGTGAAAACTTGGCAATTCAAGCGCCTTGGACAAGTATGTTGGTGAAAACCTGGCAAACAGGCGCCAACATAGTAAACTGAGCTATTTATCTATACAGTAGTCCTTTCAGTTACCGTCCTCCTCCTCCATCCATAACAGATCTCCCAGCAGTTCCATCTCCCCTATCTTCCACGCATTCAGCTCCCATCTTCCTCCAACCCATCTGCAATCCATATTTTGTTCCAAAGCTTTGTACCATATCTTGTACCATATCCTTTTCCCTTTCCTGTACAGCGCATTCCTCTCTGTATTTATCCTTCTTGTCTCCGTCCTAGTGAGAGTCCCGCTGAGTGTGATCTTCCTATCCCCAATCCTGAGCTTCTGTACATATCCCTTGTGCATATCGTTTCTCCTTGTTGTACATAACCTTTGTCCATCCTGCAGCAGCATTTGATCAAATATCTTGTCCCATCCCCAGCCTCAGAAAATTTGTAGTCCCACTCGGGCCTTGTGCTTCAGCAACATCAATTGTCGACTTATCCTTGCTTATCCTAACTATTCCTTGAACTTCAGCTTTTGCCAGCGAACAACTACACTTATTCTCTCACCAACTCATGGGTCCTTGAGGATATATCGTTCCTCCTGTCTGACCTAATCTTCCATCTTGGTCCTTGAGGATATATCGTTCCTCCTGTCCGACCAATCTTCCCACCATCAATCAAACCTAATCTCTCTCCTTGGCAAAGGATGTCTTTTTGGAGTTATCATTTTGATCTTGGAATTTTGTCCTTTGGGTCTTGTTAATCTTTTTTGGCTTCTCATTATCCCACCAGGGTCACCACGATTCATTATATCACGGTGTGCTGCGTGTGCGGATAATCTGGGGCAAGGTCTTTTGATCTTTCGCTTCTGCCTGTGAGTCAGTTGTGTGTTTGTGGTTCCTTCAGCATCGGTTCCACCATGTCGCCTCTGCGCTTCATGTGTGATGTTGGGGCAACCCTGTGTGTTTGTTTAGCGTCAGTCCTCGTCAGTCCTCTGCAACACTGGTGACAAGGCCTCGTGATCCCAGTATCCTTGGCAGGTCTCTAGCATTGCTATATTAAATCTAGGCTGTGCATTCCCGTTTGCACTTGGAGCTATCTGGTCCCTTGCATTTATCATATAGATTAATCTTTGCATAGAGCTGCATCTTGCATCTTGCATTTCCATCTCATCTTGCATATCATCCATATTTGTTTTTAGAAGTGAGGTTATTTATCTCCCCTTTCTTCCTAGGCCCTTCCTTTCTCGTCCTGCCGGGCACACTCTGTCCCAGGGCGTAATCCCTCTTTCTCCTTGTCCCACTGGGCGCATCTTCCATGATTTTGTCCCACCGGGGCATGTTCCTCTTTCTTCTAGTCCACCCGGGTGTCGTACCCTCTTCTTCTAATTCTAGCCTTGGGCATCTTATTTTCTTGTCTTTGAAGCCATGCCACTTGCGGCATCGCATCAAAGAGGGGCAAAATGTAGACACCTAAAAATCCTTTAGAAAATAAAGTATTTTTATTTTCTGAAAAATCTCTGATGACATCATCATTTATTAATTAATTATTTATTTAATTAATTAATTTATTTTTATGTTATTAAATCCTTTTTTCTTAATTAAAAATATTTAATTAAGAAATCCCTCCCAAAAATGTTTAAATCTTATTTAAACATTAATCCCCTATTTATTAATTATTTTAATTAATAAATTGACCAAAAATCCCCCAAAAAATAATTAATTTATTTTTTGACCAAAACTTGGCCAATTTCCTTAAGACCACTAACCTCTTCCAAAATCTTCTAATCCCTTCTTAATTTCGATTAAAAGGCTAATCCCACCTTTTCTAACCCTAATCTCAACTCAAAATATTTAATTAAGATTAAATATTTAATTTTCATATTTATTGAAAATATTTCAATAAATTTTCCCAAACTTAAGCTTTTGGAATGAATAAACTTTTATTCCATAAAACCTAGGAGAATTCTAGACTCTTCTAGAAACTTCTCAACCCAACCTCTTCACCCATCCTAATCCTAAAATCCCCTAATCCTAATCCTAATCCCCTTTCTAATCTTGTCACATTCTATTAGCAAAAGGTTTACCAAAACTTATGCTAACCTCCTCTTAGTCATCCTCCTTAGTCAACAAAGATGGCCACCTCTTGGCCACCTCTTGCAAATGCATTTAAGGATGCATTTAAGCCTTCCTTATCTTTCTTACATGCATTCATTATGCATTTAAGACCTTCTTATCCCTTCCTTGCCACCTCTTGGCCTTGGGCACATTTACCAAATTGTGCACATGCCCTCAAACTTTCAACTCAATCCTCCCTTGACACTTGTCAGGACACTTGTCCTTCACTCAACCCTAACCTTAGCCCTAACTCTGACTCATCCTTTTTAACCAAGCCCTTCCCTTTTCCTATAAATACCCTCACTTCCTAAGGCAAATCATCTCTCAACTCTCAAACTCAATAGCAAAGTTATAATGCCATTTTCATTTTAGCATAAGCATAAGCTCATCTTTTTTAGATCATTTTCAAGCTTAAATCACATCTAAATTAGCTTAAATGGATTAACATAGATTCATTTCTTGTTTTAATCTTAGTTCATTTATTTAGCTTTGCATATTTGTGTGTTCTTGAGGCCTTTGAGGCAAAATAGGTTCCTCATACCTATTTTGTGTCATTTTGGGTCTTCTTGATCCTCAAATCATCCTACTTTGCATGCTCCAAGTGCTTGAGTTTGCACACCCACATCCCTCTATATCTAAGCATATCAAACGGTGCATGGGCGCATCCGTTTTAAGCTTAAACTGAGGTGGCTTTGATTTTAGTTTGTTAACCTTTGAATTTGATTTGATTATATGCTATGACATTTGTTTGTCTTTGGCCTTCAAAACAGGTTTAGGTGCACTCTCAAATCCTAGTCTACACAGTGATGTTATGACGACAATGTCAAAATCAAAACACAGAGATAAATGCACAACAGAAAGCCCTCAAAATTACCAGAGATGCTATTATATTAAAACCAATCGCAGAGTGAAATGCCAAATACAATGCTTACCTTCTGCAATGATGCCATGAATAGAGAAGGCTGGTTGTTTCCAAATCCAAACTCGAAGATCAGGAGGTGAAGTACCAGTGGAATGGGCAACTTGCTAGGTGCCAAGTGGGGAAGGTGGAGTGCCAGTGGTTTCTTGCCCTTTTGCAAAAGAGGGTTTTTATTGAAGCGATTAATTTATGTATTCTCCTCTTTTCTAGGGTTGAGAATGTATCAATTATCCCTTTTACCAGTGTTTTCTTTTAGGGCATGGGTTTTAACTAATATAGGGCCATTAATATATTTATCCCTTTTAGGGTTAATATATTAATTGTTTTATTTTGATGCCAATAAATTTTCAAAGCATGGTGTAAATTGAGAGTCATTTATTGACTTAGGAGATAAAATTTTAAATCCACATGTGCTAGGAAATCCACATGGATGGGAGGGGGGTTTAAATTTTAATTGTAAAAGTCATTGCAAGTTTTATTGTAAGATATCGACAAGTGGTGTTTTTATAAACCCTTGTCAGAATATCATTTATAGAGCATGACTTAGTGGGTAGATTAGTCTTCTTTGACTAGCTATTTTTTGAGGTCCCACTTTCCTCGCCCCCCTAGAATCTCGAGAATCTGGCATCCGGATTTATGGAGCTTTTATAGCCCTATATGCAGTTATTTTCTATCTTTAGGAGGTGTGGGTCATGATGCAGATTCCTAGGTTTACTTTTTATACCTCTCACTTTTGTGATTGAAGTTAGTTCTTCTTTCCCTCTTCCTTGGAGGTGAATGCTTGTAACTCTAGAGAAACAGATTGATATATTTGGCTCCTTTCATTGAAATAATACAGTATTCCTGCTCATCCCTATTATTTTCTGAGTTTTCCTATTTGAATTCATGTTGAAGTTATTGTGATCCTATCATCCTTTACTTCGCATGTCTATTCAAGTTGAATGTTCAAGAAGGTGTTTTGCAATTATTGTTCTAATCTGTGTACATTTGGTTTTAAGTTGTGGAAGTTTTCCCTTCTTTTAGTACAAATACCTCTTTATTTCAGAAAATTTCAAGGCAGATAGGGTCAAGTTGTGAGTTACCTGATTATTCTAAGTGTCATTGTGAGTTTTTATTTCAATATGTGGATCTACTAAGTTCGGTGAATCACCTAGTTCTAGTTTCAGTTTCATGCACTCTCTCTTCCTTTTCCTTCAAAGTTCAGTCAAGTTTTAGGTGATTCAAGGCGAAGCCGACTCCTAATTTGAAGGTCTATTCTCAGATAGGTTACCCGCAACCTGAAAATAGTCTCATGTTTCACGGGATTGCTAGGTTCAACACTTAGCAAATTGGGTGCAATCCTTAGTGACACCATTACCCACATAATAGTCAATTTGTTATAAATGAATTTGGATTTCTTCTTCGACTTCTCTCTCAGTTTTTTATGGTCAAAATATTCAAGACGAACCTAGCCATCCAAACTTCTTAAGATGTATTTTCCCTCAATTCAAATATGATTCAAACTTAGAACTTTTGATATCATTTTTTTTACCAAAAATTCGTCATTTAAGAATTAAAGAGAAAGCAATATATGTGAAATTAAAATAGATCATAACTTGATAAATAAGTACAATATGTTATTTGAAGCTGAGATCCTTCCTTTACTCCTTACTATATAGAGTATGTAATAGTGGGTCCTAATCAAAATTCGTGTTAAATAAGAATTGACAAAGATATCGAACCACTTCTAAACGTCAAGAAAAAATAAATTCTAACCAATAAAAAAGATAATTATTTATTATTTTCTCTACACATAAAACCTGAAATTGATGTTTACTATCTAGCCATTAAAGCATTTGATGTTTGAATTAAACAATAAAATAATACAGACATCACCCAAGCTAGGTTACTGTACTGCTTACGCATATCAGCATGTGTTCACTCAAGTTGTTACGCATGTTATCATGTTTTCACGGAGGAAATATGTAACTCTTGCCAAGTGGAATGAAAGCCTCAAAAAACATCATAATCATAATAATTATCCGGTTTTGTTTTAACGACTTCTAAAACAAAATATCCTGTTGCTCAATACCAACGCGATGTCTACATTTTTTGTAATCTTTCAGCTGTTGTTTAATATTATTTGCCCAAAATAAACAATTACAAACCATACGAACTCAGCAGCTACTTGACACTAATGAGATGAAACATGACAAAAATCGTAGTTTATGGGGAAATAAATACTATCCGTTTTCACAAAAGGTTATATCCAAAATAAAGCTTCTACATTAAAATTATAGAGAAGCCTTCATTTTCCTTTTTTTCTTTTTTTTGCGGGGGAATGGGGAGCTAATAACGTTTCAGAGTATAGTATATGATCTATTTTTTTAATTCTCATCTTTGCATTGCACATCAGGATTTAGAAAACTGATATGAATTATAGGGAATAAACAATTTTAAATTTTATGAAATTCATAATAAATTGTAAGTTGAAGAGTATTATATGATCTATTTTATAATTATATTCAAATTTTAGAACGTGATTTAAAAAATTAATATAAATTATAAAAACAAATAATTATAAATTTTTTAAATTTAGAATAAATTATAAGTTTAAGGATTATCATAAGTAAAATTATTTTATGATTGTCAATATTAATTGTAAGTTTATATTTTTAAGCTGATAGGCTTTATGTGAGAGCTTTGCTCCAGAAATGACTTTTTTCTCTCTGAAAGTTGTCAGCCCCTCTTCCTCATCTCACCAATTTAGAATGAGGTCAATTTTTTAAATTTTTTTAAGGATTAATTGTAATTTTTAAAAAAATAGAGTGATTTTAAAAAAAATTAATTTTAAGGATTAACTGTACTATTTATTTTTTATTTATGTATTTATTAAGTTGAGATTATTTTAAGGATTAACTGTACTTTTTAATTTTTGGGGGGGTTTTTTTAACATACTTTATTTTAAGGATTAACTGTACTTTTTATTTATTTTTATCTATGTATTTATTAAGTTATTTTGTATGTATTTTTCAAGAATCAACAATTATATAGTCAATTGTATATAAACATCATGCAATTTCCTAACATTCACCTACAACAAATTTACTTTCTACATAAATTCCATATTAAAAATTAATGCAAAAATATATTCATTTTAAAAATTCCTATTCTAAATTGAGAAAAGAAAACCTATCGGCTCATCATTGCATGCACAAAAGCATGCGATTGCTAGTAATTAATATTGGGGGCAACGGGTGTTAGTTTTTAGTTTATCTTGGCTGACCTCTTGGTTATGCTTCTTGTACATTTGTATCTTCACCGCTGTGAACAGGGGGTTTTCTTCCTGCTTGCTTTGTTCCCTCTGGAGCTTTTCCAAAGCAGTTATATAAATAAATGAATAATGGCAATGCCATTTTTATCAAAAAAAAATTTGCAAGCAATAAACAATTAAAAATCTTGCTACTCTACAGTAAATGAAGATTAATGAAATGAGACTTGATAAAAAAATATAGTAAATGATAAAATAAATTACTAATTTTGACAAAAGACTATAATGATTAAAGCTTTTAGAAAAAAAAATGTAATTCATTATTATATTCTCACCTTATCACAAAGCAATTTCAATTTGAAAAACTTTCATAGGTGCAAAACAAAAATAGATTAATGGAAACTTGATGTAATAATTATAGGGGGCACTTCATGCTTTTCCTCATCAAAATTTGGTATAACAATTTTATATTCAAATTATTATAATTTATATGGACAACTTTTGACAATGAAATAAAATTTCTTTTTATATAAATCTAGGTTGAATAAATATATGCAATCTTATAAGGGGCAATTAGGTTCATGTTGGTCTTTTGTGTGACTTATTCTAAACTTTTGTGAGGGATATGCATCTATCTCATGGTCATCTAATTCCCTACATAAGCCACAAAATAAAAATTAAGTCTTTCAAGAAACTATTTAGAAGTCTACTTTTAGTGTGACAACATTTCTTTACCTTTTCATCGTAAGAAAATTATTTATAATATGACCATCTCTTGAAAAATATGAGAACTGTTTATTGTTCTTTCTTTATTATTATCTTCTTTGGATATTATTTCATTTTTCAATTTCATCTATGATATCTCTAATCTTCTATTTCAAGTTCAATGTTTATTTTGTGTCTCTATGTGATAAGCAACCATTACCATATTAATGTGCCAAAGGTTCATCCATCTAGAAATACCCTTATCTCCATATATAGCCCAAAAATAAGTCATTTTACTTTTTGTTTCTTTACCAATTGTTCATCTAGTTTGTGGGAGGCCTCCTTAAGCCTCTTACCATATTATTGAATATTGTGTCCTTCCTTTTGTACACTTAAACATTCTACAAGAACTATTAGAGTATTAAAATTTATCAAAACTTATTTACCCACTTCTTCCTAATCCTATTCATAGTTATTAATAACTCTTCTTATAAAATTCTAGGACTTCTTTCCTCAACATTCTTGGAAAGTAAAATAATTTGGTATGATATTTATTATTTTGTGAAATAGATTACAATATAAATATATTCTCTAAATTTTTTATAGAATCTTTTCTAAATACTAAGAGTTTGATCTGATAGCCCATTGTGTCTTTAAATTCATCCTCTATCTTGTGACTAGGCCTTTATCTCACACTAACTTTATCTTAAAGTACAATTCTTCCCTAATAAAAATCACAATCTATTGTAAGTAATTTGTATGAATCACCATTTTATTCTTAAAATAATTCTTGAACTAAAATCCTTCTTTTTATATTTAGCATGCGTTATAGTTCCTAGTCTAAGATGTTTCCTCATCAAAGAAACTTTTGATTTTATGTAATATCTTTTTATTTGTTATTTTAATTTTGTTAATTATGATTGAGAAGTCTCTCATAAAGTGAAAATATTTTTATATTCCTCTTATATTTATTTTCTCTTTTATTTTCTTGCACTCTAGCTAACTATTTTCTTAAGGTAGCTTTCATTTCAATATATAGGATTTTGTTGAGAGCCTTAAGGAATTTCAAAAAAAAAAAAACCCAACTTAATCATGATGTAAGATCGTACGATCACCTTCTTCGGTAGGATATTGAAGCCATAAAGATACTTAAAGAGCTCAATAGTAGTTATGTTTTCTATTTTTTATTTTGTTGGCTACCAGTTGGCTATGTTTATTATTTAGGTATCATTTCTAGGTAAAAGGTTTTGGGTCCCATCAAAACATATTATAGTATTTCTACTTGATGGTTCGATGTTGGTCGGTTATGCTTGATAAAAAAAAATGAGTGACGAAAAATATGAATTGACATAATGTGTGGAACCTAAGTGTATGTATGATATCGGTAATTCATCTATGAATAAAAAATGTACATTAAAGAGATTCTCACAAATCTAGAATGAATCACATGCTAGAAATAACATTAAGAAAATACATGCATAATAGTAAAAAGAAATCATATATCATGAAAACATATAATGTACAAGTGTGAAAATGTTAATGTTATCATTCAAAATATCAAATACAAATAAAATAAATAAAAATATTTAGAGAAAATTTTGGAAAAGGTGGATTTATATCTCTAAAATCCTATTCCAACACCATAAGAATAATGGAAAATAAATGTGTAGGTAAATGTTATGGCTTAAGAGCTAAAAAAGAAGGTATGACTTTGATAGGAAATAAAATGTACCTTAACATAAAAATATAAGAAAAATCTCACCACCACCACAAAGTACTTAGAAATATGTTTCCAATTATATCTCATTTACCAAATTTTAACATTGTATTGCCAAGTTATGTAAAGAAACTTCAAAATAGCTCATTTAACATTAAATTAGATTTTGGAATGTGATATTGGGATATGCTACTAACATCATGCTATCATTAGCATAAAGTGGAATAAAAATTTTCTTGAGGTTTTCCTAAAACTATCATCATATGACACAAAACCCTTATTGATGTGGTCACAAAGTTATCATGAAGTGTTGGAAATAATTATTGGATGATGGAAATTGCTAAAATGAGAGAGAAAATATTGCACATCGATAGGAAATAACTTTTTACATGAAAAAATAGACATCTAAAACTTTGTTAACATGTGGTCTTCAAGTTTCATAATATTTAGAAGATGTAAAAAAATAGTTTAACAATCTATATAGGGCTTACCAACCTACATGAAGGTTGTTGATTTGTTTGAGGTCAAATGGTTGTTGGCACCAACCAAAGGTTCTGAATGGTAGAAATAATAATGTTTATTAGGAAAAAACTGATGATAGGAAGTGCTATATAAGAACACAAGCATGACACCAAGATCAACAAATTAAAAAGGTAAATAAGAACATGTTGCTACAATCTAAATCTTATAAATCTAATTAGTTTACTTCATAATTTCTACCTCTTCCTCATGCTAATCAGATTTTAAAATATAGAATATTTTGTCAAAATTATTTTAAATATGATCTTGACTTATATCATTGAAACCTTATATTCAACCAAACATGATCCCTACTAAACTCATCCATAACCATTCAAAATCACCAAAGCAAACGCATCTAACCTTTTATCATTATTTAATTTATCATAGAGACGTACTATAATTGAAAGCTTTTATTTTCATTGCAACGATCAGTTTATTTTTGCTTTAGTTGGTTTCAATGGCAATAAAAGGAGAAACACAATAGACGGTATAGAATCTCACATCTTTATCGAAATCTTGGATCAATAATAGTAATAATAATACACATCATCACCGTCTTTTTGTCTCCCGTCAACCTCACTGTTGAAGATGGGTTCAAATAATTCAATCTACAAGTCATTTCTTGTCAATATTTCAAAGATTTCGCTGCTTACCAAGTGGAATTGAAGGCATGAAAACAAGGAGTAAACTGGGTTTGGTGGCCAGCATTAATGAGGCTGCTGACATCTGTTGTCTTTTGAGAAGCATTTCAGTGTAAAATTAAACCCGTATCAGGATGTTATATCTTGTACACATCTGGATGATATTTCTCCAATTATATTATTATTATATATCAAGTAGCATTTTAATAAAAAATGTTATTACCGTTTCTTCAAACATTGAAGAAGACAGAAGCATAAGGCTTAATAAGAAGTGTACTGGGTTATCATGAAATCTACAAACGTAGAAAGTGACAGAGATAGAATATATCTCTTATCTTTCCTTGTTCACACCGATAATATCGTTAGTTATTTTGGTGTTTCCTATGTATAAATAGACACGTTAATTCCCAAAAGATAGACCTTATCTATTGTAGATTCCTAAGAGATTTCTTACTGTCTATTGTGTTGGTCGTTTTATTGCCATTATTACTTACTCTAACAATTCAGAAATATAGAAAGTAAAGATAAGAACTCAATTTTTTTTTCAGTATCCAATCTTAAAGAAGGCTGATTGCAAAGAAATAAACTTCAAGAGGCATAAATACTATTGTCCCAATCTCATGCTTAATTGAACCATCATCTACCAATCCCTTTCTAATGGTAATCCCAAACCAATAGCTCAAAGGTATCTTGATTTTCAAATGTTTTTCAAAACTCCATCAAAACTAAAAAACATACGTAAGAATAATCTACAAAATAAACTTATTTTTTATGTTCTATGGACTCTTCGTAAGGAGAGATATAAAATGTTGAAATAAACTTTATTATTAAATTATATACAAGATAATTCAAAGTATCCAGATACTACTACTTTCTAATTGATTTGAAAAATAAATATATTAAAAAGACATAGAGATAGATGATTTTCGTTTCATTTATTTTGTAGCTTCATTGGTGGTAGTCTGAAAATTAATATGATTGACAAATGAAAAAACTCAAAGTTTAATTGAAAAGTTTCTAGACACACCCTAAATACTCCTAGTTAAAACTACAATAAAAAGAACTTTTTTTTTTTAAAAGAAAAAATATATTTTTTGCCTCATGCAACTCCTATTTTGTAAAAAAAGTTCTTAAAGTTCCTCAATAGAACCCAATCCTTAGACAACCATCAATTGTTCCAAAATGAGATAGATGAATTGTCCTAGATTGTTTAAAAAATTTACCTCTCAATTATATTTTTGAGGCCTTCATTCATTCCTAGATAATTGAACCCAATGAAAAGTATATTTCATTAATCAAGGTTGATCACTATTGAGATACATAGGTCTTATAATATATATCAAAGTTCTTGGAGAAGAGGAACATATAAATCTTCAAATCACTTGGGCCAATAGAGATTCGTTGAAAGATTGAGCATCCATATATCTCAAGCTCTTCTCTTATTTATGAATACAATTTTCTTAACAATAATCGTAGCTTTTCCATTAATTTAAATTAAATTATACTATTCATGGGAAAAAGGTAGGGAGAAGTGAGATCACCCCTTAGGACTCAATCAGGCAGAACCCATAAAGAAAAATATACAAGGGCATAGCTCGGACATGAGAAAACACAAGAAATCCTAGAGAGAATAAAACACAAATAATATCCACTAAGTGGATAGAGTCGTAGAAAAGAGTGGAAATAATGGATCTTTATCTTCCTTACAACCCCATACATGTGTATGTGCAAGATCATTAGGGGCCAAAAAGTGGTGATGTGAAAAAAAAACTGTTTTTCATCTGCCCAAAAATGCGAAAATCTATGTTAACTTTTAATTAGGTCTGGGTGTTAGTACACCGGCCCATGGAAAATACCCATATTGGATATCCGATATGTTTGTATTAATAATATATAAATAATAATAATGTATTTCAATATTAATAATATATAATATAATTAATATAATATGTGATATTATATATTATATTAAAATTCATTTTAAGCATTGCACTATAACACTTATAATTTTAAATTCATTTGTATGCTTTAGGATTGGGGGAAACATGCAATAATCTATCACCTTTTAGGCTAACTTATCAACACAACTAAATTTTAGTATTTCTAACTAAAAATTAATTTTGGTCAAACATATGGTCTTGGTAGATTAATTCTAGCTAAGTTAGATAAGTGATTTATATTTTTCAATTGGAAATATATATTAAATGCATGCTTAATACCAATTTGGGTCCAATTACCATAAAAATAAAATTATTTCAAAAGAGTAACATTTCAATAACTCTTAATCATTTTAATGACATTTAAAAAAAAAAACCCTTTTGTAGAGATCAGAGTCAAGAATACCCTCCTATAGATTTTATTGTGTTTTAATTAGACATAGTCTATTGTAATTAAAAAATATTGCAAGTAGGTATTCTAACAGTCACTGAGATGTTGATTCGGAGAAAGAAAAAAATAGTAAATCATATTAAATAAATTTGAAAAATATATGGTCCAGTAAAGGAAAGAGTCATCTTCAAGAATATATATTTCATTTTTTGATTGGGATAGATTTGTTATGAAAAATATGGTAGGAGATGAAACTGTCGATTTCAAGTGAGTTGGAATTTGAATTGTTATAAAAGATAAAATATAGGTCACAAACCAATTTTTATCTTTTCATGTACTACCTATATATGTCTTCTATAATATATTTTGAAATTAGGGGAAAAAATGTTTATTTACATATAATTTTTTGGTGGGAGCTAGACCCCTAATTTTCAACATTTTTTAGCAAAATTGTGTTTAAAATTTAAAAAAACATATCAATTCTTATTCAAAAAAATTAATAAAAATATTGATCATAAAATTCATCCATTTTAACACATTTAATTATTTTACATAATCTTCAAAATCTAAACATAAATGTCATTTTTATACTATTAAAGTTCAACAACTTTGATTTTGTTAGCCTTTTCCTTTATAAACGAGTGATAGATTATTGTGCTTTTCCCCTTGGATATCTGATCCCTATGGATATTTTATATACCCAATTGATGGTCGTGGGTCTCCTTTTAATCCATGGCTTTTGGTTTTTTGTAGCTTATATCGAAAGATAATCATATATCTAATATATTAAAGTGATTCTTTTCCCAAATCAACTATCACCTATATGAATTGTATTGCATATTTCTTTGTTTCTAATTAGGTTTTTTTCCTTTCACATTGTTTGTATTGTTTAAACAATGTCTTAATTATATAAATTTATAACTTAATAAGGCATGGATGATAGCATTGATAACCCACAACCACCAAATCCTCTGTCGACAAACCCTTGACCTATAAAAAAGTTAATTTATCAAAATTTGGATCAGTTGAGGGGCATTACAAATATTTATAGAATAATCTCTTGATTAGCCCCAATGTTTGACACACTATAGTCAATAATATTGAATGTAGAAACCCTCACCAACTAGCATAATTCTACACTTTGGTAGTAAGAGACCATGAGCACTCACTTTGCAGATGGCTTGTCTTATGACAAGGTGAAGGATCTTGGGGAAAAAAAGATGACATAGCTACCCTATTTGTCAATCCCTCCACTAGACAACCATTGGATCTACAAAAATCAAACATGTCCATGAAATAGTGTATGCACACTAAGATATGAGATAAATTTAGGGATCGTTAGTGATGTTTTATGACAAACCACCCCAAAAATATGGATGTGCCATTTTATTTCATCAAAAAATTATATGCTCATTTATTTTTACATAGGCATGTAAACTACTAGAGCATGAGACAATTCATGGGCATGGGAAAAGGTATGCCCCAGGATGGACCTAGGATAAATTGATTAATAAAGGGTCCATTTGTTCTCCCTCCTCCCATCACTCACCCACCTCTTGTACAACCTCCAAAGGTTATTGTAAAGGACACCTCATGGACTATTATGACCTCTTATGCTTTGAGCCAACTTTTAGTTACATAGATTGCAACACTTGCACAACTACATGTTGACGATATTGGCAATGGAGTTTTTGGCACTAACACATCCTCCTCGGGAACACATATTCATGTGCCCCATACTTGCACTATGTACAAGAAAATTTTCTTGGGTCCCTTTGGATAGCCTCTCAAGCCTCCTATGAAGATATCTAATTATGAGGTGCATGATATAGGTGGTGCGCCAGATGAGATGATAGTGACTAGAGCTCACCCTAGAGAGTCCTCTCATGTAAGAGATGAAAAGGTGCATCCATCATTCATTAAGAATATAGTGGTAAGACTTAACTTGTAATTTCATAGTGCATTTAATTTTAAATGAATATTTATATTAGATAACTTATTAACAGTGTACACTAACGTTTGTTTACATGCTCTATTTATGTTCATTTGATTTTAAAGGAGGAGATTTACACATTTCCATGATGTCACACACTCAGCCATTTCATTTGGCCTTGAAAACTTCATGTTACATATATTTCTGAACTTAGTCATTTAAATTTTTTATTATACACATGCTTGTTATTTAAATTGTGATAGTTAAATTATATGTTAATTAAAAAAATTATCTTATTTTACTCTTATAAGCTGAACCTTCTTTGAGGAATGTGCAATGTGACAGAGGTGCAATGCCACCCACTAATAAGGGCAAGGTCATTAAGAATTTAAATATTTTAGAATGATTGTGCATGTACTTATTACTTGGTTTTACTAATATTTATTTTCATGGTCTATTTAACAAAGATTGATGTCTAAGGACACAATATAGCTACATGATCCTAGCCTCTCAGCCATTTGATTTGGACTTGATAATCGCACGGTATATATTTGACCACTTTTTTTTTTTAATTGTATGCATGGTTGTCATTTAAACTGTCATTCCTTTAAATATATATTAACTAAGATTTTTATCTTATTTTACTCTTACATAGGTAACACCCAATGCAACAGAGGTACAATTCTAGGGATTCACATCCTTGTTGACTGTACCAACAGTAGCATAAGAAGAGATGCCCACATAGGTAAGTTTTTATTTAAATTCAAGTGGACTTTGCAAACTTATGTTCCTATCACCAACAACTTTATAGGATAACTTGTATCAATTTTATGTCTGTAAACATATATAGGTCAACATTACAATTGTTAGTAAAATTCCTTCTCTACAAATGACATATTATAGGACTCCTAACCACATTAGGAGAATTAGACTTGAGGTAATCAAGAATTCAATTTTAAAGTTCAATTAGTGTTCAATGTATATTAATTTTGATGTCAATTTTCTATTTGTAAATCATATAATATAACTAATCTCAATTGTGGTTTGATTTTCTTTTGTACAAGATCCTTCAAAGCCAAAGACTAATTCAAAGAGGCCCCATTTTGATGAATCATAAGTAGTCTAGGATGTCATAGAGACATAGTTTTTGCATGTATATGTTGTACAAATTTTGAGATAGGATATACTGCATTTTGTAAAACTTTATTCAAGGTGGTGTTTATGCCATATTTGTATATGGATATACATACTTATTAGACAATTTGATATATAGAAGTTGATTTTTTATATAATTTGTTCCTCATGAGCACTAGATGTATTAATATTTTTTTAAAAATCATTATGTATTTTTTCTAATATAATTATCATTGTCATTATATTTCAATAATATTTGATGTGTTTGATAGAATTTTTTATTATGTTTCAAAAATATTTGATATGTTTTAATAATATTTGATGTGTTTAGATAGTATTCTATGTAATGTCTACTACTATGAAGCTATTTATTTCCAATTATTAGCATACAACACTATATACATTTAAATGATATTGAATTACAAAATAATGAATGATTCATGATACATTTGGAAGTTAAATTACTTAAGCCCCACATCCTTACTTCTTCCCTAAACTCAACCCTAAGGAGGATGGTGCTTATCTTTTCATAGGGTACTTTACACCAATCTACAAGTAGGAACCCTCAAGGATTTAGGACCCCATCTATATTCTATCTTCAGATCCACCTAACTTGTGAGGATTTACTCCACCTCTCCCTACATAAAACCAACCTATCCTATTAAAGGGCTATATCAAGTGACTAAGGATACTAATATCTCATGTATTATAAAGGCATTAGCAAAAGACTAAGGATTACACCATTAATTATATTGGTCTTTCATATATAAAATATATATATGCATCTAAGTTAAATCAAGCATGAATGCACTTTAAGGGAAATGTCACACCTTTTCATCATAAATTTACTTGTAAATGAACTTGAAAATTTTGACACATCCTTATTGTGTTCATTGTGGGTGAAAATCATTAGCATGAATGCACTAATTTAGACGGATTTAGCCTAGGAATGGTTTTACCTCCCCACTTGGCAGAATGATTAGTGCCATCCCCGATTGGTTATTTCCCTCAAGTGCCCTCAATTCATACAATCGTAAAAATTTAACAAGTTGTTTCTTGAAATGTATGGCATTTGTGAAATATTTTTCTGATCTTAAAGGATCATAGGAGGCCCCTCTAGAATAACCTATCTCAGATTTTGAATATTGGAAGTAGCTTTTGCAAGGCAACAATTTTTTTGTTGATGCCAAAACTATCAAATGCATTTAATAAACTATTACAAGGTAGCCTAGATATCACTTTATTCATTGTGGGAACAAATCATGAATTAAAACACATATTATTGGGTGGTTTTACCCTAGTTACAACCTCATTTTTTCACCCAACTTGTCAGAATGCTTAACACCATACCCTACAGATGATGTCCTTTAAAAGCCCTAGTGTACAAAACTATCAAACTTTGATGAATGATTTCTTGCAATCTGTGGCACTTGTGAAAGATCTATCTCAACCTATGGAATTAAATTAGGTCTCTTTATCATAACTTATTTAAAGAATCAAAATTTATTCTATAGGGATACAATTTTTCTATTGACGTAAAAATTGTCAGATGCATGCAATAAAAAGTTGCAAGGTAGCCTATAATTTGTTTTGTTTATCATAGGCACGAATCATCAATGTGAAAAAATATGTTTGGGTGGATTTAATCTATCCATGGTCTAATTTTTCCTTCTTACTTGTCGAAACACTCGGCTCCATACCCTACTGATGTTGTCCCTGAAGTTCCCTAAGTGCATAAAATTATCAATATTTGATGAGTCATTTCTCAAAATTTGTATCACTTTGAAGGATCCATCTAAAATTATAAGTTCATGCAAGGCCTCTATTGAATAACCTATCTCATATATAGAATATTTGAAGCAGTTTCATAAGGTAGTAGTTTTTCTAATGATGTAAAAACTATGAGATACATTCAATGAAAAGTTGCAAGGAGCCTAGATCTTGTTTTTTTCATCATGGATGTGAAATGCTAGTGTGAATGTGTTGGGTTGAGTGCATTTACCCAAGGTCTAACTTCCTATTTTTTCATTCAATTCATTGGAATTCTCAATGCCATACCCTACCGAAGATGTCCATTAAGTCCTCTAAGTGTACAAAACCATCAAAATCTGAAACGTTATTTCTCATAATTTATGGTAGTTGTGAAAGATCTTTATAAATCTATAGGATCACATAAGGCCCCTCTACAATAACCTATCTCAAATCTTGAAGAATCAAAGTGGTTTTCGTAGGGAAATAACTTTTTTGTTGACAGAAAAACTATCAGATGCATTCAATGAAAAGTTTCAAGGTAGCCTAAATCTTTTTATGTTCATCATGGGTCCAAACCATCGGCACAAATGTAACTAGTTAGGTGGGTTTACCTGAGGCATGGTCTTATTTTTTGTCACCACTCATTAGAATGCTTGACATCATACACTACCATGATGTCCCTTAAGTTCCCTGGGTGCTCCCACAAAAGTGTGTCCCACTTTTGGGCATGAAGAAATTTTAGATGTGCAGCAAATTTTTATTTGGGTACTTTGTGTGAAGGGGGTCTTCACACAAAGTACCCCATTTAAGGGCCTTCATGTGAAGACCCCCTTTGCACGAACCCCCCAGCCACACAGGATTTTCTTTAAATTTTTTACAAAGAGGTCATTTTCACATTTCACTTTTACTATGCTTATGGACCCCTAGTGTTGGATTGAACCCCGTAATGACATAGAGAGACATCAACCTCTTTGGATCATTTTCGAGCATCATTGACCATCATATATTCTAGGTACACACATTTCTCCTTTTTTATTTTAAATTATATGTTTATGAATTATTTTAGTTAGTTTTTCATTTCCAATCAGTTATTCATTTCTAATGTAATCAACTACTTTATCATAATCATTTATAAACATTTCCTCACATAGTAAACATATAGATCTATCAGGTGGTCACATAACATGAAGGTTCTAAAGTATCATGGACACATAAGAAGAGATGAATACTCGTGAGGGAATATACCTAAGAGCACTTATCATTTTTGAAACTAGAATGTGAATTTATTATAATAGAGTGAATTAGAAAAATACTTCAGGTAAAGTGATACTTTTATATACCACAACCAAAGAATAAAAGTCCCTACACTGTTCCCAAACTTCCAACAAGCATATCAAAATATGTTAGGGTTGGAGGGGTATTACATTATATTTTTAAATCTTTGATTTAAATGATATAGTTCTTTTTAAAATGGTTTATTTTGTCAAAACCCATATTGGAAGTATTATTGGTAATTTAACTTCTACCTTATATGTGTATAGGGGAAGACATACATGCACTATTTATTTTGAAAATTCTAATGTTATCTTTGATGAATAATATTTAAAGGTCAAATTGGAGGTTTGAGGCATTCATAGAATTGAGTTACTTTGAAATAAAAAACTAGCTTGTTTCTTAGGGATGATTCATTTCTTGAGAAGCGTGTTTTATTTATTTATTATTTTCAAGGAGAACATTAGGCTTGGAATGAATTTATTATATCCTTGCTTGGTTGAGGTTCATTTTTTAAAAAAGGGAGAGATTTAAAAAAAAAACCACTACAAGAGGGGTATTAACACACTTAAAGGAGTTATAGAATTTTGAAGGAAAGTTCCTCTCATTATGCACAGAGGATGGTAACACTTTGTGTTCTTTCATGTTGTATATGTATTTTTCAAGTATAGTAGGAGATCCTCTAAGGGTGTTACTTTGGTGTTTCTGAGTTGAGCAAGGAGGATTAGGGAAGGTTCTTCATCAAAGTCTCTAAAAGGGTTGCATTCTTCATTCTTCATTTAGAGTACTATATTAAGGGGGGATATTTTAGGAATATTACTTTAATTAGGTTGAATTATATATTAGAATAGATAAATAAGGTTGTTAAAATTTTAGTAAGTCATTCTCATAAGTTGTTTGTAGAAGAAAACTAAACCTTGTATATGCCAATACAATGTAAAGTACATCATTTCAATGAATCTGACAATAATTAACATTAAATCATATATTTTCTATCATTCCACTATGCAATAATGATATATTATTTTGGATCCAATAACCTCTCCATTTTAAGATATTGGTGATAATGAATGTGGAACTTGAATTATTCTCTTTTACTCGACATTTTATACTTAATAGCAATTGGTAAAGTTGAATCTAACCTTGTATTTTGCACTCCCTTTGGTGCTTAATACACCAAGGGTTGCTAGTGGGAGAGAAATCAACTCATTAGCCTTTCTCATTATCAATACCTTGTGTAGTTTAAACTAAAGAGACTTTGACATGTTTATGAATTTTCTCATTAATTCAATATTCTTAAAATTGGATCCACTATCTTTTTTCTCATTATCATCTAGATAATTTTTTCTTTGATGAAATTCCTCTATTTTTTAATATAGATATCTCAATAGCCTAATGATACTACTAGACTTTTGTATTACCTCAAAAATTGTACCTTATTTTATCTATGAAAAGATAGAAAGTTAAGTATACATATAATTCTCAATTTTTTATTATAACCTTTATCTTTCTTTAACGTTAGTTTTTATTGCATTCCTTTACTTCAAGTTCATGCCCAAGATAAGTAGGTTTGTCTAGAGTTTTAAATTTATTTCACATGTGTACAATCATTATAGCTTACAAGTCACATTACAAATAGAATCCATGTTAAGGGTAATATTTTGAATCTCTATTAAAGATAATATTTTGACTTCCCTATTTAGTTTGAGTCAATAGTGAATTTACTTTCATAGTTTCATCACTATCAACATAAATGAAAAGTTGGCATATCGCTCTATATTCCTCTACATGGAGTAAAGAGATTTTTAGGATGAATCTCCCCCTAAGTTAGATTATATTTGTCTACTTCTCATTTCAATGGCCATAACATAGATGAGTTACCCTGAATCATTTTCCTAATGAAGTCCTCACTATCTATATGCCCTCATTCTAATAATGTGTGTTACGTGACTAAGAATTATTTAAGAAGCATCTCCTAGATCATTATTAAAATCTTAAGAGGGAATTATGTAGACATTATCAAGTAAGCATTAATGTGAACAAGCATTTATGCGTACATCATCAAATGCATGGTACGTCTTCAATCGTATGCATTGACATAGGAGTTTCGTTTGAATGTCAACTTTTAAATAAATGCAAACTTTGATTCTTATTTATCATGGATCAACTTTCTTAATCATAACATCACTTAGCTCGAACAAACGTTCTAGTTTATGAATAGATTAAAAGTTGATCTCAAATAATAGGTCAACTCAGTACATTATATCTTCAATTAGGAAAAAATTAACCTTGAATAATAACCTGAGGACAGCGCTGTTAAATCTGGTTGATGGAATCACAATTGGTAGCCGTCTATTTTGGAGAGTTTGGATGTGTATACAATTGTAAATGACAGCAGAACTAGACAAAATCAGAAATTAACCATTTATTCACCCATTTCTCTCTAAAACCGCCACATGGCGAACAATCGGCTGGATTTAATCTTTTGGAACATTCTGATGCGGCATCACTTCCTGTCGATTCCTTCACTATCAGTGGCATCGCTTCTCAGGCAATGATCGGCCCACTAACACCAAATAGGAAACCATTTTTTTCAAAGCGGATCATTATATATAACCTATAACAAGATGAAAATAGTAGTGGAAGATCCAACTAAAGCAAGGATATTTCTCAAGTCTACTCTGAGAAGGGCTAAACCCTCTTTCTGCTAGGCTGACATGACTGCACTTGAACTCTAAGGCTTTTTACATTGTGAGTCTATCAAATCTTTTCGCTTGTTGAGATCAAACTTATATGTATGTCTATCAAATCTTGTAGCTTGTTGAGATCAAACTGATTTTTCTTGCTATTACATGCAATATTTCTTCTTTTCTATGTCATTTGGGATTTCCGCACCTAACTATATCAAAATTATACCATTGAAATTTAGACCCACAGAAATAAAGGTTTAAATTCTTGAGGTTTTTTTAACCTAAGTCAATCAAGCCTTATTTAACTGAGACCCAATTGATTTTTTCTGCTATTACATATAGTTTTATTTTTCTCGATAAACTATCAGGGACTAGAGATTTCTTGTACCTATCAATCCCAAAATAATATCAATAATGATCAGATAAAGTCTATAGAAATGAAGGTTTAATTACTTCAAACTTTGTTTTTTCATGTGAGTCTATCAAACCTTATTGCTCTTTGAAGCCCAACTCATTTTTTCTGCCATTACATGCGGTTTTTCTTTCTTTTTTCTACCATTACATATTTCATTGAAGTTCCTTCTGAGGGAGAGCTCCTAGCCAACTAGGTCACAATATTCTTTAGTGAAGAACTCCTCACCTATGTTCAAACTCCAGTTTCATAACAAGTTATGGTAGTGTTTGAATCATCAGACTAACCAGACCTTTTAGCCAAGAAAGGAGACTGCAAAAAGTTCTTGTTACCATTTTAAAAAATGGCTAAGGAAAGCACTGTTGAATCAAAGAGAAGATCCCCCAAACTTGGGCATAATTCAATTGTCAACAATTCCACTATCAACAGTTCCCCGCCATCTGAAATTGTTTCACCAGAGGCAGACACTGCATTTTGGGGCAGAAGATTGGGAAGAAACAGAAAAAGGTTTGTAGGAGTTCGACAGAGGCCATCAGGGAGATGGGTTGCAGAGATAAAAGATACCATTCAAAAGATCAGGCTTTGGCTGGGCACCTTTGACACAGCAGAGGATGCTGCCCGGGCCTATGATGAGGCTGCATGCCTGCTGAGAGGCACAAATACAAGAACCAATTTTTGGCCTTCTCCTGCTCCTCATACTCATGGGACCTCTGCCCTGCCCTCCAGGACTGCCCGCCGCCTCTTGCTCAGGCTCAAGGATGCAAATGCAAGAAACAATACTGCCAGTATGAATGTGAATCAAAATTCTTCACAACAAAATAGCATTTGTACTGAGTTTGTGCAGTCAAGTGTCAAGGCTGAAGGTGAATGCATCAGCTCTAGTGATGAGGAAGATGCACATGGATCCACCCAAGTGCTCAGCTCAAGTTCAGATCTGCTCAATTATGATGAAGATAAAGGTGAGCTCTTGGTTTGCAGCCCACCCAAAAACCCTAATCCCCATGAATTTGAAAGCAATGGGGATTTTTTAGGAAACGATGGGGTTTCAGAGATGGTCCATGAAAAGAAGAATTCAGCTGCAGAGGAATGTCATAATGAAGCTAATATGGGTTTCACTGCCCTGCTAATGGAGGCAGCTGACAAAAATTCTTCTATGGATGGCTGTTTTCTTGGTGGTCTAACTATCACATCTGGTGAAGCTACAAATATGAGGGGCTTTACAAATGGTATACAAAATGGCTTGAATTTAGTGGATGGTGATGAATTGACAAGTGGGTACTCCCCCTTTACCATGGCTGCAGAAATTACAGACCCAGGTCATAACAAGGTGGCTGAAATTTTCCGGGAAGAAGAATCATTTGACTGTGTAGGATCGTTTCAGGCTATGGTTGGAGAACATAATTCAACCTCTCTCTTAAGGGAGGCCATGAAGAGAAGGATGTATGAAAGAAAAATCTCTGCTTCTCTGTATGCCATGAATGGGATTTCTGACTACTTTCAATATACCAGTGAGTTTGCAGCATCCCCAAATATAGAGGGGGGCTTTATATATAGAGGTTCTGAAGAGATTTATAGCAGGTCATCTGAGATGGTGAGCCCTCAACTAAATGAATTGTCATCTTCTCATTATTCTGCTAATGATTCAGCAGAAGGAAAAGATAGTTTGGAGATGCTGTGGAATTCATGGGACCTGGCTCCCATTTGAATTGTTCAATATTTTAGCTCACAATTTCTTTTATAACCTGATATTTAAATATATGATTAGAATGAATAGTGACGTGTTATTAGGAAAGAATGATCCATTACCAGGCTGTTTTAGCTCAAGCAAAGCGCAATTAGCCTTGTCTTCAGTGACATATTTAATTCAAATTTTAAACTTTGAAGAATTATTTTGTTTTTATAAAACTTAAAATTGGATTAGTTGTCAATGGGCTTTTTGTTTTTTATTAAAGTTGAATGGCTTTGAATCAAGTTTTGTTGAATGTAAGATTTTACAATATAAGATATGAGTCTCAATCTTTGGCTCTTAACATAAGAAGTTTCAACCTATAGACATATGTTCTCTTATCCTTACTAAAAAAATCTGTTAAGGGAGATATCTATCAGCATATATTATATGTATTATTAAATATATATGCTAGTAGCTCGAGCCTAACATAAAAAACATTAAATAAATTCATATATAATTATATAATAATATTTTATTAGTAGATGATAATATTATATTAGTTATTTAATTATAAATATTATAATAATTTTATATAATTAAACCACAATATTAATTGAACTTTAATATTAGTACTTTAATATTAGTATATTGGTAATGGGCCAAAGTTGATATGAGTAGACTCAATTCAAGACTTCTTGAAAATGAAAGGCTTACAACCATTATCTTGCATTGCATTGTGGGGTGTTCTCCAACCTCAATCCTAATTTTATTATAATAATCTTATATCTGATTATAATTGTAAATCTAATCTTACTTATAATTTTAACTTTAACTCTAATTCTAATCATATTCATAATTCTATTTGTAACCCTAACTTTATTTGGATCGTAATACTAATTAAACCATAACTATAAGTCTAATTGAAGGTAACCATACTTTAACATTGATCCTAACTGTAGTATTTTTTTAAATAATATAAATTCTTTCATTAATTCTAATAATTAAATAATTAGTTTTAAGTTCTTCATGAAATTAATGAAAATTCTTTTCTCGACTTGTCTTAAGTTCGTTTTTTGAGTTCTTAGTAGGGTAGCACTGAGATTCTGCTTTACATATTTTTTACTGTTTGTCAACGTCTTTTTCTTTGGGATTTCTCCATCTACATACACGTATTCTGTATCATTCTATTTGGTTTTATAAGAATAGGGCATTCCTTTTTTCTTATTGCTCATTTGTCTAGTGGCTGATATATTTGTCTGTACATCTTTTTTCCCTTATTCAGTCTTATGGATGGAACCTATTTTACTAATCTAATCCATGATATTGGATAGGGGCTCGATGAGGCTCTTTCTCTATGTATTTGTCGTTCATTGTCTTTGGTCCTTCTGGTATTCGTATTCATTTTTTTCTGAACTCTACTATATACTATTGGAGCATGTAATATGTATTTCGTGATGGATGCTTTGGTTTGGGGTCCGTTCATTTGATGAACCAATAATCAGGGCAAGGCTGAAGGTTTTCTTTTCTACCAGACGCTCACACAGAATAGAACTGTAAATATTTATTTCTAATAATATAATTTTTCACTTCCAGCCTTTTTAAAAAATAATAATAATAATAATTAGTGTTATACCTGATTTATACAATAGGAAAAAATAATTCAAAAAATATTAATTTAACTGTTACAAATGGAAGATATGGCATAAATTGCCCAGAAATCGTATGCCCTAGATATTTTAGGTTCAGCCATTGTAAATAATTTATAATGCCAAAGCCAACTGAAAAATAATATTATATAAGAAAAAACTGTCTACTTACATTTTATCAATCAACAACTGATTGCGATGCGATGCTGTTAAACAATGCAAGGAGCTGCAAAATTCAACAGAACGACCAAGCAATATAATTATTCAAATTTGAATAGAAAAACGATAAATTAACTTTTGTAACTAATTAAGAATATCGCATATATTGCTCAGGAATTGTATATATGTTCAAGAGATTCGGGTGCAGACATTT
Organism: Chamaecyparis obtusa; assembly: GCA_027943335.1. NCBI lineage: Eukaryota > Viridiplantae > Streptophyta > Pinopsida > Cupressales > Cupressaceae > Chamaecyparis > Chamaecyparis obtusa. The sequence continues at coordinate 15,042,167 of BSBK01000529.1, forward strand.
TAAACAATTTACCCGGCGAAAATAAAGAAAAAATTGTCTATTTGCAGTTTATAAAATGCAATTTTATTTGAAGGAAAAAATGTTTATTTGGAGCTTATCAATCAATTTCTGATTGGGATGTGATACTGTTGATAATGAAGGGGCCGCATAACTCAACAAAAATGACCAATTTCACACCGGCCCAAAAACTGTTATTTTCAACTTGGCACTCAAACAATAGTTCACTTAAAGGAACATCTTGATAAAAGATTTTTCACATTATAATTTAATAAATAATACTTAGTATAAAATTCTACACAAACTAAATATAAAATAAGTATTGGATTCAACTCTTTAAATTTAGACAATATAAATTAAATTAAATGTTTATTTTAATGGTGAAAAATGTTGTTACAAATATTTTCAGTTAATTGATCAATATATTTAGAATTAAGATCTTGATTAGATGAGTGACTTAAAATTTATTAAATTATTGTATTTTTTTTTCATATCTACACTTCTAGAATTGATTTGTCATGTGGAATTAAACTTAAGTGGATGAAATTGGACAAGCAATTGTAATATGTTCATCTCAACTCAAGATACATGCATTTGAAGTTGGGAGCTATGTGACACCGCTTGGAAACATGCTAAGTGAAGCTCATGTTCTAACTTAGTAAGGCCCCTAGCTGAACCAATTCAATAATTTTGGATAATAACTCAAGATTACACAAAAGTATGTAGTATGTCTAGGATAATGATGTAATTGTGATGGTTTATGATTCCTCCATAATTCAATCATGTAAGTTCTCTTGAATTATTCCAAGAAAAATTTGAATGATATCAAAATAAAGAAAGGACGTCCTTAAATATGACAAGATAGCACACAAATCTACATGAAAAATCTAGCTCATACATCTCTAAAGAACTAGAGAAAGGGTTGGAATGGTTTAAACATTTTACAATCTAAAATCTTGAATTTCCAATCCTCATCTAGAAAAATAATGGTGGTTATTTTTAAACATATATAAGTAATATAAGGTGACAAGTGGGACATTTCAAAATCAAGAATGTTTTCTTGTGGTGACTATCGGTAAGAATAAGATATGGTAAAAACACAAGCCAAATTTTATTCAAGACTATGTCACTTGTAGACTTGTTATTGTGTATTAAATACTCTAATTGAAGTGAGCCTAAATGATTTAAAATTTGAGTGAGATCCTCTCAAACTACTTATCACCAATGGATTATAGAGTGTTGCCTCTTAAGAGCATCTCTTAGTTATAGTTTTCTATGCGTTGTTTCAACATGCACTTAAACATTATTGATTCAAAAATTGTAAAAAAATATGACTTCAACATAGAAAAGATGTAACGGTACAAGGAAAAGTAAGCCAAAGGCTAAAGAAAGAAGTTGGAAGACATGTTGCTGTTGGATACAATTGTCTGAAGGCCATTGTTGGATTAGCTATGTGTTGTCTTTGATGTCACACAAATGTCATATCAATTATTGTTCTCAGTATCTACCGAGTTTAGTCGGTTAGCTAAGCGGTTCTCAGTATCTACCGAGCTCAGTCTCAGCCAAGCGGTTTTAGTGTCTACCGAGTTCTCTCGGGTGTCTAAAGGAAACATGATAGGATAACAGTGTTAACTGAGCCTCCTTGGTTATCGAAGAAAAATTAGTTGTTACTGAGCTCTCTCGGTCTCCAAAGGATGTTGCAGAATTCGTTGAGGTTACCAAGTTCTCTTGGTCACCGAAGGAAATCTTTTCAAGATTAATGTTTACCGAGCAAGGTCAGCCCTTTCAAAGAATTTTGTTATTATAGTTTGTTTATCCCAGCTGACTGTTATAATAATTATTAGTGCCAACTTGACAATCTAAATGATTATGAAATGGCATATATAGATAGAAGGTCAAGTGGTGAATAAAAGATATACAGCATGCAGAAATCATTTTGAAGAAAGGTGTGTGCGAATTTTGAAGGATGGTTAGATATCCTTGAGGAGCAGCAAAGATTTAATTGATCAGTAAGGATCTAGTGAAACAGAACAGAGATCTATGTTCAGCAATTCAGTTGTAGGTCATTTCATTGTTACTCTCTAGCAATTGTAGCAGTGATATCAAAATCTCTTAACCGAGTTGGTTTAACAACTATTTTGTAAATCCTCTAACAAGGTAACAGTTCTATTGAATTGTTTCAAGACCTCTTACAAGGCCACTCCTAGCAGGGTGATTAAATCCTCTAAAAAGGTCACACCTAACAGTGTGTTTTGTAACCTTTTACCGGGTTGGCTTCTAATCGGGCATCACTTTAGAAGAGTGAAAAATACTAACTAGTTACATTGGTGGTTTTTCCCATATTGGGTTTCCACGGTAAATCTGGTGTCTCTTGTGTTCATGTTATTTTCTTTATTCATGTAAGTTAATCAGTGATGAATGCTGAAGAACAATTTAATTATTGCACACTTCAAGGATCAAGTTTTCAGCATTTCTCTGTATATTTACCGAGTGGCACAGTGAATAATTTGTTAAGATATTTAAGGAATAAGTGGTAATATTTTTGTGGTTAACTGATTCACCCCCCCTCTTAGTTACTACATCTATATTTCCAACAATTGGTATCAGAGCTTTTGGTGCTTGCAGGAAGGGTTTCAAGGACCTAAGCTAAGGATTAGAATGTCTTACAAAAGAGAAATTCCAAGGCTTAACAGAAATAACTTTTCAGCATGGCAAGGTCTCATGAGACTACATCTGGCTTCCATTGGTGATTTGGGATGCAAATATATTGATCAAGAATATACAATTCCTACTGGCACATTAACTGTTGAAGACATTGCAGAGAAGAAGAACCATAACACTATGATGATAGACATTGCATCAGCTCTTAGCTGTGAAGAATTTGATGAAATCAAAGACTGCACAACTGCTCATGAAATGTGGAACAAGCTGAAGAAAATCTATGGCGGTGATGACAATGTGAAGAGAGCCAAAGCAGAGACCCTAAGAGGACAGTTTGATCAAATGAAAATGAGAGAAGAAGAAAACATTGTAAAATATGTTGAAAGGATCAAGACAAGTGTTAGTGCAATCAGAGCTTCTGGAGGAAAAATTGATGATGAAACAGTTATAAGTAAGGTTCTTAGAACATTACTCCCTATTTATGCAATAAGAGTTTTTGCTATTCAAGAAAGAAGATGTGAAGAAAATCACAATATAACTTTGGATGCCTTAGTTGGAAGATTGACAGCCTTTGAACTGGATAACTATGACAACTATGTTCCAACTTCTAAAAATATTGAATCAGCTTTTGAGGCCAAACTTTCACTCAAGAAAGGGAAGAAAATCCAATCAGAAAGTGAAGAAGAATCAAAGGAAAGTTTTGATAGCGATCTTGAAGTTATTGAAGCATTACTTGCAAAGAAGTATTCAAGAGGTAGAGGAAAATACAAAGGTAAAACTCCCTTAATCTATTTTTCATGTGAAGAAATTAGTCATATTGCAGCTAGATGTCCAAACAAGCAAAACAAAGATGAGAAGAAAAATTACAAGTACAATGGAAAGAAAAATTTCAAATCATTCAAGGATAAAGGTAAGAAAACATGTTTTTTAGCTAAAGATTCGGATGATAGTGAAGAAGAAATTGTTTTCATTGCTGTAAAAGATGAATCTGATAATGATGAAGATGAGATGGCACTTATCTCTCATATAAGCAAGAATGATACATGGATTATAGACAATGGATGTTCACATCATATGACTGGTGACAGGACCAAGTTTGAACACTTTAAAAACTTTGATGGTGGTAATGTAAGGTTTGGAAACAATGAACCCTGTTGTATAAAAGGAAAGGGACAAATTTCATTAACCAAAGAACTTATATGTGATAATGCATATTGGGTCGAAGGACTAAAGCATAATCTTCTAAGTGTAGCATAGCTAATCAACATTGGATTCAAGGTTGAATTCATGAATGGCAAAGCAAGACTGCTGGATGACAAAGGAAAACTGATAGGATCAGGCAAACAAACCAAAGGTAACCTGTTTTATCTTGATCTTGGTGATTACTCATGTTTTATTGCTCAAATTGAAGAAAGTTGGTTATGGCACAAAAGGTTATGTCATGTAAATTTTGACAACATGATGAAAATAAGCAAATTTAAGAAAGTAAGAGGTATTCCTACTTTGAAGAAACCTGATGTTGGTCTATGCAAGAATTGTCAAATTGGTAAAATGGGAAAGTCTAGTTTCAAAAGTAAAAACTATCAGTCTGAAGATATTTTAGAAATTGTGCATACTGATTTATGTGGACCTATTGGAATTGAGAGCTATACCGGAGAAAAATTCTTTATTCTCTTTGTTGATGATTATTCTAGAATGATGACTGTTATGTATTTAAGAGAAAAGTCTGAAGCATTTGAGAAGTTCAAATGGTATTTAGCAAGAGTAGAAAAGGAAACAGGAAAAAGAATAAAATGCTTGAGATCAGACAAAGGTGGTGAATTCATCTCCCATGAATTCAATAATTTTTGCATTGAAAGAGGAATCAAAAGACAGGTATCAGCCCCAAGAACTCCTGAGCAGAATGGAATAGCCGAAAGAAGGAACAGATCTATCATGGACTGTGCAAGGAGTCTAATGATTGAAAAGAACATTGCTATGAAATACTGGAAGGAAGCTATCAGCACTGCAGTTCATACCTTGAACCAAGTACAGCTGAGAAAAGACACATTCAAGACTCCATATGAGCTATGGTATGGCTACAAACCAAATGTAAGTTACCTAAAAGTATTTGGTAGTAAATGTTACATCTTAAAAGAATCTAGAAAAGGAAAATTTGATGTAAAAAGTGATGAAGGAATATTTTTGAGATATTCTTGCAAAAGTAAGGCATATAGATGTCTAAATTTGTCTACTCACAAAATCATAGAAAGTGCACATGTGAGAGTTGATGAGTTTGCAGAAAAGATTGAAGAAGAAAGCAAAAAGGAACCAGAGGACTACAGAAAATTTGTTTACATCGAACCTGATACATTGCTAGACACATGTAAGGAGACTACATCTACCGAGCCTAGTACAGTAACCAAGTCACAAGAAGAAGTTCAGACTGAGTCACAAAGTACTGAGTCTCAGTCTAAAGCTACCGAGCAAGTATCTACCAAGCCTGAGCAATCTAAACCTGAAGATGAAGAAGATGACAATGTAACTCACTCAGGAAGCAAAGAACTTGTATTAGCCAAGTACATCAGAAAGCATCAGAAACTAGATCAGATTATTGGAAACAAATCAGATGGTACTATGACAAGAAGTAAACTAAAAGGTACATGTTTATTTGCTGATTTTGAACCTAAAAATGTCAAAGATGCATTAGAAAATGAAAGTTGGATTGAGGCTATGAATGAAGAAATAGAGCAAATAGAGAAAAATAAGACATGGACTCTTGTACCTAGGCCTAAAGATAAAAATGTAATTGGGACAAAATGGGTATTCAGAAATAAGTTGAATGAAGATGGTCAAGTATCAAGAAACAAAGCAAGATTGGTATGTAAAGGATATTCTCAAGAAGAAGGAATAGATTATGGAGAAAATTTTGCTCCTATAGCAAGATTAGAAGGTGTGAGGACTTTACTTGCATATGCAGCACATAAAGGATTTAAGGTATATTAGATGGATATCAAATCTGCTTTTCTCAATGGTATTCTTGAGGAAGAAGTCTACATTGAGCAACCTGAAGGTTTTATTAATCCAGACAAAAGGGATATGGTCTGCAAATTACACAAAGTATTGTATGGTCTAAAACAAGCTCCTAGAGCATGGTATGAAAGATTACATAACTATCTTACTCAGATTGATTTCAAAAGGGCTAATGACAACAACAATTTATACATCAAAGAAGGATCGGATAACAAAATTGTTTTGGCAGAAATATTTGTGGATGATACTGTGTTTACAGGAAATGATGATCAGTGCAAAGAATTTTTAGAGCTTATGAACAAAGAATTTGAAATGTCTATGTTTGGTCAAATAAAATTCTTTGTTGGACTTCAGATTCAGCAGAACAAAAATGGTATCTACATTACTCAGTCTAAATATATCAGGGAAATACTTAAGAAATTTGGTATGGAAGATTCAAAACCAGTTGGTACACCCATGTGTACTGGACTGAAGCTTACCAAAGATGATAATTCAAAAGAAGTAGATCAGACCTTATATAGATCAATGATTGGAAAATTACAGTACGTAGTACACACAAGGCCTGATATTGCCTTAGCAGTTGGAATAGTGGCAAGATTCTCGGCTAAACCCAGAGAAAATCACATGATGGCAATCAAAAGAATCTTGAGGTATTTAAGGGGAACTGAAGATTATGGCTTGTGGTATAAATTTGGAGGCAATCTAGATTTAAAAGTGTTTACTGATGCTGATTGGGCAGGAAACATTGATGACAGAAAGAGTACAAGTGGTGGAGCATTCTTTCTTGGCAAGAGGTTAGTATCTTGGACTAGTAAAAAGAAAAACTACACATCCCAATCCACAGCAGAAGCAGAATATGTTGCTGTAGCAGTAAACTGCTCTAATATTATATGGTTTAAACAGCTTTTGGAAGGCATGAAGGTTGAGATCAAAGAACCAGTTGTTATGTTTTGTGATAATACAAGTGCAATAAATATTTCAAAGAATCTAGTAATGCATTCCAAAACCAAGCACATTGCAATTAAATATCACTTTGTCAGAGAATTGGTGTAGGACAAGGAAATCAGATTGGAATATATTCATACAAAAGAACAAATTGCAGATATCTTCACCAAGCCACTACCTAAGGATGCATTCTTGTATCTAAGAGGCAAGTTAGGAGTCACTCCCCTGTCCGAGGTTCACTAAATAAAGTTTTAGTGATGCATCAACTAGAACATGTTGAAGATCAATTAGTTGATGCAGCATAGTCAGGGAATCATTGCATATGAATCAGTACATAAGGTACATTGATATTTATCGAAACTGTGTAAGTTGTCTTTGGCATGTGTTGTCAAAGAGGGAGAGTTTGCTGTCATTTCAAGAAATTTCTAAGAAGAATAATTTGAGAAGTTAAGAGGGAGAATTCTTAGTCAGAGAAAGAAGTTTGAAGATGATGGGAATTAGAATGAAGCTAAGGATATGTTTCTTACTCTTGGTTTCTCTATGAAATTTCATTGTGCTATGACATGTTGTGTTGCCATCAATGCCAAAGAGGGAGATTGTTGGATACAATTGTCTGAAGGACATTGTTGGATTAGCTATGTGTTATCTTTGATGTCACACAAATGTCATATCAATTATCGTTCTCAGTATCTACCAAGTTCAGTCGGTTAGCTAAGCGGTTCTCAGTATCTACCGAGCTCAGTCGGTCAGCCAGGTGGTTTTAGTGTCTACCGAGTTCTCTCAGGTGTCTAAAGGAAACATGACAGGATAACAGTGTTAACCGAGCCTCCTCGGTTATCGAAGGAAAATTAGTGGTTACCGAGCTCTCTCGGTCTTCAAAGGATGTTGCAGAATTCACTGAGGTTACCGAGTTCTCTCGGTCACCGAAGGAAATCTTTTCAGGATTAATGTTTACTGAGCAAGGTCAGCCCTTTCAAAGAATTTTGTTATTATAGTTTGTTTATCCCAGCCGACTGTTATAATAATTATTAGTGCCGACTTGACAATCTAAATGATTATGAAATGGCATATATATATAGAAGGTCAAGTGGTGAATAAAAGATATACAGCATGCAAAAATCATTTTGAAGAAAGGTGTGTGCGAATTTTGAAGGATGGTCACATATCCTTGAGGAGCAGCAAAGATTTAATTGATCAGTAATGATCTAGTGAAACAAAATAGAGATCTATGTTCAACAATTCAGTTGTAGGTCATTTCATTGTTACTCTCTAGCAATTGTAGCAGTGATATCAAAATCTCTTAACCGAGTTGGTTTAACAACCATTTTGTAAATCCTCTAACAAGGTAACAGTTCTATTGAATTGTTTCAAGACCTCATACAAGGCCACTCCTAGCAGGGTGATTAAATCCTCTAAAAAGGTCACACCTAACAGTGTGTTTTGTAACCTTTTACTGGGTTGGCTTCTAACAAGGCATCACTTCAGAAGAGTGAAAAATAGTAACTAGTTACATTGGTGGTTTTTCCCATATTGGGTTTCCATGGTAAATCTGGTGTCTCTTGTGTTCATGTTATTTTCTTTATTCATGTAAGTTAATCAGTGATGAATGCTTAAGAACAGTTTAATTATTGCACACTTCAAAGATCAAGTTTTCAGCATTTCTCTGTATATTTACCAAGTGGCACAGTGAATAATTTGTTAAGATATTTAAGGGATAAGTGGTAATATTTTTGTGGTTAACTGATTCACCCCCCCTCTCAGTTACTGCATCTATATTTCCAACAGTTGCTCATGCATCAAATGTTAAAAAATCAAGCTATTTGATGGCTGCTTTTAACTTGTTTGGAGGCTAGTCCATATAAATGAATAATTAGACATGGTTGCAATTCACTATAAAACTTTCAAGTATGTCCACACTTTTAAAATAATACAAAGCTTGACAAATTTCCAACACGCCAACATATTCACAAAATTTCTTCATTATCGTCAAGTGACTCAACCATGTTAAATACATCACAAATAAATATAGTGAAAAAAGGAAATTTTTCATGCAACTATCTATATAACATCTCTCTTTCCAAGCCATAGCTAGGCACATAAATATTCCTAGTGCAAAGAAGTCAATAATTAGTATAAAGTGTAATTATAAATTCACAGTGGTTAAGCTCTTCATTTAAGGAGATAAAAAATAGCATTATTATTGGGAAAGTAATGTGTGTGCCACCATGACTATCCCCACATAATCCCCATACATAGAATAATACCAAAGACATATAGATGGATACAACAAAAATCTATCAACTTAATATCCTATAAGAAAACAACATTGAATGGATGGAGATTCTTTAATGTAGTCCAAACAAAAAAATATCCTAGAGAAGGAATGCGAGATCTTGAAGTTTCAGCTAGATAAACATCTTATACTCAAAGACATGAATTAGAAAATGGTATGTTCAAGAACCATATGCACATGTTTCATATTATGGAAAGAAAATAGAAAAAAACACTTGGTAAAGTTCTAGATAAATTGTGAAATTCAAAAATTGGGATTTCTAATTGTGTTTATTTTTAATTAAAAAATATTATAAGATTATATGATCAATATTATATGAGACTAGAACATATTTTTCATACTAATAAAAAGTAAAATTAGCAATATACGTAGAAATAAAATTGTAATTGGATCATATTAGCATGTACCTCATAATAGACCTTAGGAGATATTTTTTAGCTTTTCTAAATGATCTATCTTCATCACCATCCAATAAAAGTTACCAAAATGTAAGTAGGAAATGTATTAATAATCTTAATCCATCATAGTTGATAGATTAAACGCATTATTCATGCAAAAGTGGCATAGATTATCCAGTACAAGTTGTGAGAAAAATAAGAAGGATGAAAAAAACCAATGCTATAATAAACTCACATTAGAGCTCTTTAGTTAGATTTTCACTTACAACCGCTATAAGAGTGTGATGACTGAACTTATATAGTAACAGATTTAAGGAGTTTAAGAAATGGAGGAGGTAAGTTTTGACTCACTTTCAATTATATAAAGGATCATACTACTAAATTATAAAGAAGGTGTGAAAGCAGACACTTGTTCATTGTATGAATACTATGACGCAGCTTATGTGATGAGCTGGGTCCCCACATACAATGTCACTGAATTGACCAAGATACTTAATACCTATTTTCCATAGGCCAAATTCAAGCATATAGGAAATAATATAACCAAATAGGCGACCTAAAACTATAAAATGCCATTAATGTCACCATTAGAGATTATTGGAAAAAAAAAATGGTTGATGCTCTGAATTAGAATAGCAGCTAAGTGCTGCCAAATGTTGCCTTTTACCAAGCATTTACGTATTTGATGACAACATGCAAAGAATATCATTAGATTGAACATAATAATATATCATTGATGTTTCTACAATTATATTATACATGAAACGCCATATTCATTCATTGAAGTAGACATAAGCATTAGTTTGCACACTCTTGTATTTTGCTCAGATTTTTAATGCAGAGCAACATCTGAGCTGACTTTTCATAACAGGGTAATGATAGAAAGTGATTACCTTGGCTTTAATTGGTTCGATAAATACTATGCATGTTTTATTGTATAGGTCGACTAATTCTAGGCTGTCACTTCAATCGCTCTGTAATTGCAAAACAAAATATTGTTTGCATGGCTTGATCTGCAACACCAAGAATAGACCATGACGTCACATATTAAACTGCAACAAATAACTTCTTTGCTTAAAATGTGTGGCAGGTCAAGCAAGATGCAATTAATCTACTCAAAATTGTATATTTGAGAATTTTTTCAGTTTTTGACTTGATTTAATTAGAGATTTATAAATATAGTTTATTTAAATCTAATGTTTTTCATAAATTTAGTTTATGATATGATTCCTTCCAATTGCCTTTATTATCTATTTTCAAAGATTTTATATTTATATATCTAATTTTATCATTTATCTTTTTAAATTAGATTTCTAGATGTAGACTTTTCATGTTGATTTTATAATCTCATAACTAAACTTTCACTTTTAAAAAATAATATTCCAATTAACATATTACCAATTATTTCACTAGTTGTTGTCTCACTTAATAAAATTATCTTATATCACTATTCATTAATAAATTCTAAATAATTCCTCTTGAATTTTCATTTTAAATTATTTACATTATATATTTTTTTAATTTATTTGTTTAGTGCACCTTTACTATTAAAATATTATTTTATCATTTATCGCATATATCTATTTTTTTAAATTAACATATCCTTTCTTTTTATCATATATAGTAAGTACCTACTTCTCAATGCCAATTCCATTCCACTATTATTACACCCATATTATAAGAGCTTTTTATTAGTAAAAGGTGTTGAATGCACTTTGAATGTTGGGGGCGGGGGGGTGAGTTCGCATAAACAAAATCATACTAACTTCAATAGTCACCAAATGAAACAATAGGCAAGTAATGAATAGAACCAACAATACATGAACACTCAAAGTTTATACATGAAAAATCTAAACTCGGAAAAACCATGGTGAGAACTTGTTCATAGAGAATAATTCATTGATTTACATAAGTCTGATTACAAAAGATGGTAGGGGCTCATTGCTCCAAACTTGCAACTGAGGCTCGCGGCTAATACAACAACAAATACAAAATGGAGCTCACTACTCTACACATGCAAACTGAGGCACATTGCCAAAGTAGCAAGATACAGAAAAAATAAAAATTGTGCACCCAAGACTCATTGTCTCAGAGACAAGTACATATAACTCTTTACAAGGATAAATAGAGATTGTCTTGATAATGCAATTGATCTACACAACATTGTTAATCTTAGCAGCACATTGTTACTTCCTTTTCTTTTCTACCACTGTCAGTGAACTCTACTCTATCTGTAATAGATCTTCACTAGTTTGCAAACTATTCTCTACTTCATGCCTTACATTTTTCCAAATCCTAAACTGTACTTATATACAAGATAGATAATTGGAGATTACAAAAAGGTTAGCCATGTCAAAGGGATATTACAATTTAAGTTACAAGTTAGCTGATGAAATAAAATGCAATAAGGTCCTATGCTAGAAGCATCCGTACCAAAACATGAAATGGACCCAACTGGACAAGAGATAAACATTAAATGCATAAATCACACATAACACAAACCCATTAGAATAAGATATAATAATTAAATGCATAGCCTAGACCTTTAAAATAAGAAGCATGATCTACTTCAAGAGAGAGAGGGACCACAAACACACTACACATAGCTCGATGTCAGGACTGCAATTACCATAACAGTTTTACCAAGTCAAACAAGTAGAAACACATTAGCCAATGAATCACCTAGTTACCCACTTGTATGTGGATCTTCTCGCAACATGGTGAGATCCATACGACATGTTAGGAACATTATCACATGTCAAAAATCCACATCAGAAGACATCACAATACATTTTTCATATCAAAACAATAACTTAATAGAACCGCAACATTGGATGACACGGATTGCACCAAGAACAATTGTTTTTATCACTAGAGAATGCCACAACCAAGACCAAAATATGAATCCATATGCATATGTATCAACACGCCTTCAACCCTGATTTCTAGAGCAGAAACCTTCTGAAAAGAACAAATCAAGCATTGTTAACTGCAACTATAAAATTATTTCTTTGTTCACTGAACCATAGACATCTAAAGCACACAAAATTTTGGCTATAAGAGTTTAACACTAAAGAGCTATAAAATATCATCTTCATATGATACATATTAATTGTCTTCCACTATTCTATAGGTTCAATACACAAACATACTTCTTCAAGAATAATAGACTTTTGGACCACAGTGTTTGAACAACCACAAATACAAGTTCTAGAACATAATGTTTGACATCAATAAAAATAGACAACCAAGAAAATATTTCCAACAATCTCCTCCTTTGTCATTAATGGAAAGAAACCACCCAAAATAGTTTTAACAAAATTTTCAATCAGTGTTGATTCCCCCTTACTGAAACAACCAAATAAATCTTGAATAAATAAATATTTTTCTTATCTTTATCCCTCTTTTCCATCAAGGATAACTTGGACAAGAACATATTTAGCATTGTACAACTCTAATAATCAAGCACCAATATCTGTATAGAATAAAAAAATTAGTTAGAAAGCTCCTCTCGGACAAATGCACCACTTTGATGCACCAAGCTAGATGAAAGAATGCAAACAACCCCAAGCATTTTCTAAAGAAACTCATAAGAATCCTAATCATATGATGGAACATATCTCCAAAAAACTTCAACATAGTAGGAATATTTTTGACTGACACGTAATCTTCATTTGATGGGATAGGACAAGCAACTCACTCCTCCTTAGAAAAGTGTTAGAACATCCACATCTACTTTAATTCCAGACTTTATTCTCTCTATATAGAAAAACTCTTATTGTTCTTAAACTAGTTAGTAGCATTGAAGAAAAATTATGTCATAGAATTATCCTATCAAGAGAACTCCTACAATTCATAGCATTGTTATCCAAATCATTCAAATGTATTTAAAATTTAAAAAATAACATACATATCATATCTTTGTGCCCAACATTTGAATACAACTCAAAAAGAATATTTTTTGATACAACCAAACAAATATTACGCTATTTACAGAGCCAAATAGTAATCTTTCTAAACCAAAAAACAAAAATATTACGTCCGAAAAAGTCTTCATGCCTTGTTTCCATACTGAGAGGATACCCAACATCCAACCTCAAGGGGGGAAAATAAATTCATATGAAAACTCCCCCTTAGACCTTGTTGTCTGAGTCATTCAATAGAGGAGGAAACAACATCCAAAATGGATGCTGGACCACCATCATAAGCACCTTCTAGATGATCCACATCAACTTTATCATTTTTCTTTCTTTTAAATTTTCTACAATCGTCGAAAAATCATCCTGCTTCTCAATGTTTCTGTAAAACTTGGTTATGTGTCCTATCATGTTACATTTATAGCAAATGCGACCATCCTTTTTTATTTTAACAGTTTCATTATTTATGACATTGATATTTATACTACAATCAACCTTTATGTGTCCATATTCATTACAACCATAACATTATCCATTGAAGTTCTCAACATTTTTATCCACATTTATCTCACTAAAATTTTCTTAATTTTAAAAATTTATAGAATTTAAAACAATTAAATATTAAGTTCTTATTATAAAAAATGAGTTAATTTATTTATAAACTAAAAATTAAGATTTACTTATGTAGAGTTGATTTGTCATCTAAATTAAATTTAGATGGAAGAAATTAGACAATTAATTATAATATGTTCATCTCAACACATGATAGGTGTTTGAATTTAGGAGCTATCTGGTAACATCACTTGGGAACTTACTTAGTGAAGGTCATATTCTACATAGTGAATCCCCTAACTGAACCAATTCGATATTTTTGACTAAAGATTATACAAAAGTATGTAGTATATCTAGGTCATTGGTGTAAGTGTGATGTTTTATAATTCTTCTATAATTCTCTCATTGGAGTTCTCTCGTAATTATTTCAAGGAAATCTTTGCATAATATCAAAATAAATGAAGGATGTCCTTAAATATGACAACATAGCACAAAAGTATTTATGAAAAATCTAACTGGGACATCTCTAAAGAACTAGTGAAAGGGTTGGAAAGGTTTAAATTTATATTTTAGAATATAAAATCATGAAGTTTAAATCCAATCTACAAAAATGATGCTGGTCATTTTTAAATGTATATAAGTAATATAAGGAACTACAAGTGTGACCATTTTAGGATCAATACTTACTTTCTTGTGGTGAGCGTTGATAAGGATAGGATATGGTAATATCATGATCCAAATTCTATTCAATAATATGTCACTTGTACACTTGTTATAGCATATAAAATACTCTAATTGAGGTTGGCATAAATGACTTAAATTTGATTGATATCCTCTCAAACTACTCATTGCCAATGGATTCTAGGGTGTTGCCTCTCAAAAACATGCCTTATTTATAGTTTTCTACGTGTTGTTTCAACATGCACTTAAGCATAATTGATTCAAAAATTGTTAAATATATAACTTCAGCATAGAAAATATCTAATGGTAGAAGGAAAAATAAGACACTGGCTAAAGAAAGAAATTGGAAGATATGTTTCTCATACTTCATTAGAAATTCAAGCTACTTGATGGCCTCCCTTAACTTGCTCAGAGGCTAGTCCATATAAATGAATAATTAGGCATGGAAATTCACTACCAATCTTCCAAGTATGTCCACACTTTTAAAATAATACGAAGCTTGACATATTTCCAACACACCAATATATTAACAAAATTTCTTCATTATCATCAAGTGACTCAACCATGTTAGATTCAACACAAATAAATAAATTGAGACAAATAAAAGTTTTAATCCAACCATCTTTATAACATCTCCTTTCCAATCTATAGCTAGGCACATAAATATTTCTACTGCTAAAAAATCAACCATTAATATAAAGCGTAAGTATAAATTTGCAATGGTTAAGCTTATCATTTAAGAAGATTAAAAGTAGGATCATTATCTGGGAAATAATAAGTGCATGCCACCATGACTATCCTTATACAAGGTGGTGAATTTCAAAGCATTTAGGACAAAATACACATAGTTGGATAGAGAAAAAAACCAATCAACTTAATATCTTGTAAGAAAACAACATTGAATAGATGGAGATTATTCAATGTACACAAAACAAAAAAGATACAAGCATTCAAGAGTGCAAAGATCTTAAAGCACAAATGAACCTTCCACTAATCAATACAAAAATTGAATGTTTTGGAGTCCAATCAGGTCATTTTATATCACATTTTTCTCATTTTCTTCCATAAGGATTTTATTATTCTCTTGCAAAATATTATATTTCCCTTCGATTGTCGTAAGTATTAAGTACTAGTATTTTAGTTAGAGGCCTAGAAGGTACACATGGAATAAGAGGAAATTCCCTATTTTATGGAGAGAGAGAGAGAGAGAGAGAGAGAGAGAGAGAGAGAGAGAGCACCTCTAAACAAGTGCACAAATAGAGCCAAGCTTAGTAAATTATTTTACTATATTACATAAGAAGTGATAGGAGATCTTGAAGTTTCTCCTCAATAACCATTTTGAGAAAAGTATACTGGAAGGATTTGAAATCAAGAGCCTAGCAAGATGACACCTCAAGGGTGTTTCACATGAATAAGAAAGCTACATATTCAAGAACCATATGCACTTTTTTTTCGTTTTGGGAAAAAAAAAGAAAAAAAATACTTGGTAATATTTCAGATAAGTTATGAACTTGAATAAATAGGATGTTCAAGTGTGTTTATTTTTAATAAAAAAAAAAGTACTATGAAAGAATGTAATTAATGTTATATGAGATTAACCCACCAAAAAAATGTTATATAAGATTAAAAATATATATACCATACTAATAAAACAAAATATCAATAGTATGTGTAAAAACAAAATTCTTCATGGATCATATTAGTATTGTTATTTCATAATAAATCATAGGAGTGTATTTTTGAGATTTTCTCAATAACATCTTCGTCACCATTCAAAAAAAAGATACCAAAGGTAGTTAGGAGATTTATTAATACTCTTAATCTATTATAAATGGTAGACTAAACACAATATTCATGCATAAATTATTAGATTATTCAATAAAAGTTATGAGAAAAATAAAAAAGGATGAACATAAATTTATAGATTATATAAATTCTAAACTAACTGGTATTAACCTGGAATAGTCATTATTTAATGCAAGAATAAAGTAATTTGCCATTTGTGGCCATTTTTTGAATTCCCAAATTAGAAAATTAATCCTCATTTTTGGGCCAATCTTGGATTAATTAATTTAAAAAAAAACCTGGAATTCATTTTTTATTCCAAAATAAGCTATTCATGGATTCGAAATTACAACAAAATGTATAAGTCGTCGGGTCCATGCGTGAATGGTTCTTTAAATTTTCTGGGAAAATGATTTCCGCGATAGTCATTTCCGCCATTTGATGACAGTCAAAAATTAAAATTTGTAAGAAAATAAATTTTTTTATAATATTACTTTTTGAAGTTAATAATACATATTTTAATTTAAAAATATATACATTAAAAATGCATATATTTTAACTTAAAAACCAGCAACAAAAATGATAAGTTCAAAAACTTAAAATTTGTAAGAAATTTTTTTTTTATAATTATAATTTTTTAATAAGTTAAAAATACATATTGTTCGAATTAATTAAAAAAATGAAAAATAATTCTTATTCCAATTCCACATTATGGAATCCAAACGCAGAATAGATTATTCCAACTTTCGTTTTCACAATCAATTAATCGGAGAATAGGTCCTTATTCTAGAATAGACCTATTCTCGATAAATTAATTTCATGCACCAAACAAAGCTTAAAAGACTAAAGTCAAGCATAAAAGAAATAATATAACCAAATAGACGACCTACCATCTTTACACCCAATGGAAGTCCGTTAGCCCGGCTATAAAATGCCACGAACGGCACCATTACTAATAGCTTGTCACCAATAAAACTCACCATTAGTAATGACAGTCAAGAAGAGTAAAGTATTGAAACAAATTAATGTTCGGTGCCTGAATTAGAATACCAGCGAAGTACTGCCATATGTTACCTTTCAACAAGCATTTACGTATTTGATGACAACATGCAAAGAATATCATTAGATTGAACATAATATATCATTGATGTTTAACTTTCTACAATTATATTATACATGGAACGCCATATTCATCCATTGAAGTAGACAGAAGCATAAGCTTCTACAATTTTGTATTTTGCTCTGATTTTTAATGAAGAGAAACATTTGAGCTGACTTTTCATAACAGGTTAATGGTAGAAAGTGACTCTTGCCATTATTTTATTGCATAGCTCGATGAATTCTAGTTTTCCATGTATAAAATCCACAAGGCTGTCACTTCAATCCCTCTCTAAATGCGATATATATATATATATATATATTCATGGCCTGATCTGCAACACCAAAAAAATAGACGATGACGTCACATCTTAAACCGTATCAACTAACTTGTTTGCTTAAAATATGTGGCAGGCCAATCAAGCCGAAATTAATCTACTTACAAAAACATATTTGTTTATAAACGTCTTTTTGAGGTTTGAAAGCATAGAATATGTGATAGGATAGAAGAAATTGTCTTCATTTCGAGAAACAGAAATCGTAGAGCTTATAAACATAGAAAGTAGAAACAGCTACACAGTTTCTTTTACAGGTTTGTTAAGCAGATCTCCTCTAAAGATAATACGGATGGATTAATAAATCTGGCGTGTTTTAGCCCGTTATTTGCGATGACTTGTTGAAAGTTGTGATGGTGAAAATTGTGTATTTGACGGTGTTTTATTTCAGTTTTTTATTTGATTTAATTAGAGATTTATAAATATTGTATTATCTAAGTGCGATGTTTTTTAAAATTTGGTTTATGATATGATTATTTTTAATTGTTTCTACCACTTATTTTAAAGATTCTTTATGAATATTCAAATTTATCATTTATTTTTTATACCAGATTTTTAGATGCAGACTTCTTTTCTTATATTACTTTAATTCATAGAATTTTAAACAATCATCTTGATTTTTTAAATTTATAATTTAAATTTTTTTATCTCTTTGTTTAATAAACCATTACTATGAAAAATATTCTATTTTTATCATATTACAACTAGCAGTGGCACCCTGTTTGTGTGTGCAATTGTGCACTAATAGGAATAGGAAATTTGATTTTCAAAGAAGTGAAAACATTTACAGAATGAAAAAGAAAATCATTATTGATATACATATGGAAATCTAAAAATCATAGATGATCATTCAAATATTTGTTTTCAAGATATAATTGAAAAGAGAAAGAAACAATTGGAGTTTAGAGGCAGTATCATGCCAGAAAGGTGGAATCAGATTCTCAACCCTCTGTCAAATTCCTCAAGGAGAGCAATAGAAAAAGCCATGAGAGACCACTTTTTCGACAACGAATACACTTATAGAACCAATGGGGCAGTAATTGGTCAGTTCATTGCTATCTCAGTCTTTGCAGGAAGGAGGAAAGAAGACATCCTCCAGGCAGCCAGGACAATCTTCAATGAAGATCTTCTTGGAGATCTAGAAAGAATGGTTCTCTGCATCGATAATCAACTTACCATCCCTTACTCGGAGATCACGATGAGAACTGAGGTTATCAAGATAGCAAAAATTCCTCAAGTGCGGTGCATCCCCATGATGACCTTCAAAGATGGGGAGCGCTTCGATGCCCACTGGCCAGAGATGCTTAGGAATTTGGACTTCTTATACAGCGAAATTCTTCAAGAGGAGATGAACACCGCAAAGATACTCACGTATTGGAGGAGAAAGGGCTTCAACATTCCGGATGAACTTGACAAAGTAGAGACAACAAAGATTCACATTATGGCTCCCGAGATCCAAAGGTGCACTCGGCATTCGAAGAAGATGGCAACTGAAGATGAATGCATCATCATTATGAGAAAGGGAGAGAACATCTGGAACTGTAAGATGGTCCAAAAAAGAGGTGCCACATGAACAATAGTACTTAATACCATTTTTTGTTCTGATACCTTCTATATAAAACACTTGCGAACTATGAACAGCCAGCAAAAGTTTAGTAACTAACTATAAGGCTTTATAAGATAGGACATTGTGGTCTTTTATATTATGTGCAGTTTAAATCAAGTATTAGACATATGTAAAATATTAGCACCTTATTATATACAAATGTACAAATCATTATGTTTATTCTCTGTAGGGTCCCTCCTAGAATAGGGAATACTTCAAAATGATCTTAGTTATTAATTCTTATGGAAATTAATCTGTTTGTCTTCTCGTATAATTCTATAGATTTTTAATTACAAAATGGTAGATACTGAATATACACCTTACCTGTCATAACAATGGCATACAAAATGGTAGATATTAAATATAGTGAATAAAATTAATAATAACTTCTCAAATGAAGAAAACTCCTCATTTCCCCTTAAGAAGCTAAAGTAGCATGTTTTATTTAGAGCTATAAATCTGAACAGTCACAGGTTCCCAACAGTCAGGTCATTCGAAGATTAGATTTTATAAATTGTCACCCTACTCCTATTGTTATCCACAAATTGACCCTTCACAACTCCTTACTACCCATATTTGTGCAGGTAAGCATGGAAACTCCAATTAAGCTTACTTGTAGTAGGGGCCAGTTGGCATTCAAAGGCAAGATTATGGCTAAACATGTCAAAAAAATGTTGATTGATAAACATGCCCTCATTATTAGAGCCACCCTCCGCATCTTAGGTCTGAAATTTATCAACAACGAGGATATATATTAGATATAGGGTCCTCTCCAACATCACCTTCATGTTTGTTGCTGTCATTTTCTTCTGGGGTTTCCATAAATAGGAAATATGGAGACTCTACTAAAAAATCTTTAAACGGAGATTTCTTGCCAACTTAGATAAAGCCCTTCAAAACATCAGAGAGAATCTTTCTATCATCAGACCTAGGTATTATGACATGGTATCTATCAAAGGGAACCCCCTCCCATCTATGCCTATCATAGCAACTAAGGATATGGCAGCCTTCAAGGATAGAGAAATCATTGTTAAAAGAAATACTCTCTTTCTGCTATACTATTTGCATATCCGAAAGCCTAAGAAGGAAGATTGGTTCTATGATTATTGGCACCTAGCTGAAGTTGGAAATGCAGATATGGAGTGCTTCTCAGAATCAGAGTTAAAAAATATAATTGATCTATGGTTGGAGGAAGGAAAGTATCATAAGTAAAATAAAAAAAGACCCCTTGATGTAGAAAGTTCAGATACTCAAGATAGGGAACAATGAAGACAGCCTTTGATTGGATTTTTTTTTTTTGCTAGCTTCCCACAAACTAGACTTATGTAGATTTCATTAATGCTTATTTTTGACTCCTTATCAGCTTGTGATAATTGGCTATAGTAATCTTATATACTTAAATGCTATAAGAATGCTTCTTCTTTTCTTATAATTAACATACTAATGGTTGGGACCATACATTGAGATAGAACTGACAATTTATACACATCCTTTTGCAATACTTCATGGGCATCAAAGGAATGAAGATTTGGGATCCAAGTATGAACTCCTGATAACTCATAATAGCATGGGAGGTACTGTCATAATATGAACAATGTACACTCAGCTAGATTAAGGATCATAGGTATCTAATTTCATCAGCAGTAGAGGTCTTCTATCAATCGATAGGTGCCTATAAATATTTATTTATTGTCTATCAGAATTAGAAATGTGATTCTCCTCATAATTAGGTGGCAACATTGCCCCAAGACACCCATACTTAGCTAAATACTAGACAGAAATTTTAAAATGTAAACTAATGCAGAATGATATAAATGCTACCTACCTCATTAGCTGAAGGTATAACATATCTAATGTATACATGGTAAAATGATAACTCATGCCAAAAAGGTTTTTTTCATGGTTAAGTGTACCTAATTCTAGGATTGAATATTGCTATCTAAGCTAATGTTTTCTTCCATTTTGCTAGAGGCTTATGTCATATCTTAATTTTAGATGACTTCTCCAAGGTAATATGATACATCAAAAACAATTTATAGATACATTAGATTGGCTTCAGGAATAGGATCACTGGGTCATTCTAGTGATTATGGGCTCAATGTTACAAGGCCCCTCTGTCTTGGCAATATGATAATATGCATAGAAGTTGTTTCTTTAATTTTGTGGATTAATAAAATATATCTTGATGCTTTGTCTAAAAAAAATTTCATACTGGTGTATGGATTAATTATGTATGCAAAGAAATGCATAGTAGACTATAACATAGATATTCACAGTGCGGTTTTAAGCTTTACATACAATCTGAAAATTCACATTTATTAAGTTTAGTGGATAAGATTTTTATCTTCAAGATGTTTAGCACATTTCTCAAACATAAGTAGATATATAAAGGGACTATCTTTGTATTAGCACATTTGGACTATCTTTGTATTAAGGGAGATATATAAAGCAATGTACATTCCATAAGTGGTTTAGACAGTACTTTTAGATCTTATACTGGTAGTAGGGCTACAAAACTAGCCATCTTCGCTAAAATAGGTGGTATAGTTAGAGGTAAAATTATCTTCTTTCTTTTAGCAAACATTTCCCTTCTAAGCAAATTACCCCTCTATAATTAGCTTTCATAATTTTGGATTAACAAACTTTTTTATGGACATACTAACAAAGATCGTAGCCAAAGCCCTGAATTTTCAGGTTCTGGAATCATCCTGTGGAAGCATCTCTCAAGGGGGATAATTAGGGAACTAGGCCCAATATAGGCTCAGCTCTCCTCAGAGATTGACTTCAGAAGAATCGAAAAGGACAAAATCAAAGAATGCAAATACTCAAAGGAAGGCTTTCAAGGAACTAAAGAATTTGTAGAATAATCATGATTTAGAATAGCTTTGTATTAAGTATGTATTTTTATCATGTATCTAATCTTGGAGGGTATGCCCTCTTGAAACTAGTTTGTATCAGACTCTGGACTACGGTCCTAGGCAAGGCTAGAGGTTTTCTCAACCCCACTCTTTCCTACTAGTGCCCGCATAGAGCGGAGTTTCTTTTTTGTACCACTGGTTTAATGATTAATAAAATTATTGGCTTTGGCCTTTTACCAATCAAAAATAAAAGAGAGAGAGAGAGAAAGAAACAAGGGACAAAATGTGAGAAATCTTTGACAAGATCTTATGGGCTAAAACACACAATCTTTCTCGAGCAGTGTTTTGAATCAAAATTTGGGGGTTGATTCCTTATCTGGACAGAAATATTTTCAATTAATATATGAGAAGGGGATAATTTTAACCAGATTTTTTGGTGACACCTCTTCAATTAATATCACATAAACCTAGGCAAATAATTGGAAAAAAGAATAGAATTCTCCTTAAATTCAAATTCTAACAAATTAACTATAATTTTTTTTTTGCTAGATAAGGAGTCAAAGATGAATATATTAAATTAAAAATAAGCATATAAATTACAAATGGTCATGACGTTTGTGTTTGGACACCTCCTTCAACCTCTTCTCTATTATAGGTGTATCAAAGGCAAATTGCCTTTTGGCTGATGAAAATTAATTATAAATTTTTATAATAGACACAATTTTTTAAAATTTAATGTAATATTGTGAAATCAATCCTTTGTAATTTTAAATTAGTTTTTAAGACCACACTCAATCATTTTAGAAACAATCCTTAAAATATAAATTTTCTTATAGATGCTACTATTTACCTATCTACTTGTTCTAAATCAAAATCAGCATTTTTAAATTACCTATAAAATAATTAGGCTCACACATAAAACCAAAAAATTGTAAGACACTCCTACATGGTTTGCTGGAATTTTCATTATGGGATTGACATTAAATGTATTTGTTTTCCACAATTCATAATTGTTGGTGTATAGATTAGATTTAGAATATTTTTATGTGTTGTATGTTAGATTGCAATGTTGTTTTATATCTAGTGATTTACAGGGTGAACCCACAATAGTGGGTTACACTTTTTAGCCTGAACGGACACTGAACTCTACTTCAGATTCGGATGCATATTGCTATTGAACCGCTCGAAATCAGAGGATGAAGTAAATTAGAGTCTTTTAGGATTTTCTGTCTAGTTTCTAAATATATTTTTTTTTATTTTTTTTGAATTTATTTGAATACCTTTTTCTTTCTTCCATGAAAACTTGTATGGTGCTGAAAATGTCATTTTCAAATAGTTACACTATTTTCATAGAGCATAACTTTTTTTGTAAAATAGATATGGATGCGATTCTTTCGAATTTAGTTTTGTAACATCCATACAATTGGTTTGATGAAATCATCACTATTATTGCATATTTTATTAATGTTTGAAGTTGACTAAACCAAAATTTTGACCTTCCTTGACTACATAGCTTATAACTTATTGTGTATTTATCGAATTTCAATTATTATTTTTTTAATAGAAAGTAGACTCGAATACGGAGGGCACTGTTATTTTTCCAAAAAAAAATTCCTTGTTTTACTATTTTTCATTGAACGTCAAACTCAGAGGTTTATATTTGATAAAAAACCTACATTCATTTAACGTCAAAAAGCATACACATAATAAATTTAAAAATAGTCAAATATATAACCATTTGAAAGCTAGTTCGGAGTACTTGTTGAATGCAAAAGGATGTCTTCTTATTCATCCATTTGATCAGCGCACTTGAGGCCCAAAGCCATGAAATTCTCAAAATTTCTTGAAAACTTGAAACCATGGCTCAAACCAGGGACTTTCGATAGAAAGTACTTTGCCCAAAAATGGAAAATTTAGTTAATACTAACCTAGTTTCGATCGAAAGTCATTTACTTTCAATATAAAGTCAAGTTTGACTTTCGATTGAAAGTCATGTCAGCCTTTTTGGTGGCATTTCTGGTTGCTAAGTCATGTCAACTTTCGGCAGATATAAACTTTTGCCAAAAAAACCCCTAAATACATGACTTTCGATTGAAAGTCATCACTAAGGGACTTTTGATCGAAAGTTACTTATGATCGAAAGTCCTTTGTTTAAGGACTTTTGATCGTAAGTTTAGTACTTATGATCGAAAGTTGAAGCTAGTTTCTATCAAAAGTTGATAAATATTATTTTGCCAAAAATGCTTTTCGGGACAGATTCCTTCCTCTGAAAAATTGTAACCCAGTATTGTGGGTTCACCCTACAACTATGAACTCACTCTATGACTATGAATAATATCTCTTACAATATATAAGATTATTATTTATGGATTATCAAGAAATGGGTTAATCTAAAGAGATATTTTTTGCACTCTTAGGAGTTTTCTATCAAGTTGATAGCATTGTAAATATTTTGATATAGAATCCACTTCAAAGATGAACATAGATTATAGAATGTTACAAGTTGATCCATAGTTTCTACGATGAGTGATTAGATGTGCAAGATTATCTACTTCATTTCAACAATTAAATGAAAATGAGAATTATTATAAGAGGTATTCCTTGCATGTTGACATGAAAAAAAATGATGTCTTTTAATATGTGAAAATAACACTATAAGTTCCAATGATCTAGACTAGTTAGTTTGAGACTAAAATGTAAAATAGACCTAGTTAGCTAAGATGTTTTATTTTGATTGTACATGGATGTAGACATTGTTGTTGTGAGAATAACCTCATAGTTATAGATACAATTGTCTTAGATAGAAAGGTTATAAAAATATTTGACATGATTGATTGATGGATTTAATTACGACTAATGATTAAAATTAAATAGAAATTCAATAAGCATGGGATTGGTCAACTTTAGTTAGCCTTTTCACTTACAACTACAATAGGAGTGTGATGAATGAACTTATATAGTAATTAATCTAACTTGAAGAAGTGGAGGAGGTGAGTTTTGACTCACTTTCAATAATATAAAGGATCATAGTACCAAACTGTAAGGGAATTGTCAAAGCACATACGTGTTCATTGGATCAATACTATTATTACGCAGTTGAGTCCCCACATATAATGTAAATGAATTGAGCAAGTTTCTTAATCTCTATTTTCAATAGGCCAAATTCAAGCATGGAAGAAAAAATATAACCAAATAGACGACCTACAATATTTACACCCAATGGAAGTGAGTTAGCCAAACTATAGAATGCTTATAAATGATCCATAGTTGTTGGGATGAGTGATTAGATGTGATAGATTCT
Organism: Chamaecyparis obtusa; assembly: GCA_027943335.1. Classification (NCBI taxonomy): domain Eukaryota; kingdom Viridiplantae; phylum Streptophyta; class Pinopsida; order Cupressales; family Cupressaceae; genus Chamaecyparis; species Chamaecyparis obtusa. Next base: position 15,067,606 of record BSBK01000529.1, read on the forward strand.
CTACTTAATTTCAATGTTTGAATGAAAATGAGAATGGTTACTCTTTTGATTCTTTGTGTGCTAAGAGGCATTCTTTGTGTGTTGCAATGAAAGCAAATTAATGTCTTTTAATATGTGAACTTAACACTAAGTTGCATAGATTTGTGCATAGTTAGCTTTAGATTAAATTATAAAATAGACCTAGTTACCTAAGATGTTTTATTTCACTTGTACATGGATATGAATAAATATTGTCATTGTGAGAATAACTTCATAGTTATAGGCACAATCGTCTTAGATAGAAACATTAGCAAAATGTTTGACATGATTGAATTATGGCTAATGATCAAAATTAAATAAATAAACATGGGAATGGTCACCTTTAGTTAGCATTTTCACTTACAACCGCAATAGGAGTGTGATGACTGAACTTATATATTAAGTAATCTAACTTAAAGAAGTGTAGGGGTGAGTTTTGACTCGCTTTCAATAATATAGAGGATCATACTACTAAATTATAAAGGAAGTGTCAAAGCAAGCACTTGTTCATTGTATGAATACTATGACGCAGCTTATGTGATGAGCTGGGTCCCCACATACAATGTCAATGAATTGACCAAGATACTTAATACCTGTTTTCCATAGGCCAAATTCAAGCATATAGGAAATAATATAACCAAATAGACGACCTACAATCTTTATATCCAATGAAAGTGAGTTAGCCCAACTATACAATGCCATGAGCGTCACCATTAGAGATAGCTTGTCATCAATTAAACTCACGTTTATGACAGTCAATAAGAGGAAAGTATTGAAACAAATTTATGTTTGGTGCTCCGAATTAGAATTTTAGCTAAGTGCTGCCATTTGTTGCCTTTTAACAAGCATCTACGTATATGATGACAGCATGCAAAGAATATCATTAGATTGAACATAATATATGATTGATGTTTCTACAATTATATTATATATGAAGCACCATGTTTTTGATGTGGGTTTTTCTAATGATATTAAAAAAAATTTACAAGTGTTCAAGAATGAAAAGATCTAAAAGCACAAATGAACCTCCCACTAATGAATACAAAAATGTGAAAGTTTTATATCATATTTTTCTCATTTTCTTTCATAAGGATTTAATTCTTCTCTTGTGAAATATTATCTTTCCCTTCCATTGTTGTAAGTAGTAAGTACTAGAATTTTAGCTAAAGGCCTAGAAGGTACACATGGAATAAGATAAAATTTTCTAATTTTATGGAGAGAGAGAGAGACTAAACAAGTGCACGAATAGGGCCAAGCTTAGTAAATTATTTTACTTTCTTACATAAGAAGTGATAGGAGATCTTGAAGTTTCTCCTTGATAACCATTTTGAGAAAATTATATTGGAAGGATTTGAAATCAAGAGCTTAGCAAGATGACACCTCAAGAGTGTTTCACATGAATAAGAAAACTAATATTCAAGAACCATATGCACTTATTTTTCATTTTGAAAAAAATAAAAAATAAAATAATAGTTGGTAAAATTCTAGATAAGTTGTGAACTTCAATAAATAGGATGTTCAAGTGTGTTTATTTTTAATAAAAAAAGTACTATGAAACTAATTAATGTTATATGAGATAAACCCACCAAAAAAATGTTATATAAGATTAAAAAAATATTTACCATGCTAATCAAAAATAAAATCGATAACATGTGTAAAAGAAAAATTCTACATAGATAATATTAGCTTTGTTACTTCATAAGAAACCATAGGAGTGTATTTTTTAACTTTTTTGGGTGTCATCTTTGTCACCATTAAAAAAAAATACCAAAGGTAGTTAGGAGATTTATTAATACTCTTAATCTACTATAAATGGTAGACTAAACACAATATTCATTGTAAAAATAATTAAATTATTTAATAAAAGTTATGAGAAAAATAAGAAGGGATGAACAAAAAATTTATAGATTATACAAATTCTAAACTACAGCTCTTTCCTTTTATCTTAAAGTAAATATAGATATAGATATAGATATAGATTTGGATTTGGATTTGGTCACCACATATAATGTCAATGCATTGACCAATTTTTTTAATGTTTGTTTCTAATAGGCCAAATTCAAGCATAGAAGAAATAATATTACCAAATAGATGACCTACAATCTTTACAGTTTACACCCGATGGTAGTGCGTTAGCCCGGCTACAAAAGGCGGCTACAAAACATGCAGATCATGAAGAACAGATGCTGAAAATTTCATAAAAATCTGTTGTGTTTTCAGATTTTTCAATTTTGATCAAAAGTGCATTTTGTCGGGAGCATAGCCGCATCAGCTATAAAATGCCACGAACGTCATCATTAGTAATAGCTTGTCACCATAAAAAACTGACCATTACTAATGGCAGTCAATAAGAGTAAAGTATTGAAACAAATTTGTGTACGGTGCCCTAAATTAGGATACCAGCTAAGTACTGCCATATGTTGCCTTTTAACAACCATTTACATATTTGATGACAACATGCAAAGAATATCATCAGATTGAACATAATATATCATTGATGTTTCACTTTCTACAATTATATTATACATGTATCACCATGTTTTTGAAGTGCACTTTTCCCTATTCATCCATTGAAGTAGACAGAAGCATAAGCTTCTACAATTTTGTATTTTGCTCTGATTTTTAATGAAGAGCAACATTTGAGCTGACTTTTCATAACAGATTAATGGTAGAAAGTGACGCTTGGCATTATTTTATTGTATAGCTCGATGAATTCTAGTTTTTCATGTATAAAATCCTCAAGGCTGTCACTTTAATCGCTCTCTAAATGCGAGATATATATATATATATATTCATGGCCTGATCTGCAACACCAAAAAATAGACCATGACGTCACATCTTAAACCGCATCAACTAACTTGTTTGCTTAAACTGTGTGGCAGGCCAATCAAGACGAAATTAATCTACTTACAAAAACATATTTGTTTATAAACGTCTATTTGAGTTTTGAAAGCATAGAATATGTGATAGGATAGAAGAAATTGTCTCCAAATCGAGAAACAGAAATCGTAGAGCTTATAAACATAGAAAGTAGAAACAGCTACACAGTTTCTTTTACAAGTTTGTTAAGTAGATCTCCTCTAAAGATATTCGGAAGGATTAATAAATCTGGCGTATTTTAGCCCGTTATTTGCGAAGACTTGTTGAAAGTTGTAATGGTGAAAATTGTGTTTTTGACGGTGTTTTATTTCAGTTGTTTATTTGATTTAATTAGAGATTTATAAATATTGTTGATCTAAGTGTGATGCTTTTTATAAATTTGGTTTATGATATCACTTATTTTTAAGATTCTTTATGAATATTCAAATTTATCATTTATTTTTTTAAATCAGACTTTTAGATGTAGATTTCTTATATAAATTTTATAGTCTCATAATTAAATTTTAAGTTTTAAAAAGTAAAATTCAAATTAAGAATAGTTGTATGTAATGAACTTATTCTATATTACTTTCATTCATAGAATTTTAAACAATTCATCTTGATTTTTTATTTTTAAATCTATAATTTGAATTTGTTTATCTCTTTGTTTAGCAAGTCATTACTATTAAAAGTATTCTATTTTTAGTATATATTACAACTAGCAGTAGTAGGTTGTTGTGTGTGAAATGATATACTGATAGAAATAGGAAATTTGATTTTCAAAGAAGTGAAATCATTTACAGAATACAGAAATTAAATCATTAATGATTCACATAAGGAAATCTAAAAATTATAGATGATCATTCAAACATTTGTTTTCAAGATACAATTGAAAAGAGAAAGAAACAAAACACAAAATATGAGAAAGCTTTGAACAAGATCTTATGGGCTAAAACACACAATCTTTCTCCAATAGTGTTTTGAATCCAAATTTGGGGGTTGATTCTTTATATGAACATAAATATTTTCAATTAATATTGGAGAAGGACATAATTTTAACCAGATTTTTTGTTGACACCTTTTCAGAAAATATCACATAAATCTTGGCAGATAATTGAAAAAAGAATAGAATTCCCCTTAAATTCAAATTCTAACAAATTAGCTATAAATTTCTATAGACACAATTTTAAAAAATTTATGTACTATTGTGAAATCAGTTCTTTATAATTTTAAATTAGTTTTTAAGACCACACTCAATCATTTTAAAAATGATATTTGAAATATAAATTTTCTTATAGATGCAACTATTTACCTATCTACTTGTTCTAAATCAAAATCAGCATTTCTAAATTACTTATAAAATAATTAGGCTCACACATAAAACCAAAATTTTTTAAGACACTCCTACATAGTTTGCTGGAATTTTCATTATACGATTGGCATTAAATGTATTAGTTTTTCACAATTCATAATTTTTGGTGTATAGATTAGATTTAGAATATTCTTATGTGTTGAATGTTAGATTGCATTTTTGTTTTACATCTAGTGATTTACAATTATGAACTCACTCTATGACTATGAATAATATCTCTTACAATATATAAGATTATTCTTTATGGATTATCAAGAAATGGGTTAATCTAAAATGATATTTTTTTGCTCTCTTAGGAGTTTTTTATTAAGTTGACAGCATTATAAATACCTTGATAGATAATCCACTTCAAAGATGAACATAGATTATAGAATGTTACAAGGTGATCCATAGTTTCTATGATGAGTGATTAGATGTGCAAGATTCTCTACTTGATTTCAATGATTAAATGAAAATGAGAATGATTACTCTTTTGATTCTTTGTGTGCTAAGAGGTATTCCTTGTGTGTTGAAATGAAACCAAATTGATGTCTTTTAATATGTGAACATAACACTATAAATTCCAATGATCTAGACTAGCTAGTTTGAGACTAAAATGTAAAATAGACCTAGTCAACTAAGATGTTTTATTTTGATTATACATGGATGTAGATATTGTTGTTATGAGAATAACCTCATAGTTATAGACACAATTGTCTTAGATAGAAACGTTAGAAGAATGTTTGACATGATTGATTGATGGATTGAATTGCATGACTAATATAATTAAAATTAAATAGAAAGTTCATAAGCATGGGAATGGTCAGCTTTAGTTATCCTTTTCACTTACAACTACAATAGGAGTGTGATGAATGAACTTATATAACTAAGTAATCTAACTTCAAGAAGTGGAGGAGGTGAGTTTTGACTCACTTTCAATAATATAAAGGATCATAATAGAAAATTGTAAAGGAGTTGTCAAAGCACATACGTGTTCATTGGATCAATACTATTATTACGTAGCTGAGTCCCCACATATAATGTCAATAATTGACCAAGTTTCTTACTCTCTATTTTCAATAGGCCAAATTCAAGCATGGAAGAAAAAATATAACCAAATAGATGACCTACAATATTTACACGCAATGGAAGTGAGTTAGCCAAACTATAGAATGTTTATAAATTATCCATAGTTGTTGGAATACATGATTAGATGTGATAGATTCTCTACTTAATATCATTAGATTGAACATAATATATGATTGATGTTTCTACAATTATATTATATATGAAGCACCATGTTTTTGATGTGGGTTTTTCTATATTCATCCATTGAAGTAGACAGAAGCATAAGTTTCTACAACTTTGTATTTTGCTCTGAGTTTTAATGCAGAACAACATCTGAGCTGACTTTTCAGAACAGGCTAACGGTAGAAAGGGACTACCTTAGCTTCAACTGGTTTGGTTCGATAAATACTATGCATATTTTCTTGTATTGCTCGACAATAATTTCTAGTTTTTCATGTAAAAAATCCACATCACATCCTTTACCAAGTCAACTAAACTTGTTGGCCTAAAATGTGTGGCAGGCCAAGCAAGATGCAATTAATCCGCCTACACAAAACTTGTTTTTAAACGTCTTCTTGCAGACTGTTGAGGTTTGAAAACATATAATATGCAACTAGATAGAATAAATTCTCGGCATTTCGAGAAACAAAAATCATAAAACTTATAAACATTTTAAGTAGAAACAAGAAACAGCTAAATACTCTCATTTACAGATTTGTTAAGTAGATCTCTTCTAAAGCAAATGCGGAAGGATTGATAAATCTGGCGTTCCTTTGCATCAAACTGTATATTTGATTTTTATTTTTCTTATTTTGTTTTTTATTTTGATTTAATTAAAAATTTACAAATATAATTTATCTAAGTGCCATATTTTCTATAGATTTGGTTTGTGATATGATTCATTTTTATTTTCTTTATTACTTATTTTTTAAGATTTTTTTTTAAGATTTTCAACTTTTTATCTTTTCAATTTCTAGATGTAGACTTTCCATGTTGATTTTATAATCTCATGACTAAATTTAAAAAGTTAAAATTTAAACTAACACAACGGTAAACATTTCATTAATTGTTGTCTCATTTAAAAAACTTATTCTATATCACTTGAACATTAATAGAATTTTAAACAATTTTTCTTAATTTGTACTTTTACTTTTACACCTTGAATTTTTTATCCTTTTGTTTAAGGCACTATTACTATTAAAATATTCTAGTTTTATCATATATATTAAGTATCTATTTTTTAAAATTGAAATATCCTTTTTACCATATATCGTAAGTACTTATTTTTCAATGGCATTTTCCATAATCTTATTTATATTTTGTTTCCACTACTATTGCACCCATATTATAAGAGCTTGCAATTAGATTATTGCAATCATATTATAATTTGTGTTCTTCTTTAGAAACTTTTGGATGTCTCTCCATTGAAGTAGCTTATTATTCTCAAGTATTATCAAATTTTTAAACATATTTTTTCCTTATGAACAATTTGCTTTAATAAAATAAAAATGATATAAATAATTATAATAATATTGTAGTAATTGTATATGTTTTGTTTTCTTATTGTTTAAGTTTGACTCTTCTTAAACTTTTAAAATGTACCTTCTACCACCTATCCATTTTTAAAAATAATTTTTACAAAATATTTAAAAACTAATCAAATCATTATTCATCAAATATTATTATTATTTTTAATTTATTTTGTCTCATTTTAAAAACTATCACTAGTCTATTATATATTTTTTAATCAATAAAAGGCCTAAGTAGAAAGAAAATATGTCAATAGTAAAAAGGGTAATTAAAATCAAAATTCTAAACATGTCCATCAAAGCTAAGAATAGACCTAAGAATTCTATAGACCTACTACCATTGTAGATTTCAATGCATATTTCATTTATAGCTACAAGAGTATCATATAACCTCAAAAGATTGCTCAGAAAATGTGAAGACAACCTTGATTATCCATCATTATATCTTAACTAAATCCCTCACAAGAAAAACTACTAACAATATTGTGAAAAATACTAATAACTTTCGATCATTTTGTTATCATATGACTACTAAACATGGAAGGGCTTCTTATCACAAAATTGTGTTCAACAATCTAGTATAAGTTTCAATAATGTTATAAATCAAACATTAAAATAGGAAATTGGCTACACTAAGCCCAGAGGAACCTGATTCAAAGTTTAAAGGGAAGAGATATGTTAGTATATTGATTTAATTTAATTACAATTAGGTTTATTAAGTTTACTCAGTTGTCCATATTCATTTGACATGTGTTCTCACATGTTGTCACCATTTAGGAGATGATTGGAGAGGTGTTGATTCCATTTTGACACCTCATACTAGCTTAGTGGGAGGCATGTTAGGAACGGGAACACTGAGAGAGGGGGGGGGTGAATCAGTGTTCACTGTATTTTATCTTTTTACTTTAACCTTTAAATTGAACTTAAATGCTTAAGTACTGAAATGAACATCCACATAAACATGAAACATGAAATCAACACATAACACCAATATGGTTACGGGGAAACCCAAATAGGTAAAAACCCCAATGGGAATTGACACCCACTAATATTTTGTACTAGTGTTTAGTGATCCTTGTTAGAAGATCCTTAACCCTGTTAGGAGTTGCTTTACAATGTATTAAGTACAGTAGACCTTGTTAAGGGTCAAACCCTGTTAGGAGTCTTTACAATAGTCCCTGTTAGGGGAGTGGACACACTATCCTAGAGCTCACTACTCAAGTGGTGAAGGCTACAACCTTTTGATCTCAGATAGACACTATATCTGCTGAATGAACTGTCACTGCGACACGTCTTGTTAGATCAGTTCCTTTGATGCACTGATGCTTTGACCTCTTACAAACCTCTAATACATCTTATAGACTCTTCGTACACTTCCGATCTTCTTATTACAACTCTATATCAACTTCCCTGCTAAATACAATGGGCGTATCTCATATTTATATGCGCATACAAAATAGACAACTAGGTCGGCCCTTAGACCTATTACATACAACGCTTTCAAATGAATTAGCTTAAGCGTGTTTATAAAAAAACATATACATATGTCGGCAACCTAAATACAATAGGTGCATAGCCTTTACATCAATAGAATATAACTGCAACTCAAAATGATAACAGTCGGCTGCTTACTCTGTTCTTCACTGGCACTCACTAGCTATGTAACTTCATCTGTCTATATCTTCCTCATACTTGCATATCTGATCATGCGCTCATAGACTAAGCATGAATATAGTCTAACTAAATTAACTTCTAGGATGCACATAATAAATCAGTCATACGCACGTGCGCTGATGCTCTGAGCTATAGGAACTTTGTACACTGTCCAGTCTTCAACACTTAACCGATTTCTAATCTTCTCATCAAGTGCACTGACTCCAAACTACTATATGACTTTGTTGCCATAATGACAACACTATATTAAGTCATATACATCAGTATAGCCAACTTTCCAACAATCTCCCCCTTTGTCATTGATGGCAGCAAAGGAATATGGCCAAGTTGCTAACTGTCCTTAATACAAAAATTTTTTTGTCTTCTATACATATACTTATATCTCCCTATACATATTATGATCCATATTCTATACAAATTCTATACACAAATCCCCCTTTGACATTAATGACAAAGGTGTTTCAAAAAACTATATCTATACATACTCACTGAGGGAAAACATCCGGATATGATATCTTTAGGTTTTGGATCTCCTTCTTCCAAAATGCGATCAAGGAGTTTACTATCTGGAGATGGGCGCATAGTGCATACTGTAGCTTCTCCATCTTCTTGAAGTTAGTGTTAGGACCATGATCATATGTTACCATTGTGGTATCTATGTCCTTGATGTTTTGATTGAGTATATCTAATAAGGGTGCAAGAGCATTCCTGAGCTGTGTTTGCCTTGGCTTGATCTTTGACATTTCTTTTTCTTCCTGCTCAATCTTTTCTATTTGTCATTGGTAGACATTATTACACATGTTTACATCTATGGATGTGTCTTTCACTAAACTCTTGACTTTCTCAATCATAGCTTCTGCCTCTTTTATTTTCTTGAAGTGGGCATAAGTAAGCTTATCCTGATCCATGCATTCTGCAATGATTCTTCTTCCTTGATCTAAAAATTATTTTAAGGATGCTTGACCAGTCTTGAGTGAGCTTAGGTCAAGTGCAAAGTTTCTTATTAATTCATTCAACCTCTTCTTTAGGTACTTTTCTTTTGCAACTAGGGATGTGGATTCTTCAAGGCTTGAGAAATTACTTTTGAAATGTGAGATGACTGTACTCACATCATCAACATAATGTATTTTTGACACTTTCTTGTCCTATAGAAACAAATTGTTTAGAATGTTTACTGATTCTACCAGGAGGGGATTCCTCATCACTTGTTTTTCTTTGGCCTTTTCCATGGCTAGGACGCTAAATTTTATCAGATCTTCTTCTCTCCATGAGTCCAAACTGGATGTGTCAGGTGTCAAACTTGACAACAATGCTACTAAAGGAGTGATGGGAGTGTTGTCCATCACTTCTTATTTCACCTTGATTAGCTCTACTGACATTTCATCCTTTTTCTCACTTTCTTTTACCTTTTCTTCTTCTTTCTTTTCTTCCTCCTTTTCTAATTTTTCTTTTTCTATTTCTTTTTCTTGTTCTTTCTTTTCTTCCATCTTTTCTTCTTTCTCATTATCAATCAATACTTCTTCTTGATGAGTGGGAGGTGTGTTGTTGCATAACATTTTAGCTTCTTGTGTGCTCACAAAAGCTTCCTCAAACTTATTCAAGTCATTGTTTGTGGCCGCCATTGCAATCTCTACATTGTCAATGAAGATTGTATCATTTTTTTGTGTATTTGTCATGGGCGCAGACTTTACTACCTCTGTAGGTGTTACCACTATAGGTGTTGAATCCTGAGGACTTGTAAATGGTATATTGGTGGTCTCTGCGGCTTTGTCTTGCTCACTAGGTGCTTGAGTGATGGGCGCAAATGGAGGTTTCATGTATTTATCTAAGAATACCTTCTCAAAGGCCTTCTCTATTTCCTTTGTTATCAACTCATAGTCTTTGTTCATAATGTGTAGTGTTCTCATCTTTGTCCTTAAGTGCAGCTTCACCAAATTCAATATCAATGTATTTTCTTCAACAAAACATACTAGAAGATTGGAATCAAGTGTTTGTTCCCTGATTCTGAAGTCTTCTTCAGTGGCTTGTCTCTTCAAGGTATCCATAATCTCCCATACCTTATCTGTGATAGTTGTCTTCAATTGAAGAACTATCTTCTTGAATTTTATCATGTGTTTGATCAGCATCTCATGAATCTCTGAATTATCAATTTCATGATATTTGTCATAAAACTTGGCTATCTGATCTAACCTTCCTTCTTCTACTACTCTATTCCTTAACACTTGAAGACTAGGTATGAATCCTACTTCCAGAGGTGGCTGTACATTTTTCAATTTGCTTCTTGTGGCTCTAGCTGAAGGGTGACTTGTGCTAGTTTGTTTTCTCCTCTTGGGGATCTTAGGAGATGCATCTATGGACCTAATATCAACTGTAACAGTGGGCGCAGGACTAATATCATCAATTTTACCCTGCTTATCCTTTGGATCATTAGTCTTCTCAATCTTTACCTTTTTCATCTTGGGATCATCAAACTTAGCTTCCATTGTGGATGCTCTCTCAATTTCCAAAGCAATATTTTCTTCCCTTTCTTTGTCTAGGTTTTCTTGTGTTACTCCATGAATTCTGAGTATCTTAGACATAATCTTAGAGGCTTTCCTCTTAGTTGTTGCGTTGTTCAGAACTGCATCAATTTCCCTTGTCTTTTCCTCATAAGTACCCCACCTAGGCTCATTAGGGTCAGTAGGAGCTGAAAGTAGTACTTGAGCATATGCTTCTAAAACTTGTTCCTCTACTTCATATCCAAGTGGATGAATCCACTTTGTTCTAGGTACAACTGCCTCCATGCATGTTGTGTCTGTTTCAACCATAAAAAAGATAGTATCCTTATATTTTTCAACAATGTTTTCTGGAATTTTGTACCTCATTTTCATCTTGGACCTAAAGGTCTTCAACTCCAATGTTATGTAATCTCTCAATGTGCTCTCAGTGGATGCATTGTTAGATATTTGTGACATGGTTGGAATGGACTTGTCTAAATATAAATCTGATACTTTACCAACTATATGAAGGTACATGTAAATGATCAAAGACCCAAACCTGAATATCTTGGTCTTATCATGCTTGATTGACTTAATGTTATCAATCAACTGTGTGTGCAAGATCTCACATAGATTGAACTCTCCATCTTCCTTCACAAGTCTAATGGCTACAAGAATTGTGCCCGCAGACACACTATTCACCCTGTTGGTGTGATGAAACCTGTATCCAATTATCATGGACATCAATTTGATGTCAGCTTGCTCAATAGGCTCAATTGTCATCCCGCACCTATCACTCCTTGACTTACATGTTTTCTCAATAATTTTTCTGACACCCTTGCCCACAGGAAGGATGGCGCCAGTCTTAGATAGGCCTGTCATCTCATATATTAGATCACTAGTGATTCTTATTGGCACATCCCTATCCAGAATAGGTCATCATGAATTCTGCTCAAAAGTATTTTAATCCATTCTATCTCATAGAAATCATATGTCATAGCATACTCCACTATAGGGTGATCATTCCACTTCACATATTCATCTAAGAAGGTTTTTTCTAGTTTTATCATGGTTTCCATGTGCGCCCTTAGTCTATCCAATCCTACTGGTTCCTTCTTGCACTAAATGTATGCCTTAATGTCTTCGACATGCATAACGCCCATAGGCGTGTAGGAGAATGCTCCCTCTAAGTCATCTAGGGTAGACTTAAATGGATGATTCTTAAATGCATATCTTTTATTTTATGCAACATCAAATACTATGGGAGTGCCCATCTCTTACTTGATTTATCTCTTTCCAAATGTTCTTTGAGATAATCTGAAGACTCCTGAATCGACGCGATGAACTAGGGTTTTTGCAATCGATCAAATGAACTGCTAATCACTGATAGATCAATCTGCAAATCTTCACAATAACTTCTAATGCTCTTTCTACTCTCCAAATGCTCTAAATTTGAATGCAATGAGTAATCAAAAAGATTTAAGTGTACTTAAAACTGTGAAAATTTTGCCATTAATGCTTGTTGTGTAAACCAGGCTGTCACTTAGAAATTTCTATCTTTGAAGAATCAACTAGTGCGCTCTTGCATGAAGGTTTCTCTAGTCTCCAAAAGCTAAAGTCTAAAGGCGCATACTCTGAGAGTGAGTATACCATCCACGCAGGGGTCTAGAGCTAAATTAGCTCCCCCTATGACCCTGAGGGCCATTCATCCAGATGTAGAGGGTGCATCCACTGTGGATGCATCCAATACATGCTCATTAACCTTTTCCTTCTTTGTTTCTAACCAAATCAAGCTTGCATCCTCTGAAGCTTTCAAAAAATTAACTTCTCCTTCAGGATCCAAAATTGGTTTTTTTGGCTTTTTAGGGCTTTCCTGACCTTGCGTCCTTGATCTACAGAACTTTGAGATATGTCTAGCCTTGTTACAAGAGTGAAAAATGGCTGGAGGCCTTATATTCCTTGGTGCATTGACATGGGTCACCATCTTACATTATTTAGTTGAGTGACCATTATAGTTACATATCTGACATGTAATATTCTCAAAGCTTCTTATATTTGATTGATTCTGATTTCTTCAATTATGAGTCCTGTTCTTTTGGCTTGTCTTGCAATTCATAGTTCTATGACCAAATTTATTACATGAATAATAGTAACCATTGAAAGGTCTTACCTCTGTATAGTTCCTTGCTATGTGTCCATTCTTGTTACATGCATAACAAGTGCAGTCCATAGGCTTGCGCTCATTCTTAGGTGGTTCAATATGATCCTTGGTCTGACTTCTAGTCTCTTTAGCATCTGAGGTGCCTTCTAGTACCTTTATTCTTTCTCACATGTTATCAATTTGATTATGTGCTTCATTGTATCCAATGCAGCTAGTATCGCCTTTAGCTCTTCTTGCATATAACTGAGATTCTATTAAATCAGAACTAGTGTGTAATTTATCAATGTGATTCTTAGCCTCTTTCAATTCAGATTCCAAGCTTTCATTGTTGTTTCTCAGTTCTAAGATTTCCATGTTTTCTTGCCTCAATTCTTCATTCAGTTGAAGGTTCTCTTTGACCTGTTCATCATAGATTTCCTGATTGTTAGTCAGCTTATCATCAAATTCTTCAAGTTGTTCTTCTAAGGATTTATTTTCTTCATTCAGCTTCTTGACCATTTTCCCTAGATCACTGGTAGAGGATTCTTTCAAATCTTTCCTTAGCCTTTTGATGACTAATTGAGCATCACTAATTTTTTCCCTTAGTTCTTCAGTTTATCTTTCAGATTTGTCCAGGTCTTCAAGAGCAGGCTCTAGATTTCTTTTTAGATGTTTCATTTCTACTTTGTCCATGATCTCCTCAAGTGGTTAAACTTCTTTGCTAAGAACCAGAGCTCTGATACCAATTGTTAGGAATGGGAACACTGAGAGGGTGGGGGGGGTGAATCAGTGTTCACTATATTTTATCTTTTTACTTTAACCTTTAAACTAAACTTAAATGCTTAAGTACTAAAATGAACATCCACATAAACATGAAACATGAAATCAACACATAACACCAATATGGTTACGATGAAACCCAAATAGGTAAAAACTTTGGTGGGAATTGACACCCACTAATATTCTGTACTAGTGTTTAGTGATCCTTGTTAGAAGATCCTTAACCCTGTTAGGAGTTGCTTTACAATGTATTAAGTATAGTAGACCTTGTTAAGGGTTGGACCCTGTTAGGAGTCTTTTACAATAGTCCCTGTTAGGGGAGTGGACGCACTATCCTAGAGCTCACTACTCAAGTGGTGAAGGCTACAACCTTCTGATCTCAGATACACACTATATATGCTGGATGAACTATCACTGTGACACTACTTGTTAGATCAGTTCCTTTGATGCATGGATGCTTTGACCTCTTGCAAAGCTCTAATACATCTTATAGAATCTTTGCACACTTCTACTCTTCCTATTACAACTCTATATCAACTTCCATGCTAAATACAATGGGCGCATCTCATATTTACATGTGCATACAAAATAGACAACTAGGTCGGCCCTTAGATGTATTACATACAATGCTTCCAAATGAATTGACTCAAGCATGTTTACAAACAAACATATATATATGTCAGCAACCTAAATACAATAGGCACATAACCTTTACATCAATAGAATATAACCGAAACTCAAAATGATAACAATCGGCTGCTTACTCTTTTCTTCACTGGCACTCACTGGCTGTGTAACTTCATATGTTTGTATCTTCCTCATACTTGCATATCTGATCATGCACTCATAGACTAAGCATGAATATAGTCTAACTAACTTAACTTCTAGGGTGTACACCATAAATCGGTCCTACGCACGTGCACTGATGCTCTGAGCTGCAGGAACTCTGTACACTATCCAGTCTTTAACACTTAATTGATTTCCGATCTTCTCATCAAGTGCACTAACTCCAAACTACTATATGACTTTGTTACCATAATGCCAACACTATATTAAGTCATATATATCAGTATAGCCAACTTGCCAACAAGGTAACTCGCCACCACTCATTGAGTGTTGGGTTCGACTTCTTATTCGACCCAATCACTCCTATATGTACTTTTCATCTTCAAATGAATGAATGGTTGATTGGGATATATTTGTGTTGTGCTTACTTTTATCTCTTAAAAATCTTAGTTTCTACATGGTATCAAAGCTAATTAGCAATTTTTGTAAGCCTATTTTCTAGAATTTCACTAACTATATTCTTCAAGGTTGAAGCTATTGCCTCTTGGTCATGGAGATCATCAATTTTGGCAATTGTTTTATGTTGAAAGGCACAATGACCCCTTCAAATCACCCCTGGTTCTTTCCAATCCAAGGGGGCTTAACTTTGACCAGTCTTTCTTTTATTTTGGAAAATATTTTTTTGGTGAAAGTAAAATATTTTACCATTAATTTTTTTATGAGGATTAATTTTGTATATAGGCAAAAATTGATTTTCTCATGAATTTTAAAGTCAACAACTCAAAATTAGTTTTTTTTTTTATTGTAGGATAGAAAAATGAGGAAAAACATGCAGAAA
This sequence comes from Chamaecyparis obtusa, assembly GCA_027943335.1. Lineage (NCBI taxonomy): Eukaryota > Viridiplantae > Streptophyta > Pinopsida > Cupressales > Cupressaceae > Chamaecyparis > Chamaecyparis obtusa. Next base: position 15,083,126 of record BSBK01000529.1, read on the forward strand.
AGAGGAACCATCAAACTTTAAAGCATCCGAAATTAACCTATCCAAACACAAAATAAATTGAGAAAAAGAAATGTGAACTATAAACAAAACTCCCTCAATTTGACAATTATTCTCTTTCTTGCTTCTCTAAAAGAGTTGATGTAGCTCCCATATTGACACAATGAAAGCAAGATGTTGATAATATGATGATAATGATGATGAGAAGATTCAAAAGAAGATGGTTAGTTGGATTTGAGAAATTTGATCTCAATTTATAGGAATTGGAGACAAAAATGTAGATTTGGAAATGAGAGTGAAAATAGGAAGATTATCATAATTATCACAAATTGAAAGCACAAATAAATGCACAATTAGGGGAAAGATGGAAGAATAAAGGTGAGGCTAATTAGTAGGAAATTAGGAAGTACAAAATCAGGAAAAAGTGGGATAGGGGAGGTGGAAGGAATTGGAGGCTAATTAATAGGAAATCATGAAGCATAAATTAAGAGAATGTGTAAGAGTTGTAATTTCAATAATTTGAAAATTCAATATTCCCTCAAAATGGATAACTAAGGAATTAAGAATTAAAACTTCTAAAATTCATAGAAAATGGAACATTTAATTAATATAAAATTAATTAATTATGGGAGACATAAGATAGGGGGAATTAATCTAACAAATAGATTAATACAAAAGGGATAAAGTATGGGTTATCTATCCCAAGGAGACAAATTAGTGAAATTGATTGAAAAAATGATGACATAGGATCAAAATGGATTTGGTTAAGTGAAATATTTGATTAGTATTTGAACCGATCTTGATGATTTAAAATCGATCAAGGAACAATGCAACATCGATGAACTCTGACAATGTGCATGATCAAGGGTGACAGGATAAAATAGCATCAATGAACTTTGACAATCATATTAGGATGAGTGATGATGATGAAATAGCATCGATGAACTTGGACAATGCTATTGAGCTTACTAGTGATGATGAAATAGCATCGATAATATTTGACAATGCGATTGAGCTTACTTGGATTAGGATGATGAAAATTAGGCATGAATGAACTTTAACAATGCACTCAAATTGATGATGATGATGATGATGATGATGATGATGATGATGATGATGATGATGATGATGATGATGATGATGATGATGATGATGATGATGACGATGATGATGATGATGACAATGATGATGGTGGTGGTGATGATGATGATGATGATGATGATGATGATGATGATGATGAAGCATTGATGAACTTTGCCAATGTGCTGAGGATTGGATTGATTTGAAAAAGATTGGATTAGGCATTGATGAACTTTGTAAATTCCCTAGAATTGATTTGAGAATGATCAAATGTGATTGAAATGATCTTGGACTGATTAGGACTGATTCAGAATGATTTAGGAAAGACTGACATAGTTTAGGATCGATTAGGATCAGTTTAGAAACATTTAGGATCAGTTTAGGAATGTTTAGGATCATTTTAGGAATGATTATGAATGTTTAGGATCAGTTTAGGAATGATTAGGAATGTTCCAATAATGATTTGGTCTTGATTGATTTGGCCAAAGAGATCGAGGTTATGATGCAAGATGAGAGAAATTTTAGTAATTGATCGAATGAGGAATGAAACAAGATAAAAAGACATGTTAAAAAGGGATACATAGGTGTCAACCATTTTTAGGTGTCTACATTTGTAAAAGTGAATATTTTTTCATCACAAATCCAACATATTTACATTCACGCAGTCTCATTATAAAGTGTTATTTTTAGTGGGTTTTTGGGTTTTCTTACAAAGCACTCCTATAAAGTGTCAAAAGTAACGGGTGAACAAAAATATCATTAAGGGGGTATTGTGTATTTTCTATTTTTTACATTTCCTCAAGAATTTCTCTTGACTTCCACATTCTACAAAGAAAAAATCTATGTCTAGCAACATGGATCTTAGTGTGACTATGCAACCTCTAACACCTTTCAATTGTCATGACTAGAAGTTGAAAATCATTCTTGTACCAAAGAATAAAGGCTTATATAGGGTAACAATGGGAACAAAAAAATAACCTAATGCAACTAAGGGAAAATAAATTTTTTTCAATAAGTGTGACCAAGCATTTGGATTTCTATGATTAATTTTTTCTCCTGAATTAGTTTTTCATGTTGAGAACTTGAAAATATGCAACCAAGTTTGGGAAGCTCTCAAAAAACTAGTTGGGAAAATTGATGAGATTAGATGTCATGAGTTGGAAAATAACCTCCTAGGTCTTAGTCCTTGAATTTTTTCAACTTTAGAGGACTTCTTCACTAAATTGAAATTTTTGAAGTTGTAATTAAAATATTATGGAATTTTAAAGGAGGATGAATTAATCATTTATGTACTTTCCAAACTAGGGTCTAAATTTTTTTGTATTTGTCTCTACCATTTATTCTACTAAAAGATCCTTTGGTACCTCACAAAATATGCCCTCACTTGATAACTTTATTGTTGATCTTACAAGGGAACAATAAAATTTAATTCAAGTGGGTAATTGGGAATCTATTAAGGTAAAATCTCTAATTGTAGCAAATGAAAAACAACAAAATGCTAAAGGAGACAAAAATAACACTATAAGGGACAAAGAAGGGAAAAAAGAAGAGAATTTTGAAAACTTCCAAAAGGATAACTCATCTCAAAAAAGTAAATCAACTACTAAGAGAGTTCAATGTTCTTTTTGTAACAAAACTAGTTATAAAGAACATCAATCTGTGAAAAAGAAAATTGAGAACCTCACTTTTGTACTCAAATAGAATAATATTGAGGTAACTAATTATGTCAAAGAATCTTCTTCAAATAAAGAAATTAAGGACAAAGAGAAATTGAAAGGTACTGTCTTATTTGCTAAAGAGAATATATATTCTTGTGATACACACCATATGGGTTCTAAAATTGATGTGGACTATTCAAATCCTAATTCATGTCCTCAATAATCAGATGATTCAGCAGATGATAGTCATATTCAAACATATTTTAAGAAAGTGGCACAAGCTCTTCTTGGTGTGCAGTCTACATCAATAGCATCATCATCTTTGGGGGGCCTTATAAGCTTCTTCTCTTCTAATCTATTTTTTGGAGGATATTTTTTCCCACTAGGTATTTTATCTTTCTCCTTTTGTAAGATATTTCATTGTACATGGGTACCTCACGGACCCATTTTTCATCTTCTCATCCTAAGTTATACTTAATGGTGGGTGTTAGTGTATTTATTTAATTTAATTACGCTTAGGCTTATTAAGCCTACTTAGTTGTCCATATTCATTTCAGACTTATTCACACAAGTTATCACCATTTAGGAGATGATTGGAGAGGTGTCAATTCCATTTCGATGCCTCATCCTTGCTTAGTGTGAGGAAATTTTCCACCACTCATTGAGTGTTGGGTTCTACTTTTGATTTAATCCAACCACTCCTCCTATATGTAATTTTCATATTCAAATGAATGAAAGGTTGATTGGGCACTATTTGTGATGTTGTGCTTATTTTTATCTCTAATAGATCTTGGTTTCTACAAGATCATTATGGAGTTGTGAATGGCCTAGATTATGGACTCCCATAGATTGAAGGTTGTCCTCTAATATGCACAACATCATGGATATCCCATCCAATAGCTCTCCTCATCTCTCCTGTCACCTAGTCTAGATCAAAATTTTCAATATCAATCAGTTCTCATCCCTTCTTATCCATAATTTTAGACAAATCATTTACCCTATTAATCAATCTAGCCTCCCCTTCATCCACAATCACTAAATTCTATTCTTTTAGAAATTTTTAGATCCAAGAGGGCCCCTCATTCTTCCATAGTTTATATAGCTGCATGAGAAAATCAATTTTTTCCCTGATACCAAATGTAATAACCTACAACTGATTAAATATCTTGATGAAGATTCAGGAGGTCACCGAGCTGTTAAAGTAATATGTAAGATGATTAAATCAGTCAATATGTTGTCATTGATGTCAACTAGTCTTGACTATACTTATCATGATAGTTACAAACATTTGAACATTTGTAGAAGGAAGAATGGTAAAGAAATGAGATTCTATGTAAGGACAAGATGGATATGAAAAATATGGACAAGGTATACATTGGGTAACTTATTGAAGAGTCTATAACATTATATTGTTGACTTGAGAATGTCACATTACTATATTATGAAGATGAGATCATAATTGAACAAGTTAATGTGGTCGGTAATTAAAGATTTATGTATACACTGAGTCATTCTTGTGTATACTGAGTGAAAGTAATAATCAAGTTAGTTATCACTGACGCATTCTGTATTAACTGAGTTGGATGAAAACATTAAATGTTTATAACAGTCGACTAAAATTGATCAGCTAGAAGATGCTTATGATTTCAAGGTAAGAGATAGAGTTTGTTATAAGATCAAACAGATAATGAAATTCAGATATGATCGAAGGGAAGAGATTGAAATGTGTTATTGATACAACTATCTAGTAAGCTTGAAGAGGCAAAATCTAATGGATGATATGAAAATGGTTTATGCGTCTATTTAAGAGACATGAGATTCATTTTTGAAGAGGATGGATTAATAGAGACTGTAGGATAATTCACGTGAAGACATTTTTCATGCATTATTGATCAAATTGGTTACAGACATAACTAAGTTGGACTACAGGTATTACCAAGCATTAGAAATATATACACCAAGTGAAGTAAGTTGGAGGATATAATGGAGTGAATTGATTATTGATCAGAAGAGTTATATTGACCTTAGCATAGATATAGATACTTGCAAATTGAGTTGTATTTGAATCAAATCACTAATGTATTAGTTTAACCATTGTTACAGATAAATCTCTTAACCGATTGGACTTAACAGTCTTTTGTATTTCATTATGAAATTCAAGGAATGTTAATTGTTTTCTTGTTGACCCCATAGTGAATGCTGGTTGAAGGAGAAATGTTAGTGATAAATCCTCTAACAAGGTCACACCTTACAGTGTGTTTTGTAACCTTTAACAGAGTTGGCTCCTAACTGAGCTCACTTCAGAATAGTGAAATATTTGGGGTTACCGGTCTTAGGTCATTTTTCCCTTAGCAGGGTTTCCATGTTAGATCTTTGTGTTATGTTTTATTTCTTGTGATTGGATTAATATCATAGTTTACATATTTCATATTTGATTAATCGATAAACAGATTTTTGGAAATGATTGGTATTCGGTAAGTGAACATAAAGATTGTTGTTTATATCTTACTGAGTTGTTTATTTTATAGAAGTTTGAAAAAGTACATTTGAGAGTTTGCAATTATAGGATAAATGATTTAACTGATTCACTCCCCTCTCAGTTATCTAACAACTGGTATCAGAGCTTGTGTTCTTGAAAAGGAAGTTTGAAGGACTTGAGCTAAAGATCACAAGGTGTATAAAAGGGAGGCACCTAAGCTGAATAAAGATAACTTCTCAACATGGAAAAGTAGAATGAGGTTACACATATCTGGAATTGGAGAATCTTCTCTAAAACTCCTAGACAATGGTTGCATACAACTGACTATTGGACCTTTGATAGTTGATCAGTTGAGAGATAGACATGAACACAATATGACAATGATAGAGATTGTTGCTTCTCTATCTAATGTAGAATTTGAAGATATCAAAACATGTACTACAAAAAAAGAAATGTGGGACAAGATTGCACTAGTTCATGGAGGAGATGAAAATGTACTAAGGGCTAGAGCTGAAAGCTTTAGAGGTAGATTTGATGATATGAAGATGAAAGAAGGTGAAAACATTACATAATACTCTAACTGAATCAAGGAGGTGGTCAATGCTATCCGGGGAGCAGGAGGTGTTATTGATGAAGACACTATTGTGAGTAAAATTATTAGAACCTTATTGCATGTGTATTCTATTAGAATCTCTTCTATTCATGAAATGAGATCTGTACTGGGTAATGTTCTTACACTAGATAGCCTAATTGGTAAATTGACTACTTTTGAGCTAAATAACTATGATAATAGTATTGCACCGAGTGTTGACTCTACATTTATGTCATCCTTGAAGATCGGTAAGTATAGCAGTAAACATAACATAAGAAATGAAAGTGGAAGTGACAGTGAAGATGGACTTGATGAACTTGAACCACTTATGGCTAGGGAACTTCAGAAAGGTAAAGGAAGGTATAAGGGAAAGTTACCTTTAGCATGTTCTAACTAAAAATAAATTAGCCATATTGTAGCTAGATGTCCTAATAGGAAAGATGATGATAAAGATAATGATCGATCTGGTGAAAGAAAGTCCAACAAAAGAGATAACTGAGAACATAGAGGAAATTGATAGTATGCCAGAAGAAACAACCAAGACTAAAAAGATAAAGGAAAGAAGGCTTGTTACCTAGTTGGAGATGATGATGTTGTGATGTAGGGGCATTCTAGGGTACTTGGCAGATCTGTGTGGTGGTGTGTTGTTTTGCTTCTATGTTACTCGATTGCAGCTTTAATTGATGGTCTCAGTTATTGAAGGAAGCTCGGTCGCTTAAGAAACTCTGTGAAACTTCTTGTTCTCGATGAAACTTGTAATCGGTGATGCCTATGGTGCTCGATCAATGTGCTTGATCGGTGATGCCTGTGTTTCTCGGTCACACATGGTGTGCTCGGTTGTTTCATTGATGTTCAGTTGTTTCTCTGGCACTCAATAGTTTTGGTTTACCAACTGGATTTCTTGGAGATTTGGTTAGCTGACTTGGTGCATTTATTGTTGGTAGCTTTTTTGTATTCTCCTATGTAGATCTGGAGGCTAACATGGAGAATTAAATGTGTGTAATGCTATTTGAGAGCTGACTATTTTTGCATTTAATATTTGTTTGTAATAGGGGATGACTTGGCTTAGGAGTTAATTATTTCTTACAGCTGACTTGTGGCTGAAGATTACTATTTAAGGATTTTTGGGGGTAGTTGTTTAAGGTAGAGGAGAGGCAAATTAGATAAGTCAATGGGATTGATAGAAGATTAGATCTGGATCCTGCAAGATCTTGAAGATCATATTGTTATCTGGTAGTTTGTAATAGCAGATATAGTGGTTTGCATCCTTGGAGACAAGGAGATTTCTTGGAGGCATGCAAGATTGAGTTTAGATTTGCCTTAGGGTTTCCATTAGTTGCTGATTTGTTTCAGAGTTGGACTAGCTGATAGATTGCAAAAATACTTTTGATTGTATTTGGCCCTAACCTGAAGGCCTTACAGTTGGGAATGTTAATGAAAATTTAGTTGAGAACATTGTCTTGTTGTGTTATTCCACATTGTGGTGTTTGGTTGCATGTTTGGACTATCCTTAATTGGATCCTCCTTACCTATCCTCCATCAGGTGGTATCATAGCTTGAAGATCTTGAGTGTGTAAACCGATCTCCAAGTTGAGGTTGTTTGCACCAGGACCTTGGTTGGTGATTTATTGCTTTGGGTTTTAGAAAAATATTGAAGGATTCCTTTGAGAAGATTGGACCCTAGAGTGTTGTAGATCTCTTTGATGCTATGGAATCAAAGATTATAGAGAAGGTTAAAGTTGATTTCAGATCTGAGATGGAATTGATGAAGAATGACATGATCGCTGAGGTCATGAGAGCTATTTCTGGTATGCCGAGGAATATTGGTACTGATGATGGTTATGAGGAAGCTATTGAAGACTTTGAAGCTACTGGATCTAGTGGAGATGACTAAAGAGATAGATCTGGTGAAGACAAAATTAGTCAGTTACATAGATCTAGAGCTCGGTTAAGTACTAGTTACCGAATGAAAGTTTCTACTTTCTCTGGTACTTTGAGACTCGAGGACTTGATTGATTGGATTGGTGAATTAGAAGACTTCTTTGAGCTTGAAGAAATTGAAGATCCACTTAGAGTAAGATTGTCATAGACTAAGTTGAAAGGACATGGTTCTCTTTGGTGGAAAGAATTACAAAGAGATTGAGAAGATGAAGGTGAAATGAAGATCAATCAGTGGAGGTTGATGGTGAATAAATTGAAAGATAAGTTCATACCTTTTGAATATGAGCTTGACTTGTTTAAGAAGTTGCAGAATCTGAAGAAAAAATATTTGACTATTGAAGACTATATCGAGGAGTTCTATAAGTTGACTATTCGGTTTGGACATAGAGAACTTGGTAAAAAAAGATATCTTGGTATGTGAATGGTTTGAGATTCAATATTTAGGATGAGCTTGGTATGTTGAAGATTGACTCAATTGAAGATGCTTATCAGTATGCTCTGAAGGTAGAAGATAATTTGAAAAGGAGACAACATAGTAATCCTCGAGGGAAGGAGAAAATTGATCACTCAGTGAAGGATAAATCGACTATTGAAGATGAACCGAAACCTGTGGAATTGAAAAAGATTATAGGTAGGGTTATCTTTAAGGGCACTTGTTATAATTTTGGTGAAGAAGGAAACTAATATAGTCAAGGTGGGTGGATCCAATTAAGGACTGACCGACGTTGCAGTCAAACCAATATGTAGCGGAAATACACAATACAAACATCAGATCTCATATGAAATAGAAGTCTATATTCATAAAAACACCGATTACATGTAATGTTCCAGGCTATAAGGCCTTCCCGGTTATGACCAATTATAATGAAAATAATAGTCTACAAGATCTCGTAGGATCCAAATATTTTCCCCAACATCAGCATCCAACTAGTCCAGGTCTGCAACAAGCAGCACACTGGTAGGCAGCCAGGAAAGATCTAAACTTGTACTCAAACTTCCAAGCAATCTTCCTACTCCTAAGCTTGCAGGCTACTAATCTTCCTTCCAATAAATCTAATGCCCTAAAAAACTACCCAAGCATCCTATAAATAGGTTTTCCTAGCCACAAGTCGGCTAATGAAACAATAAATCTTTACAAACAAATATTAAATGCTAAAACATCAGTTGGCTCTCACATAGCCTCACAAAATAAATAAACTCTCAAAGATGGCCCCAAACGGTCATCAAATCCCCATAGAAGAATGAAAGATGCCAGATCTAGGTCCCCACACATCCAATGGTCAATCCATAACATGAGGAGTGTGACCCAAATTAAATGCACCAATCGGCCAAGCCAATATATCCAACCAATCCAGTCGGTAAGCAAGAACACTGAGTGACAAAAGAAATAACCGAGCACCAGTCGATTGACCATCAGGAATGATCGAGGAACACAATTATTGCCAAGCACCAATGAACTGATGCCTTCAATCACCGAGCATTCTTCAGAGACCCGGCACCCCGGTAACCATATAAACCGAGAAACGAGTCTCGCAAACTGAGCAAGAACTCCACCAAACCAAGATCAAAACTAACAATCTACCTTCAAAGAAAAACATATTTTTGGTTGATACAGGATTGCCAAGAATCCTTGGATGCTCCTGCATCAGACACCCCAGGTAAGAAATATTTTCTCATAAGAAAATCAAGAACGTCTCACAGGAATCAGAATAGGTATTCTGAATATGTTCTTCACCCATATCTCTTCTTGTCCTTCTTCCCAAGTAGTCTTCACTTCATTTACTGTCTCATGTAGAAATTCCTTTTGTCTTCCACTTCATTTATCCGTATGGTCGACAATAGATAGCAACTGACTATGACCACTACCAACCACCTCAGTGCCTCGGTAAGGTTCATCCTCTCCAGACTCCTTAACCAACTTAGTAACATCTGCATCTCTCTATGTCATAAATGTCACCATCTACTAAACCATCTCTACCAGTAAAACCATCTAGTTCTTAATCTCAAAAAACTCTTCAGATATCTCTTTCTCCTTCTCATTCAAACTAGATTAGATAGGAATAGGTTCATTAACCCTCTACTCCTGAGGTTTTTCATAAGGAAAACACTTGATAACTTCACATCCTTTAGCCCCTATTTCATGTAAAGGTATCAGCTTATGCCGAGATCCTTCATGCCTAACCACATAGGTATTAGCATGACCATCAAACAACACATTTCTATCAAACCACCAAGGTCTACCGAGCAACAGATGACAAGCATCCATCGGTAATATATCACACAATATCTCATCCTGGTATAATGCAATCTAGAAATTAACCAAGCATTGTTCTTCAACTCTAACCTTAGAAACATCTTGTATCCAACTGTACACTCAAAATGTGCACTTCTCTAAGTCATTACTTCCAAGGGCATCCATGGATTGGAAAACTTGAGAAAGCGACCTAGAGCTCCCTAGGCATGGAGTGCAAGGGTGTTTAGAGGACTCTCAGCTAGAGCTATTAAGCATGCAACCTTGCTAGTAAACCATGCAATGGGAGATTCAAAGAGACAAGGGCAAGAATGCCAATATCTTCAAGAATCACAAATGAAACATGTAACACAAACTATGCTAAAATGATGATGCAAGAATGCAACTAAGCTATGAAAATGAGAGTATTACAAGCCTTTACTAATTAAGATATGTGAATCAAGCTAGAACATGAAAAGAAACTAAAATAAAATGCCATGGAAACTAAGCTATAATGCAAGAATGAAGACTAGAATGCAACAAGCTCTCCAAAGCTCCAAAGTCACAAAGAAAACCTACAGCACAACATTAGCATCAAGAGTAGGATCCTAGAATGAGAAAAGAGCTCTCCTTTTAAAGATAAAAGGACCATGGAGATTAAGAGGCAAAAGATTTGATCAAGGGTGGAGTTTGAAAGTGAGATCAATCCTTGTGCACAAATCTCCTCCAATGAGATAGAAGTGTTGACTTTTGTGCCCCATGTGAGACAAAAAGACCTTTTCTTCTTTTTATAAAATAGGAATAATGCTTTATTTGTGCAACTTAGGATAAGAGGTAAGTGGGGGCTTTTTATTTAATAAAAGTGGAGGGAATTCCTTTTAATTAAATAAAGACTTAGGATAAAATGGTTAATCCATAGAATATAATTGAATAAATGATAGAATTAGGATTTGATCAAGGAAATTGATTTAAATTGAAAATATTGAAAAGCATTGATTCAGAAAATTGATAAATTGAAGAATGGGGCCCAAAGTCTAGGTGACCATTTTAGGGTGCATACATTTGCCCCTCTTTGACTAATGTGAGATCGATTTGAGATCACATGTAGTTAAAGAATGAAGTTGAAATGTGAGATCGATTTGGGATCACAAAACAACCCAGATGTGTGTTCAATGGATTGGAACACATCAAAACAAAGATAAGCTGATTGAAAAGGATAAGACCAACACCCTTGTAAATAGGTAATAGTCAAGTCTCGAGAAAGGTTTGATTGATAGGTTTGATAAAGCTGAATCAAGGATTGAAGTTTGATAGGTATTGACCCCACATGATCAAAATCGAAATGAGATAAAGGAGAAATAGTAAATTTTTAAATTTGATCAAATCATTATAAATCATAATCAAAGATGAAAGATGATAGAATAATCATCAAGCAATGAAGATATGCCCCAGTTTGACTAGGTTTGACTGAGAAAGATAGAGGATAAAGATGAATTCAAACCTCAGAGAGATGAAGTGAAGGAGATGAATGGAAGACTAGGGTAGTGAGAGAGATGGAAATGAAGAAATGAAGATGCCTCAGTGAAGATCAAAGGATCAGGCCTCAAACGGTCAGCTAACTGTGTAGAAGAAGGAGAAATTTTAAAATGTGATTTTTACTATCAAGATGAGCTCAGATTTCAATTTTGATCCCGAAAATGGATCCAAGATATCGACATTAGCTAGGGGTGTTGTTTTTGTGAAATTCTTAGATGTTTCAAAAATTAGGTCAAGAAGTCAAATGCTATATAAGGGGTAAAAAAATCATTTTCAAATTCATTTGTCTTATTGTGATTTTGAGAACTTTGAGAGATCAAAGAGATATTATGGCTCAATAGGAAGCAATTCCCATTCACACACATTGATTCAAGCACGGTCGGTTGCACAACCGACCTCCTCAGTATGGTGCCCTGGTAAGTTTTCAAAAAAACTAGCCATTTGAGTCATTTATTGCATTTAAAACATGTTTTTAAAGTTTTCAAATTATTCTTTGGTGAAACTTCATACGATACTTTAAAATTATTGCACGCCTATCATACACTATATCGTGCGATACTTCTGGTGGCCACAAAGTGTCACGTAGTCATCCATGAAAGTATCGTGTGATCCTAGATGAAATGTCATGCGACATGGTATGAACTATTGCATGAGGTGAAAGTATCACACCGCTATATAAGAAAGTATCACATGATACTATATCAAAAAATAGTTTCACACCAGTATAATAAGAAGTATCGCATAGTTTTAATTTGAGCAATATAACATGGGTACAGGCAATTTTTACATTTGATATTACTTGTACTAATTTTAGTCATCCATCATGATATGTTCTAACATCTAGGTTGAGGGTTTATGGCTTGCAGGAGGCTTTCATGATACTCACCATCAGAGCATCGAGGGTAGTCGGGCTACACTGCGTCTGGGATCTAGATGATCTAGGTAGAGATGACCTGATTAGGATGGGGTTCAGGTACCTATTGGACATGCCCCATATATGGGAAAACCATAAGTTTTTGACAACAATGGTAGAGAGGTGGCACAATGAACATAACACCTTCCATCTGTCGATTGGAGAGACCTCGATCACACTGGAGGACATCTATAGGATTCTGCGTGTACCCAGCCATGGAGATGCGGTGAATATAATCATGTTTATAGATGTTCATTAATGTAATGTTTCCATATGATGAAAAGTGACATGATTTTCTATTGGCATAGGTATACTATGATTAGACTCCCACAGATGGGAGATAGGCCATTCAGGACCTTTTTTAGGATGTGACCATTATTGACAAACATCTCAGCTAGGATCAGCTGATAGAGGAGTATGGTCAACATTACCTAGTGGTGTGCATTGTGTGATCGATAGTAGCACAGGCTTTGATTACTGATAGGAGCTAGAGAGGGTTCCCACTAGGATGGGGGAGATTGGTAGAAGACTTGGTGGCACACCCGAGACAGATAGCATAGGGCCTAGCCATCCTAGCAGACATATATCATAAGCTACATGAGATCGTATACAGGGACAGTTGATCATGGGCATGTAGAGCCATCCTGGCACAGTTATGGGCATGAGAGCACATATCCATTGTGCAACCATGAGTATAGCCTCAGGAGTGGAGGTACCCCTATATATACAGGTATACAAGATTCATCACCCAGCCTCATAGTGGTGATCTTACTTATTACAGGAGGCTATTGGATGAGATAACAACCTTCGAGTGGAGGCCATAGGAAGTATGAGTAGTGGAGTGACAAGGATCATGAGCTTAGATACATGTTGTGCAATTGACCACTACTAGGTCAACATGTAGAGATTATTGAGCATTTTGTGATCACTCAAGTATGGAGGTAGTTCGGCCGTCAGTAGAGGATAGTAGTGGAGACTACCACATATGCCAAGGTTAGGGAGGATGAGGGACAAGGATGGCTACTGATGTTGGACTACCAATAGGAAACACAAGAGAAAATAGGGTTATGGAGAGAGCCATGGGATTACCTACCCAATATGGTAGATGCAAGTGCAGATGCTGCATATAGAGCAGAGCGTCAGAGATGTTCATTTCCTAGATTTATGGTTCTAAATGCATAGCCACATGTAGTAGGTGGGGATGAGGATGATGGGGGAGATAAGAGTGGAGGGAGAGCAGAGAGAGGATAGGGATCTTGATCAAGTGGCCAAAGATGGTCACTTAGACAGGTATCAAAGGATGAGGAGGGAGAGGAGGAGGCAAGACCAGTTTGCCGACGGGTGGATGCAGGCTAGGAGAAGCCTATGGATAGGGGTAGAGAAGATCTTTGTGCTAGGGTTTAGGCCTTAGAGGCTGAGGTATAGCAGCTAAGGACCATCATTTCCATCCATGATCAGTAGCTTCTAGATGCACGAGCCAAGATAGCATGGTAGGAGAGAGAAGCACGAGATGATACCATAGAGATCTGGAGGGAGGCAGCACAAGCGACATATTACCATGGTTTGTACATAGTAGTCATACCTGAGGTTTAGAGAGCACCACTCTACTCTGAGAGGGCAGGGAGATTAGACATGGTAGGCAACAAGATGGAACCACCACCACCACCACCTCCACATGATGGAGAGAGTCAGTCCTTGGTCTAGGGCTTAGATGTATAGACATATCTTGAGACTTTGATCCAGATTTTGGGATCTCACATTGTACTTGTATCATGATATATATATGAGATGACTAGATTTATGATTTATCTTGTGTACTTGTCTCTCTTGTGATGGATGTTTTAGTATAATTGTCTTGTTATATTGCTCAAATGTATGATATATGCTTATATATGCTCATGTATAGTCTCTCTCATAGATGTATGTTTGGTTCTCATGTTATGATATAGACTCATGTTTCTAAAAATGATCTCTTTATGATATAGATATGATAATAAAATTAACCCCTTGTGATGATAGGAATAGGATGTGTTGTAAAAGATAAGGAGCAAAAGACATGATTGAGAAGAAGAGAAAGGTGAGCTCAGTTGACCGACAAGTCCTTGAAAGATGAAAGGAGAGCTCTCTCCATATGCAAAATGCAAAACTAAAATAACATGAACCTAAGAATGCAAGCTAATATGAAAATTGGTTTACTTGTAAGGTCACAAAGCCATTAGACTCTAATAATCATCATTGAGCTTTATTGGTAGCATCACAAGATCATATAATATGCACTAGCATAACTATGTGTATTTGAATATGATCTGTATCAGATAGGGATGTGGGAATCCCACCTAAGCATCAAAGACATGTAGGTCAAGATGACTAGTGCAGTGAGGTTCCCTAAGTTTGGTATAGCAAGATTATGCTCGCATCGAGACACAAGAAATTCAAGATGACCATAAGCATGCACTTGTGGAAAATAGTCAAGGATAATACATTGTAGATCCTAGTGGAAGAAGCATGAATGCTCATGACAGTTAAGATCAAAAAAATATACCCACAGGTAGAAAATAAATAAAATATGTCCTCATGTCCCCAGTCTTCTAGCTAGGCATCATTGAAAACTATTAGGGAGAGAACACTCAGCAAAGAAATCATCATAGATAGTACACAAAGAAATAAAGTCAAGCAAGTCTCAATGAGTCAAGTGTTTAAGTGCATGTGTGTAGGTCATAGAGTCAAACTTTGAGTATCGTATCTGTCGATGAGAAATATCACATCATTCTAGACTGCGGGTAGGACATCTAATAAGTGTTGAGAAACACTTGACATTAGGGAAGTGTTGAAAAACATAGTTGGGGTGGTGTTAAAAAACACCATTTGCAAGGTTTCCTAAAGACTAATGCATCCAAGAGACCAAAGCTAACACAGTTATGCCCCCTAGACAAAGACAAAGACCAATTCCAAACCAAGGCAACAAGGACAAGGTGTGATGGAGAAAGGCTAAGTGTTGAGGATGCATGCTAAGAAATAGGCGTGCAAAGGCCTCAAGTAGCACATGTTTCCAAGTTTTCACCACTTGGTAGATTTTTTAGGATTTTTTTGTATTTTTGCTACCAAGGCGCCTGTTTCCAGGTTTTCACCAAGGTACATTTTCTATTTTTTTGAATTTTTTGTTATTTTTTTATTTTTTTTTATATTTCAGGACTTTATATGCTTTTTAGGATTTTTTTTAGCATCATATATGAATTTATTTTTTGGGAATTTTTTTTAGGATCAATAAATATTTACAGAGGATGCCCCCAAAAAGAACATGCATCATGTATAGAACTTCTTTAGGTGCAAGATATTGATAGGATCAGGGAGCTGCTCTCCCTCTTCAGTAGATAATAAATAAGCACCTGTTCCAAAAGCTACAGTAATGATGTAAGGTCCAAGCCAATTAGGTTCAAATTTACCCTTTTGATCTCTATGTTTCTAGTTCTTAGGACTTTCACGCAGGACAAGATCTCCCACTTGGAACTCTCTAGGGTGAACCTTTTTGTTGAAGGCCTTAGATACGCGCTTTTGATAAACCATCATATGGTCAAATGATGCTTGACATTTCTCATCTAGAAGTTCTAACTCTTGAAGTCTCATGGCACAGTAGTCTTCATCTGTAACTAGACCTTTGAGAGAAACTCTAAGTGAAGGAATCTCAACCTCTAAAGGTAACACTGCTTTAGCACCACACGTAAGGGAAAAAGGAGTAGCCCCAGTAGGAGTATGAATACTCATTCTATAAGCCCACAAATCTAGATTTATCTATAAATGCCAATCTCTACCATTCTTATGAACTATTCTATTTAGGATTTTAAGAATGGTTTTGTTTGAAGCCTCTGCTTGACCATTTCCTTGCGGGAAGTAAATGGAGAACCAATGTTGCTTAATCTTGAATTTCTAGAAAAGTTTCTTAAGGTCCTTATTTTTGAACTGACCTCCATTGTTAGTAATAATCTCATAAGGTACTCCATATCGACAGATGATATGGTTCAAGATGAATAGAGAAACTGTCTTGCTCAAGGCAATAGAAAGTGGGACAACTTCGACCCATTTAATAAAGTAGTCGGTAGTAGTGATGATAAATTTGTGTCCACCTGATGAGTTGGGATGAATCTACCCAACAAGATCAAAGGCCCAGTGCTAAAATGGCCAATGAGATATAGAAGGAATAAGCTCCCTTCCTAGAGCATGTATCAGGTGACCATGTTTTTGACACTTTTTGCATGACTTTGCAAAAGCTACTGCATCCATCTGCATGGTAGGCCAATAGTACCCTTCCCTAAGAAACCTTTGGGCCATGGAAAGACCATTGGAATGTCCCCATAGATGCCCTCATGAATGTCAACTAACACTTGATTAGATTCTTCCTTTTCTAAGCATCGAAGAGGTGTCCCATATAGACCCCTCCTATACAAATCACCAGAGATAAGGGAATGGTGAGAGGCATTTAGGGTAAGGTTTCTTCATTCATAGTGGTTAAAGGTATCATGGATAATGCCATAATGAAGGTATGAGTAAATGGCACCATAACAGGATGAATCACGACCAACAAGGGTACATATAACATGGCTTTCTTGGGAGTCATAGATAGGATAATGTAGCTCTTCCATCAGGAATTCAAATCTGGATTCATGTTGCTCTAACTAAAGAAGTGAAGCAAGTGTGGCCATAGCATCAGCTACTTTGTTTTCTTCTCTATGGATTTGTTGAAACGTGAAAAATGTGAAATACCGTCTCAATGAATCAACCATTTTCTTATAAGGTACCAGTTTCTCATCTTTTATTTGATATTCTTCATTGACTTGGTTGATTATCAGCTGTGAATCCCCATAGATGTGTATCTCTATGATTCTCCATTCTATGGCCATCTTGAGCCCATTTCTCAAAGCTTCATACTCATAAATGTTGTTTGTACATGGGAACAATAACTTGTAAGACTTAGGAATTGTGTACCCATGAGGAGAAACAAACAACACACCAGCTCCAGAACCATTTTGCATAAAAGATCCATCAAAGAACATCTTCCATGCCCTTTCAGTCATGTACATGAGATGCACATCTAGGAAGTCAACTTGAATAGACACATTGTCTTGAATTGGGAAGTTAGCCAATTGATCGGCTATGGCTTTTCCTTTGATTGCTTTGCACTCAACATACTCTATGTCAAATTCTAAAAGAATCATAATCCATTTAGCAAGTCTACCCATGAGGGAAGCCTTACCAAGTAAATACTTGAGAGGATCATTTTTTCTATGAGGTGTACTATGTGCGCAAGCATGTAATGTCACAACTTTTGGGAATCAAACACCACTACAAGGCAAGATTTCTCAATACTGGTGTAATTAACCCGATATGAAACAAGCGTATGACTAATGTAATATATGGCTCTTTTTCCCCATGTTCATCAAGTTGAGCTAGTAATGCCCCCAAGAAAGATTTTGTTTTTGAAACATATAGTATTAGTGGCTTCCCTAGGATAGGAGGCATTAAAATAGGAGGATTTGCCAATTATTTCTTGATTTGGTCCATGCTCTTTTGACAATCCTCATTCTAGATACATTTAACTCCCTTATGTAAGTTCTTATTGAGAGGTTGAGCTCTATCTACTAGCTGTGAAATGAACCTCCTTATGGATTGAAGGTTCCCTTGAAGACTCCCCATTTGACTAATGTTTTTAGGAGGTGGCATATCCATGATTGCTTGGACCTTTTCAGTGTCTACCTCTATTCCTTTTGCTAAAATAATGAATCCTAGAAGTTTTCTAGAGGTGACACCAAATGTACACTTCTTAGGATTTAACCTTAATTGAAATTCTTCCATGCGATCTAGAATGACTTCTAAATCACCTAAGTGTGTGTCCCTTTTCTTAAATTTGGCCAAGGTGTCATCTACATAATCTTCCATGTTTTTATGCATCATGTCATGAAAAATAGTTGTCATAGCTCGTTGATAGGTGGCTCCTGCATTTTTTAATCCAAAAGGCATAACGTTCCAACAATAGGTACCCCATGCACAAGTGAATGCAGTCTTTTCTTGATCTTTAGGAGCTATCTTAATCTGATTATATCCAAAAAAACCATCCATCAAGGAATAGATCTCATAACCCGCAGTCATATCCACTATCATGTCTATATTTGGGAGTGTAAAATCATCCTTTGGGCATGCTCTATTGAGATATCTAAAGTCTATGCAGATTCAAATGGATTTTTCATGTTTGGAAATTGGTACAATATTTGATATCCATTTAGCATAGTTAATAGCTCTTATGAATCATGTGCTAAGGAGTTTTTCTAATTCTGCTTTGACTAGAAGAGCTATGTGAGGATGCATTTTTCTCAATTTTTGTTTAATTGGTTTCACATCTGGAGCTATGGACAAGTGATGCATAATAAGATTAGTGTCCAACCTGGCATATCTGAATAAGTCCATGCAAAATTAATCTTCTTTCTCTATAAGAACTTGGTGTATGCTTCCCTTTCTTGTGTTGACAAGGACTGAGCCAAGTGTATCATCTGTGGAGCCTCATTTGTACCCAAATTGATTGGTTGTGTTGGCTCAATAAGCACTAAAGATCTATCTTGAAAGTAACTTGGGAGATGATCAAGTACCTCATCCTTAGGTGCCTCAGAGAGGTTTTCACCCTTGGATACATCATATCTTTTTACTATTTTTGGTTCTGACACCCCCACACATTGGTTTTTTCCATCAGAACTCTTATGATTTTTTCCTTTTGCTTTTATTTTATGACTAAGGTACTTGATGTCTGGCTCTATCATGCTAGTAGTTGGTTCATTGGTGGAAGAGACTACAGGTTCAATTACATTCAGGTAACAGGTTATCTCATAGTCATTTTGGAATGTCAAGAGCTTAGGTTCTTGATAACGTTGGGACCAATCAATGAGATGAGGGTGAGAAAGAGGTAAGTCAATGGTAGGTTCAAGGTTTTGAATGCGGATGATGTCATCTCTAGTGATTGAAGAGTCAGATTCTATCGAGTATCCTTCTAAGCTACCCAAATCAGGATTCATCCTACCAAGTGAAGAATCATCCACTAAAGCAACCTATGGATTCAAATCCTCTAATCCTACACATGACTCATTAGCTACCATGAGATGAGAACTATGAGTATGGATGACATCAACGTCCATGTCAACTATGGAAGAATCAGAGAGAGACTCCCATTCATACTCATGTGAATCTGTATCTGAATCCCAACTAGGATGTTTACACCATGCATGTTTAGGATGTCTTGATGTGGAGATTCTAATGTCACCAAGGGTAACATCTTTTTGAACACCATTCTTGTATTGATGTTCTTTGACATGATCTTCTACACTTGATTGATCCTATTCTAGGCTTGAAACTATTGCATGAGTAACTGGATTGTCTGAATCTCCCCAAAGAAGATTAGTGGAAGGGACCCAATCTTCACACATATCTTGTTGGTTTGTCAAATTTGGCATGTATTTTAGTTCATCTTCACTATCTGACTCAACAAGGGTAGGATTAGTTTTCTTGTTATGATTCTCAAATCCTAGGCCAACCGTCTTCTTAGAGTTGCATCCAAAAAGAGCATGATCGAGAGGTTCAGCTCTAGCATACAATCTATGACTAAGAGGGCCATGTCCTAGATAGCCCATATTTTTGACAAAATTATACCCTCTTCCATAAGCCTTAGGAGAGGGAGAGAAGTTCTCATTATGCATGTATTTATCTTCTCTATAAATCCAATCTTTAATAGCCACCTCTTCTTTCTCATATTGGATAGGAACTGAGGACTCTACAAATGTGCCAAATAAAGTCATGGCTAAAGAGAAAGGTTTCATCTCTTGTGAAGGCTTACCATAAGACCTAGGTGAAACTGGTAGCTTTGTCAAGGATTTGAGTTGATACCCCTCCATACCAAGGTCTATTGACTTGAACTTATCTTTGCACTATGCTAGATTCACATTGAAATCCTCTGCTTCTCTGTTGAGGGGAACATGAGTCCCTGCTGAAATGGAGTTGACAGATAAGGTGCTATCCCTAGGTAAACAAATTTATACTCCATTGTAGGGGAACTTAACACATTGGTGGTAGGTGGATGGCACCACTTGCATATCATGGATCCATGGTCTACCAAGTAAGATGTTGTATGCCAGAGGACCAGGATCAACAATTTGAAACAAAATGTCTTTCTCAATGGGGCCAATCCTAACAGGAAGGACGGCCAACCCTTTGGAACTTCTTTCTGCCTCATTGTAGGATTTTATTGTGATTTTCTTTCTAGCATATATGACTTCTTTTGAATAACCCAATGTCTTTAAAAGAATTAAGGAACAAATATTGAGCCCAACACCCCCATCTATCAACACATGCCTGACATGGGTTTTGTGGATCATGACTTCAATATGAAGGGCGAGATTATGTAGGTGGCTCAAAGATTTATCATCATCCTTTGAAAAAGTATGGTAATGAGGGCTAGCAATATGATTGACCATGTTTTGGAATTGATCGACATCTAAATTGGTAGGAACATTTGTTGTGTGCAAGGCATCCTCAAGGACTTGCTTATGTATCAGGGAAAACTCTAAGAGCTCAAAAGATCAAAATCTGAGGTGGGGTTCTCTGTAACTGATCAACAAGATTATAACTCATTTTGGGATTAACTGTTGCCTTTGTGGTGACATTCTTGGATGCCACTTGATTTGGTTTACTGGATTGATTGGAACTGGGTCCTCTAATGACAATAGGACCTTGACTTCTCGTGACAACATTAAGAGCTTGGGATGACATCCTAGAGTGAGGACCCCTTAGCACCACAACAGGTTCTTCATCAAAGATAGGAGGAGAGTTCACATCAAGATCATAACCATAGGGATCCTTGTGCCTCATCATGTTGACATTTTCCTCCACAACTTCAAGCATGTTGACCACATTTTGTGTAGTTCTGTAAGTGTAGTTGATCTTGGCTTTGCCATTCTTTTGTTTAGAGGTTTTCCCCTTCTCATATTTAGGCAAAGGTTCTTTGAAAGCCTTATGATCAACATTAGTGTTCAAACCATCCACCTTAAGTTTTCCATTCTCAATGAGATCTTGGATGATATGCTTAAGTTTCCAACAGTGTTTGATATCATGTCCAATACCATTGTAGAATTTGCAGAAAGCTTTCTCATCCCACCAATGTGGTTTAACATCAGGAATATGATGCTTTGCGGGATCTTGAGGATGTGCAAGATTGTTGGCAATGAGTGTTTTGAAGACATCCTCATATGAATCACCAAGCTTTGAAAATTGATGCCTCTCTTTCTTAGGCTTATCTTGGTATCTTGGCTTATGTTCTTGTTGGTTGGATGTGTTGAGCTTCATTTCTTAAACAACACTAGATAAGTGAAGAACACCTTGATCCTTAGGTTGAGAAAAGTCCACAACTCCATCATTAACCACTTGTTTGTTCTTGTTCCAATGTGCGTTCTTCCCTTTTTCCTTGTTAAAGTTGTTTTTATTTTGACCATTGTTGTTGTTTTTGTTGTTGGTCAAAATTCCTTGCTCTCTCAAGACATCCTCAATCCTACATGTGGTTTCGACCATGGTTTCAAAGGAATCAAAGACCATTTTCCTAACTTCATACCACATCTTAGGAACCAACTTGCTAATAAGGATGTCAATCTTCTCCTTTTCAGGAATGGTCCTAGAGTAGTGAGAACATTGATGTCTCCACCTTTGCAAGAAAGCAACAAAGGATTCCCCTTGATTTTGTTTTAAGTTACATAGGTCCAACATGGTGATAGATCTCGAAAGATTGTAGGTGAAGTGTTGGATGAATCTATGAACAAGCTCTTTGAAGGTCTTGATGGGGGGGAGTTATATTGGTGAACCATTCCATTACTTGACCTTTGAGATTCCTTGGGAACAACCTCATGAGATAGGAGTCATCTTGGTGAAACTCAAAGCTCATAATATAGAATTGGTGCACATGGTCATGTGGATTCCCATTACCATCATACTTGTCATATTGGAGAATTTCCACCTTCCTAGGAAAATATTTCATGCTCACACTCTTGTCAAAAGGATTAGGACAAATTGAGTCAAGTGAGAATGAACTCTTAGGTGCCAATAGCTTTTCCATCATACTCTTCATTTGTCTGATCTCTTCTTCTTGAGATGGATTTTGCTTCTTAATCTTTCTATCCACATCAAAGTTGTAAGGAACTCTAGCACCCTTGTTGATTAAGCTCTCTAGGAACTTGTCTTTGTTTTTCTCTAGATATCTCTCCACATACTATTTGAAGAGTGGTTCCTATTGCATCTTCATGAAGTCTTGAGCATTGAGATCAAAACTTGAGCTACTACCTCCATGTTGGGAACCATGATGAGCATGTTGTGAGGGTTGTCTTGAGTTCCTAGGAGGTGTTTGTCTCCTTTAATGAGCATGTTGTGAAGTCCTTCTTCCTCTAGGACTAGGAGATCTTGAAGGGGTTCTTGAACTCCTTCTACTTCATGGGGTCCTAGAAGGAGTAGATGGTGGGGAGTTGTTTCCACTATTGACACCCCTATTTTTGAATTGGGCATTAAGTTGTTGGGCCAAAAGTCTATCTTGTTCTTCTTGAGAGGCTTTCCTTTCCAATTCTAACAAGGCTTGTCTCTCCACCTCTAGGATTCTAAACCTCTCTTCCTTTGCATCTTGTTCATCTAAAAAGGATTTCTTTTCATGCTCAATTATTTTAATCCTTTCACTTGTATACCTTGAATTTTTTTGGAGTGGTGAACTTGGTCTCAAATGTTTGAACAAGTCATTGGTATGCACTGCATTCACATGAGCATCACAAGGTTCATTGTCTTGGTCTTCATGTTGTGACCCTTCTTCTTGGTGGACTTGTCTTTTATACCTTTCACCCCTTTCATGTGTATCCAAATATCTGGTATTGATAATGTATACACCTAAAAATGGTCACCTAGACTATTAGCCCCTTTTACTAAATCATAAATTGCTTATTCTTGATCAAATCCTAGTTCTATCATTTATTCGATTATTTTCTATGGGCTAACCATCTTATCCTAAGTCTTTATTTATTAAAAGGAATATTTTCTCCCCTTTTAATAAATAAAAAGCCCCCACTTTTCCTCTTATCCTAAGTTGCACAAATAAAGCATTATTCTTATTTTATAAAAAGAGAAAAGCACTTTTTGTCTCATATGGACACAAAAGTCAACTCCTATTTTCTCATTGGAGGATATTTGTGCACATGGATTGCTCCTCTTTTAAGCTCCACCGTTGATTAAATATTTTGCCTCTTAATCTCCATGGCCCATTCCTTTTTCATTCCCTATAAAAGGAGAGCTCTCTTCCTCATTTGCACACACAATTTTTATGTTATTATTATGCTGCAGGTTTTCTAGGTCATCTTGGAGCTTTTGGAGACATTCTTGCATCTAGGGTTTGAAGATTTGGAGCATTGTTGGCATTCATCTTGGATCTTCATCAACACTCTATCTTCTTGTCTTCATTCTTGCATCATCATGGCTTTCTTGCTTCATAGTTAGATTTCATTTCTTGCATAGTAGTTTCATTTTCATGGCATTCTTAGTTTAGATTTCCTTTTATGCAATAGATTAACTTGCATTGTCATATAGATTTGCTTTGCATTGCATACATTTGGCTTCATTGGAGATATTGGCATTCTTGCCCTTGTCTTCATTGAATCTCCCATTGCATGGTTTACTAGCAAGGTTATAGGCTAAATAGCTCTAGCTGAGAGCATTCTTAAAAGCCCTTGCACTCCATGCCTAGGGAGCTATGGATCGATTTGTGAGGGCTCATTCTTGAGTTTTCTTGCATGTAATGATCCATAGAAGTGTGACACATTTATAGCACACATTTTTGGTGCCCACCGTGGGGCAGAGTAGATAGACTTTGTCCTTTAAATTCTGCATTTTTGTCATTTTTTGTCAATTTTTTGGCAAGTTTTTAGCGTAATTTTTATTCTCTGATTTTTTGTCTCAGAATATCGCACGATACTTCTCAGGTATATCGTGCGATACTTCTCAGGTATATCGCACGATATACCTTACTATACGCGTGCGATACTTAGCATCAGAGAAGAATTGCATAGCAGTATTGAGGTATATCGCCTGGTCGCGGGCGGAGTATCGCCTGGTGTTGGGAGAAATATCACGCAGTCTGATAAGTATCGCCTAGTGTCGGGTGAAGTATCGCGCAATACTGTGTCTGAACTTGGCAGTGAGCTATTTTTGAGCTATTTTATCTATCTTGCAAGTTTCAGGTTCTGATCTAACTTTTTGAATTTTTTTAAAATTTCGAGTGTTTTTCAAATCCGTGCCACTTTGGAAAATGGGTGCCCATTTTTTTTGAAATTTTGCAAATGGTATCAAAAGTTTAAGTGTGATATATCATTGGAAAGATCTTTCTGAGCCCAATCCAACCATGATGGTTTCATTTTCAGATTTTATCATTTGATCAATTATTTTTGCACATTATCTGATTTTTTTCATGTACTAATCATTGTTAGATTTTGGATTTTGATTCTCCTAACTCTTGTTGGTTTAACAAGTTGTGGTTGTAGGTGCTTCTTGCTTGAAATTTTCTAAAATCACATGTCAAAAAGGGTTACTAATGGTTTTTGTAGGGCTGCCCTAAGCATAAAAAAACCAAATCAAGTGCTTGTTTAATTTCTTTCTTTATTAAGTGCGGCATATACTAGTTGTTTCATTAGGCACTTAATACTTTGTGAAAGGAATCTTGGGGTGGTAGGAGAAGTATGCTCTTCACCTTTAGGTGAATCAGAAAATCTTGACCCATCTTGAGGTTTTGGAAGCAAAGGGGTAATTGGATCTTGTTTGGTGTGTTTGGGAAAAGTTTTTGAGATAGGGGAGTATGCTCTTCACCCTTGTGGTGAATCAAAAACTTTGAACCTCAAGAATTAATCCACTCTTTGTTTAGCTTAGGATCCTTTAGCGGGCCTGCTCTTGAGCAATCAAGAGGAACGACCCAAGTGGGGACAACCTTGTCATCATTTTCCTTGGTGGCAAGTGATTCCAACTCACTATAATCTCAAGGCTATCGAGGACACAAAACCTTGGTACACATAGTACTTATCTTCGCTTGATGTGAGTAACTTGTGGGATTGTGACCATGAGGAAAGCATTAAGCAAGAATGCTTAAGGTACTCTTGAGGCCGCGAGGTCCTAGTCCTTTATGAGGAGCAAGAGGGGTGCTATGAACGGAAACCCTTACTACAAACCATTAGATAGAGGCCACCCTATTTTAGCCGCTTAGCTTCTTGGTGTAAGGATTGATCCGAGTGGACTTACCTGGATCACCCCAAGATACTCACCATATGTGCTCCTTTGGTTGTGTTTTTGACACTTCCATGACAACGCCAATATCTCTTGTGGGCAACCACTTGGTGTGAGGCAAGGGAGCATCAAGTTGTGGGCCACGTTGCTAAGTAATGAGCCTTGTCCTTCTAGGTAGTAATTGCTTGAATTGTCTTCGATTGTGCTATACCAATGTAAACGTTCTCAACATTCAAACAAATGGTAGCATTCATAAGGTTCTCTATTTTGATATCACAAGTGCTTGTCTTGGCAAGGTTGCTTTTGCCCTTGTTTCAAGTGTTCTATGACATGTTTGATCCCATACTGTTTGCAAACCTATCTTTTATCTATTGCTACTACTTGTCAAACTGAGAAATCGCACTGTTCAATCTACAAATTTGGTCCAAGCACTTCAAAACTGAGTTTTTCACGTTCACTGGTCAAGAGTCATATGATATTGAAGTATCCTTGCATACCCTCAACCAAGAATTCTGAGTCATTTCTACTGTCCTGTCATTGCTACAATTCAGAGTTGCTAAACTTGCACTTTAACCTACTGTAGAGTGTCCTTTTCTGTTCTTACTTGAAACTGGTTTGTTACTTACATGCTTAGATTTGTTCTAGATTGAAACAAATGAGCTAAAACTATTGGATTTGAGCTTAACAAATGCTACTCTTGATCACTTGTCGCATCACGGTTACCTCTCTAGCTACTTGCTTATTGAGCTTCTTGCTCGCTGCTTGGCTTTAGTCAATTGATTGTTGTAAGTGCTTGAGCACTTTTGACGAGCAATCTCTCTATTGTTCTACTTTGACAAGTGATCTTTATTAGCTTTACTTATCTCAAATCTAAGAAAATTTGTCTCATTCTATTAGTCAACCAACATCTCTTTTCATGCCGGTTACAACTTGGTCTCAATTTGAGCAGGAGAGTCATCCTCCGTTCAATTATACACAATTACCTTCTCCAACTAGACGTTCAAAAGCACCCATTAGCAACAATAGTTCTAGTTCTGACCAATCTGAGAATTCTAAGGCTACACCGTGGTATAAAGGAGGTTTCCTCTTTTCCGCATTCAAGACCCCCAAAAACACAGACACTGTCTCACTCACTTTGACTGAACAAGAAAAGTTTCAACTCTTGCAAGAACACTTTGAGCGTAAGGATAATCAAGCGCGCTTAGACAAAGAACACAATCAACAAAGGATGGATGCTACTAGGTGCATGGCTTATAGAGGGACATTTCATGAGCAACCTGAGACTAGTAATCATGAGCATAGACCTCTTTTTAACAATGGCAACAATGACAACAACATGCCACCAAGATCTCCTCCAAGGCCAACTTTTGCTATGCCTTCTTCACCACCTAGACCTCCTCCCTCTCAACATGAGGCAAAGGAAGATGATGAGATTTCTAGTGAGGATCTTATGAGATTTGAACAAGATGTGGTCTCCCAACGAATGATGCATAAGCTTTTAGAGCGTAATGGCGATCAATATTTTCAATATATGACTTCTAGAGGATACAAGCTTCCTCCTGGCTATGATGTTAGACAAATTGTCCAACAAAGAGTACCAACTGAATTGGAATTCCTTCAGGAAGAATTGCGTCAGACAAATCAACGCCTTACCCAAATGGCAATAGAAAGAGAGCCTCCAAAGGTCTCTTTTGTAGAATCAATTTGTGCTCTTCCTTTTGATAAAAATCTATACATGGTCCCATTTCCTAGGGATATTGAGGTTCCCAAATATGACAAGTATGATGGAAATGGTGATCCCCATGATCATGTATGTCACTTTTATGCTCTTAGTATGGAATTTCTTCATGAAGACACATATCTTCTACGATTATTCCCTCAAAGCTTAAGAGGACAAGCTTTAGAATGGTTTGCAAAGTTGACACCTCCTTTGAAGACTTTTGATGAGTTAGCTATGCGCTTCACACAACACTATTCATACAACATCCAACAACCTGTCACCGTGATAGATCTTGGTAATCTAAGACAAAATCAAGGTGAGCCATTTGCAACTTACTTACAACGTTGGAGGTCATTGTATTCTCGATATCCTCGTCAGCTACCCGAGAGAGAAAAGATTGACATTTTTGTCAACACTCTGGTGCCTGAGCTATATTATGATCTAAGGAAACAACTATTCCCTTCTTTCAATGACATGGTTGAAAGTGCATATCGAATTGAGGACATAGCTATAAGAAAAGGGGATATTGTTATTAATAAAGATGTTAAAGGCAATGGCAAAGACAAGAACAAACCTTGGAATAAGAACAAGTATGTTGTTAATGATGGGGTTGTTGACGCTCCTAAAGTTAAAGAGCCTGCTTTCAATCTCTCCAATGCTATCTATGCAACAAAACAACAAGAAGCTGCCAACACTCGCAGTGCTCCTAAACCTCAGTATGCAGATAAGCCTAAGAAGTCATTTCGAAAGTGAGTCTATACCAAATTGGCAGAACCTTATGATGTGATCCTTAAGACTTTGGTTGATAATGGATATCTTACACTTCCTGATAAACCTGGTAACTGGGATCCACTAGATAAGCCTGATTGGTGGCGAGAGGATTCTTATTGTCATTATCACAGAAACAAGGGACATCCGACAGACAATTGTTTTAGGCTTAAGGATGATATTCAGGATCTTATTGAGAATGGCACAATCTCCACTGATGGCTTAACTAAAAATTCTGATCACACAGCTTTCAAAGATCCTCTACCTAAGCATGATAAGGGGGAAACCTCTCAAGCACATAAGAAGAATCATGATGCTAAGATCAATTACACGTATCCTTCTAATACACCTGTGATCAACATGGTAGAGCCCGTTGAGAGTGTTCTTATGGTAAGATCTCAAGATGATAATAAAGCCAATCATGGTAAGCCAAAATTGGTCTTGCAAACACGTGGTAGTTCATCTTCCCGAAGTGAGACACTGAATGCTGTTACTAGGGGGCAAGCCAAGATTATCCTTAAAACTGCGCAAGATCCCAAGCAGGCTTTGCCTTCCAAACAAGCGGCTCCTTCAGCCACCCCTAGCTATGATCTTGTCCAACATTTGCAAAAGATGCCAGCCCAAATATCCATTTTTGAGTTGCTTCGATTATCCTCTTCACATAGAGAGATTCTTGATGAGGCTCTACGTACAACACGTGTTCCCAATGACATTGATCCAGATCAATTTCAGGCTATGGTCAACCACATTTCATCTCCGCTATCTCTCTCCTTTTCTGTAGAAGATGACATATCTATTGCTCACCCACATAATCTAGCTTTACACATTGAAGTTCTAGTCTACAATACCCGAGTCCGCCGAGTCCTGATAGATAATGGTGCAGGGTTAAATATTGTTTCTTTCAATGTCATACAACAATTGGGTTTGTCAGAATTGGCTGTGGATTCCAAGAAGAAGATTACTATAAAAGCTTATGATGAAGTGGAAAGATCTTCCAAAGGTCTTGTCACGCTGCCTGTCCAAGTGGGCCCTATCATGAAAGATATTAGCTTCCAAGTATTGGACATCCCACTCACATATAACATTCTTTTGGGTCATCCTTGGATCCATGACATGTAGGCTATTCCTTCCACTTATCATCAGTGCGTCAAATTTCCATACAATGGCACTGAGGTTGTGATTCTTGGAGACCATACTATTGCTATCAATGCTCTTGCTGCTACTGAAAAATTTGTTTGTCATAATGAACCTTTTGTTGATCCTAGTACATCTCTAGCTGCTACTGAGAAATCACTTAAGATGATGAGCCTTGGTATGGGTGAATATAAACTGGGTTCTTTTGCTTCTATACCTGTTTCGCCTAGGTCATATGGGAAACCTTCTGATACAATGAAGCCTTCCACTTCTGCTATGGTGATCTTTGATACTTTCATTACTTCATCCATTCCTTTAGAAGAAGAAAGAGAAGAACAAGCTATTCAAGAATGGATCTATAGAGAAGATTCCAGAAATACTCCCATGCTCAGTAATTTAGACACAAATACAGATGAGTCACCAATACACACTATGGCTCAAATGGGAGATGACCTTCCCTCTACTTCACTTCTTTGGGGAGAAAAATGTATGCCTACTGATGATATTGCTGAGTCTTCTATGTCTAGAACCTATGTTCCTAAAGAATCATTGCACTATGATAGACAATGTCACAACATTGCACGACTGCTACAAAGAGGTGATCTCTCACATAATGACATGAGTATCTCTACTTCTCGGCATCTTAAGCCTCTTCCAGAAGATCCTCCCATGATAGATATGGATGTTGATGTGGTTCATACCTCTTGTAACCCACCTGACATAGTTGATGAGTCTCGTGTAGGGTCTGATGAGTTTTTTCCCTGTATTGCCTTACTAGACTATGTTGGTCCTTCTATGACAACTCTAGATCTAGCTACTTTTGGAGCCTACCCTATAGGCTCAACCTCTCTTGTCACCAGAGATGACATCCCTCACATAAATGCTATTGAACCAGTCACTCCATTTCATCTCGCATCAACACCTGTTACTTCTTCCACCAGTGAACTAGCAACAAAAAAGATTGAATCAGAAATCAAGCATCATAGTCATCAAGTCAAAAGAAAAGAGCAATGGTCGGATGGCGAAAACCACATTGTGGCAGTATCCAAACCTAAGAAAAGTAAGGATAAAAATTTTCTCAAAAATAATGACTCCAAAATAAAAGATGAGAAGCTGATTCTCTACAAACAAATGGTGCATTACTTCAAGCATGATCTCATAACTGTTATACTTCAGCCCATTCCTAAAGCTGAGAAAAGAGTTGCTAATGCCTTGGTTACTTCAACATCCATCTTACAAATGAAAAAGCATAAATTTCACTTCAAGTTCCTGGTGGATGAATTACTCTATCCTGTTCACAAATCTTCCAATCCTACCATCTTTTCATGTCTTCCACCTCATATTCTCCCTGAAAATCCACCATGCCATTCTTTCCACCATCCCTTACACTTTGCCTTTGTCTCTGGTGGCTTGTATAGTAAGGGTCTAGATGGAACTCTCCTTAGGTGTCTAGAAATAGAGGAGTCAGAAAAAGTACTAGCTGAAATCCACGATGGCATATGTGGATCACATTCTAATGATCCTCCACTAACTCAGACATTGCTTAGGGCAGGTTATTATTGGTCGAACTGGTTGAGACCTCCTATCATCACATCTGTAGCATTTGGGCCTGGGGCCTATCAGTTCTCTACATCAAAGGAAGCAGATCTTTAATGCCCGTTCCTGTCTGGGGCATTCCTTGTATATACTTTATGATCCTGAAAAAAATTCCAAAAAAAATCATATATGATGCTGAAAAAAACCTAAAAAGCATATAAAGTACTGAAAAAATGAGCATCCTAGTGAAAACCTAGCAATAGGCGCTTTGATGTCTCACCAAAAAAATCAAAAAATTCAAAAAATTTAAAAAAAAAAAAATAGAAAAAGTGCCTTGGTGAAAACCTGGAAACAGGCGCCTTGGTAGCAAAAATACAAAAAAATTATAAAAAAGTCCTTAAAAAATCTATCAAGTGGTGAAAACCTGGAAACAGGCGCTGCTTGAGACCCTCTGCACCTATGTCTATCAGTCTTGCGTGGCGCTCTTTCACTCCACTTCTCGCTTTGCCTCTCCTAGCCTGGAATTGATTCTTGTCTTAGTCTAGAGGGCATATGTTGCTTTAAGCTTATCTTGGGTCTCTTTGTGCGTCTGGGTTTCTTGGGCAACTTGGTTCCAATGGTGTTTTTCAACACCACCCCAATGGTGTTTTTCAACACTACCCTTGCATCGAGTGTTTCTCAACACTTATCAGATGTCCTACCTGTAATCTAGTATGATGCGATATTTCTCATTTGTAGATGCAATACTCAAAGTTTGACTCTATGACCTACACACACGCACTTGACTTGCTAAGATTTGTTTGAATTTATTTCTTTGCATGCTATCTATCATGATTTCTTTGCTGAGTGGTCTCTCCCTGAGAAGTTTTCGATGATGCATAGCTAGAAGACTGAGGGTATGAGAACATGTTTTATTGCTTTTTCTGCTTGTGGTTATATTTTGTTGATCCTAACTGTCATGAGCATTTATGCTTGTCTTACTTGACACTGTGGATTGAGAGGGTATTATCCTTGACTATTTTTGTGCAAGTGCATACTTGTAGCCATCTTGACTTTCCTTGTGTCTCGATGCGAGTATAATCTTGCTATATTAAACTTAGGTAATCTCACTGTGCTAGTCATCTTGACCTACATGTCTTTGATGCCTAGGTGAGATTTCCACATTCCTATCTGATAAAGATCATATTCATATTCACATAGTTATGCTAGTGTGTATTGTATGATCTTGCGACGCTACCAATAATGCTCAATGATGAATATTAGATGTCTATTGGCTTTGTAACCTTGCAAGTAAACCACTTTTCATGTAGCTTGCATTCTTAAGTTCATATTAGTTTAGTTTTGCATCTTGCATATGGAGAGAGCTCTCCTTTCATTTTTCATGGACTTGTTAATCAGCTGCGCTCACCTTTTGCTTCTTCCCGATCATGTCTTTCACTTTCTTGTCTTTCATCTGACATCATTTTCTCTTCATTTCGGGATCCAAACCGAAATCCACATTCACCTTGACCCTTTCTCCTTTTTCTGCACAGTTGGCTGACCTTTTGAGGCCTGATCCTTTGATCTTCGCTGGGGCATCATAACCTCTTCATCCCCATCTCTTTCAACCTTCTAGTCTTTCATTCAAATCCCAAGTTCCAATTCCCCCCTCTATGGCATTTACGGGTTGAGGGACCGATAGGTTCGTGCCCCGTGTCCCATGTGTGGGGCATCCCTTCATTAGTTGATGGTTATTCTATTATCTTTCATCTTTGATTATGATTTCTAGTGATTTGATCATGTTGCTCTTGCTTCTGCATTCCCTCTACTTGATTTCGCTTTCGATCCCGAGGGGGCAGACACATCATATCTTATTAGCTATCTCTTTCCTAAGTGTTCAGTACTGTCGCTACCAGGCTGACCATGTAGGATTTTCTATCTCTCTGTACTTCATTCTTTGGAGTCAGATCACTATCTTCTTGCCTTCTTGGCTACTTTCTTTCCTTCTTGGCTATTTTATTCTTTGACTGCATGTGATCCCAAATCGATCTCACATCTGTCAAAATTGCTATTGCTTTCTTTCTTGGTTGTCTACTTGCCTTCTTGGCTGATCTATTCTTTGACTACATGTGTTCCCAGATCGATCACACATTAGTCAAAGAGGGGCAAAATGTATACACCTAAAAATGGTCACCTAGACTATTAGCCCCTTTTACTAAATCATAAATTGCTTATTCTTGATCAAATCCTAGTTCTATCATTTATTCGATTATTTTCTATGGGCTAACCATCTTATCCTAAGTCTTTATTTATTAAAAGGAATATTTCCTCCCCTTTTAATAAATAAAAAGCCCCCACTTTTCCTCTTATCCTAAGTTGCACAAATAAAGCATTATTCTTATTTTATAAAAAGAGAAAAGCACTTTTTGTCTCATATGGACACAAAAGTCAACTCCTATTTTCTCATTGGAGGATATTTGTGCACATGGATTGCTCCTCTTTTAAAATCCACCGTTGATTAAATCTTTTGCCTCTTAATCTCCATGGCCCATTCCTTTTTCATTCCCTATAAAAGGAGAGCTCTCTTCCTCATTTGCACACACAATTTTTATGTTATTATTATGCTGCAGGTTTTCTAGGTCATCTTGGAGCTTTTGGAGACATTCTTGCATCTAGGGTTTGAAGATTTGGAGCATTGTTGGCATTCATCTTGGATCTTCATCAACACTCTATCTTCTTGTCTTCATTCTTGCATCATCATGGCTTTCTTGCTTCATAGTTAGATTTCATTTCTTGCATAGTAGTTTCATTTTCATGGCATTCTTAGTTTAGATTTCCTTTTATGCAATAGATTAACTTGCATTGTCATATAGATTTTCTTTGCATTGCATACATTTGGCTTCATTGGAGATATTGGCATTCTTGCCCTTGTCTTCATTGAATCTCCCATTGCATGGTTTACTAGCAAGGTTATAGGCTAAATAGCTCTAGCTGAGAGCATTCTTAAAAGCCCTTGCACTCCATGCCTAGGGAGCTATGGATCGATTTGTGAGGGCTCATTCTTGAGTTTTCTTGCATGTAATGATCCATAGAAGTGTGACACATTTATAGCACACAGATAAGGGGTGAGTCTGGTTGATTTTCATGAGAGGAATCACCAAATAGAATGTTGTCTCTATGTCTCTCAAATATGTCATCAAGATTTTTATCCATTGCTTCCCTCTCCCATCGAGTCATGGTGTAACGCATATCCATATCTGATTGAGAAGGTGCTAAGGATGTGCTCAACTCACTAGGATTTCTCTTGGAATCAAACCAAGCTTCAGACTTGATCCTAGGTGATTGGTCAAACATAGACTCTTTTCCTTTACATTTTTGGCGAGTTTGAAGAGGGGGTAATTGGTTAAAGACTATCTGAGGTCATTTCCCTTGATTCACTTGATACCTTGTTGTAACCAACATGAAAGGAAAAGGTACTAGGTGAAAAGATGACCTTAAGAAATGTTGGTACCAAACTAAGATAGTAAAAGCATTCAATTATCCAAAAGAGAGATGGTAAGATAGAAAATTTGCAAAAGCTATAAACCAACACTACCACAGAGGTACCCAATCAACGGATAAGTATCCTAACACATATGGATCAAGAGGATGATTTACTCAAGATATATTTGATTGAATTTGATTTTATATGGAAGTGAATTGGACAAAAGATTACTAAGACTCTCCAAGTGTGTTATCAAAGAATCCAAAGGTTGGTCTTTTCAACAAGGATGATTTCTAACATTTCGATTCCAAGCAAGGTCACTTGTAAAATCAAAGATTACTAATCAAAGGGTCAAAACACAAGAATCCCAAGTGCAAATAGGCTTCCAATAATAGGAAAAATAACTTGATCTGACCAAGATTAACCAAAGGAGACTAGAAATAGGATCAAACCGCTAGACAACAAATTGATTCTGTGTAATAATTCGTAGGGTAGAAAGATGATATAACTTGACCAGATGATATTTCACAAAAAGTAGTACGATAGAGTCCAGGCAGTTGGTATGATAGAGTGTATAGTATGCAGGTGACATAAAAGTAGCAACAAAATATCATGCAATAATACTCAAGTAGGTGTGCGATGATTGTTCAGTATCGCACGACTCTTGACTAGTGAATGTGAAAAATCTAGTTTTGAAGGTAATTTGGTTGAAGTTTTAGGTTGACAAGTTCAATTTCTCAATTTCAAATGCGGTAATAGTAGAAAATAGACAGGTTTGCAAATAGTAAGTGATCAAACATGTCATCAAACACTTGAACAAGGATAAAAGCAACCTTTTCAAGACATGCACTTGGGATATCAAAATAGAAAAATCCTATGAGCACTACCTTGATGTATAATGTTCAAGAACATTTACATGGGTAGATCACAATGAATACAATTCAAGCACTTGCTAGCCTAGAAAGACAAAGGCTCAATACTCAACAACTTGGCCTGCACTTGATGTCCCATTGCCTCAAACAAAGTGGTTGCCCACAATAGATATTGTCTTTTTCATGGAAGTGCCAATGGCACAACCAAAGGAACACAGATGGTGAGTAAAATCTTGGGGTGATCCAGGTTAGTCCACTAGGATCGATTCTTGCACCAAGATGTTGAGCGAAAAAATTGAGTAGCTTCTATCTAAGGTTTGTAATAAGGGCTTCCATTTGCAATACCCCTCTTGCTCCCTAAAGGGACTCCTTACCTTGTGGCAAGTAATGGACCTCGTGGCCACAAGAGTACCTTAAGTATTCTTGCTTAGTATTTTCCTCATGGTCACAATCCCACAACTACTCACACTAAGTGAAGACAAGTACTACATCTACCAAAGTTTTGTGTCCTTGATAGCCTTGAGTTTATAGTGGGTTGGAATAGCTGGGTATTAGCTTGTCCCCACTTGGTTCGTTCCTCTTGATTTATCAAGAGAAGGCCCACTAAAGGATCCTAAACTAAAAAAGAAGTGGATCAACCTTTGAGGGTCGGGATTTTTGGTTCACCACAAGGGTAAAGAGCATACTCTCCTACCTCAAAAATCTCTCCCAAACACACCAAGCAATGTTCAATTAACCCTCTCACTTTTGAAATCTAAAAATTGGTCAAGATTTCTGGTTCACCACGAGGGTGAAGAGCATACTCTCCTACCACCAAAAGACTCTAATAACAAGATATTAAGTGCCTAATAAAAAATGAACTAGTATATGCTACACTTAAAAATGAAAGCAAAGAACAAGCACTTGATTATTTTTATGCTTTGAGCAACCCTGCAAGAAATATTAGTAGCCCTTGTGCATTTAAAGCTTTGACATGCATTCTTTTTAGAAAATAATGCAAGAAATTAGGGCACACCTAAAAACACAACTTGTTAGGCCCATAAAAGTTAGTACAACAAATCTCAAGTAAAATCTACAAATGAATCTCTATACTAACATAGCAAGTCAAAACCAGCAAGCAAACAAATCCAAATCTTCCAAAGAAAGCACCAAAATTGGTCACTGCCAGGCCTGGGTGATAGATCTATCAGAAAAAGTTTTGCATGATACTTTTTAGTATAAGAGTGTGATATTTCTTTTCTGGACAATACTTCACACTGTATCCAGGTGACAAACTTCTTTATGACTGTGGGATAGAGTCCTGTATGGTCACGTGATACTTTTACTGGAAAAGTATCACACGAGTATGTAAAGAACTATCATACGATATTGGAAGACTATCATACAATACTCTACCATAAAAATAGAAAAAAAATAGCCGAAACAACAAGCTAATAGTGAGGAAAAAATATGTGGAAATGCAAGGAAATAAAGGCAAAATAGAACTGTGGGCGCCAAAAATGTACACTCAAAATGTGCATTTCTCTAAGTCATTACTTCCAAGGGCATCCATGGATTGGAAACCTTGAGAAAGTGACCTAGAGCTCCCTAGGCATGGAGTGCAAGGGTGTTTAGAGGGCTCTCAACTAGAGCTATTAAGCATGCAACCTTGCTAGTAAACTATGCAATGGGAGATTCAAAGAGACAAGGGAAAGAATGCCAATATCTTCACGAATCACAAATGAAAGATATAATGCAAACTATGCTAAAATGAAAATGCAAGAATGCAACTAAGCTATGAAAATGAAAGTATTACAAGCCTTTACTAATTAAGCTATGTGAATCAAGCTAGAACATGAAAAGAAACTAAACTAAAATGCCATGGAAACTAAGCTATAATGAAAGAATGAAGACTATAATGCAACAAGCTCTCCAAAGCTCCAAAGTCACCAAGAAAACCTACAGAACAACATTAGCATCAAGAGTGGGATCCTAGAATGAGAAAAGACCTCTCCTTTTAAAGATAAAAGGACCATGGAGATTAAGAGGCAAAAGATTTGATCAAGGGTGGAGTTTGAAAGTGATATCAATCCTTGTGCACAAATCTCCTCCAATGAGAAAGAAGTGTTGACTTTTGTGCCCCATGTGAGACAAAAAGACCTTTTCTTCTTTTTATAAAATAGGAACAATGCTTTATTTGTGCAACTTAGGATAAGAGGTAAGTTGGGGCTTTTTATTTAATAAAAGGGGAGGAAATTCCTTTTAATTAAATAAAGACTTAGGATAAAATGGTTAATCCATAGAATATAATCAAATAAATGATAGAATTAGGATTTGATCAAGGAAATTGATTTAAATTGAAAATATTACAAAACATTGATTTAGGAAATTGATAAATTGAAGAATGGGGCCCAAAGTCTAGGTGACCATTTTAGGGTGCATACACCAACTAATCTGGTAAGGATTAGGATGCTTCCTTCTTTCCAAATTTAGTTTACTAACCATTTCATCTGAAACAAAGTTCTCAGAACTTTCGCCATCAACTATGACATTACAAACCTTATTCTTGCACTTACATCTGGTTCTGAACAAATTCCTTCTTTGCACTGGTTCAAGAACACATGCAACCAATCTCCTAGTGACAAGACATTCACCTTTCTTAGGAACATTCTCAATGTCTTCTTCGGTAGCTAATGCAACTCTTTTCTTAGGAGACTACCAACTTCTATGACCAGCTTCACCATAGTTATAACAAGTGCCAGTGAACTCATTCTTCCACTTTCCCCTCTGTCTAGCATTCTTAGTAACTTGACCACTGCTAGATCCCCCATTAGGCTTAGGATTTTATGTCACATTACTCTTAGCAACTGTCTCACCAATTTTACCACCTCGGTTCCTATTGTTTTGTTTTCCTTCATACTTCCTATTCAGCTTCTCTTCAATCTTCAATGCCATCTGATAAGCATCACCAATTGTTGTCATCCTCACAGTAAGTAACTCTTCTTGAATACTAGGTCTCAAACCATAGACATACCTAGCAACCTTTTCTTTATCAACTTCAAAATGACCAGTCCTAATCAAGATTCTATAAAACTCCTCAGTATACTCCTGTACCAATTTGTTAGTCTGCTTAAAAGCTTGCATCTTCTTAAACATGTCCAATTCATAATCCACCAGAATGAATTGCTTCTTCAACTTGTCAACCATTTGGTTCCACTTAGTGATCTTTTATTTTCCTCTTCTACCTCTTTCCAACTGAACTTCTCTCCACCAGATATTTGCACGACCCTTCAACTTAGTCTTTGCAAATCTAACCCTATCAGGATCTTCTATTTCTTCATACTCAAAGTATTCATCAACCTCATTGATACAATCAATCAATTCTTTTGGCCTAAGGCTTCTAACAAATGAAGAAACTTTAATCTTAGGTCTCTTCCCAATCTTAGACATAGCTTTCAGAATTTGATTCTCCTCAAAATCTCTAGCTTCTTCTATAGCTTCTTCAAAATGATCTTCCTCACATTCATCATCACTATCCTCTTTCAAGGTAGGCTTATTCTTTCTCAATTCCTCTTGTAGGTCTTTCCCTTGTCTCTACAAAGCCCTAAAATCATCAATATTGAATTCTCCAGTACCTTCCTCTTCTTCAGAGATCTCATGATTTCTCCTCGGAGGCATCTTCAAATCAAGATCTAGATACACAAGATCCACTCAGCTCCAATAGGAACAGACTTCACTCAAATAGAAACAAACCTCGCTCTGATACCACCTAATGCAATTAAGGTGGGTGGATCCAATTAAGGGTTGATTGACCTTACATCCAAACCAACATGCAGTGGAAATATTGATGCAGGAGCATCCTGGGTGTAAGAGCAATCTTGCATCACCCAAAAATATTTCTATTTTTGTATTCAATAAGGGCTATTTTGTGCAGAGCTGCTATTTATGGAAAGTTACTATTTTTGGTAATTTTTGTATGTGCTCAGAATGATCTGATTTCTTTTTTGGAGGTTGATTTTGGTCATATAAGTCTGCCAGTAAAGTTTCATTGCCAGATCAAATGTATATTGGAAGATATTGAAGATTTTTGGTGTCAGAAGAGATGGTGACAAAGTTGAAGCTCAAGAGACAGAAACACCCACATCCATATCAGATTGCCTGGGTGCAGGATGACCACAAGGTCATGGTCAGTGAACAGTGCCTGGTAAAGTTCAAGATCAGCAGGTACCAAGATGAGGTACTATGTGATATCATCTCTATGGATGCATGTCATATGTTGTTAGGTAGACCGTGGCAGTTTGACAGATGTGCTGTACATGATGGTCATGCGAATACCTATTCCCTGACAAAGGATGGAGTGCGACATAAGCTAAAACCATTGAAGGAGACTGAAGAAAAGGTATGTGGTAATGCAAGGATAACTTTTGTTGATGGAAGAAATTTCCTAGATGGTATGAGGCATGAGCATGTATATTTTGCTTTAATTCCAAAAGCTGGTAAAGAGAAAGTAGAAGATGTTCCTGTAGAAGTTGCAGATTTGTTGAATGAGTTTCAGGATATTGTATCTGATAACATGCCTAATGGATTACCACCAGTCAGGAAGATCAGTCATTAGATGGACTTGATCCCAGGAGTGAGTTTACCGAATAAGGTAGCGCACAGAATGACACCTGCAGAAAGTGAGGAGTTGAACAGACAAGTACATGAGTTGTTACAGAAAGGATTGATTCGAGAGAGTCTCAGTCCCTGTGCTGTACCCACGGTATTAGCACCAAAGAAGAATGGAGAGTGGAGGATGTGTACAGATTCCAGAGCAATAAACAAGATCACAATCAAGTACAGGTTTCCATTGCCACGAATGGATGATATTATGGACTGTTTGAGTGGAGCTGTGTATTTCTCAAAGATAGATCTGAAGAGTGGATATCATCAGATTTGGATCAGAGAAGGAGATGAATGGAAGACTGCCTTCAAGACAAAGGAAGGACTGTATGAGTGGTTAGTCATGCCTTTTGGGCTAACCAATGCACCGAGCACTTTCATGCGGCTCATGAACGAGGTTCTGAAAGAATTTCTGGGTAAGTTTGTCATTGTTTACCTAGATGATATTTTGATTTTTAGCAAGACATTGGAGGAACATATGATGCATATTCGTATGGTGTTTGAGAAGTTGAGAGATGAGAAATTATTGATTAATTTGAAGAAGTGCAGTTTTGTGAAGAAAGAGTTAGTGTATTTGGGATTTGTAGTTTCAGCAGAAGGTCTAAAAATAGACCTAGAGAAGGTGCAGGCTATCCTTGAATGGCCTACTCCAAGGAGTGCTACTGAGGTAAGATCTTTTCATGGTCTAGCTAGTTTTTACAGAAAGTTTATCAAAAATTTTAGCAGTATTTGTGGACCCTTGACTGAAACAATGAGAGGGGATAGAAAAGAGTTTAAGTGGACTAATGGGGCAGAAAAGAGTTTTCAATTGTTGAAATAAAAAGTTATAGAACAACCTGTTTTAGCACTTCCAGATTTTAATAAGGTGTTTCAAGTAGATTGTGATGCTAGTGGTACTACAATAGGAGCTGTTATGAGCCAAGAAGGTAAACCTGTTGCTTATTTCAGTGAGAATTTAAATGATGCCAAGAGAAAATATTTTGTTTATGATCAGGAATTTTATGCTATAGTTCAGGCATTAAAGAAGTGGAGACATTATCTGCTTCCTAAGGAGTTTGTTTTGTATACTGATCATCAAGCTTTGCAATATTTGAATAGTCAAGGAAAGTTGAATCAGAGGCATTTGAAATGGGTTGAGTTTTTGCAGAGTTATACATTTGTTTTGAAACACAGGAGTGGAAAGTCTAATAGGGTTGCAGATGCTCTTAGCAGAAGGCAACTATTGCTGACAGAAATGCAGATTGAAGTGGTTGGGTTCAAGGAACTCAAGAATTTGTATCCAGAGGATCCTGATTTTGGTGAAGCTTGGAAAGCTTGTACAGAACCTGTTACTCTAGACAGGATGAAATGGTTGGATTTCATCATCCAGGATGATATGCTATTCAGAGGGAGTCAGTTGTGCATTCCACGAAGTTCTATGAGGGAGAATCTCATCAAGGAGAAGCATAGTGGAGGATTGGCTGGACATTTTGGTCATGATAAAACCCTTGGTTTGGTTAGTGAGAATTATTATTGGCCACAATTGCAGCAAGATGTGAAGAAGTTTGTACAGAGTTGCCAAGTATGTCAGATGGCGAAGGGAGTGAAGCAGAATACAGGGTTGTATCAGCCATTACCTGTACCAGAGAAGCCTTGGGAGGATATCAGCATGGACTTTGTTCTTGGTTTACCGAGGACACAGCGGGGAAACGATTCAATTTTTGTGGTAGTTGATAGATTTTTAAAGATGGCACATTTCACTCCCTGCAAGAAGACTAATGATGCTGTTCATGTAGCAGAATTGTTTTTCAGAGAAGTAGTGAGACTTCATGGTTTGCCAAAGACCATAGTTTCAGATCAGGACACTAAGTTTGTTGGATATTTTTGGCGTACATTGTGGAAGAAGTTAAAGACAGATTTGAAGTTCAGTTCATCACATCATCCACAGACTGATGGACAGACAGAGGTGGTGAATAGGAGTTTGGGAAATTTGCTGAGATGTTTGGTTGGAGATAAGCCAACAGGATGGGATTTGATTTTACCACAGGCAGAATTTGCATACAATAATTCTGTCAACAGGAGCACTGGTAAATCACCATTCCAGATTGTATATGGAAGTAGTCCAAGAAATGCATTTGAATTGAGGAAGATAGATAAAGGAGAAATAAGTAGTGCTGAAGCTGAAGATTTTGCAGAACACTTGAAGAACATCCATGAAGAGGTGAGGAAGCATATTACCAAGATGAACGCACAGTATAAGGCTAAGGTAGATGAGAAAAGGAGGTATAAGGAATTTCAGGTTGGTGATGAAGTCATGGTTCATTTGCGGAAGGAGCGGTTTCCAGTTGGTACATATAACAAGCTGAAAATGAAGAAGTTTGGACCATGTAGGATATTGAAGAAACATGATTCAGGAAATGCATATGAGGTAGAATTGCCTACTGAGCTAAATATTTCACCAGTGTTTAACATTTTAGATCTGACAGAGTATCATGAAGGAGGTGTTGAAGATGAGATCACAGCAGCACAGTGGAGTATTCCAGCAACTAGTTTAGACACTAAGGAGATTGAAGATATACTGGACAGTCGTGTTGGCAGAAGCACAAGGAACAAGACATATGAAGAATATCTGGTCAAGTGGAAAGGATGACCTATTGAAGATTCATCATGGTTGACAAAGGAGGAGGTTAGCCGTCTTGGTTTTCCTCTGCACACCTGAGTCGTGACAGGGTCACTTCTCAAATTACCCTGGGTGTCTGATGCAGGAGCATCCTGGGTGTAAGAGCAATCTTGCATCACCCAAAAATATTTCTATTTTTGTATTCAATAAGGGCTATTTTGTGCAGAGCTGCTATTTATGGAAAGTTACTATTTTTGGTAATTTTTGTATGTGCTCAGAATGATCTGATTTCTTTTTTGGAGGTTGATTTTGGTCATATAAGTCTGCCAGTTAAGTTTCATTGCCAGATCAAGTGTATATTGGAAGATATTGAAGATTTTCGGTATTAGCAGCAGGGTACAGAAACTTTGAACTCAGTTTTGAAGGCTTTAGAGGCCCCGGATGAGGTCAAAAATTTGGGTGATGAGCGCTTGCGCTAGTTAGGCCTGTAGAGCGCTTCGTGGTGTTTCCGAAATGGGGTTATAATAGCCGATCGGGTCAACTGGTGATGACTTATGGTCTTCGAAAGTTGGGCCACCCGAAATGGCGAAAAATAATTTTCTTCAAAATTTCTATTTGGGTTTCAAAGGTTATCTTGAGCCGACTATGATGTAATAAAATGTAAAATAAAATAATTCTAATTTTGGTCGGCCTTATTGGCTAAAATTCTGGAACCTTCCCAGGCGGTGGAAAATTGCCTATATAAGGTAGGCTGTATTATTGTCTTAGGCAGTTCGGAATAATTCTGGGTAGTAGATCTGGGTATTGATTCGAGGCTTTTTCCTACAGAATATTGTAAGGGAATGCCCATGTGGCTTTGCATATTGTAATTCTGAAAGTTTGTAATTCCACATTTGTGGAGATAATAAGAAGCCAATTTTCTATTCTTGCATATTACTGTTGTTGTTTCTCTATTTCTGTTATGTGTTTGTGGTATTAAGGGGAGCACCCTTCATCAAATATACAATACAAACAACATATATGATATGAAACATAAGTCTATATTCATGAAAACACCGATTACATGTAATGTGCTAGGCTATAAAGCCTTCTTGGTTACGGCCAATTACAATGCAAATAATAGTCTACAAGATCTCGCAAGATCCAAATCTTTTCC
The DNA here is from genome assembly GCA_027943335.1 of Chamaecyparis obtusa. Taxonomy (NCBI): domain Eukaryota; kingdom Viridiplantae; phylum Streptophyta; class Pinopsida; order Cupressales; family Cupressaceae; genus Chamaecyparis; species Chamaecyparis obtusa. Next base: position 15,126,764 of record BSBK01000529.1, read on the forward strand.
CCAACATCAACATCCAGCTAGTCCAGGTCTGCAACAGGTAGCACACTGGTAGGCACCTAGGAAAGATCTGAACTTGTACTCAAACTTCCAAGCAATCTTCCTGCTCCTAAGCTCATAGGCTACTAACCTTCCTTCTAATAAATCTGATGCCCTAAAAAACTACCCAAGTATTCTATAAATACTGATTCCCAGCCACAAGTCAGCTAATGAAACAATAAATCTTTACAAATAAATATTAAATGCTAAAATATCAGTCGGCTCTCACATAGCCTCACAAAATAAATAAACTCTCAAAGATGGCCCCAAATGGTCATCAGTCTGCATAAAAGAATGCAACATGCCAGTTCTAGGTCCCCACACATCTAACGGTCAATCCATAACACAAGGAGTGTGACCCAAATTAAATGCACCAATCGGCCAAGCTGATCTGTCCAACCAATCCAGTCGGTAAGCAAGAACACTAAGCAACAGAAGAAATAATTGAGCACCACTCAACTGACCATGCCAGGCATGACTGAGGAACATAGTTATCACCAAGTGCCAGTGAACTGACACCTTTAGTCACCAAGCATTCTTTAGAGACTGAGCACCCTAGTAACCATATAAACCAAGAAACCAGTCTCCCAAACCGAGCAAGAACTCCACCAAACTGAGATCAAAACTAAAAATCTACCTTCAAAGACAAACATATTTTTGGTTGATATAGGATTACCAAGAATCTTAGGATGCTCCTATAT